>OX421361.1:68152920-68774095 GCA_949126925.1 Cheilosia vernalis | reverse complement strand
ACTTAATTGAGTCATCAATTTTTAAATACCTGCACGATGAGTTATAAAAGGCTGTGAATGGTATCTCAATTAGAATATAATATCAGGCATTGTCTCAGATACAACTTTAGCCGTTAAACGTAATAAGAGTATGCGCAGGTTTGCACTTAAAGTGTTCGTAACTTACATTTTAAGTTTTTGAAGCGAATATAGCTTTTTTACGGACGGTCGGTGGGTCACGCATATAAATTATTCAAAAAGATGGGGAGTAAACCGAAAAAAATCGTCACCGTAGCGTTAACTTCGCCCTCCATGGCGCACTTGGAAGATGAAAACTCTAGAACGGCTCCACCGATTTGGATGATTTTTGTTTTGTGTTGTTCGTCTTGATTCAGGGATGGTTTAGGAAAAAAGAAAAGTCGAAAAATTCTTAAATATATGTGTGTAGAGAGCGAAAGAGGATCAGAGAGAGTAATCTAAACTAACTGGCACTATGGGCGCACTTGGAAGATGGGGAGCGAACCGAGAAAAGGTGAAACCGGTAGCGTATATATCTTTTCTCTCTCTCCCTCTCATCCGCGTTGCGCGCGCACGTTCTATACGTAGCTAGCTCTCTCTCTCTCTCTCTCTCTCTCTGTCGCTCAGCGTAGAAGCGTTAGATGCGTTGCATGCTAACAAACGTTTGCTAACGTAACACGGGCCAATACTTTACGTCCAATGATTCGCTTCTTTCGGCCGTCCCACGACAGCTCGATTTTTTATTAAGAACGTTTTTTGGTCGCAGAACCGTGCGAAAAAGGTTGTTTCTATAATTCTGTACTTTAAAAGGCATAAGTACAGTCGATGGACAATCGGTGTGGTGAGAACCATTTATTTTTTACCACAGATGCCAAACTTCAGTTATAGGTTAATTAGTCGGCGCAACAGGTCTTTAGGGACCTAGGCCTATCTTCTCACAACCATTCGTTTTGTGTGAGTTTTTTTAATTTTTGGAACGAATGGAAGGGATCTACAATTTTATGCCGACTCCAAACGGCCGATTGAGAAGCTCTTTCAAGACAGTTATACTCTCGGATTTTTGTCAGACGTTCGTGAGAGGTGGCGCAGTGAAAAAACCCAGTTATAGGTTAGGATGAAACAAAACTCGGAACTTATGACTTTCTCTCAAGATGGGAATTTTCCGTTTTCACAATTATTAGTGTTAAAGTGTTTTATTACTGGATATAAGACTCTATGATTTTTAGGGTTTTTAAAATCCTGTGTGCTTTCCCGAACTGGAAGGAAAGACCGAAATGTCAAACAGAAGAAAAAAGCAAACACTTGTTAATGATTTGATTTATTTATGCCAAAAGCAGTTGCATTTTATTTATTTACTCCCTTTGACTCGGACAAGGGCTTCATAGCCAGTCTCAACTGTGCGCAGCTTTCCCAGGTAGCTTATGTACAAGACCTTTTCGTTGGACAAAATCGTGCCGGGAATAAGGAGTTTTTTATAAATCACCCGACCGAAATGCATGGTTTCACCTTCACTACTACGACCTGCAATCACAACATTCTCTGGTATAGCACCCTTCTTCACTGACACCCATTTGTAGTTGGATCCGGTCAGCACTTGAAACTCGTCCGATTTCTCAATGCCACCCGCATACGAGGCTGTGGCCGTCTTCTTGGTTGGGTTAATCTGCGCCGGAATAACGTGATTTCCAACTCGAATCAAACCGACGTAAATTTTATTTCTGCTGCTATCGTATCCGCCAACTACGGCATTTGCAGGAAAATCGTCAAATGTTGCCCGAGTCCATACATCGATGTTATTGTAAACCAATACTTTGTACATTCCGAACCATTTTACCTCGCTTCCGTTATAAGCTGCGAACAGGGCGCTGCGTGTCGGACCAACAGCACCCAAGATCATCGATCCATTATACTCGGCACGTCCGACATACAGAATGTCACCGGTTTCTGTCTTTCCGCATGGAATAGCGTTCGAAGGAAAGTTGCTAAGTGAGGCCAGTTCCCAGGCATAGTTTGACCCGCAAAGAATTGGAGTGGGGATAGCAGTGAGTGGGCTCCTGTAGACGTCCCCATTGTTCACGGCATAACTGGTGGCTTTGCTGGGAATCAGTTGCGATGGGATCTTCTCGCGGCCAACTCGCATTTGACTTATGAAAATGGTAGATCCATCGATATCGTAACCGGCTGGGATGGCTTTTTCCGGGATTCGCTCAACAGCTGGATTATACGAAAGCCATTCATAGTCAAGAACGGTGGCTTGAACTATAAGGATATGGGCAGATGCAATAATAAGGAGGACTCTGCACGTAATCGCTGAAATGGAAAAGTAATTAGATTTGAAATAGCGCAACAGGTGTTGGGTGTTTACTCATTTTGGAAGAAATTTTCACCAACTGATGTTCCTTTTAAGGTCGGTGTCATTATATACCCCCATAGAGTTTGTCTAGATGGCCTGATAATATGCTTGGTTGTGCAGAAACTGCAATCTGTAAATGAAATCAGACAACATTGACGATAATTGCTGCTATTTAGTAGATAGCTATGGCGGGCACCTGTTTCCCACTTAGAAGGTACAATTAATTAAAGTAGTTCCTTCATATCAGCGTCTGAATGGCGGTTATCGTGCCATCTGTTGATCGTGTCAGTTGGCAAGTGGATTTGATTCATAGGAGGTGAGGAACGTACTACTGCTTTTCGCTACTAAGGATATTATGACAATATAGCTGTAATAGTGCTTGACTTCCAACAGCAGTTGATGCTGAATGAAAGTTGGACTAGGACTGCATTTTCCAATTATTTTTCAAAATTAAATTCGTGTCGAGGTTAATGTCACAATTGCGAAATTTTTCTAGGAAAAAAAAAATGTTTTTTGTGATCTTCACGGAATTTCAAAGGTGAAGGCTGGAAGCGATTATTGGTAAGACACACTGAGAAGAAGAGCGCGTTTATTGAGCCAAACGTTGTTGGCATGTGAACTACCTTATATAATTATCTACTACTTCGATAGGGTTGCGACAATATTTTGGGTGTACCGAAAAGTAGCTTCCTTAATAGATTAACTCTGTAGTTTTGGATTAGGTCCCTGTCGCTTCCTTACAGGGAAAACATAAGTTTCTTTCCAAGAGGAATAAACACGGGATGTGGGTTAGGTAGGATAATTCGAACCTTATTGTTTGTAGACAAGTTGTTGTCATTGGTTCAAAATACATCCATTTGCAGAAGCTGCCTTCAATCTGACAAATTTTACAACGACTTTCGTTCTGCTTTCCGTAGTCTTTATTCTTTAATATTTTATTTTCCGGATGAATTCACCTATTAATAATCTGTCGACTTGTACAATATTTCCTTAGCATTCTTTAGTAGGCAATACCAAACACCTAAGTCATAGTGCTGCACCTATACACTGCTTCTGCCCGACCTAGCTCCACCTACGCAGTCGTCATACGCAAAAAGTCGGAATATCCACCTCAACTGCATAGGACACAATTTTTCCGATTGCATGATATATTTATGAACACTCGACATGTCTCAATGTGAATCTTCGACGTTTACGGGATACCTGATGGCGGTAATAATTTATATTCCTAAACAACCTCTAAGCACATCAACGTCAATGTTCATCTTTTTGTCTTGTACTTATTCTCTATCACTGACTTACATCGAAGATTTAACATACAAATATCCGCAAACTGCAGCAATTGTTTGACTAGCATTTTAAGTATTTATTAAAATTGGCACTCTCTACTACGTGCTCGAGTTAATAAGTCCTATAGGTAAGTGTTTCGTAATAAACAATGTACACCTGATTTGCATGCGAAATGGTAAGCGTAGCACTGCAACAGAGCTTTTCCTTTTCAGTTAATGTTCTTTTTATTTTCAAGTTCTATAACACCTTCAGTTTTCACGACCATTTCCTGAATTAGTGTACAACGAAAACAGATCTTATCAGTTTTTAGGTACCTACGTGAATTCAAACAGAATTAAATTGAATTTTTATTGTTTAATCACCATATCCGGTGAGATTTACTTGTTTATTTTTTTTAACATCGTTGTTATCCTGTTAGATAGAATCTTTATTGCGGGTGGTTTGCATTAGCAAATGGACAATTTTTTATTCAGCTGACCTCATTCTGTCCATCACACTTCATCATAGAGTAGTACGTACTACTTTTATGAATTGTTCGCTCTGAAGAATGATAAGCAGATTGTTGGTTAGTACATATAAGTTTATAATATACTTTGCGAAATACTGTATAGAAAGACTCTAAACCGCGGAAAAGAGTTTATCAAAATTTTAAGTGTTTTGTGACAAAATGACATGTATGTTGTATTGTATTACATTTTATAGCTTTTTATGGTGTATTACATGAATTGGAAATTCCAGATTGAATAATTATAGCTTAAGCGATGAATGTATTATTTTACAGAATATAATCATAACAAAATTTGATAACCTTAAAAAATGAACATAAATGAAAGTTGCAGTGTACATTGTCCTGGAAATTTCCCAAAACATCAAAATTAAGCCAATAATTTTTAACAGCTCAAATTATTTGCTGCCACACAGCTAAGGGCCCACAAACGGATATTGGTTCAACTGTGCGTAGTCGAACCTGAGACCCGTCACTAAGTAGTACAATCACTAAGCCACAGAGCCCCATTTAGTAACTAAAATATTTTATAGCCACTCACCAGACAGTAGACATAAGTGTTGGTCACTTATCTCCGCCTGTTCTGTATATTTTTTATGTGCCTAAAAGTATGCTGTAGCTCAAAATTTCAGTTGTCTAGTTTAGAATTTAGATAACCAATTTTTCTCAGCCATCTCCTCCCTATTTTTTTTTTTGCGTGCTTACGGGGGATTTTTACCTTAAAAATTCTAAGGTCCGATTCAACCAAGAAATGGGCAAATTGGCCGAAGAGTTTGTGCCCTGACGGCGGAATTTCCTGAAATGCTCCCAAAATAGGGAAAGAAAAAACCGTATAAAGACAAACAAAAAGCTTAAAATTTTAGACTGGTTTTATTTGTTGTACCTCGCTTTGGATAAGATGGACGTCTGGTTCAAGCGTATACAAGATAAACTAATATGAATTTATTTCTGTCGGTTGAGGGGTTTGAATATTAACTAAATCATGGACCAAAGTGGAAAAAAACGTAGCGTCCAATAAAAATAAAAAAAGGAAAAAAAAACCTTCGGACTAACGTAAAATTCCAAGAATCCACCAGGAGATTTTAGAGGCTCATATGTGATTTTCTGGTGAAATCGGTACATACCGCTCACTCGTTTCTGGCAATTTTTTTGGCGGTTCTTAGGAGGGGTTAGACTTTTTGTAGTGGAAAACTGGGCGCACCCAAAACAATAAGCATTGGCGGCCGAAATTATCGCACACTTACTATTTTTTAGCCCCATCATCAACATACGAGTAAACATATAAACTTTTATAGGGGAATATTTTCTAACTATTTCCGGGCCCGTATTCCTTCATGGAAACTTTTATAATGACATCAATAACCCCATCAAGGTATGAGTTTTCATTTGCTGCAAATTGTCATTGTATTATTGCTAATTGTATTATTTTCCAATGAATCACTTGCATATGCGATTAATGGAAACGATTAGGTTACACTTGCATCGAATTTCAATTTGTTTTACAAAAATATAAATTATTAGGTGTCACTAGCTATGATGATAAAACAGGGCGGAATTCAGTACAAGTTGTGGATACGGGTATTAGATATTATGTTGTGTCAATATAATTGTTCAGGGTCTTACTTTTTTTAAGAAATAGGGCCTTACTAATAATCATTCTTAACCTCCACACTAAATATTTTCTAGGGCACAATATGCAATTTTGTATGGAAAATGTCGCCATTGTGAGTTCGAAAAATTTAGTCTGGACACTAAAAATGATTATTGGTACCGCGGATAATGTATAAGCCTTTTGTTCAGCTTATTTTTAATGAAATTGTAGTACTTGCATGAATAGTCTTGTCGGCTTTTATTGTGAAAATCCTCTTTAATCACCATCCCATTGTTATCATTATCGCAGTAATTACTTGCTACGTTTTTATTTAACTAATATTGGTGCCTCTTTAAATTGGCTGTATATGTATCCGAATTCCTTTAAAATGGTTCACACATATTTGCCCAACACGTGAGAATGAACTGTTTGTTGTAAAACAATTAAAGCCGATTGCGACGTTTCCGTTCTAGTTTAATTGGTGTAGGTGCGTATCCTAGCACTGTGGATATTAATATACAGCAAACAATAATTATATTTTGTGTACCTTTCAGGTTGGTGATGCAATTTCAGACCGCGAAATGTTGATAAAATGTCATAAAAAACTGGTAAATCTTGTTTCATCCAGGTATTAACCAAGAAGGTGTATGCAAAAAATTATTGTAGGATACGGTTCAGGCTTTCATTATCGAGAGTAATTTTCGCTTCCCAAATTCAAAACTGTTCAAAAAGCAAAATACATCATTTTAAAACAATTGATCATGTAACACAGAACAAATTTTTTACACCAACTGTAGTAGCCTTTCCTATTTATCCTTTAGCTTTCTAGGTTTGCATGTTAGTTCTTTAAGATTTCTTCCAACATTAGCACAGGCAATGTATGTACTCCTTGTAGCGCGTCTTCCTTATTCATTTCAGTTGTGTATAATTATGTATATGGAGACCAAAAATATTTCAATTTACTTAATTTTGTAGTGATCAATGTCGTTTAAACATCGTATAAGATTTTTTGCATCACTAAAGAAAGAAAAAAGTCTCGTTTGATTATGTTAATAAATACAATACATGAGTTCATTTATTGAAAAGTTGAATGCGTCGCAAGTGGCCTAATTGCGTTTCTGAAATTTTTGTGTCACTCCCCATTAGGTCGTTGACTGGTCCGGTCGGTGCATGAGGTCATAACCAAATGTAGAGCACAACTACTCATGGTGACCTCGATAAATGTTCTATAACATGTTCCTTTTTAATTTTATTTTATTTTTGGTACCACTCTGTCTCAGATAAACATCAGTAAATGAATAAAATAACTTGAAAGCAACGTATTATTTTTTTTTTAAACAAGTCAAAAAGAAAATATTAATTTTGAATTTGACAAATCGAAAATGCGAATCATTCTCTCCGTCTTTTAGTACAACTGCCTCATACAGATGCGATTGCGATAGTCTAATTTTGGATGCCTCCCACCTCCGACCGATGTTAGACTAATTCTTAATTTTTTTATTTATCGGGTATTGTTATAAGCAATTGGTGGAAGCGGTAGCATGGTTGCTTATTACAAAGCTCCATAAGAACCCTATATTAATAAATAACGAATGAATCCTTTTCTTAAATCTTGTTGCTAAAGATACCCTTGGTCATCTACAATGTTGTACAGTGTTCCTTCTCAGTCATACTTCAGATAAATGTATAGTTCATTCTTCATTGTGGAGAGAACTTTCGTTTTTACGTCAAGGTTATTGAACATTTGAAAGAGCCAAAATAAAATCGGAAACCTGTTCTATTTCACTTAAATTTTTACTGCAATCTGTTCGAGGTATACTTGGAAACCTATGTATAATCGAAGTAGGTCTTCATTGGTCTACCATATGGTGAGAGTAGTAAGCATGCAAAATTGGGTAATGTCTTATTTCCCCTCAAACCCGAACCCAAACCCCAGCCCAAAAAGGTAACTTATTAAATTAAGGTACAAATTTCCATTACGACATGATGTAAATTACAATTTCTTCAAACTCTACTCACCCGCACCCACTCTACTTCGATGAGATGTTGTTTTTTTCTTGGATATGTTCTCATCAAATGATCCAATACAATAAAGAATAAACATTCCATATATAGCTCAGCAGATAAATAATTGCAATCAAAATTTGGGCACGACAAATTGAAGGTGGTTGACGGTTGTATTTTTTTTTACCCATCTGTCACTGTCAGTCGAGTTATACAATTGGACGAAGAATCTCCATCTGCATTTGGTACACAACAACAATATTCAAAGTGCATAGCATAATTCCAAATTTGACCGTAAACACACTTGTAGCATTACTTCAACCAATTCTTTAAGCCGCTCGGCTTACAAGTCAACACCATGACTGTAATGCATCAATGAAGCCATAGGTTTGATGTACGATCGACGTTGTATTGCTCGTTTAGTCTAGCACTAAGCACTCTGCAGTTAACATATCGGCTAGAAAGCCAGAAAAAAAATTAACCAGAAGGGGGGGCAACAGAGTACAGCATAGTCTGTCAGCGAACGATAAACCAACCAAAAATCTCAAACAGTCTACCCTGCGTGCCGTGTACTGTGGCTGTTTAGTTCACAGTTGAGTGTCTAATCGAAGCGATCGCATACCAAAGGACGTGCTTCGTACTGTATTGTCGTTGTGCTTTAATATTTGTTTCTTTTGTTAACTTTTACGATTTAACTGTTTCTTAAACGGTACGGAGTGTATTTGTGATCGAAAGTAATAATTTCGGACGCAGAACTAATCGAATTAAAAAAATCACGAATTTTCACACAGGTATGATCATGATCAAGTATAGTGTCCTTAATTTTGTGCAAAATTTTGTGTGTCGGTGGTAATTAAAATAAATACTATACATAGTCAACGTTTTATTATTCGTGCGAAGAGCATTTAGTGAGGGTAAATTATTTACAACTTGTTAAGTAAATGTGATTAGCACGGCTTGGCAATATTGCAGCTTTTGAAGTGGTTTCGCGTGCAAAATAGCCGCAGTTACATTTTTTTTTGTTGTTCCAAACTGAGATAAATTTTAAGTTTAGAATGCGAAGCAGTCGTTTTCATTGAAATTTCGATTGTTATCCTAAAGGCTTTAGAATTAAAGTGAGGTCACTACTTTGGGAATTACAGCTGTTACCAGTCGTTAAATAAAGTGTAAACTGGTTTTGGCATGACTCGCGCTACCTGTGCACCACTTTAGTACAGTTTCCTTCACAGATTGGCTGATACAATAATTGATGAAGCCAATTTTAAGCACATAGGAGTGATATCGACTAATTTTATTTTTTTTTAAATTATCTTTGTATTCGTTAGAGGCGATATTATGGTTTTAGTCAAAATGCCACAATTAACTAAATTTATAATTTGGAGACTTAAATGTGTTTTATTATTTTTTGTTGTCGTAGCTAGGACCAAAACCAATTAGTGTCATACATAGCACTGACGACACTTAGTTGTTTACTAACGAAGTAAGCATGTACTCTTGACCTCGCTAAAACGCCGTCCTGTGTCAGTTAATAACCTTACCTAAAGGTTTATATTGCTTCGATAGTCGTTAGTTTTATATTCATATGTCTGATGTTTGTAAAGTATTTATACTTACTTCGCTCACGATACTCGAATTGAGTCGTTCACTTTTTTGGCAATCACAAGACACCAGTCATGTGCCTTCAATCAGCTTTATGAATTGGAGAATGTGAAACAAGATATTCTACTTGTGCGATTAAAAACTCGTTTAAATTCATTGCAAATTTTCGGCCCGCAGTGTTTCAAAATCGAAACTCGGAATTCGAACTTAAAGAACAGTGATATCGAATTTATGATTGAAATAACTGCGCAATTATAAATGTAGCTTTGCCTTATTGTGTCTACCTCACAAAATTGCGCTCGTCATTTCGAATGTTGTCTGGAAAATTGTAAAGTTCTTCTGTAAAAATAAGCATGTATAAAATCGCGTTCATCTTGAAGTATAAATTATACCAATTATCAAAAACTTAGAAGCAAGTGAAAGGTGATCATCTGCCTAAAGATATAAATACAGTGTGATACTAAAAATCATTTTTAATGTCCACGCTAAATTTTTCGAACTCACAATGTCGAAATTTTCCATACGAAATTGCATATTGAGACCTACAAAATATTTATTGTGAAGGTTAGAAAAAAATGATTATTAGTAAGGCCCACTGTCATTGCAAATTTGCAGAATTCTGTATTTTGAACACCTCATGCATTTTGATAAGCGAACCGGCATCATTATTGAAAAATTAGTACAAAACAAGCCAGAAATGGCGTGTACACAACTGTGTTTCATCTTTCATGTCCAATATTTATGCGGGTTTTTATTTGTACCACTCATTCGGTGCCCACCTCCAACCATAAAATGTATACCTACCTACCATAAAAATCGTACGCCTTTGTATCCCAAATATTCCTATTGGAAAGCTTTCATGGCGGTTGCAAGTTGCCCAACAAATTTCATTAAATTGTTGCCCAGACTTTTCTCCTGCCTGGAAAAATCTCCAAAACCGCAAATTTTACGTTCAACCAAATTTACTCCTTTCCTGAAAAAATTACGGAAACATGTTTATTGCCAACTGTTTCATGCGTAAATACCTCACTAATTTAACAAAACTCATTTCCATCGCACCATGGCCATTTGTTCATTATAAGTATAAGGACGACTTAATATTGTGCACAGATTATGTATCTAGTTCAGCAAAAGTTGTGCCTCCATTTTTATTTCTATATTACAAACACAAATTCCTTGCAATGGCCTAAATCCGGTATAACAGACTCACACAACTACCGTTTTCGATTACGTTCTTTTATGAACTAACAAGCGCTAACAAGACAATAAACAATTTTAAAGTATCTGCACAAATACAATAAAAATTCTTCTACGTAAAAAGGAACATAAAAACGGATTTGGAACGTGCTTGGCATTACAATTTTGTGGTGTCGTTCGATCATTAGCAACTACAAGTGTTCTTTGATTATGCCAAATGAAGTCGTTAAACCACAGTGTGTTGCTTATAATGTAAGCAAATACTAATACAAAAAATATTCTAGTGGAGAACTGGTCATCCATTTTAAGAAAGTATCATAAAGTGAACCACATCATCCAGAACACATCACTAAATTTTAACAGCCACTGTTTAATGGCTCTTTAGTCATTCCTCCAGTTTACTGCATAAAAACAAATCTGACATCATAAAAACTACTTAACCGTCTATCAACACAAACCTCAAGACTAACCTTGACTTTAGATTTTTTTTTTTTCTCTTCTATTTTCGCTGTTGTCGTTGGTATACAGAATACAGATCGCTTTCAAGATCACCATCATTTCTGTAATAGGCTAATGAGCATGGACCCACCATAACCGCATGTTAGTGCGAGTGCTTTGAGAGGTGCCTATAGTTAGCTCATGTGCCCATCATGTCATGGCGTTAATTCTGTGCGAATTGATCACGGTGCGAACAAATTTGTTGTATGATCTCAGATGTGGATGGATAAGAACATAGCTCACATAAGGCCAAGTGGTGATCTCGTTTCGCCTTTAGGCAAATGTTGGTGGGGGATGATCGAATCGGTGTTTTTAAGACTTGTGTTGCACAAGAGTGTGGGCGGCCATACAAATTTTAATTGAAAATAACTTTTGGACTGAAAGAGGAAAACCTAATAGAAACTTAAACTGCTGTGACTGATAAGAGTTATATTTTTGTTTTGCCGTTTAATTTGCGTTCTTCCGGTTTCCTCGAAAATTAGCCACCGCAGTTGTTGAGGAATGCGTGAGAATAACTCACAGAAGATTAAATTGAAACCAAAGTTTGTAAGTACGTATGAGCTATTTTTATTCATCGCCGTCAGCTATAGTACTCAGTATATGCTGCTGCTAATAATGAGATACATGTACATGGTCATTATTTGTTACAATGAATTTCAAGTGTGGAAAGGTACTAAGTGGCAGTTTCGTAGCAATTGCAAAACCTGTCATGTATACAGAAGGAAACTAGTGTACTGTTCCTATGCAATGGTGCTTAATAGTTATTTCGATCATAGGTACCCAGAACAGCCACAGTGGTCAATTAATCTCTCGAATGCATCGCTGAATTACACCTATAGTCACTACCTATTTTCGGTGTATTTCAATTATTTCCTCAGAACAAATTCTAAATTCTAATTATTTAAGCAAAATGTTAGCATATGAATATATCGACTACTTTATTAGGTATGAGGTCATTATTCGACTATTACAACAATACCCAGTTCAGGATCCCACACTACTTTAACTGACTCACGGTTAAATGTTTTAAAATTTTCGTCTACCTGGATTCTCACTTTTGTTTTATTTTTGCAAATTCGTGAATAAATTTTTACACAAGCTCACGCACACATTTCCGGATAAATATCGACAAGCCAATTGGCCCGAGGAGTTGTAACTCGTATTTTTAACAAGTGTTAACCACTTAAGCTCGCTATCGCACAAATTTGCTCTTGACGAATGAAGTGCTTTTGAAGATAAGGTAGATACACAAAAAAAAACGAAAATATTCAACAGCTTATATACTGAAATCTCATATTTGTGACCGCAGTGGCTTTAAATATGCGAAGTATTTCCCTTTTTGCTTACTACTTACTTGAATCTTGGTTTGGAACTTCAATCGAATATTGTCGTCCATTCAATTCAAAGATGTGTCGTCTCAAAATCAATCAGAACAATCACGGTCCATGTGAAATGTGACTTCGCTTTACGAATGTTGTGCTTTGAATTTCTTATAAGTGAGTACAACGTACAAGCGGTACAAACTCGTATGCTTGAAAGCCTTGGTACATCTGGCGGTTTACTACAAGGTAATTAAAATAAAATAATTTAATTAATTTTCTATGGATTGTGTCATTCGTGCAACAGTAGTTGTGGGACGAAAAGATTACCGCATTTAATCTAAGTAATATTTCCAATTAAGAAAAGTGATACGACTTCAATGTTGTTTCGGAAATAAAAACCATTTAGAAGACGATGACATCGTTTTCAGTAATATTAGTCCTTGAAAATGCTTATGACATTGACATTGGGACTAAGCAAGAGTTTTCAGTATAACGGCATTTATCTTAATGTGCGGTCATCCGTGAGTTTGTTTTTATTTCGGTCGCAGTTTCTTTTAACGCTGGAGTACTGAATATATTTTTTTATATGAAATATGTCGAGTTGTGCAGTTCAAACTCACTTCGCAAAGTGCATTTGTTTATAATATATTAAATCAGTTGACAATTATGTCGTTTTCTCTCTTCGATTTTCACACCGCTATGGCTATCGGAAGGTAGACTTTGCAAACGGAAAACAAACAGTTCTTATATTAAAAGAAGCGAAGAATTGCTTTTCCAAATTTTTCAAATGTTCGAATTCGTGAATTTTAACAGGAGTAGCAATCGAAAATTTGTTGCATTTCAGATTTTTTTTTTTAGGTAAAACGATGTGGGTAGATTATTCCAAATCTACCCAAGTACCCAACCAGACGAACTTCATCTAGGCTCGTTCGTGTACTTTCAGCATAGAAAAATGTCAAATGTCAAATCTCAAAAATCTAGGGAGAAAAATCTCTCAATTTTAAGAGTTTTTCTCACAAAAAGCTTAAGAAATGTCTTTTTTACAATTGACAAGGTTTTCTTTAAATGTAGCATTTATAAAATATGTTGGAATTGAATTTTTTATAATTTACCCATTAAACTTATCATTTTGAATTCGCTTATACGTTCTAGAAGAACATTCAATTACAACTTCTTCCCCCGACATCGTTCTAGACGAAAATAGATAGATTTTTAATTGTCAAACTTTTGATCTGTCAATTAGTTGTTAATTTTAATTTTTAATTTTTCAGTATTAAGTCGAAAGATCGGCGTAATACATATTTATTTGCCGCAATTTCTTCCTATGTGTTCAAGTAACATTAAAATAACTTAGGGTTTTTTCCACTGCGCCACCTCTCGCGAACGCAGACAAACATCCGAGAGTATAACTGACTGGGAAGATATTCTTAATTAGCTGTTTGCACTCGGCATAAAATTCCATTCAATTCGTTCCAAAAATAAAAAAATAAAACTCACGCAAAACAAATGGTTGTGAGGAGCTAGGCTAGGAGGGGTCTCTACCAATTATTTACTTATTTTTTAACTATATTGGCAGATCTTAAACAAGAAATAAACACCTTTCTATAAAGGCAATATAACTAATTTCTTCACTAATTTGGCTTTTTTAAAAGTAGGTCAAGTACGGTGAAACTTCCTTTAAAGTGGAATGAATCTGATTAACATTATTTACCTTTTCAATTCGTTTATTTATCTTTATCGTAAAATCAGGCAATATTAGCATGTTCACTAATCTATACTAGGAAATCAAGAGTGTTGCTATGTATGTACGAGTATACTTCAATTAAATCACATCAACGTCAATTCTAACAGATACCTACACAAATTCGGTTGACATTAAAGACCGCCTATCTCTGAAAAGAATACTGCCTAACACAACCAGATATCAGAAATCGGATATCAGCAACTTGAAGCTGACTTAGCTGGCTGCACAAAATACTTCCATAACTGTTGTTATCAATTAGATTTAGAAATTAAACGAAATAGCTGGCGCGTGAAACACACCTTTATTAGAAACAATTACTTTGCTGTTTTATAAAATTCAAATATTGGAACGCCAATTCAACTGATTAAAAAAATAGTGCACTACAATCAACAATATGGTATTGTACAAAAATCAAAAAAAAAAAAATATATTATCAGGTTTAAACACACATATCATTAAGATAAGTTGATTTTTGCTTTGCTTTCTTTTCCAATTGCAGGTAGTTATTATTGTGTCCGATTAAGCTGCAATTATGGCTGGAAAGTTCCAATATAAACTTGGCGTCAACGAACTGAAATCGAAGGAGCAACGCTTGTGGCAGGCATTGATCGGGGAGTTCATAGGTATGACAGTTTCTATATAACAACATTTACTTTACTAATCCATTTTGTCCGATAGGAAACTTCATATTGAACTTTTTCGCATGTGGCGCCTGCACACAACCAGAGGATGGTTTATTTAAGGCGATGGCATTCGGTCTTGGAGTGTTCATGGCAATCACGGTAAGTTTGATAAATTTTTTAATCTAATCAATGGCACTGAATGACAGCGCAATGCTAAATGTCGTCAATGTTGAGAGGCATCATATGATTACGACAACTCTACGCACTATGTTGCACTGGCCATATTTGGCTATTTTCGTTTGATCAGTTTTTGTGTCATGGTGTCAAACTCCTTTTAGGATAGCAATTAATTTTGTTTGGCATCTGTGTGTGGTTTAATGTTGCAATGATATTTACTTGATTCCATTCGAGTGTTCTTTTTGTCGACGGAACTAACACCAAGGACTGGGTAAGAGAGTTCGAGAAATAACATTTTTAGGAGATTCCTTAATTAAACAAGTCTCAAAACCGCACTTGAGGCGTAAACGTCAGAAACATATTTCTCTTAACCTATATCTGTAGGTGCTTTACGACTCGTATAAAGAAACCCGTTGCATAACGAAATTGTTACCGACATCCTAAGCTATTACGCTTTTTGTATGGTAGTAGCATATATCTCATCTAGTAGACTTGCAGGTTTGTTTTTGCAACAAGCTTGAGCTTTTCTACCAAAATCAAAACTATGAAGTTATATACTACCATTCATCAATTGAAAATGAATTCAATTCATCAACAAAATGACTCAATCACCACCAACTACATAAAACATGCAAAATTCGGAGAGCAATACAACTACCTACTGACTAAATGTGCTTGTAATTTCCTTTTTTCGCACTTGTGCTCTGTGATATACCATATATGCCATTTTCAATTGAGAATGCATTTGAAATTCAAATTAATTTATTCTCGCCCCACTTGGATTCAGATTGTCGGTCATGTTAGCGGAGGTCATGTTAATCCAGCAGTGACATTGGGAATGCTCGCCGCCGGTCGTGTGAGTGTTCTTCGCAGCGTATTGTACATTATATTCCAATGCATTGGAGCCATAGCCGGTACAGCTGCGGTTAAGGTAAGTGCTTAATCAGACCACTGGTCAGTCGTGACATTCAATGGAATATCCCACACCGCAGACACTTCTCGATGAGCAATACTATTACGGCTTGGGACATACTAGCCTGGCGCCAAATATTACTCCCCTCCAAGGCTTGGGAATTGAATTCTTCCTTGGACTAGTTCTGGTGCTGACCGTTTTTGGTGCATGCGATGCTAACAAGCCTGGTAAGTTTTTAAACTTCAAAGCCACTAAACAGATCAGCTTAATTAATTCACTTTGTTTAGATTCCCGTTTTACTGCACCGCTGGCGATTGGTCTCTCCGTTACCCTTGGACATTTGGGAACAATTCGTTATACTGGTGCCAGCATGAATCCCGCTCGCACCCTGGGCACTGCCGTTATGACAGACAACTGGAGCAATCATTGGGTCTATTGGGCTGGACCAATCCTCGGTGGTGTTGCAGCTGCACTCATATACACCCAGGCGTTGGAGCAACCCGCCCCGGATCACACCGATTCATCGGACAAGTACCGAACCCATGCTGATGAGCGAGAGGTTAGTGGCGAAAGATGGAGGTCTCTGAGGAAATGAATATTTCAAGTTTAAAACGTTTCTTATAGATGAGAAAACTGGACAGCGGTCGTGACTATGCTTAAGGAGAAGCTTTAAACTTTTGTCTGGATATGTGACAAATGCCAGTTAAATGCTCTCATTCACTCTTTTACTCGTTGAACTTCATATCGCCTGTGGCGAACAGCATTCGAAAAAATAAATAAATCAGCACAGTTCACTTAATAAATAATTATAATTTATTCTTAAATTGTAATTATATATTTGAATTTAAAAAAATTCCATTCTCGTAAAGATTTATATTTATTTTTAAAATTCTATTCGTACGTTTTTAGTTATTAAGCAAACTATTTCACTGTCGAACATTTTATTTAACCTTTTTTATACACCGTACTTTTAATTGTTTATAATGTAAAATGTATGTTAATATATGTATAAAGAATGTGTTTGGATTGCGTGTTCGTTTTGAGACTCAATTAAGTTGAAGCAGCAAAGCGATCGAGTTGAAGAACCTCGGTAACAAGCCTTCAAGGGGTTAGCTCACTAGAAACTGTTTTAACTAATGTGAGGCATATTATTGGCGGTAAACGAAAGCTTTTTTAGAGCAATTGTCACTCTAAGGTTTTACATTCAAAAGTGAATCTCTTAAAGCCCTTTAGCATATATGTTTTTACAACTGAAGCATAAATTTAATAAAAAAGTTTGTGTTAAACTATTCAACATTAGTCGCTAAACTATAGCGTTCGTATACGTTAATAGCTCACCCTATATCTAGTGTTGCTAGCATTGACACATTCGTTTTAGTCAAATAATAGTTTTCACTGAGATTTTCACTTATCGTTGTCGTTGCACATTGATTATTCACGACATAGCGAAACAAGAGGCATTGATAAAACCCAAGCAAATAGCTACGTCCAATAACACAAACTCCTGCCAATAATAAAGCGATAATGAAAGCGTTTCGGCAAGAAATAGTTGGTTGATCATTTTTATTTACCTTAACCATGCACGATAAACAAACACAACATTTTCTTCTTCAAAAATTTTTAAAAATTGCAACAGTATATCCGCCATTTTTGAGGAAATGATATTTCAAATCCCTACCATGTACACAAACCAGCTCAAACTTTTATTCAATTCACAATTTGCTATTGTGAATTTCCTGCTGTCATTTGTTTTGACGTCTTAAAGGAACAGCTGATGAGCTGCCTGCCAAAACCACTGGGAGCTGGGACTGCATTATAAAAACAAAACATAAATTTGTATTTTTGGGACCAAATTTGTGATACATAACATCAAAACATAGATAGATAGATAGATTTTTATTCAGATAATTTATAAGTTTACATGGTCTGAGTTACCGCACATTGCCTTATACAGAGATTTGATACCTAATCGCATCTTTCTACTGAAATAGTTTAATATTTGTGGTTAGCAAGAAAGGTTAAATACATGTTTAATCATAAATTGAGGGAAAAAACAATTAAGAAAAACCTCATTTAAGCAATAAAAATTTAAGTAAATAAACATCAAAACATAAATTTGGGATTGGACAAAAATGTTACAAACTCTTCTGTGTATTCCCAATAACTCATTTCATCAAATGTAAGTATATACCAACTATTTAACTGAATGAAATGTCAAGTTTATCATCTGTTTTGCAGATACAGATTATATTCTAGCAGCTCGTCCCAAACCCATTACGATGTCTTGAATTTAAATAGAAATTGCAGCGCAGAGGAAATTCGCGAAGCCTTTATAGTACTCTCAAAGAAGGTAGGTGATTTTACATTTTCAATATTTTCTTTTAACTTTTGAAATGAGACTGTCTTCAATTCAGTACCGTCTAGTGAATCTTACAGTTCGAAGGTCGTTTTATCTTTTGATTTCAATGTAGCGAAAAAGTTGCAATTACGCTGTTTCTTTAAAACATTTTGTATGTAAACTAGTTCTTATAGGTAGATGTAAAGACAACTATTACATTCGTTCCCTACAATTATTGTGCTAGGTTGACTAGTTCAATATGGCGTCAATCAAAGATGTGTTTTTCTGAAAAACAAAAACCAATTCGCTACCATGTAGTGCTTCTGTGGTATGTTGCTTCAATGATTATGTGACAGTTGCGATAGCTGCAAGAGATTCCAGATTGTTCCCAAAAACAAAACTGACCATTGAATGGTTTTGATTACCTGAAATATGGATCTCTATCGGAATTATTTGAACTATCCTAATCCTTATACATCACTGTATATCAGAGACATTTAGGCAACTGTGTTTTTTATTACACCCACTAATTTTTCATTTACAGGACGTCCTTGAATTTCAAACTTCGCGGAAGTTTATATTTTAATTGCTCTGTTTCATCCCATTTCTAACATTTTAAGCGAACTGCCTGAGCTCTCAGTTGTCTGTTGAGCAACCCAAACAAAAGCAATATCAAATAAATATCCTTTTCTCTTCTGCACAGTTCCACCCGGATGTCAAAGGTGCCAAAACAAACCCCAGCGACACCGCAAAGTTTGTTAAAATCTCCGAGGCATATAAAGTCCTTAGCAAATCGATATCCCGCAATGCATATGATCAGGATCTCTTAGCGCGAGGCGTAGGCCGAACTGCCAGTGGCAATGGGGGACTTAAAAAACCCGAAGTTCACAGGTGATATGTCGTGAGCAAACCCTTCGTCGCCAAGTGTATTCATCTCACGTTTAATTGTTTCTCATGTAATTACCAAATGAATTTTTATTTATTTGGTATTCAAATTAAATTACGTCAGTCATTTAAAAAATCATATTAACAATTTGCATAAAACACTTTAAAAATAAAAATCAATCACGTTGCATATAACTTATTACGTCTACATGTATAAGTCACCTAGACAGTAGTCTGACAATTAAGTATAATCATCTCTGTAGTGTTTAATCTTGATGACAATGCACACGATTTTCATAAGCTATCTAATTATGTATGGCACTTTCAATATTTTACAGACCCTGGGAAATTAAGCCAGATTATAATCCAAATCCAGGACCGTACTACGGTATTAAGGGTCTGAAGCGAGTTTCAAACATGAAAATTCTCATGATACTAGTCGCATTCGCAATGGTAGGTGCCGGATTCGGTTTTGCATCAGTGAGGTAATATATCGGTTAACCGTATGCAACCAATTATAAATCAATATTCCAATTAAGGTACTCCTTTACGTTTAATCGAAATCAGCTGGATGAACGATCCAAAGAGGCTGGAGAACATCATGCTGCTGTAAGAGCAAATGCTTTAAAGTTCGGAAACGATGAACAATTAAAAAGAATGGTGGATAAGCTGCTCTCTAAGCCCACATGAGCCTGGGACCAAACTGGTGACTATAATGGTGTACGATTTCGTAGAACCAGATTTTGTGTGCTGTTTAACGGTTTATGATCTTCGTAGTTGAAGATTTGTGATTAAACTCTTGATTTGAATAAAATTTATTTTTATATTCATGATTTGAATATCTGTTTGGTAGAACTTGAGCTATTATTTCCTTTCGAAGGACATTTGTCTGCTGTCTTCCCTTCTATTGACAGTATACTTGATCTTGGTATGCACAACATATCAGCTCCACGACCACTAAAACGATTCAGTCGATCGCACAGCAACACTGGATCAGCTGTCTGGATTGTATGTAATTATAGAAGCTGATATTTATAAAGCTTCGAATATTTAAAAGGCTAAACGAACAACATTGAAACGTAATCGCTCACAGGCAGGGAACTCCATAATTGGAACTACAAATATTGTCAAGAGATTAGCTGATTTAAGTATGCACTATTCCAATCGATCGGGCAACAATGTAATGTAAAATTAGCACCACTCGACCATTGTTCTATTGATACATGATGTTGTTATGAAAATCCAACATACGGGAAGTAGCAAATTTGCAAGTCTGCATTGGTCACGAGTCACGATGTTATGCAAGTGACTTTATTAAAAATATCAAAATGAAAGTCAATCTGCGATAGGTGGATAGTTAACAAACGAATGCATTTTATTAGGTTGTAAAAAAAGTCTTGGTTTAAAGAAGCTCTTCGTGGTACACTTAGAAGTTGTAACATTATAATGTCCCTTGCAACCTCCTTGTTAAGAACTTATACACTAGTCACCAAAAGTATTTTGACAGAGCAGAGCTCTTCAATTCGAATAATCCCTAACGGCTACGGATACGATTGCGGTCTCTCTGTAAAAAAAATAGGGGAAGAGTTTAATTTGTCGAAGCAAACTGTAATAACAAAATCAATAATCACATAAGTACAAAATTTACCTCCTTCGAGCAAAAAAAGAAAAAGTTGTTGCGAAAAAGATAGAAGGATGGTAGATATGTTTTGGTGAAGTTTTTTCAAAAATCCGAGTTTAAGTCCCAAAATTCTGGAGTGACTATGAAAAAATGTTCTGAAAACCCGATTATCTAAAGGATAATTCAAATTCGCCTTGCTGAACGTAATTTGGATGGATAGATATATCCAGTAAGAGAAGTACAGCATATAACTACAGAAAACAAAGTAAAGAGGCTACAACTCGCCCAAGAGTTCAAAAACTAACCCATTAGGTGTGAAACGGTTCTTATGAATGGAAGAGAGTTCATTTGAGCCTCATGGATCACCGTGAAGAAGATTAGTTCGGATGTCGAAATTATATCGTTAAGGAATACGCGCCAGTCGTTCAGACCTGTTAGCATGGTTGCGGACTCGTAATGTTTTAGGGTTGTATGCCGTCCAACGGTTATATAGATTTGGTTCCAACCGATGGAACCATGATCCAGCACAAACTTTAAGCAATTGCGGATTACCATCTGCAGATAGAATAATCGCGCAGTCGTTTATTCTCCAGCAGGATAACGCTGCTAATCAAAAAAGCCCGATGGTGATTTCACTTTTACGGGATATTTATTGTCTTTGAATATGTACGATGTTGCATTAAAGGAAAATAAGTCTAAATATTTCTGCCGATGAGTTTATATTAATAATAATAATAGTTGGCGCAACAGGTCTGTAGGGACCCAGGGCCTAGCTTCTCGCAACCATTCGTTTTTGTGTGAGTTTTTAATTTTTGGAACGAATGGAAGGGATCTACAATTTTATGCCAGTTGTACTCTCGGATGTTTGTCAGACGTTCGCGAGAGATGGCGCAGGCGCAGTGAAAAAAAAACCTGAGTTGGAATTTGGGTTTTTTTTGCGGGATTCGATGAGTTTGCCTACTTTAAATTCATCAAATAGAAAAATTCTTTTTCGTTGTTGAATAGAATACCTTATGGCTTATGCCTTACCACAAAGTAAATTCAAAATTAAAGCTTTCAACCAGTTTATCTTCCTTGGGATTAATATTTCCAAACTTCGAGTGCTTCTTTCTTTTGACACCATACGTTAACTGCCAAACCCGTTGTGTTTTTAGAGCCTGCAAAACCTTGCTTACTCAGTTGGTCCCTTGTAAATTTTTAAGAGAAAATGAAACCTGGCGTCTTATGTTTATATTTATCGGTTTTATTTCATCCAATATCTGTATGAACTGAACTAATGCATAATATTTTGTGCGAAATATTTCACACACAGTTAAATTTATTTTATCGACATTTTACGCTTCACTGAACTACATTAATTATTTTTTTTTAATAAATTCAAAAATTTGTACGTTCGCTCGTCAAACTTTTAATAACGATTAAAATACACGTCAATGCGTTTTTGTTTTCTCTTTAGTATATATAATAAATATAATTAGCTACACATAATTGACCCTTAATTAATTAAAATATTGTTTTCTCTCTCAAATATCTATCAAAAATTCACAAGAAAATAAGCGTTTTATTGTTGCAACACTTTCAAAGTGTTGCTCTGTACAAATAAAATCTAAAACAACAAATTCCAAAACAAATGTACAAAATTTAGCTTAAATACATACTCATAACATTAACATACATTCTAATCACGCCCTGCAAAACAGTCAACAACGAAATTTATTATAAATCACTGGATATTGTTGAAATCTTATTTTTTTTAGATTTTTGACGACCTATTGATTTCCTTGGCCAAAATTCTAGCTGCTACATGCGGTTTAGCTGGTCGGAACACTACTTCGCCGTCAAGTTTAAAATCCTCGTACTTCAGTTGATAGACCTCGTGGAAGCCCAGTTTTTCCATTACACGAGCTGAATAGTGACTTGAGCACAGGACGTGCATCACGGGAATGGATTGTTCGCGCATATAGTCGAGGACTTTTTCAGTTAGTCGACCAGCAATACCCAATCCTCGGTAGTTGGTGTTGACGGAGAGGATTTTTCCGTCCAAAATGATGTCCGTGTTGGGAAATACATCGAAGATGTTAAAGTCCTCCTCAATGTAGTCCATCAGGGATAGGACTTTTTTGAATTTGGGGTGTTCGCAGGATTCCGCTGCACTTTCATGTTTGTCGGTGGGCTTCTAAACCGAGGACATTTCAATAAGATGCTTATATAAAAAGAGCCTTCGATAACTTACCGGTCGCCGCATTATGCCATTTAGAAAAACTCCAATAATTTCTCCTTGTTTGTTGACGGCCTTAAAGGAACACGCTTCAGGTATACACTTCAGTGAGTACTTCTCGAGCTCCCGGCATTCGCCAAGGTTAAGGAAAGTATTGAGTGGTTCATCCTATTAATGAAATAAATAAACAAACATAAAGTTAGCATATGTACACGCGTCAGGTCTTAGCGTAGCATCTGTTCAAAAATATAATTTATGCCCGTTGCGAGATTTGGCAATAAAACGATTTTCTTGACTCAGTGGAATGCCGACACACATGTGGAGCCCGATGTCATATAAATAAACAAAGTGTAGCGTCTCGTATATTTTACTTTGCTAAGCTTTTTTTATTGTTTCAATATCATTTCCGAAATGCATCATCAGTGTGTCGGCCGACAGAGATCAATGACTGGGCAAGGTTCCATTCCAGTTAACAATTTTTGAATGTTAAGTTTAACTGTCTCATTTGTGTTGCAAATTAGATTATTTAGAGACCGTGGAAAGGAAGCGTATGCCTAGTAAAATTTATATAACAGGTTTCGTAGTGAAACCAAGAGTTGCTTGCGGGAGGATTTTGTTTGTACCTACACGAAAGAACAAAAATCCGAAAATCGCTGAATACTTTTTTTATTGACAATTATTTTATTTAATGGGACTGGTCAACAACGAGGAACTTTTTTAAGGCTAAATTCCTGTACGTACGTGTTTTTGAACAAAGCTGACCAGTTGACTCAACCTTTGTTTTAAGGACAGCTAATGAAGCTCACGTGCGTGACAAATTCGTTTGTTTAAATTATTCTACTGCTTATTGAAATATGTATTACGAGCTCAATATTTCCTGGTCCTGCCTGACAGCCTACCGACCTACGTACCTATCTTGTTTATAAAAGTCCGAAAAGTCTATCTGAATATCGATTTAACTGCACGACAAACGACAGCTGGTCGAAGATTTACGACAATTTGTTAGTATCTGGTCTAGAATGAACCTTTCCTATCCTCTGTGTAAATAGCCAAGTCCAACGACCTACCTTAACGTCATACTGGTAGTAGGTCCATATATAAATCCATAATCAAATAAATTCATCAGATCCAACACCACTTACCAACCAATTTGCATAGAATTATTTACAACAAATTATTGTTTCATTGTTATCCCATAATTGCGGCATTTCATTCAAAATCAACATAAAAAATAGTAAATTATCTCGTTCATCGCCATATCTGATTTATGTTCACCGATCCATTGCGAACTTGAATCTTAAACAACTTAACTGCAAGCTATTTATAAGCTAATTGTTGCGCATATATATGAACCATCGATAAGTATCGATTGAAATAATTCACAATTAAAATATTAAAATTGATCACAGAATGGAACCTTTTACACAGCATCCACTTATCCAGCTCATAAATAATAAAAAGTTGCATACTGTCATCTGATATGTCTGCATTGTTTTGCGGTCGACCACTTGGGAGACTTGGCCAGATGTAAAACATCATCACGGCGGCGTTTAGCCTAGCCTACCCGGCATGGGAGACACGCCTTCTATTTCCTAGGTGGCACTTATACAAACGTGCCCGATGGCACACCGATAATAATAATTACATGTTTGCTGTATGGTAAACGCCCGGCATAAGCTCCAGCAGGGCAGCGGTGCGTTGCGTGTATATGAAATGGTCACTAGGTTCGAGAATAATTAAAAAGCGAATGGCGTCGATTATACGATTAATGTTTATATAAAGGTGCCTTTAAGCCGTTTAAAGAAAGATCTCTATCACCTCATTCGTGGTGGTGGTCCTTAGGTGGCGTTTGCATAAATACAGATAATGCATGTAGGTAAGCTAAGCGGACGTCGAATAGACGTTAGCCGCTTACAGCTGGCTAGTGTTGGCTTATCAGTGTAACATCTATTCGATGGGTTAAACAGGGCTCAATTGAACCAGCTGGATGCTTGGCTTGGTCAAGAACTCATTGTCATGCAAATGCAAATTAAATGAAAGGTGAACCAAATCGTGAGATTGTTGAATGTCGTTTATGGCAAAAGCAATCGCGTCAGTGAATAATTACTTTAAGTCAATAGTGTCGCAACTGCAAGAGTGCAGTACGTAACGTTGATTGCTTATTAGCAGATACTTCCGATTCGATTCGGCACGACACAATGGTGTCTATATGTCAGACTGTGACTTCCTATTGGCAAGATTATTGCGCAAGGCATTGTTTTCTTATTGTTCCTTATTTTGTGTTGAGGGTAACCACATCAGTTGTTGTAGTAGGTTAGTTAATGGGTAAGGCGTCTTAATTGCAAGGTGGTGAAAATCCTTTTATCAAATTGTCCGGTTAGAGAGGTCAAAGCTTAGAATACTTGTTCTGCGTTGCGTTGCATGATCAGCTAATAGCATATGGGTTGCCATGGGCTTACTTGAAACTTGTTTTCCTTATTTATAAGGCGGTACTCACTTTGAAAAAGAATGTCTTGAGCATGGATAGTACACTGTCGGAGTCTTTTTCCGTAATTAACTCGACCGTGTAGGGAACGTCATCGGTGGGCGCTGGCACTGGATCTGATACCTTCAAAGTGCTGTCCATCTTTTTTGTTAGCCTGGCGATAGGATACAAATCGGAGAGCTGAAATGAAAATGACATCATTATGCTATTGCAATGAATTTGGTGGGTAGAATTTTTTTATGTATTAAAGCACTTCAAATTAAAGTAAGTAAAATAACTTCTAGCAGTGATGGGCTCAAAATGTTCGGGTGAGGGCGCTTTCAATACAACCGCGCCTCAAACATAAAATGCACACATTAGCTTTGGGTCTTGCGTTCTATTTGAAACAATGGGCAGATGGATTTGGACATCCAAAGTTTTTAACCCAGTTCTGGGAATTACCATTTTTGTTTAGGTATGAAAGGGGATTTTACGTCCGCTCCATTGTACCTACTTAGCTTCTAAAAAGAAACCCGGTTTTTGGTGTATAAGAAGTGGTGGAGAAACTCTGATATAAATCTTTCCTCTTTTATAGTTGCTGATAGATCGATGTTTGTGTTTATGAAAACAATACGAAGGCCCTAAGTCGGACCTATACATATGCTGGTGATTCCCCAAGGTTTTGCTGAACCAAATATATTCCACATATGAAGTATCTTCATTTGTTATTTGCATTTTTTCGGATGAATATCATTAATTTGGAAGCAAACTCTGAACTGATCTTACATGAGACTGTCAACTTACCAATCGTCATCCTATTTTTTCATGTGTACATATTTTTATATTGAGCAGTTCGTTGATTTGTGATCAGCAAAAAAAAATGTCATCAGGCAACTTCATATTCTGCCTACTGAAGGCCTACTCGCGAGCCTAACGCCTTACTAACAATCGATTTGTACCATCACCTTAAGCTTATTACACCTCCCTGTTGTGACTTCGTAGATTTTGAGTGAACACCCAAAGTTATAGAATAAAGAACTGTGGCCTGTTCCACAATATCGGCATGCGTCAAGGAAAACTTCGAACCGCTATTCCTTTAAGAGTTGTATATTCACAATTAAAGTCAGAAAAGCGTCAGAATTAAGAAAATTATTCGAAATACTTCGTGAAAGTATCAGGAGATTAAATTTCCGAACCTGGAGACTTAACTACAAATAGAAAACTTTTTAATGATTCTACATTATTTTCAAGTTTAGCGTTTTTGTATTTTTTAGGTTACAATATTGCATTGGATTGCTTGAGACTTTCTTACGATTTTATGAAACAATGATATAGAAATTGTATTCTAAAAAATATGTGAAAAATATTTCGAAACCCCCATTCAATATCCACAGCTTTTCCGAACATTATGTAGGTAAGTAAAGGTCGACAATGAGTTTCCAAGATTTGTAGTACCTATATTGTACAGTTGGTATTTAATTTTCAGATCTAAACTTTTGTAGCAGCTTAAATCACGCCTCTTATTCCCTGACATTCATTAAAAGACATTATTTGACAATTTTTAAATGTTTTTCGAACACAAGCCTTGAGAAAGGCTTTATAGCTGAGAATAGAGCTGTGGACTCTTTAGATGTTAATGAAAATATAGAAATAAAAATAAGTGTGTGTACCCATTGTTGGAATTGAAGAAAGTTAATAAGTTAACCAATAAATCAAAGGAGTCGTTGCCAACAGTGGCATTTGATGTAGGTACGTTCAATAAAACATCTACGTCTCATTCGAGAACAATAGAAAGATGTGCAATGTTTTTTTTTATTAAGTGAGTTAAGCGTTTCAAAATATCTTGAAATACTTATCCCAATATTCACACTTATTCTAACCGATGCCTGTATTTAAAGTCACCTCCATTTATCGTAAAGATTAAAAAGATTTACAGCCTTTTTATAAACCCAGCTTGGAGTCTGCTTATCTTTACACAGTACACACCCTATAAAATGCCCTTACGCAGGAAAATGTGATTTATTATGATTTTTCGAACTTAAGCAACGTTACTTTAGGGCTGCGTAAGTTAAACGCGAAAATTTGCGTAGAGCTTACGTAAATATGTTTTTGCATCAAATGTCATTTGGTCTTGGACGAATTGTAATCAAAACCAAAGTGGAACCAATTTTTGTGTGTGTATTCATTTTGAATGTTGTGCAAAATTTTGCACCCAACGAATTTTGTTTGCAAATGCAATTACAAGATATAAATTATATTTAATAAATTAAAAAATATCGAATAATTGTGGTTTGTGATATTATTAGAAATATGGATATAAGAAGACACACACTCGTATACATATGATTACAGGTTGATACATCAGTAGTCCCTCCGAAGACATTTTTGAATTGTGCCAGATAATTTGACTTTTAATTATGATTTTAAGAATGATTTCACCTATGAAGCTAATCACTGCTGATGTCGGTTTCAGAGCAAAAAGTAATAGATTTCTGTGTTTCTGTTTATAGTTTATCGGAATTCTCACCTTTTCACACACAAACCTCGTTTAGTAAAGTTACAGTGGAAAAATGTTCAATTTTAGCAAAACCAAGTAGAGGATGCTTAAATCTTGACGCGATGTTTAACCAAAGAACATCGTAGAGGAATCGTAAGGCGATCTAATAAATACGGCTGTTAATGTTTAGTAAATCTGGAACACATGTGGCTTAAGGAATCGTTACAAAAAGACACCCAAAAATGTAGGAACTCAATTCAAAAGACAGTACAACTTTCATGACGCACATTTTTTAATTATTCTTTTTAATCAAGTTCACTGTCCATATCTGCAGTGCAACATTTTATATCTTTACACTAGTCCCTATTAAAATTCTCCTCATGACAAATTATTTTATTGTGGTTTGCATAATCATTTTGCTTATGGTTGCCCCGAGCATACATAAATAAAGTAAATACGCAAAACATGCCAAACGTAAACACAGCAATATAATATTTGGTCATTTGATTTTTTTCATTTGTTCACTAAAAACAAAACACTCCGACTTCTATTTAAAGAATTTTCATATTTATTTTCCCTTAATCATTGCTGCACATTCCACTTTCCAAAAATAAATTTTAAAAAGTTTACTTTTGAGAAAAAAATCGCCATGGAATTTGTAAGATCATTTCGACGATATTAAGCATTTTGCCTGCTTGTTGATAACAAAAAAGAAAAAAAAAACGATCGATGGATGTTTCGAGCATCATTAAATATTTCAGAGCGAACATAAAACTTATTTTCTCGGCATGTTTCGTGTACTTACTGTGTACCGTGATTCGTGGATAATTGATCCATTGTCGGCGAACGATTGGGTTCCTTTTAGGATTGTTTGTTCAATTTGCAGCTCCATTTTAAGTTTGTTTATATCTTTGATTTTCAGATATTTTTCAAATCAAATCGCAACTAAATGTGAACACAGAACACGCGAAAACTATTAACAATTAGTTAATTATTTTGTAGCATATATTTTTATTTTTATTCTATCACTGAGAACTTTCACGGATCGATGAAAATGTCCTTTTTGTCGCGAAATTAAATTCTGTAGCGAATCTTGTTTCGATTGGCACTTGAGTTATCCTTTTTGCTTAATAAACTTGCAAGATCTCACTGACCAGCCAAATTGCAATCGCACGTGTGAATTTACCAAACGGTCATTTGTTCTTCTGAAGTAGAACGGCGAACCTGCGGCTCTTTATATAGTTGAATTCTCGCACCGAGCGTCAAACACCTCCTTTCTTATTTCAACGACTCGACCAGCTGATTCTTTACTGTGGCTATGGGCAATAGCCTATATTTGCGAGTTTGTCGTGTGCCCTGTCTCCCTGTCTCGTTCCAGTCTGCCCGATTGTGCGGTTTTGCCTGACTTTCTGATTCAGTGTCAGTATCTAGAAGCGGTTGCTGTTTTGCACTGATCATGTATTGGCAGAACATCTCGCTTGTAGACAGACAGGTTGGAGATCTCTTATTAACGCAAGCCAGCAGCAGCAGCAACAGCAGGCAATGATCTTCGGTATTGTTATATTTTTGTTCACGTTTTTTGTTTTGTTTGTTCGCGTCTCGTTCTTTGTACCTGCTGAACGGAAATCGCCGGCAAAGCAAAATTTGCAAAAAATAATATAAAAAAAAAGAACATTAAAAATAAAAACAAAAACGATAAACTTGTTGGCTATGGAAAGCGGGTGGTGGTGACGGGACTTTGTTGGATAGCGCCAAATATACCCGCAATATACTTCCTGTATGCACTCGGGGTGGTAGGCCAGCTGCGCATACGAGTAGGTACTGTCAAGGCGCGAAATTTGTATCCCGTGCGATATATGTATAGGCATGGTGAGGTGATAAATTGGCTTCTCTCTGTGTGAATTGTTTAAATTTTAGCTTTTTCCCTCTTAATTCAACGTTTGATTCGATACGATGCTTTTTTTGTGATGTGCCTCTCTAGAGGGTGTTAACCAGATTTATTATTCAACATGTGAAAATCTATAATGGCTGTATACGACTGCGTGGGCGAGCACATTATTGCTTAATATTGTTGACATCAATCAGTTCAGTCTGATGTAGGTAAATCTACTAATTAATTTTAGCGTAGAAAACACTACGCAAGTTCCAAGAAAATAAAGCAAAACAACATTATTTGTTATTTGACTGGTCGGGTCATGACGGTATATAGAAGGCATTGTGGGGTTTGGCGTCTTTAAGTGTTACCAGCATTACGTATAAGCAAGATCCAATTTTCACCTTTTCTTTTTGTATTTTTGTATATTTTTTATGAATATTACACCGATAGGAACACAAAACGGTGGAATTTGAGCAAATTTAGGGGGCCAGCGGCAAGAGGATTGCGAGTTGAAGATCGTATTATGATTTGGCTATGGTTTCTAGCTTTGTTTGCAACTATCTCCTTAAAAATTGTGAACGAAGTAGTTTTGATGCTAATAAATACCAACACTACTTACAGTAGACCAATTCCAGCTATAAGTTAGACTGCAAGGAAGATGTGGTGTACCAGTATTTTTTTTAATCGATCGTGGACGTTTCAAAAGGCCTCGATATGACCGGCTAAAATCAACGTTGATTAAATGGACCGAATTTATGTTACTTCTTTTGAAACATCTCAAATAGATGTTGTTGTTGAAATTGTTCATTCTATTGCATTTTGAAACTACTTACCTGATTTTGCAATCTGAGCTTTGGTCCCTTTTTTCACAGCTCAAGCAAGCATGTTTCAAGAGAAATTTGTTCCCGTCACTTTGTTTTGATGAATATTTTAAATTACTTACAAAACCGGATTTGCGTACATATTATTTGGGCAGATTCCATCAACAATATATTCAACATATCTCATTCCCATAATATAAGCGATCAATAACAAGATAGGTATGCTGATCATGGGTATAAAAACATTCCTTAAACTTTGGATCTTTTAAGTTTTAAGATAGAGAAATGCAATTTTAGGTTCACGGATTCGTGTTATAGGGCGACTAAAAACATCTCTCTCAAGATCTGAAAAATATAGTTTCCCCTTTCAAGAAATCATATTATTCAAAGGTAGGTAGGTAGGACATTGAATTATGTTGAAGAAAGTAACCCAAATCGATCCTGCATATGTTTGATCATTCATACAAGTATGCACTCGCTTTCGCAATCTACCTAGCCCACATTACATCGGGAAATCCTATAATGACGATAAGTGATCCGTAACCTACCTCCAGCAAGGTCACAAACAAGTGCGAGAGTGCATACTCGTATAAATAAAATTACAACATCTATTTACAACGAGTGGGGGCACACCTAATCGTATTCATAAACGTCTTGATGGCCAAGAGCGGAAAATATTTTCCATTTAGTCATCAAGTTCTTTCCATTAGATAGTTATAATCCCAATCCGCCTAAGTCGTGCTTAGTCAATAATTGTATTTGCCACTCCAAGCGACTAAAAGTAATTTATAACGTGTCTAAAAATAAACATAAAACCAACTCGACTACAATAATTATATGCAAAAACAAACATATCATAGAACACCAAAAAAAAAACAATAATAATACCAGCCACCAGCTGCTAGAACATAGGAAAACAGATTTATTGCAGAATGACAACAAAGCATGTGTTGTTAGATGTACGGCCACATGTGACTCTATTAAGGAACTGATTAAATCAGAGCGCTCGTTAAAATGTGCTGCCCAAACAGTTCCCCGCAATATTCACTTCTTTCAGCGGCAGCATCAACCAAAAAAAGATCTGTTTCTTTTTTACTTCTTTTATTTCGGTTAAGCAATTTAATTAGGACAGAAAATGCAATCGATGACAGTAAGTTAGTCAAACTTATTCATAATATTAATACACAGCCAGAATAAAACTGCGCGCGTACACATTTAAGAACTCCAAATTGAGTAGGGTAGAATGTTGAATAATAAACTTCCGCTCACGACCTGAGTATTTTTAAATATTATTATTTTCCATTTAATTACAACAATAAACGTTTGTAAAAATTGGCCAGCTCACTTGGACGATAAGTGAATGGCCAATGAGTTCGTTTATATAGTCTTTTGTTTCAATATACGCTTTCGAATTTTTTTTTATTCTTATTCTACTTTTGTTGGTGGATAATTTCAATTTGGCAGGTGTCACAGGTGTTAATTTGTTAATTGCTTCTAGTCGCCTCCATAAAGAAGTGTGTGTAGATTTTGAAGTTGGTTTCGGCCGGGAAGAATTTCCATAAATATTTTGTCTCAATTGTCAATGGTCATTCAAGATCAAATCGAGTAGAATAACCAAACAAAAAAAAAAAATAAAGTCAACATTCTAGAAAGAGGCACTTGATAATATTTGCTGTAAACCAGAAGTGAAGGCGATATTATATATTTTGTTCTGCTGCAGATTTTATGCTGGGTTATAATGTGCTTCACCACAAGATAAATCATCAATCATCATATTTACGAAGTTTCACTTGCCAATGGATGTGAGTTTTTGGTTACCCATGTTTGCAGTCGATGGATTGATGATGTCTGTCCATCGTACCTACACTATACTCAGGAGTATGTTCATATAATCAATTAAGTTAAATATTTTCACAGCAAGATCACCATTTATCTGTCAAGTGTATAACAAACATTAAATTAGAGTGATTGTGTGATTTGAGAACTAGGTGTGGATTGTGAAAAGATCGATTTTAAGGAAAGGCTTTTCTGAATTGTTATAAAATGTTGCATAGTCAACCTTGAAAAATACATCGAATTGCCTTCTTGTGTTGTAGATGGGACACACATCTAAGCGCAGCTGAGTTTAAATAGCCACATAGCGTTGCGTAGACAGCGAATGGAGATCATTATGCCCATTAACGATCTTAACAGCTTTTTGGTCTCTACAAGATTGGCCCTAAAGACTTAGGCGAGAATTTCACTGGAAGGCAACATAGCATAAATAATTATTCAATTTTGACATCAGTTCTATATTTAAAAGATAAATCTAGCTGTGCAATACCAATAAGTGTATTTAGTGTCCAGGCTGGATTTTACGGACTCACAATGGCGAAATTTTCCCTACCCCTTGACACCTACAAAACATATAATTAAAATGATTATTAGTAAGGTCCACTGTCCAGTGTTTCCTACTCAGTTCGCCACACCCCATCTTCATCAAAAATAACACTGTAAGCGGGCATTCAATCGTTCGTCACCGTAATCCCTTATGATGACAGTGGATACACATCATCTACATGCACTGATTCATGTAATAGTTCTTCCTGAATAGTTACAGATCTACAATGAACAAGGTTGATAGTCCATACATTTGATATTTTACATTGTTACTTGCCTTTCACCAGCCCAATGACTATGAACACACCACTTGTCAGTGCCATGTATGAGTAACAATATAATAAAAGTTAAATTCAATTCAGATTCTAGGAAAATTTCAATAGCAAATTCTAACCGTTTTTTAATGTTAACTTGCTCCGTAGCCGCCAATGCCAAGACAGAGTTATATCTGTTTCTGGTCAAAAAAAAAACCGAAATAATTAAAATTTATGTCATGCGAACTGTTAATATTATAGTTATAGTGACAGGGGAAGAGTGTCTGCAACTTTGATTATTCGACTCGAACCATATAATTGGAGTGTTATAAGCCCCTTGTAGTTAGTTCTTTAATCGTATGAATATACAATGCATTGTAAAAAGTTTTAACTTAATTACCGTTGACATGAATGCGAGAAACGTTTGTTAGGTTTTCTTGTTATGATATAATAGGTGTGGAAATTGAGTTTAGATAATTAATGTGATTTATTGGTTCAAGCGTTTGAAAAAAAAGAACTAAGATTTGACTCAAAACAGGTATCATTAACTCAAAGTTAAAGAACTCACTGGGGCCTACTAATAATCGTTTTTAACCTTCATACTACATATTTTGTAGGTCACAATGGTTTATTTAAAAAAAAAAACACACTTTCTTTTAACGGGTGATTTTTTAGCTGGTTTGGTTTTGGCAACACTGGTTTTGACAGCTGACGTGTGTTTAGTACCTTGTGTCACTGTCAAACAGCTTCAGTTTGGCTTGCAATTTAACCATGGATCGTCTTACAAATGAACAACGCTTGCAAATTATTGAATTTTACTATCAAAATTCGTGCTCGGTTCGAAATGTTCATCGCGCGCTGCTTCCATTTTATGTGTTCAGCGATGAGGCTCATTTTTGGTTGAGTGGGTACGTAAATAAGCAAAATTGCCGCATTTGGAGTGAAGATCAGCCAGAAGCATTGCAACAGCTACCAATGCATCCCGAAAAAGCCACTGTTTGGTGCGGTTTATGGACCGGCGGCATTATTGGGCCATATTTCTTCAAAGATGATGCGAATCGCAGCGTTACTGTCAATGGTGAACGCTACCGAGCGATGATAACAAACTTTTTTTTGCCCGAAATGGAAGTTCTTGACTTGCATGATATGTGGTTTCAACAAGACGGTGCCACATGCCACACAGCACGCGAAACATTGGCGCAATTGCGAGGCGAGTTTGGTGAACAGTTAATTTCACGTTTCGGGCCGGTCAATTGGCCGCCTAGATCGTGCGATTTGACACCATTAGATTATTTTTTGTGGGGGTATGTCAAGGCTAATGTGTATAGGGACAAGCCTGCTTCGGTTGACGCACTGGAAGCCAACATCCATGTATTCATTCGTGAGATACCGGCCGATATGTGTGAAAGAGTATGCCAAAATTGGACTCAGCGGATGGGCTACCTGAGACGCAGCCGCGGTCAACATTTGCATGAAATTATCTTTAAACATTAAATTGCAAGGTTCAAACTATCGATTCAAATAAATATTTCATTCATTTTTTCGAATTTTTTGTGTTTTTTTTTTTAAAGTTCTAAACCTCTTAAAAAATCACCCGTTAGTTCGTGAAAACTAGCTTGGGCATCGAATACGATTTTAAGTATCGAGTACTAATATTATCGCTGATCTTTTTTCTCGAATTTATTCTACTATTTTGCTGACAGAATACTTATCCGAAGCCTTTGAATTAAGGCTCCTGTTTGGAGATGACAATAAACGTACGAGTAGAGTTTCCATTACTATGACAAAGACATACCCTATAAATAATGCCCAATTGTTCAAAAGTAGTTTTGACATAATGAACCCACTTGGCTTGACTCCAATAAAAAAACACCTTCCAAATTTCGGAACGGTAGACATTATTTATTTTACATAGAACATAAAATGATTTCCTTAATTTTTCACTAAAATATCATAAGCTACCTGCGAGTCGTTTACCGCTTTCGAATGTAGGACATATCCCAACTTATTGTTATTACGTGAAACATACATCAACTCTCCGTCGGAAGCTTGGCTGCCAACAACGGCATGGTCGGGAATTTCTCCATTTTGCGACCTCTTCCAGCTGTAATCCTTTGCGCTACCAACCAAAACTTGCGCATATCTTGACGTAACCTCAGTTCCATTTTCAAGCAAACCACTTGCTTTCCCCAAGAACGGCACAACCTCTCCTGGTAAAACAACACACCTCGACTTAACACGTCCCACATACATAAGCTTGCCATTATTCGACTTTCCACCAGAAATTGCATTTTTTGGAATATCTGCCGCCAATGTATCAATCCATGTGACGTTTTGTTTGCATGTCAAGTAGAAATTATAACCGTTATAATTCCCCTCAACTGCAATTATTTCCTTGGTAGAAAATCGAATTGAAGACAGGTAGTGGCGACTTGAAGAGTAGTAATCTGATAAGCTTCCTATGAAAAGCGGTTCTCCTACAGCGGTGGTGCCACCTTGTACGACGTCAATTGGAAATGCATAGAAGCTTTCGAATTTTCGCCACTCACATGAATCGTTCGCATCCAGAACGAGTATTTCGTATTGGTACTTGTTGATGGTCTTCGAGCAACTGTTAACTATAGCATACTTTCCCTCCAAGTCCAGTTCGCCAGGTAGGACCTCATCGAAATGTCTGGCACGCACTATTATCCTTGCCGGTGGTCTGTTACTGACATTCAAGTAAACGACATTTCGAGGAATCGGTTGGCCAGAAGATGACGGCACCCATTTAAAGGCTGTTGGTGTTTTGTTTTTCAACTTGTTAACAATTACACATAAATAATTGCAATAAGTACTCACCAATGGAAAAGGAAAAGCTTGAAAGTACCAAGCAAATGCAGGCCAAACGTATCATTTTAAAATCTGCCCGTTTACTGAATTATACGGAACGAGCTCGGAGCTTAAATATAGTTGTGTCTTCCGTTATTTGACGGTATAAGTGCTATTTATTTTGCGATAGTAACTATTGACTGATATCGAGTGTTTTTTTAAGACACGCTATGACGAACTACTTCAAAAGGCATTGCAAAAGGGACTTAGTAACGGTGAGAACTACTCGTAGAACCAATCACGTTAAATGTTTATGTTGGCTTCCTTTTCTTACCACTTGACTTATCTTAAAAATATTTTTTTCTGAGTTTAGGCACAAAAAGATTCATTTGAGTTACTCAATGTTCTGGAAAACTGTGGAAACTCTGTAAATAGATGAACATTTTCGAAACTGCAAGTTTTCAAATTATCTCATTGACATTGCTCCCAATATTAGCTTTAAATACCCGGCACGGGCGTAGCGAAGAGGCGACCTCCCTACACTCTCGCCAACTTTTCTATAATAATTTTTTTTTTTTTTTCTATTACAGCATCCGATCCCTTATATTAAACTATCTCTGTCTATAAGGTCTTATTGAATTAATAAAAATCGTATGTAGTTGCACTGTGGTATTCTATAGGGAATGCAACTTGCAGTGCTGCAAAAATATGCAGCCTTTTTAAAATATAACCTTGGCTGCGACTCCTTCGGTAATTTTTGTCTGAAGCTGAATTGTATGTTGAAAGACTTCCACGAGTAAATTCAGTACCTAATATTGTTTGAATGGCTATAATCACAGGTTGCCAACGTTACCGAACAACAGAAGGTCTGAGAGGCACAGTGCATATAAAACCCTGTTGAAACCATTGAGGTTTATTTTAACAGCCTCTTTGTACGAGTTCAAAAAACTTCAATTCTTTCAGTGTTAAGATTCTAAATAACCACAACAATTTCATAACATCGCCTGAAGCTAAGTGACGTAGAAACTTCACTAAAATAACAAAATCCTTGCAATTTGAATACCAGTTATGTGTAGGAAAACAGAAAGCCGTTGCAATTTAAAACGAATGCATGCGATTAACTCGCACTAATGTAAGCGGATATCTCTTTTGTCTTGAATTTTCTGCCCTCAAAGTAGATTTTCGTCGTCACTCAGTAGAATCTCATACTTCTCATCCGGCAAGGTGAACGCACTCAATTTATGTCTATACATCGTAAAGATCTCATATGATGACCGTAAGCATTCATTCATTCAAATTGTATGTAGCGAGAGACATGTGATGCAACAAAATATGGTAACATAAAGCAAATCAGACGCTATTTTTTCCTTTGCTACAAGTTCTGTTGTAGTCTCGTAGTTGGCATTATGATTCGGCGTGTGTTTGATGCTGCTTTGTAGGGCACGAAGCTCAAGTTCTCTTCAAAAAGTAGGCGGCGTTTTATTCCTGAAATCTTTTTGCCCCTGCAGTCGCTTTGCAGGAATGCAGATATGGGATGATAGAAATTAGAAATCAAGCTTTGAAAGCGGTATCATGCATACTGATACTGCGTGTGATAACTCTTTAAATTTCAATTTGAATGAAAAGCGAAAAAAGCGGCTAAGACATACTTATTTCAGCGGTACTATGGTTTTCACTCGATGTGTTCTTTATCAGAACACTCATCTTTAAAATTATGGATTTATTGCTTGAACCTCAAATATTTTTTGAGTAGGTATATTTTTTGAACTTCAGAAAGCAATGATCCAAGTGTTTCAGACTTCTCTCGTAAGTAGGTCATAATTTAAAAAAGTAAAAACATTACAACAATCGATATAATTAAATTGTGAACTTTTTCGACAATCATGATCATCTTCTGGCTACGCGGTATACTTGACATTCAAATTTCGATTGTGGGTAACTTGCATTTGTACTTTCCTAAAGAAACTTGCTCCGCCACGCCACGTCGAACCTGAATCTTTATCCAGGTATACCATTAAAATTAACATTCGCAGCGTTGTATTTTTTGTTACGCTTAATGATTCATACCACCCTGTTTTACATTTTTTTGCAGATCTTCTGTTTTTATTAAGGTAAATATCCCCCAAACCCTATTGCTTAGTTATTGATGACAAATTCTACCATTGAGTGGTTTTAATATTAAGACTGCCTATTTGAATTATTTTACAAGTGAGTCAGCTCTGTTTTTGATTGTTCATTTTTAAAACCCCTTGGAATCAAGTTTTGCTCAGTTAAATCTCGTTATTATATTAAAACTTGTATTTCGTATTAAATTTTACCTTTTCCTGTGTAATTTTGTGTATTCTTTATGATATGTGAAATATTTATTAAGGATTTTATTTCTGTGCAATTGCTTAAAACAATAAATTCAATTTGAATGGTGGGTATTTAATTATTTATGCATGCACTTCATGTAAATATTAAAAGGTTGGCAAATATGTATGTTTGACATATAAGTGTTTTCAATCTGCGAACACCTGCGAGGTCATTAAATTTCCAGTTTTAACATGTTTACACAAACATGGGCAGGACATCGTGTTCAACAAGTAGCTTTATATTTGTGTAACGAGCCTCGCTCAATACTCCGGTATATGGGGAAGATGGTTGCTTTTCTGAAACGTGTCAGATATATGAGTTCCTTCAAACCGCATGGAGCTCTGTTGACCATAAATTTCAAATTTCATGGCCGGTTTTTAGCCAAACTTCAATTCAATTAAATGTAGGTACTATTTCAATATGAAAGACGTATTTTTTCTAACATTTTGAACTGAAATATATAATGGTACCACAGAAAGTTTATGGATTCAAGAGTAGAGACTTTTATTACTTTATTTTGTGGAAATGAATCTTGAAAAGCGCTGAAGCAATGCAGGACTAAGTTTGAGAACTGAACTCTAAGCACCGAGACACCATTTAAGAAAGTCATCATAAAAACGAAGGTTAAAACTCTGACATGGAAAGATATTTTTGTTTTTATGGACAAATTTCGTGACTATACGATCTAAAAATGAAAAAGTGTTTACAGTACAGCTAAGGTATTTTGCTGCAGGAGGTCACTTCGTAGATAACACAAACTATTTGTTTTGGATCGACAGTCGATTTATCTTTTTCTCTGTTGATAAGTGTCGTCTGTATTTATGCAAGATATCCTCTACAAATTGACACATAATTCACTATTCATAATCTTTACAGTGTGTAGTAGTGATGCCAACCAAGGCATAATTTCGATTAAAAATTTTATAAAAATTTCTGTGAGTTGTTTTAATCAATTCTACAAATACATTTTGAATTTGGTAAATCTGGTACATTTCTTGATCAAAGTCGCATCACTACCAAATTTTTATTTACAACTACTGTGCGTCATGCTTATTTTCCAATTCTATACTTGACTTACTCACCAAACCAAAACCTTTGATTATAGAGATAAAAAAAATAGAATTACCAACATTATGCTAACAAATTTTATTCGGCGCAGGGTCATAAGTCCACAGGCCAAAAGTCCACAATGGACTTTTGACCCATCTATGTGGGTTATAAGTCCACAAATCAATTGTGGACTTATGACCCACCCAGATGAGCCAAAAGTTCACAATAATTTGGGCCATAGGTTCACAATTTTAAAATGGAAGTAGGCCATAAGTCCACAATTATCCATATGACAAAAAGAGTTGTTTTAACAACTCAAAAAGTATGGGAATGTTTGATAGATGCCGTGAAATAAGACCAACTTCTAAAAATGTACCTTATTTCGCTCTTAAATAGTGTAATAAGGATAACTTCCAACAGTTGGTCTTATTTCACTCCCACAAAGTGCAATAACGCCAACAAAATTTGAGTAATAAGATGAACCTTGCATCCACCCCGTAGTCCATCAGTAAACCTAAGCAGGGGGGTTGCAGGGGGGCAGCATGCCCCCCCATTCAGAATTCATAGTTTGAAAGCGCAATCTTAAAATGATTGCAATGCTGGAGAAGTGTGTCTTGTGGGTTTTGGAGGCAAACACCGCAAATGAGGTCATTACTAGAATTTTTAGCTTCGCTTTCAAGCTCGTTGTCCTCTTCTTCACCTTCTTCATCCGTGAGCCATAAGTCCACAATCAGTGAGTCAAAAATTCACAAGAATTTTGTGTGAACTTTTGGCTCACCTGGGTCAAAAGTCCATTGTGGACTTTTGGCCTGTGGACTTATGACCCTGCGCCATTTTATTCACCTTGTAGATTGGTTGCAGTTCCTTTGTAAGATATGCATTTTTTATATTTCTTATCAAAAAAGCATAATTTTTTTCAAAAAAGGAATTTTTAATCATATAAACTTCGATCCGGGTTGGCATCACTCTCACTACATATACAAATCGTACAAATAAATAAGCTAAAACAAATAAAAAGTATTGCTACAGCAAATGCTCCCATACCATAATGCTTTTCTTTAAGCGAGCTCAATTGATTGTCAGTGTAGTCGTATTCTCTCTCAGTCATGCAGGGACGAATTGACGTGAGCAGGTAACCAGCCTTGGTTTGGGTTTAATTACAGTCCATTGAAGTACATGTTTATTCTACGAAATAGAACCTTTGTGTTTGCTATAATTTCTTAAATACCATATTTGACGATTCTAATTTTTATTGCCATCAATTTTAAGGCAATACATTTCATAGCAGATGGTCACACTAATTACTTAGGTACGCGGAATATGAGATTGCTTGCATTTGCAGGAGTATTTATCATAAATTGAGAAAACATAGGGTGTTCAGTGGCATTTGTTAAAAAAATAAATAGAAAAGGAAATTGATGTGCAAGTGTTTATAATTTGAAAACCAAATAAAATTAGGGGGAAACATTATTTTAAGTGTTTGGTGTGTGGGTGAGAGGAGAAAGAAAACTTTCAATTACAATATTTAAAAATACCGGAAAATAGTGATAGCTGATAGGTAATAAATATGGTTGGTTGGTTTAGCATTTCTTGATTTTTTTCTAATAAAACCAAAGCAGATGCACTTGTTACACGAACATATTTCGAGCGATGTTAGGATCTGTGAAACACATGTATGACAAGTCAAAGACATTCTGGAGATTCCGAAAAATGTATTTCCTTACAAAATAAGATATTTCATCTTAAATTGTATGTCCACATTTAAAAAAAGTTCACACATGGGAAGATATGTGAGGATATATATTATAGAATGCTCAATAGAATTCAAATTATTAGGTACAAACAATTTTTTTTTTTACGTCACACCCTGTGCCAATTACGAACCTTATATAAGCTGATACAAATCCATAAAATATTCAGTTAGAAGTTGTAATCTAAAGTGGACGTATGGTACACGAAATGATGGTCCAAATAACTACATTCACAACTTTTCTGGCAATTACAGTGAACTTTTCAAGTGGTAAATATACAAATATGTGCTTGTTGTTTTTAATAAATTAAAAAAAAAAACATTTATTTTACTCAGTTATCGAAATAATATCTCTTTTCTGTACAACAACAAAATCTGTTACTCGTAATTCGATAACTCACCACATATTATTTTCTTTACAAATGTTGTCTTTCAAAAAAAACACATACTTTCGCTGATCGTAGCTTTTGAAATTGTTTTAGGTCCATATTTCATGCAAATTTCTTAAAGATGAGCATATTTTTCGAAATTTGGCGTTCGTTTTGTTAATCTTGCTTTCGATTTTAAATTAATAACTTTTCCGCTTCCAGGTTTAAAATGGATTCAATTACAATCCGGTGACGAAATTCCCGAGAATGCTGTCCATGTACTTGATAATTATGGAACATATGTTGGACGATCAAGGCACTACGACGAGGTTCTGCCGGCCGAAATAAACGAAACAGTTGCTGTCATTCATAGCTGCAACAAGAACATAATCAAACACCGGTATGAAATTCTTGTGACCCAAGCCAACAGCACTTGCCAATGGCAACCATACTCTCAGATAGAAGGTATTCCCGAAAATATTGTTCGTGGTGGTACTTCATCGAACGGTGATCCAACTTATATCGGGAGAATTATTCACGACCACTATGGTAGAATGGACAATAATCAAATCAACTTAATACAATTGACGTTCAAGACGAAAAACAAATGGAGTTCAAACGGTCTATCTGTTCTAGTTTGCGACGATAGGAGCTACTGGATTGACGCTCCATCAGGAAACGTACCCAATAACACCGTTTATGGGGGGCTATCTGAAGATAATCATCATATTTATGTTGCTAGACTGAAATCAGGATGTTCGATTATTCCTGGTCAAGTAACACCAGAGCTAGCTGTTGCATCGGCAGTTTATAAACACGAAAGACTACAGTCTAAATATTGTCAAGTTTTAGTCGGAGAAAAAAATGAATACAGCTGGGTGACGACTTACAATGGAAATATTCCGGATTACGCTGTTGTTGGTAGCAAAGACAGTGACAGGGACCTTATGTATCTGGCGCGAATAAACAAAACATTGGGGTATGTTATGCCTTCGATTGCTACTAAAACGAATACGACCTATGAAATTTTGGTGAGGAATGTGTTTTAATGTTGATAGGCTGGTTTGTTTTTTTTAATAAAGTGCTTGATGTTTCTATCTTACAATTAATTTGCTATTATAATGCACTTTAAAACGTTGAGGGAAGTGGAGTAATAAAATTTTTTCATCTGTAGAAACTCGGTTTCAGCAGCAATTCGAAGCAGGCCGTAAAAATACCGAAATACCCGGCAAGGATATTTACCATTGCAACGGACTTTTCTTTGTAGTTTTTGTATTCTAAGGCTTCCCGAAACAGGCTTTCGTAACTATGGTTTTTTTTAACGTCTAACACAAATTGTTAAATATGACAAATTTCTAGCCTCAAACGAAGCTGAATTGAAATTATCAATTTATCTTGGTAAAGTTTTTAATATTCTTTTATGCGGCAAGATAGAAAGGCAAATATTGTCCGTTTAGCCGTGTATTCCTGCGCTACTAGTGGTCGAAGACTGAACGCAAGGACAATACTGAAACGGAGACCTCCAAGTCCAAGCTCCAACTCGCAATCCTACTGCCATTGGCCCTCTCAATTTTTTTTTATCAAATTCGCCATTTTGTTTTCCTATCGGTGTAGTGTTATGTCAATTTAGAATCCGTGTGACATGCAAAAACATACAAAAAATATAAAATAAATGCATCCCTCAACCAATCTACATTGCTGATTTTTCATAAACGTTTTGAGCAAGAGTAAGTACACTTGTTACCAACAAAAAAATACTTTCCACACGTAACGAATAATTTCAAATTTAACGGATAAACTTCTATGAACGCTGAAAACAACTTTGCCGACAGCTGAATTGGCTCATATTTTCTGTGAGTGTGTTGGTGAGCTGGAATTTTTTAAGTTACGTGACATTTGTAAATACGAATCTCTATGTAACAATACTAGCGCCAGATTGTGACCACTACGTAAAAATATAGCTTGTAGGTAAGTAACGAAAAATCAGCCGAAGTTATTGTCTCTGCCTGAACGGCTGGTCAATGATTTACACTCTGAGTATAGGGATTGAGGATGACAGTTCGAGAGCTAGGGATTAGGGACGTTCAAGTATCTAATTTAGCAAGTATATAAAGCTGTCTATACATCAAGTATCACGGTTTCGATTCGCTATGAACAGATGTTTCAGTTGACGTTTATGCAGGGGTATCCGACGATTCCATTCAAGGAATTCATGACTGAGTACTAACTTGACAGTTCGCATATTTGGCTGGCGTAGGAAAAGTGACGTATCTAACTTATCTAGTGATTGCGTTCAGATTTGTCAAGACCAATATAGTCGACTTACGTTAACTAGATTTTGAGTGTGCCCATTAAAATTTTTCTCAAACATAAATGACAGTATTTTCTGAACATTATGTCGTTTTCGATTTGGCAACAAAATCGTTTTCTTCATGTTCGATTTGCCAAAAAAAAAATCAATCTTTTTTTGATCTGAGGCACTTTTGGGAAATCACTTTCTCAGATTTACATACTCTTTCACTAAAATCAATGTTTATGACACCCAGCTGGCGGTTACGAATTTATCGTTTGAAGGATTGCTCTTGTGTAAATATCAATTGAAATGGACTTGCAGCGCAAGCGAAAAAAATATTTTTTTTGGCGGCAAACTCTACATAAACCAGTTCTCAGTTCAAAATTTGAAAAGCCAAATCGAAAACGACATTAGTGCTCTAATGTACTTCTTTTACGATTTGTCAGGATCGTCTTAAAAAAAAAATGCCAAACTCAGCTTGTCTTGCAAGTGATATATATATGCTCGCTATGCAGTCGTGAGCTTTATTCGGTAGAAACGAGCTCATTTAAATTTAAAGTTTTGCCAATTTTGACTCTCCGCTTTTGAATTGGGGAAATACAAAAAAATAGGAATCAATAAAATGACAGCTGTTCATTCAGATAGTGCTTAACCGAAGCATTATGATGATGAACCTCGTGTATTTAAATCTAAGATGATTGAAAAGATGTTTAGTCGTAAAGTGTGCATTATCTAAAGAAGACGCTCGACATGGTCCAAGTAATTGCCTTCACCGTACAAGTATTTCTGACGACTACAGTAAGCTGTTCAAGTGGTAAGCGTCCATGTATTTTCTTAAACATTTATCACCAATTAATTCTTATTAGAAAAAAAATCAACATCCATATAGTCACACATACAATGGGTGCTTTTGACATGAATTTACGGATTATTATCGCCTTCTGCTTATTTTCTATGCTGTAGTTAAATGAATAATAATTATTGTATGTAATTATTATTCAACAAAAGACCCGGCACATTTGTCTAAATATTTTGTGAGCTCGCTCACGCGTTGATATATTACTTATACTAAAAAAATATCCGGTTTATTGAGTTCCATTAGAAAGAACTATTGTCTTTGTCAAGTACCTATAGATTACAATTAAGCGTGTTGCTTTGTGTTGGTCGAACACAAATAACAGCGGGATGATAAATTATTTTAACGCCATTCAGGTGACAAAAAATAAGTTTAAGACGATATTTCGATTTTTCTTTCGTACTTTATTCATCACATCTATGATCTTGTGTGTTTTCTTCTTTCATTAAATTATTAAAATTTCATTCAATGCGTAAGGCTTAAAATGGATCCAATTACAATCGGGTGACGATATACCACAGAATGCCATCCCAGTTGATGAGAATGGTAGAACATTTGTCGGAAGGTCGCGGCACTACGACGAGATTCTACCGGCCGAAATCAACTCAACCGCTGCTGTCGTTCAAAGTTGTGACATGAATATAGTTAAACTTCGGTATGATGTTTTGCTGAATGAGAGGAACAACTGTCGTTGGGAAAGGGTGTCCAAGTCGCAGATAGAAAATGTTCCCGAAAATATAGTCCGTGGTGGTACCGCTTCAAATGGCGAGCCAACTTATATCGGAAGAATTGCAACCACTTCATACACTAAACGCATCAGTTTGATTTATCTGACTTCCAAGGCGAAAAATAAATGGAGTTCAAACGATGTTTTTATTTTAGTTTGCGACGATAGCAGCAATTGGGTTGACGTATCATCAGGAAACATACCCAACAATACTGTTTATGGAGGACTATCGAAAAATAAAGATCACATATATGTGGCCAGACTGAAATCAGGATGTTCGATTATTCCTGGCCAAGTTACACCAGAGCTAGCTGTTGCATCGGCAGTATATAAGCACGAAAGAATACAGTCTAAATATTGTCAAGTCTTGGTCGGAGAGAAAAACGAATACAGGTGGGTGACGACTTCCGATGGAGATATTCCTGATTATGCCGTTGTTGGTAGTAAGGACAAAACTGGAGAGTTAATGTACCTAGCGCTAATTAACAAAACATTGGGCTACGTTATGCCATCGTTTGCTGCGAAAATGAATACAACATACGAGATTTTGGTGAGAAATGTAAATTAGATTAGATTGCATTTGGTTATTGATTTTGTATGAATAAAGTTAAATTGTTTGAATGTATAAAAATGATACAAACGAACTTAAATGCGTTTGTTTTAAATTCTGTCTAGAACCTCGAAACTTGTACCACATCTGATAAGTTTATCTACAAATTGTTTCAAATTCGTTCCTAGTCCATTTTTACGTTGTCTTCCAATCTGAAATCGGGGTTATTTATATTATTCGATGTGCGAAGGCGATTGAATTTTTGAGATCCCTTTTGTTATAATTATAATGTCAAGCAAATACTCATTGCATAACACACCCACTGTTGAAACCATTGTCAGCACCCAGTAGACTTGCAGCATGTAACCCCCTCAGCCGAATTTCATACATGTATATCTAGGTTTATGTCCAATTGCAATACAAACCGTTTCAACCTGGCTCAAGAGAAACTGTAGCTCTAGACAAAATGTGTCACAAAAATGGTGCAATCCAAATCTGGTAATAAATTACTACTACATATGCATTATGTATATGCAAGGCGAATATTTAAATCATTATGTCAATTTCGACGGACATGCAAGACCATATTCAAATGCCAGCTACTAAGTTCCGGTTAAACGCTGAACTACTTCAGCCTCTCTATCAAATGGATTGAGTAATTCTGGTCACGAATGCATGCTCAACTACAATCACTTTGTTTTTTTATTTGTTGTGTACTAAGGTCGCTTTATACCCAAAAGCGGGGTAAGGAGATTGCACCAGCATCACAACAATGCAACTGCTATCTCCTCATGCCCGAGACTTAATGGTCCAACTCTAAGTAAAATTCTTTGAATTTGAAATCGTTTTTCCTTCTCTATTTGTTCGTTTGATTAATGCTCCGATAGTAGGTGACTTAGTTGTGACCACAAATAGCACATGGAAACCATCCATCTCTTAAGGACCTAAAGCATCTTAAAAACACTTTGCTGAGCTGAGAATGTCTTGAATGTAAGTCTCACCCGCTCTATAAGCCATGACTTACGGAGCATTAATTAATCAACATCCAACAATCCGCACTGACAGCAACGACGGATCGACGTTGGTGGGTATCGAATTATCTAGTTCGAGATTGTACTACATCGACCGTAGGCTTGCGATTTTGCCTATACGACTATACGTAGTATGAAAAGAAGAAATACAACAATTTAAAAAAAATTATATTTCTCACTCACGGTTTTTTAATTGAAAATTTATTGCTTCAGCATGACTGGCGGCAGCATGAGTGCGGAGCCTCTGTGCTGTAGCGAGTGGTAAGTCATTGGCAAATGATTAGTTCGCATGTAGTGTATATAAAGGATCCAATCGATAAGGCAATTAAATGGTTCACGCTTCTTGTAATGAGAAGTTGTGTCACTTAATCATTACCAGCGATTTTTTGCAACAGCATCGAATCGAATTAGCGATAAGGAGAGACTTTTTTGGTAGAGTCTCGCATTAAATTAAGTTGAAGATAAGTTATGAATTATAAGTTAGTGGTACACTTACACGCACCTTCATCTCCGATCTGCCCTCTGCGACTTCGGTATAGATTAAAAGGCATCAGTCGTAAATTTAGTGAAACGTCTCTTAAAAAAATAACTAACTTTATAATGAGTTTTGCTCTAATTTTCGATTAATTGTTAAGTGTTTATGACATTGCACAATTTCACCTTTATGTGACTGGCATATTCACAGTGATTGTATTTGCATCCTGTTTACCCTTTTGAGTCCTAACAATGTCTTTCAAAGTGCTGCACCCATAGAACGCTCCAGCAGCTTTTTCTTCGACTGCTCTCTGGACAATAAGCCGGTTTGTTTCAGCTTCCAGGAAGACCGGGTTGTCTTGTGTAGATAACAGCTTATATACGATTAATGTGAATTGTTGGGTCCGACAAGGAAGTGGAAGAATGCCAACCAAAGCTATTATTCTCCTTACAAATTGGTTTCACCCAAACTCCTATAATATGTACATAAAAACTAGTTTCGACCTTACTCAATGCACTAAATTGATTTAAACATCCAATGCAATTTGCAGAGTCCGGTTAATGCCAACTGGCCTGTCACTCAAAGTGAATGTCAAAGCAAGGATTTGCAATTATGATGAATTAAATTCTTGCCAGCTCAGCAACACAATGAGCAATAAATAAGAATGCAAAACACCTTGCAGAGGCTAATACAACAACAAACTCAAATAATGTGGATAAGAACTTTCCATGAACTTGAAATTGCAGCAACATGTGACTCAGTAGCCCGGCACGGTACAGAGGACTGTAAAGACGCAAGCTATAGGAAACTGAAGCATACGAACATCTGAAGCACTTCCGAGCTGTTTGGCCTTTAATTAGATCAAAGTGACAAATGTCGCCAGTGGGTACGTGTATATTAATGACATCCTACACATGAGCTCATGTTATACCTGAGCTTTCTTTATCGATCGCCGGTTTCTCTTGTACTTGACGAAGAATTATTTCTATGTGATCACGTCCCAGCATATTGGTGCGGGACAAGTTTATATCCATTGTCTGCCTAAGGCAAAGTTCGTTATTGACTTTGACCGGTATATTACTGTGGTCATGTACAATCACATTGTTCCAAAGGAGGTAAGCTGGTTAAATATTATACGAGATGCCGATTATATTGTTGCATTTAATACGCGGGTAAAGGCTGTTCTGAATAGCTTTTAAAAATTAATTTAATTGTTCAGGCCGTGAGTTAGTCTCATTATAAGAACACCTGCTGGACTGAAGCTATGCTCATTCTAAATCTAAGATATTAATTTATGGGCACCTACACTTGGAGGTAAATCTATTGAGGTCTATTTATAGAGCCTTTAACGATAGTTGGCCGCATCCATATACCTACGCATAGAATTTTTCATGAATGTTGCCTCATTGATTCTTTATTCACCGTTGCATGCACACATACAAAACGTGAGTATAAATCTCCATCTCTTGTACTTTCGTGCTACCTGGTGTGTGACAACATTATTATGGTTGTCATAAGAGCTTATGATCACGAGTCCCTAAGTGGTAATTCCCGACAACTTTGCACTGCATTTCTACAGGTAATTTGATTCTTTTAGCCTTATACCCTAGGCATTTCAGGCTATATGCTGAACAAATTTCCTGTATTGGCGTACTTCAACAATGTTCGTGACACAATCTAGATAAGTGAACGCCATCGTGTCCGTTTGATCCGTACTTATACCTGATGTCTTAAATAGTCATTACATCTGGTTTTTGAAATACCAAACAATTGGCCTTAATTTCTTTCTCAGCATTAACCGTTTCTATAGTCACAATTTTATCTTTATTTGGCATTCTATTTAAAGTAAAAAAATACGTACGCCATATCAGGTTACTGATATGGTTGGCAATTGTTTTCTCACCAAACCGAGCCGCGCTAATCTAAGTATTTACGAAATCTGCTTATTGTATCACATTTCAATTTAACGTCCATACGAACGACTACGCTATCTGTGCGAACTATATTTGTTCACAGTTAAGTAGTACGTATAGAATATCGTATTCGTAGCGTACCACTAACGAATTTAAAACGATGTGTACAAACAAAAAATGTAATTTGCATATGTTTTTGTTACTGTTGTCATTATTGATGCAGTCTCATTATCATATTGTACGTTACTGTTGTGCAATAGTTAAGGTTGGCAATTTTCAATGCATATTAGCTCAAATGCCGACGCTTGTTGCCGTTAAGTTTAAAGTTGTTGTTGTTTACGCGCAGTTTTTTTTTACAACCATTTCATATGTATCTAAAAAGATAATGAGTGCCGTAATTTTGTTTTTGGCGAATTCGCAAAATGCTAATCGATATGATGTCATTATAACGAAAAGATGAATTTACCAACTGTATGTAACCTTGAACCCTGACTAAAATAAGTTTATAAACGATTTAAATGTTGGGGTTACTCACCTTTGATGAATTTTTCAGCAGGACCACCTGAAAGTAAAACAAAAATTGATATAATTATAAAGATTGTGAAATTGAAAGAGATTGGACGCTGAATTGAAGTATGTACTGTTTAGTGCTTTTAATTATTCGCATTTAATCAAGAAACATGAAAACAAATTTAAGTTAGGAACAAAGTGCATGTGGATTTACCTTTATTTTTGTTTATACACCACTTTTAATTTGATTGTTAAATTGTGTTTACGGATCAAAGAAAAACGAGATTTTGCGTTTTTTGATTTGCGTCTGAATGTAATTGGCGAATACACTCAGCAACATAAACCGAAACCATTTTAACTGGAAACAAAGAGTACGTACTTTTTCAATTAAGGTTCAAACAAATAATTTTCTCGCTATCAAGCCGCTGATGGAGAGATAAGCGATTCACCGTTTGTACTTAGGGATAATTTGTCTGTTGAATCTTTTCGTTTATTACAAAGTGTTTGTTCAATAACTATCATAATTTTCCAAATTAATCGGGGAGAGCCACAGCAATAAATGACACATTTCTGTAATGTTTCTTTCATTATCATTGCGCCTCACTTTAACTATTGCAATAATTAACGTTACATTAGGAGTAATGCTAATCAAATTCAATTTCATAAATTTTGCATGACGATATCGCTTTCAAATGCTTACAACACGAGAAGCGTATATGTGACTAAGATCCCATATAAGAGCCGTTTAATCCCAACACTGTTTAACATAATTTTTATAATGCACTATCAAATATTTATGATTTCATTCTTGACAACAAATATCCGCTTCAGGCATATCTACTTATACCTACTCATTTTTAAGCTGCTATGTAGTTATATTTATATAGTTATTATTCTTTTAATTTAAAGCTTTTCCAATGGTGGCGGTTAAACTGCTCGTGTTTTAATAGTATGCGATATGACTTAGACGTCCATATTTTAATAGCTGTGTACTTGGGTTTGGCTTTGTCTTTTTTTTAACCATCTGTAGCAAGACAGTATAGAATTCACAATTTACAAAGCAAATATGTATTATAATTAAACCAACCCATGTAGTTTTTTTTTCTTTTGAATTTGTCATTGTGTGAATTTAGTCACACCCTCACTAAAAATATTTTAAAAATTGTTACAAATCAAGGGTAGGCATAAAGGGATTTTCATATCTAATGAGGAACGTTAAAGAAGCATTATCAGTAAGTAATTCCCCCCACATTTTAAGAGTCCTTCTTTAATGTTCTGTTAAATATGAAACACAAACTTAATCCGGACGCGAAGTTCAGAAAATCCCACAATTGTAATAAAACAATGTTTAACGCGATGTCAACAAATAAATGCTGGAAATGTATACTTCACGTCCTCGGGTTGATGATAAATATACGTTTCGATAAGATGTTATAATCGCAAGCATGCATATATTGATTTAACCCACCAATTTAATTGTGTCCAGTCGTCATTCATAAAAAGAGTACACTATATAAAATGATAAATCAAGTTATCAGCAGGGGGTATTTAATTCTCTGTAGTGTTCCTATTTGAGTTGAAAAAAAAAAACAATTTATTTATTTATCAGGCCTAGAATAGAACGCAAGAACGTCATTAATAGACTTAATAGTTTTCTTCTCGACATCAAGACCCAGTAAAAGTTAAACAAGAATATGATACCCAGAAACAAAGAAATTTAATGTTGTTTAAGGTTAACTGCTTACCTTTACAAAGAAATACCAACACAGTTATTGAACCGTATTTTTGGTTGTGAAGGTTACAATTTTCCAAATGACCTATTTCGGGCATTCTTTTCGCAAGTAAAATCCTCCTAATCGTATAGATTTCTTACAAACATCCTCTACACAGGAGTAGAGAAAATGTGCGACAAGGAAATCGAATAGATTGACATTTTTCGTGTTGCCTTAGATTTGTACACGCAGCCGTTGTGTATATATATGTGTATTTATTTCATTGTTTACTCTACGTTATACCTTGGAATTTATCGATTACAATCCCGGTATCATAACAAATGAGCTTGATTGGTATGAATGGATTGTAATCCTTTAATGCAATGCATGGATATAGTTTTATTTTTGAAAATTTAATCAGCTAAATTGAGTCTTTAAGTATTCCTTCAGTTTTATTATCCTCTTTACGTTAAAAATTCAAGATCGTTACGAAACAAACCACCAAATTAAATACATTTTGTAAAACTTCCCCGCCCGACATTATCCGGATAATTCTTGAGCATCAACTACACGTTAAAAAGAGATAAAAGCAAATCGTTCAATCTGTTTGCAGGAAAAAGGAAATTGTCCCTTTTTATATTTTTTCTTTCTTGATTTTCTTAGGTAGGAAACTCACTGAGGCGTATGCGTAACTTTTTTTTGTATAAATTTCTGCTGTGAGGTATAATACAAGTCCTTGTTGGTTTTTCTTTTTTCTATCCTAAAAGAAAAAGGGTAGAAAAGCTGTGAAAGGAAAATCTGGTTGGCTTACTCTTGATGTAGGGAAAAACTTAGAATTTAATATCATTTTCCAGAAGTTTTTGCTGTGTTTGACTGGAGTTTTTGCAATTATAGTAATAAGGAAGGAGAAAGGGAAACCTGCGTCAGGAAAATGACGCCCTTTGCTGGACGTTTCCTGTAACTAAAATGCTTGGCATTAGTGCTGCTTTTTGAGACGAGCGAAAACTTATCGCGTGGAAAATAAAATTCTGTGTAGAGACGGAGGAAGTGGACCTGTTAGATAGTAGAAATGTTAAAATATGGTTGTCCGTTGTCGTTAACTGTTGAGTTCAAAATTGGAAAACTCTCCGATTTCAGTTGGTAAATAATGACAATTTTAGATCCACATTAAGTTGATTAAACTTTGTTGTTTAAAAGTTACTTTATTGATTGCTTATTAATACATCAGCTACATTTCTCCAATTTCCGAAAGACTGAATTTTAATTGGATTTATTTCCGGTCCAACAACTCTCAGTGCCCTGCTGATATTTGAATTGCCAATCAATTTCGAGCAAACGAAAGCACAAACACTTCAACTGAACGTACGATGAAAGCAATCATCCTTTTTTCCTCTTAACAAGCTTTTTGTTCTCATAAAATAAATGGGAATCATTCATGTATTTAAATTACCCTGGCTACATATGATAACCACATCACGCGAATTCCATTTATATGTATACTGTATACAACTCATGTTACATCTTCTCATACACACACTATAACATTTGTTCGTGTATTATTGTTATACCCTATAGCAATTTGCCTAGCATGAGGATATGATGACAGGACGTGGCATTCAATTCGTGTGCTTTTAATTATGCAAATCCAGCGTCACCGGTCGTTGTCGTTGTGTCCATGATAGAATCCAGGAGTTGAAACTATGGTTACCAATACGCAGTTGGCCATGGCCATTTGTAATTAATAATATATGCACAATGCTGCCATTTAACCAAATTACCATTAATTCAAATGAAATGGGATGTTCATTATACTGAACTTTAAAGTTGTCATGTCAATGGCGCCAAAAGTTCAGTCGCACGTAATCAATCACAAACACGTTTTCGGAATTTTAGAATCCCATAAAGTAAATTAAATATTTCGCAGATTTTACAGATTGAAATTATGTGCTCATGAAGTGGAAGTGAAGACGTCAACGGCAGCTGACAGTAGAGGTAACAAATTTTGCACAATATCACGCCAACTTCAAGGGCTACCCTACCAATCCCTTAGGCAGAAACTGGTTGAATTTACTCAAGCAAATTGTGCGCCTTATGGTAAGGAAGGGGAGGGGCCAACAACGATTTTACCGAAGATCCCATTCTCCATTACCCTCCCGAATGGCGTATCTGTATATTCCTCTCGAAAAGGGAAACATTGTGAAGAGTTTTGTTTATTTTGCCAGTCAGAGCCAAGACAATGGATAGACGTGGATGGCTGAAAGTTTAATGGATTATTATTGTTGTTTGGAGAGTCTCTCGGGGTAGAATCTGATTTTATGTGCGGAATCGTTGTCCTAGTAAACCATCAAGCTGACAGTGAAAAGGCTTCCTCTCAAGTGAATTAGATAAATCTTTTGTTTGTCAGGTTTTATGCTGGTGGTTGGGTGTTATGAAAGTCATTCAATTAAGCGAGTGACTTTCCGAATTTCAATTTGATATTTAAACCGCTTAATGGCTGACTTAAAGAGACTTGAAGGCAGATTTAAATAATTTGTTTATGAGTACATTATTGCATGCGTTGTTTTTAATGTCCTTATAATTTATTTAGTTTTATGTCTTTAAAAAAGTAGAAGGGAGGGTAGTGGAGGAAAAGGGAAGTCGAGCTCAGCATATAAATAATAGCATATGAGTAAATAATAAAAATTAGCATAAACTTGGTTAAGCTAAGTAAACCATCTATATCAAATATTTATTTTGGCTTAGTTATGGCACTGAGCATAGCTTACTAATGCAATTAAACAGTATATAATACATGGGCTCCTATGAATGTGTGTACTCTTTGGGGGCCTTATTATGGTACAAACTAGTGCTGAGGGGATTTATTTGGAACTAATTTGTTGTAGATCACATGTTCAAAAAGAGTATAAACTTTTTTATTATATAAAATGTGGGCGCGCAAGAAGACAGAAACTCATTTTCTTACAAAAACCGAAAAAGCTGGCCAAAGATTTCTCGATTATACTGATTACTGAAATTTTGTAAAAGGAAAAAAAATAAGTCTCCGTATAGAGACGAACAAATAATTCATGACAAGTGTGTTTATTTCGATTTCTAGTTTAAGAACAATAGTATGGACGAAAAAAATTAATAATTAATGGAAAATTTAATTCAAGTCATTAAATGAAATTAAGAAAAAATATGATCCATTGATGATGAAAATCTTGACAAATGCTGTCTAGCTGTTCCGACAAAAATGTTTAAACATATTGAACCTACTATCAGACATTATGTCACCAGCATGATCTAAACTACTGCTTAAGTATTTTTCTACTCTCTAGTATCATTTCATAAACGCAAAAATAAAGTAGGTGCATTTAATTTTTCTTACAATGCAATGTTTTACAACAGTTTTATTTAAATGCGTCGGCAAACCAATTAAATGTAAAAATCCATATTTACTGCTGTGTCCTTCACTAGAGACTACTAAGTTGTATTCAAGTTGAAATAAGGAATCAAGCAGAAATAAAGGGCAATAACAATAACTTTCAAAGTCAATAATACATAATTGCTATTCTCTGTGCCTTACCAAAGAAAAACTCACTTGCTTCGATTGATGATATGAAATGAACACTTTTCTTAAAGTATTCATTTCATTTTCTTTAAACAATTTTTTTTTTTTAAGTTTTTCACTTTAACTTTATCGAGAGAATATTCACGCAGATATTTGATTTTACTCTAATGAATAATCACACTATCCTATATGTCAGCTGTTGATGTATTTAATTCATTCAGTTCAACTAGCTTTTAGCAACAATTTTGGACATACATAAATATAGTAGTACAACCAACTTACTTTCTCAGCGAAAGGACAAAGAAATTTAATCGTAAACAAACTTCCGAACTTTACACTTAATTCGCACTACGAATTGTCACAGATGTACGAGTACTTCAGAATTAATATAAAATATTTTCTTCCGACGGCAGAACTGACTTTATTTTGCCTGTGTGGCAGTGTCTTTTTATAGTCGTTTTTTATGGGAATATTAATCTTATCTATAAATAATTTCATTCGAATAGTTTAGCAAGGAATACAAAAACAAAACGTAGAGTTAAACCTTTCACTGATAAGACCAAACACCAGCAAACTTCTAGTAGTTGAATAAAACAAAAAAGGCGTTTGTTTCGACAAGAGCTGTGTGATAAGAACACAACATGTTCATATCGTTATCAAATTGGAGAGAAAGGTGGGGTAAGTTCTATACAATGACAATGCATTATAGATGTGCACAATACAACTGCGAATCGATTGGCACACTTACTTACACATGGTTTGATATCGTGGCACTTGAATTTACAAAATGCCTTGCATCAACACACATCTGTTTATATTTTACCTAATTTCTATTTTATTGTCTATTCGGTATTCGGTCTACGAGATTGTGTTTGCTGTTTATAAAATTCAAAGTCAAAAATAGCTTTTGATTTAGTAGATCAAGAATATTTTTGAAGTATTCCCATTGCGTATGTAAAATATACATCTGTGTGATAGGGGAACACTCAATATTGATACCCAAATATCTGTACATTAACTTTTGGCAATGCAAAAAAATTAAAGTGACTTGTACAATGTGAATAGCATTCAGATATTCTTCCTGATTAAAAAGTCGACTGACACTGTAGTACCTATCGACCACATTTATAAATTGGACACCTAGTTATCTTAAGTCCACTAAATTGGTCTGGACTATGTGTACATTGAGCGGAAAAACTAGATTGGTTGGGAATGCTACTTTTCCTACGACTGCCTTGTATATGAGCTATCAACTCATGAAACTCTTGATTATTTTCGTCGGCTACTCTTCCAGTGACTTCATCTTCAATTGAAAAAAAATTGTTCAAATGATCGATCTAGGTTAATCAAAACTCAGACACATCAAGTCAGACGAACCAAGCAGGATATAACAAAAGAATACAACAGACATCTTTAGACTTTTGTGGTCATGGCTCGATTTTTAATAACAACGGTTTTAATCAATCAACTCGAGTATTCATTTCTAAAATTTGTCAATGTGTGATTTTTGCTGCGGCTTCATTTTGTTTTAATTATTTAATGGTAAATAGAAAATTTAAAGAACTAGCTTTTTTATGCCACTTCCAGTAACTTTAGATAAATATTTAAGGTTTCTGCGGGTTTTATTCTATATAAAAACTTTTCTATAACTCTGAAGGCAATATTTTTGCCGAATCTAGCATTTATTGCAACTTGCACTTCTAGAAGAGTTTGAAGTTTAATTAGAAAGATTGGAAAATGATGATTTTGATTTGTAATAATGGAATAATTGTCTAAGCAATTTATTTTCTAATTGAACTAAATCCTATCTAACAGGCTACATTTAAAACAGTAGATTAATAAAAACGAAAAGCATCTTTCTTATCTTAGGTTCGTTCAATTCAACTGTTCGATTTTTAAGTCATAGGAATCAACCTCGGGAATAAAACGTCGGAAGTGAAACAGTGACACAAATTCTAAGCCCTTCTTAATAGTTAAGACTGACTACAATCATTTAAGAAGAAATTACTTGAACAGAATATTTATTTAAATATGAATGTACTATGTATGTATGTTGAAACTCAAAATATTCGAACAATCACTTTGCAAGGTCGAATGAAGATTATGCTTGTTTGTTGCGACTAAATTAAATAAATAAAATAAAATAGTGCTAGTTCGAATATATTATATAGGTATAGTGAAACTATATTAGCTACTGCTTCCAGTCTGTTCAATGAAATATGATTAAACTATTTAGGAAATAACTAATTAATTTAATACCTATAAACGAATTCAGTTCTATCCCACCTGTTTTACAACAACGCGGAGTTGATTTTAAAATTCTGAAAAACAGAGTCTCTGATCTGTTGTTCAATTTTTGCTTATTTTGAAGAATTGTTTTATTTTACCAAATATGGTATCTATAGAGTACAATTCTTAAACAAATAAAAAAAAGACTAAAAAACTTTTTTCTCACGTGTTTACTTTTTAATGCGTGTATGATAGCGCTAATCTCGAAAACAACTAAATGGATTTGGTTGCGGTTTTCCCAGGATGATATGGTCGTTTGTTTCCAAATTATTGAGAAGCATATCAAAAATATTAAATTTACGCTACACACTGAGAAAATACGCAGTACGCATCAGTTTCTGTTCAACTGAATCCCAATTGTTTTCATTTTTTAACTATGTACCTATCTTGTCATTTTATAAAAAAAAATGTGTTCAACAACTCGATCATTTTGAGTTTGTTATCAGTAGTTTTAATGTCAGAAATTTGTAATACACATTTTAAAAAGAGTAACTTCAAATTGTTTGCTATGGTTGATAAAAAAAACTATATTTAGACTCGCGCTCGAAATCCGGAAATCATAGCGACATGGCTGTCATAAAATTATTCATTCATTCGTTCATTTAGAGTTCAGAGCCAGTGGAAATGTTTTTAAAATACTTTTTTTTGTGGAATTATAACAAAGGCAAATGTGCTGAATGATGCTTAATTATAAAAGTTCAAAAGACATTCTCTTCTAAAATATTCAATATTGTGATGACTGTTGCTCCTATGATGTGTATTTTTGTTATATCCTTTCCCTATCAAGGATGTTAACATCGGCAGAATGAGCCCGCAAATACATTGCATTTCAATGCAAGAGTCTTATACGAAATTGTTTATATCTATTTCATCATTAACAACTCAAATACAACAAGAACACTTGACACTTGATTATTAGAACAGGAAATGTATTTTTTGTCTCGTTAGGAACCTTTGATTCCTGATATCATGCCTTGCCATTTCCAATAATTTTGAGTCTTTTACAATTTCTAATTACGGCAAGACATATGAAAATATGAACTCTATATACTTATACGATGGTAAGTTCATCCTCTTCCTTACGAGCCGCATACACTATAGAAGCCGTCGGTCGTCAACTATTTCATTTCCTTGTAAATTACGGAACCCGTCTAAAGAAACAGCCATATGCTGCCTCTACCATAACCGTTTTAGATTTTTATAATATTTTCTCGAGTGTGTGTTATCTTTCAGTGGAACATTTTCATTCCATATCTCATCAAGCCGTCACCAAAGCAAATTAATAATATTCAACTACAAATAAACAAACCTCACGTCGGTCGCTTAATTGCCCGCAATTTCTTTTCTTCCCACAATATAGCACAGTCGATCGGTCAAACGTGTGCTCCTGACGTATTCTATCGTATCGGAGCCAAAATTCACTTCCCGCTCATCGCACAGCACGTAAAAATAAACAAACGAATGGAAAAATCTTTTAATTATAAAATTCGACACTATTTGCTTGTTTAAATCACAGCGGGTGGCGCCGTGTCAAGTGCATAAGTGATTTGGTATTTGAAGACATAAATTCAGTCAAACCGCAAAAACGATTATTCTTGTTTTGAACATATTATGCGAATGTATGACTTGGTCACAACTTTGGTCCGATTTACTGACAACGTCGCCTCGTTGCGTTAAGACTACCGGTTTATATTTTCCTATTTCAAGCACTGAGCGAAATCCTTGACGATAGACTATTTACAACTGCACAATCGACCACTGGCCGGCGTTATTGTCACTCATCATGCGAACCATCAGCTCTTATCCGACAGAACAGCTCGCGGCCGATGTTAGAATCTCACCCCGATTGTACAATACAAGCAACAGAAACATAAACACCAGACGACCATGGGTCGGAAAAGTACATGTGGAGTGAAAAAAAAAAATCGAACTCGTAGGTTTAATGTTTTCCTTAGGCGGAGGAAAATAGAAATGAGCGACAACGAAACGAATTCAAATTGAAACGTTTTTCCCAGTTTTGGTCGCATAGATTAAGGTTTCCTCCAGCTACGCTGCCACCCCCTAAGGAGGGAACTTGCCATGGATGTCGACTTCCCGATATAACGCTTTTCCTATTCGCACACATCCAATGATGGGTTATAGGGAAACTGAATCGCACTCTCTCGCTCTTCGATGCTCTTCGGGGTGTAAAAGCAAGGTTTCAACCCTTAGCGAACGTTGTAAGGTGCATTAGGTGTGATGATAACTACACCCAGAAGCCGTTAGAGAGATAGAGAAAGCCTCACCGAGATTACTAACATTACACACACATTTTGGGTGAAGTTGTTTAACAAACCGTCTGCTCTTGGGAAGGGAATGTGTGGGTGTGGGAGGCAGAAGCCCCCATCGTTCGCGCGGTATACTTCTACTGATTGCTACCCCGCGAGCAACAAAGAATGTGCGACAAGTTCTCTATACATTATTGTATGTGCTCTCGTGTGGATTTGCCTTTTTGTTTACATTTTGATGTTGAAAAACAAAGTTAAAGCCACAGTGTGGGTGGATTGCCCCATAATGCTGATGAATTCCACATGGTGCCACTTTGTGTGTGCATTGCCGGTGAGGGTGGAAGTAACGGATGAAGTGTGTTTGCTATGATATGAGAGGAAGAGTATTTCCTTGATTTTGTACGTTGGTGACTGAAGTATGTTTGGGGTTGCTTTGCTTTAAGTTTTCGGCTAGCACTGTCGCCAGCAGCACGCCCACCCATTGCGGGCTTAATGAGTTTTTTCCTATTTTTATTTTGTATGCGCTCTCTGATTTTCATCCCCCTTCGGTCCGATTCGTTATTAAATGTGTGTTATGCGAATGATTATCTGTTGCAACAGTTTACTGGATCTGCTCTTACTTCCGGCTGTAGGTTCTGTGGCAACGTACACTAGAGGCAGTAATAAATGGGACGTTGAAATAAAAAGACATTTTAATTTTAAAAAGCAGTGTAATGAGTAGTTATCCACTAATGGTAAGTGAAATTTAAGCTGCCACTCATTTTCATTGCTTAAATAGGTTCCGCAGATAATCGGAAGTATAACTTTACACTAACCAAACTCCCAACATGAGCAATAATTTTGACAAAATGTAAGATGCTTTTCTTGAACAATGTAAGTGATACTAAAGTAATTAATTGCATATGAATTATACATTTGAATAAGTCATCAACTTTTCATAAATGATAATTTTTAAACTTCTATCTTAATTCTTTTGTTTGTGTTTTGTATTCTAAAATGTTTCGGCCAATTCAATACTTCCCCGACTTTTTAAAAGACTTCTTATTTATGTATTTTTTTTTTTTATTAATTCGATTTTCAGTGCATTAATTTGGCCCGTACTGTATCCCCAGTAACTAAAATGTATCTATCTGCTAGTAGCATCACCCATCTCCATTCAATCAGCCCGATCCCATTGGAAACGAACAATAACAATAAATAAATGTGATTTCTTCCTTGCCGGGGTCCACGGGGAATTGATAAATATAGTCTGCTCTGCTGCTTTCATCAGAGCCTGCATCAAATGGGTTGTTCTGATGTTTGCTGGTGCTACCCCTTCCTTCGTTATTATAAAAGTTCGTACATGCGCATTTGAGTTCATTCCTCCCACCATGGATAAATCCTTGCCAGTGAATTATCGTTTCGATATTGGTTCCCATTAGGAATCCAGCTTTCAAATGGTTCACATAAATTATTCTTATGGGTTCTATTGGATTGGTACTCGTATGTATCTGCCTTTGAGGAGATCCAACATCCAACACACATGCAAAGGAGGGCGGCATAGTCTCCATCTGCTAAGTGGCGTTGAGCCAACAAAATTGATTAAATACTTTACGCGATTACTGTTACTTTTTCACTCTCAAGATGGTCGTGTCAAACCGAGTCGAGTCGGTATCAAATTAATTGGATATCAGCAGAGTAAAGAGTTCCAAGATACCTTCGCCAGCTGCACAGGGAACTTGTCGGAAACATGGAAAACTTGTTTACTTTCTTCGAACTTAATGCAGTTTACTGCGTGTTATTGACCTTAGACTGTGTCTCATGAGAGGCGGGAATCAGGAAGACTTTTTACTTCGATTTAAGATGCGGTGAAAAAATGAGGCTACATTCTATTTTTGGCGCTTTTCTTTGCTTTGTTGTTTAACAATAATAATCGTTTATTTTCGGGATCAATGTTATTATACGGACAAAATAATGAATGCCAAAAAACTGTTCGAGAAATCAATGCTTTTGCTTTTGGTTAAAAATATGCCGTAGAGCTTGAATCAAATGTGCATAATGTAATACAGATGAAAAGATATTGAAGTTTTTAATGACTGTTTAAACACATAAATATATATAGTTGGCGCAACAGGTCCGTAGGGACCTCCTAGGTCTAGCTTCTCACAACCATTCGTTTTGTGTGAGATTTAATTTTTGGAAAGATCCCTTATCTACAATTTTATGCCGATTCCAAACGGCTAATTGAAAAGCTGTTTCAATTTCAAGACAAATACTCTCGGATGTTTGTCAGACGTTCGCGAGAGGTGGCTCAGTGAAAAAAACCCTGAGTTCGAATTTGGGTTTTTGTGGGATTCGAACCTGGGACCCCTCGCTACTACCAACACATTTTTTTTTTTTTTTTTTTTTTTTTCATTTTAAATTCATTTTTTTTTATCATTCATTAAACTTATATCCTTGACAAAAACGATTAAATCTAATTTAAAGCTAACATCCAACACACTAAGCCACTGGGCTTACATGTTTAAACACAGTAGCTCGTTTTTTTTATCATATCGAATGCCAAACAGTGATACCAGATCGAGGGACTTATCCCTTTTTGTGGGATTTTCTCACTTAAAATAAGCTAAAAGGGACAAAGGGATTGTTGAAACCTCATAGTACCTACAAAAAAGGGGGATTTTACTTTTTGGTCAATTTTTGTTCCTAAAATGCTAGTTCAACTAAGAATAAAAAAATAGTCCTACGATCAAATTAAATATATTCTTTCTTAGAAAAATGTCATTCAAAATATTTGAATGCATTCATTTTCTTCTGCGGCAAAACAGAGATCGTGCAAAGCAGTGTGCGGTTCAAACTTTTGCACAACCGAGATAAAGTTGTCTGCATACCAATAATTCAAATAATTCATAAGGTATTTATTTTACGTTAGTAGGTTTTTCAGAACTCAAATACAACAACCGTAGCGAGTTTCGAAGTGTTAAATACATCGTAGAAAATACTACTTTTCTTTGATTTGCTGAGATCGAAATAAATTCTTAATAATAAAAAAACCTAAATTTAATGAAATGCATGTTTTTTTTTAATTTAATACTTCGTGGGATAAATGTGGGATTTTTGAAATTTTGGCGAGGAATAAAAGGGATTTTTTGGGTATGGCCGTGGGATAACCTGCTTCTAAAGTCTGGTATCAATGAACCTTTTTTGCCATTCAAATTCATTATTGGCATTACCAGTGCACCCTCTTTCAAACGAAGTTCATGAGACTATTACTTTTTCAGATGGTGTGTTTCTTGGGTGAATTTTCACCAATAAGGAATGCGTGTGCCTGTGCTTTCATGATTTTTATTTTATTACACCAATACGATTTGAGAAAACTTGTAAAGGTAGTGTACCAACTATTTATTATAATAGGTCTTGTGTGTCCTTATTATGCTATGGGGGTTACTTTGACGAATTTGTATACAGGTGAATATCCCCAAATATGGCTAGTTTTATTGAACTCAAATGTTAAGTGCTGGACATGGACAGCCCTATTTACACTCCATACTCTCATATATACTTACCAATTTTCTTCTTTCATCTGCTTCACATCATTCTTCCCAGAACAACCCAACTTGGTTGAGCCCTTGTGGAATTTCACGACGTTGGTTATAGTAAGTCTCCAAGAGCAGCTAGGTATCAGCTTTTACTGACAGTTGTAGTGTGAAAAATATTTTTTCGTAAAAGCATCACTATTTCATGCGATCACACTTTTTGTCTACCTTGTTGTATCTTTTTAGCGTTGCACACTGGCGGTTGTCGAGTTAGGGATCGAATGTAAGAATTTTACTGTAATAAACAAGAGTTGTTCGCTCTAGCGCATCCAAGCCCCTCGCAATATGTAATAAAATTTGGTAGTAAAGGTCTGTTTGAAATGCTAGACATAGAAGCACAGACAGCGCGAACTATGTCCTTCGGTACAAGTATCAGGCCAATCCTCAACCATACACTCCAAAAATCGGAGTCAAACATGCTAACTCTTCCTTGTAGAATTAGTTACTGATGACTGCTAAAAACAATAACACATAGGTATTACATAAATAAAATCAAGCCATAAGGCAATCGTACTTTATTAACTTTTTGCAACAATTTGTGGTTTATAACTAAAAAATGTTTTTCAATGTTCTAACCAAAATCTAATTTTATCAAAAATGGACTGGTCTTGCTTTTTCAATAAATCTTTCTGCTGTTCGTAGAAATACATGCTTTTTAGATAAGCGAAGACCAAAAATAGTATTGTCAAGCATAAGCCAATAAATACTGTAGCCAATGTTTGTCTACCGAATTGTTCAATTTGACCAGCAAAGAACTCAATCCCTTGGTAAGCAGGAACTTGAGTTTGTTGAGTATTTGATGAAATCCCGCTGTATTTGACAATATAATAAATTATGGTGGGAACCCATTTTTCTTCTAAACCGTCCAAGTGATCATCGTCCTTTTGGTCTGGCAGTATGGGAATATTTGGATAGGCTTCCCGTAAAGTTTTATATGTTGATTTCGGATTAGCTAATATAGATGATAGAATTGGATGATCCTTGATGAAGGCATCGGGGAATAAAGATACAGCTGTCTTTCTAGTTTTTTCATTATTCATGTTACCCCCAGTATCCTGCTCTTTCTTGCAGGAACTGTTCTTTTTTACCCTCGACACGGCATCCTTAAGAACAGTTTCAGTTAAATGCAACACCGATAATTTAGTGCTCATCACTTCAGTTTGTATGCCTCGCAGAAGCAAAACGTTCGAATTTAATAGTGTTTCGAGTTTTTCTATGTTTGATTCGATTGCATCCATTCTGTCACATATTGGAGCAAGAGTAGATTTCGATATCTCTTGCAAATCTCCATGCGAAGATGAGCTTTGTTTCATATTAGCTTTACCAAGAAAATTATCAGACCCCGTTTCGACCATGATTGCTTGGTGTTGGCGACGTAGAATTAGAATGCTGGATTGCGGCTTGTGTGACAGTCACCTATTGAATTATTAGTTTTGTACAAAGGACACATTTCGATAAATGCTAATGCAAATTATGTAAAGATTCGTGCCTACTTAGTTGCAATGCAATAGCTAGAGTCCGATGTTCCTTAATTAGTCCGCAGCCCTTACCTTTGGAGAAAATATTGTTTAGTAATTCCCCTAATAAAATATGCGATGCGGCGATATGTTGACAGCAGATTTCTCTTCGAACTTTGAAGTGACAGTTCCTAAATGAGGTATGTCCAAGAAGATCTCTCCTTGCTCGCACAACGCGCTATTCATTCGCCCCGGGACACGGGGTCTTCTTCTTAAAATTACAGATGATTCATGTACCTATCGCATGAAATGATAAATGTGGCTTCGAAAATCGATTACAGAATCGGTGGCGAATCGCCAAAAATGAACGCGAAGGAACAAATTTCAAACATGTAAGTGTAAAAGTTTGTAAGAATTGGGACGAAAAGAATTCAATTCAAGCTTTCAATTTTTACTAATACTTATGTTTGGGCTTCTTCAGATTTGCCCTCAGATTTCAGATTTCGTGTGCCTAATCGAAGAGCAAAAAAAGTGCTCTAAGAGCGCCCAATCGAATACCACATTAATTTCGTTTCGTTTGGCAAGCCAGATCGATCAATCTTTTTTAAGAAAAAAACATAAATTTTTTTTTGATCGTGATTGTTTTTCATGTTCGATTTGCCAAGGAAATCTCAGATCAAAATCTGAAAATCCAAATTAAAAACGACAAAAATTTGAAGAACGTCGTCATTTGTAACATGTTTAAAATGCGAACACAGCCTTGTTATTTGCCTGAACGTAAAAAACATTTGTTTTGACAGGTTCAATTGTCAATTTTATAAGAGCTGGGAAAAAAAAATTGCTCGTGTATATATTTTTCTCAAAGCAAAATATATTATAAATTAAATGAACCCTCTTGAGTGAGTTTTGTGATTTTTAAAAATGTTTGAAATAATAATATATGACGACAAAATCTGTTCTAGTACCAGCGAACACCGCCTTCAAGTTGCAACAGCAACTGCAGCGGCAGCGGCTGCCGCAGCTACTGCAACAGCAGTAGCTACCCGTGGCGGCGAAGTGGATAATGACTCGCATTGGTCACCATCGGAGGATTATAGGTTTAGTAAGCAGGAACTCCCTTACGACGAGATGCAAATGGCTAACATGGCAATGGATAGTGGTTCCATGTACCCCCAATACGAATGGCTTGATATCACCAAAGACTTTTTTAATGCATGCTCAGGTAAATACTACTGCAGCACCAACTGCATAACGTATCTAATAAATATTTTCTTGTAGAACTCGCCCTAGGAGAGCTTGCGCAGGATGTGGTATTCGGTCTATTTGAAGCAATGTCCGCTATAGAAATGATGGATCCTAAAATGGACGTCGGAATGGGATATAATAAAAATGATGCTCCTCCACATACATTTGAGTCTGCTGTTACTGTAAGTAGGATCACAACTTAGGCTGATTACCGCTTGTTTAATGACTCTACTTCCAGGCTGGCATACTGAAATTAGAGGACCTGGAAAACCATGAACTCATTGGCGTATTTGACGCACTCTTCGCTTGTATCGTATCCTGGCTGGAGGGTAATTCCATGGATCAGGTATTGTTTACCTGTTTATACCTACATTCGCCAAGCAGCATCAAGGACAAAGCGCTACGTTCATTTTGCTTTGCCATCCGAAATTTGATCTCTATCGTTAAAAATATAATCATAACCAGTAGTGTCAATGAAGAGGAGGACTTCCAACTCTACGGGAACTCTAGTTTCATTTCAATTGAGGATTTTCCTCACACAAGTGTTGCACCGGCATTGAAAGAAGCTGAGGACGATATGATCCGGCGAAGCAAAACTAAATCAAATCCGGAGGACACCCTAGCTGTAGTACATCGTCTTCGGTTCATGAGGTTCCTTTTTCAATCTATTTTACAACTGCAACCGGGAATTGGACGGTCTCCTCCTGGAGAAGCGGAGCTAGCAGATATTCATAAGAATTTAAATGCCGCCTTGGAACTAGTTCCTCTGATTAAAAGGACTATTGAAAAAGGGACTCAGCCAGAGGAAGAATGTAAGTCAAAGCGACCAAATCTCAAATCTGTTTGCAATTTACAAATTTTTTTTTTAAGCTGAAGCTCCCAATCCAATGGGATTTTCCCCACGTGTCCATGTTCGCAATCAACCACCGACATTTCCACGTAGTGCGAAGATTCGGGACCGATTGTCAAGTTTACAATTTCTCGAGGAACTGGTTCAGCGTTTGAAATTTGCATGCAAAATAATTCGTCAGAGAGACTACTACTCTGCTTTGGTTAGCCCCAGAAACCTTTTGTTCAGGGGACAAGTCATGAGTGCGTCCTTTTTCTTTTCAGAATTTTTTCATCGAATTCAGTCGGAAATCTGGTCAATGCATTCTGTCTCGTAGTGTCCTCCAAGTTCTATTCCTGTATAACCGACAGCTAGTGTTTGGCGTCATCCCAATGAAGGAATTCCTCCGTGACTCAATTCGCGCATTTAATGCACCCCCAGTTCTGAATCCCCGTTGCCCGTTGGCTAATGACCGCAAAATCCAACTCTACGTGGAGTGCTTCCTTACGTATTGCATCAATATGAATACCTTCACGCATTTCATTGAAATTTGTGGCTACAATCGTGCCAGGCAACGTGATAAACTCGCTCGGCTGATCGAGGGCTTCGCCAATATCCAAGTGGAAGCAGCTAGAATAGACTCTCATTTGAACATGGTAGCCGAACAGACTGATAACGTGGGTAAACATTCGTCACACTTTGCCACCTGGGTGCTGTACAATTGTTTTCGCGCGATGATGTTATTCCTCATGTCCGGATTCGAATTGGAGTTATACAGCGTTCACGAATTTCTCTACATCTATTGGTATCCGTATGAGCTGCTGATTGGATTTATAGTCTCTGCACTGACCCGCGCCGAATCGGCACTGGCCGAACAAGAGGCGGCTGCCGAACAAATGAATAAAGCGGGAAATTCTAAGCAGCGGAAACCAAAACCAAAGAAGAAAAAGCAACTGAAGCCGTACAGACAAGAAATTGTGTACTATCACGCCATGTTGAACATGTGTGGAGGCTTCCATATGGCGATGGGAGCATTTACAAAGGATGAACGTATTCGACAGCCCATGCCAAAGTTTGATAACGAAGAGATTCGCTTTAACCGACGATTTGCTCCGTTCGCAGCACTGACCAGTCCACCGCAAGTCACATACCAGGAGTTTAAGAAGATCAGGGCGCATATGATGCTTTTGCCGTCTTCGGAGATTTACATGTGTGCTGCGAAGTACTTTGATCAGGCGAGAAATATATTGGAGTCGATTCAAAATCCAGAACAAGAGGTGAGTATTTAGTTACTTTGAGGACAGTCGCCTGAAATCACTGGATTTTTACTCCTACAGATACTCGACATGATCCACGTAGCCAAAGTGAACTTTGTGGTAATGAACGTGCTCGCCAATGGACATCAAAAGGATTCGAAAGCACAACCAGACTTTGATTTCGGAAAGCATCGGTATTTTCCTATAATAAAACTAAATTGAAACCCTCCTAGTTCTATTGAGTGATCTTTTTTTTTTTGTGTGCCCTCCTAATCTCTTGCTCCCCATGTCTATTGCGTTTCGCTCAAAACCTTTGTATTTGTAATCGTGAATGTGTATTTGTAGAAAGGTAAAGAATAAAATATAACTACCTAGACTCGTCTTATTTATTGTTGTCTTGAATGTCTTGTTTGATAATGAATTCACTTGCATATCCACCGGTTCCCTTGCAGCTCGTCTTACATGTGTAGACGGCCAACACACCCCAGTCAATGTTATCGTCTTCCAGATAGTTGATCATTTGTGGCATTATCTGGAACTCAAACTGTCGCTCACTGTTGCAATCAGGGCAAGGAGGAACCTCAACGCTTCCAATTGTATTTCCTACATCAGCTATCCACAGCGGCTGTCCACTAAGATCGTAGCGCAGAACCTGTTCAGGATTAGCTGAAATGGTTTTCTTGAATTTGCGGAAGCTTACATCAGCATCGTCATCTGTAGCGTATTTTTTGAGCTCTGATTCGGGGACATCATCCAAGGTGCCTGTTTTACCTTGATCAACAAGTTTTTGAAAATCATTCAAGCGACGCTTTTCAGCTTCTTCGTCATCGGACCTTTCAGACTCTTCCGATTCAAGGGACTCCTGCTCGATGACGATTTCTAGTTCAGGAAACATAACTAGTGGGACATTCACTTCTCCAGTAGCTACCAGCTTCGTCGACTGACAAATGACTTTGTGTTGTGGCCAATGAGCTCGCTGGTGTTTCGCTGAGCAATAGTTGATGTTTTTGCAGCGGGAGCACATTAACGCACCGCGACACCCACAAACCTTACAGATTTTGCAAGTTGGTTCTACAGGATCCTACAATGAACTACCTGTCATCACAACACATAAAAACTATGAGCGGCCATAGTCTTACCAACTTCTCCTCTTCGTCTGGTGGTACCGCAGAGTAAAACTTATTTTGTCGCGGTAGTTGGGATCGAAACGCAGATATATTTCTAAGACAAGTAGAATAAGGATCAATCGGGAATATAAATTCATTTACTTACTCCGCCGAGTTTGGGACGAAACAACTGGGCTCTCGACAAATAAAGAGGAATATCATTCTGTGAAAGCATTCTGGGTTGTCCTCTATAGGTGCATAAATCTGCAACAGTACTTATAATCAGTTAAGCTTGGTACAAACACGAAAATGAGCAGAGACCTCTTGAACTGTTAATAGACCATTTAAAAATAACATACCTGACAGAGGAACGACTTAGGCGCATCACACTTCTTGCAGTTAAGTTCTTGGGTGAGCGGAATCGAGTCTAGGTCAAGCCAAGCTGGCTTGCCACCGATTTTACTAGGGAAATATACGTTTCGTAACAGTATGGGGTCACATTGTTCGGCAAAACCAAGGTCTATAGCTTTTTGATTTGCCATTGTCATTATTCAATATTTCTTGAATGCAACTAGAAAAGGTGACCAAAAAGCATTCAACAAAATTCAAAACCTCAAATCGGAATGTCAAAAATGCTTCATCTGTCACTGACAACGTGCAGAGTACACTAAGGTTGAAAAATAAATTTGGCGGGGTTTACGTTATGGAGTGAGAGTACCTACCAGTGTACCATGTAGCGGTGGGGCCGAATTCGCCAGGGATTTCACCATTTTCCTGGTGAATTTTTGAAAACTTACATCCGGAGTTTTTTATTCTTTTTTTATTTTTTATTTTTATTGGAGGCCCCGGTTTGTTCCACTTCGATCTATGCAAAAATAAAGATCCCAACCGCTAAACCGACAGAAATATAAAATTCTGAATATGGTCCATTTTTGTTTGTTTTTGGGTATATAGGACTTAAAAACAAACTCCAATCAGCGAAAGGTGTGGCAACGTATGTCAACAACCTCCTCCGAGTCAGTCTGACATTATGGCATCAATCAAGTTGTTTTTTCTCTGTTTTGCTTTAATCTCAATTTGGGGAGATTTCTCGTGAAATCGTGTCCAAGGGCCCGGTTCTGGGACAAATATTCGGGTTTACTGGTGAATGCAACCTTTACGTGGTGGAAAAGTGTATGTAGTAGTGCAAACTGAAATTTCTGAAATTTAGAATTGTAAGTGTTTTGTGAATATTTTACGAATTTTCGTAGTGACTTTTTGAGGGCGAAAAATGTAGTGAAAACGCTACAATTGTAGTAGGGGGGCAACGCTGATACCTACCTACCTAACCAAATCGCATACAAAAGATTTAAACACAAGAACATTTTCAGGTATCGGACATTACCTACTCTTTAATAAACCCGCAGATGGACAGTTTTGTTTTTGAAAGAATGACGTGCATTAGGCCTGAAACTAGTCGTGAAACTTCTGTGTAAACTATTTTGGCTGGGAATTTTGATTACATTAATAACGAATAAAAGTAGTTCAGAGCAATTAAAAATAATATTATCCTGTCAGAGAAGTGTGGAAAAAGGTTACAATTTGTTAGTTGTGACATTTGTTTGGTCACTGATGTGTTTGTTTCAACAAATTAACGTGGTAGTCGTTTTCATGGTGTTTTCGTTAAAGACAACTTTTGAAAACTGAAATCTGAATGGAAAAACTGTTTTCGATTGTTATCCCGAAACCGCGGTCTTTGGCTCGCTGCGAATATTATATAATACATATTTAGTAGAAATCTAAAAAATCTAAAATTTAATGAGGTATTTCATTTGGCCTCTTCAGATTTGCTCTCAGATTTCAGTTTTCGTGTGCCTAATCGAACATTTTTTTGTTTGATATTCGTTCGACTTGAAGATATGTAGCGATTTCCATTCACTGGATAAATTTTTTATTGAGACATTCGAAATTTCCCTTCTGATTGATTTGTAAATATTTATACATAAATAATAAATTTACAATAATGGACTCACCCGATGCAATGCCACGAAATTCCGCAAACAATAACAAATGCACTTGCAGTGGTAAATGTGAAGCAAACCTGAGAAAATATCGAGCATATTATCGAGATTCACAAAAGGGATCCGAAATTTGAAAAAAAATTATTTTTTTTATCAAACAAACATAAAAAGTTCCCTGAGAGAAAAAAAAGTGCTCTAAGAGCACCCAATCGAATACCCCATAAAATTAATGATCGTAAAATATATTATATAGGTAGGTATTATTATATTACCCAAGCTAAATTAAACATATACCTACTGCGCATTAGAAACACTGCCGGTCACTAAACTCTACCAGAGACTGCATTCCACGACACATGAGCAGCAAACTGTTCTACGACCAACTTCGCTATGTACACACAACACACGTCTTATAATTTTGACAATTCCCATACGCAAAAAAAGGAAATAAACATGGCCATCCCAAATTTGACAGTTTTTTCTCAATAACAATAGTATATCGACGATGTTGTAATGATTCTTTAAAAAACTCGCGAAGAAAAGTCTTTAATCAGGCGAATAAGTGCTAAAATCCAAGTGCAAATATCCAAACAATTTGTGCGTTCTGAAATACTTATACAAAAATGTAGAACATCATTCATCTTCAGCAGCAATTAAACAATTTTTATTTTATCGGATTTTTATTGCGATTCTATAAATATCTGTAAAACCGCAAAGTGAGTAAGAGTGCAGATATATTTTTATTCCTGCATTTTATTTTGGTCGTTCCTTTTTGTGGAATTTTATTGGACTGCAACCAAGATTTGGAAATTGGGAACTAGGTGCCTTTGCCTCCGCTAATGTAGAAATTTACAGCAACAGTTGCGTCGCTCGGTTTTATTTTCGTGTTTCCTACATTAACAAGTTGAATTTGGGTGCAAACTAATAATAAAAAATAGACCGCTCTGCAGTATGTATAAATAAATCGAGAGCTAGCTGCTGCTGTTCCGGAATTCGTTGGGGAAGGCATTTTTTTCACTTCAGAAGTATTTGACGTTCAGGCGAATTCCTTCCGACTTTCATTCATTCATATAATTTTGTGCGTAGGATTTGGATTCATTCTTACGCCTCCCCTATCGCCCACTTGCATTTGTACTGGAATACGTAAAAAGAAGAGTCACCTCTAGGGGGATGATAATAAATATTTTATTGATTATTTTGTCTTCCTTCTTAGCCGTACCTATTTGTGTGTTATTTTTGTTGTATCCGCTTTGCTGCAGTTATCCAAAGGAGAGGGAGGAGTACGTTATGTGTCTGAAAGCATAATAAGGTGGTTGTTAAGACTGTTTACACAGGGCCAACTAAAAAAAAACACAAGGTTTGATTGGGTGAACTTGCTGTTCTGGTACTTGTCCTTCTAAGAAGGGTATACCAACGTTATGTGTTCTTGATTTCTTGAAGAACTAATCAATAAATTGCAGCCTTCTATGTCGACTTATCGTAGGACCTTGTTGAACCTTCTATTTTCGTTTTAAGTAAAAAGGGGCACAAATCAAACCAATCTTCGCTTATTTTGCGAACTCCATGCGGAACCGAATTCTTGAACGAGAAAAAAATACATGGGAGTTTCATTCACCTCCGCTGCTGCTGCACATTGTTTGTTTTTATTTTTCTGTTTGCATTCTTCTGTCAACTCTCAATTCAGATAGAAAATATAGCAGCAGAAAACACCTTGAGCCTGGTCATTGATGGGAAATGAAAACAACATCGTCACACTGTGACTGTTACCTACTACTCCACTCCTTATGGTACTCACATTTCATATACTCGTACAGCAGCAGTAGTTTACTCTACTTTCATCCCATTGTTTCTGGTTTTGCGTACTTTATCACGAACAAGTTTCGTTATAAAAAAAAAAATTCATATCTGAAGCATATACTTGTAAATAAACAAAATCCAATGCTCTAGGGCGAATATCAAACAGAACGTAAAAACAAAAAGAAAATAAAAATAAAATCACTCTTAACGAAAACAAAAGACAACTCTGGAACAACTACCAGTACTTGATTACTAACACGCCGCATGACTCACCCAAGGTTAAAGTATTCAATCGCCTTCGTACGTATTACACTCGCACTTATATTTTTGTATAGAGTATTGCGGTGTGCGGTAGGCACATATGCACAGCGAAACATGCTAGCCGGTAAGAAGAATAGATATAAATACAGATTATTTGTGGTAGAGCTATGCTTTCTTTTTTACATGCCTATTTGTTACTTCGGAACAATTTGATGAATTGCAAGCGTATATTGACTTTGAAAGCCTACAAGTTGGCTGGCATTCTATATAAAATGAAAAGTGGTTCTCTATAGTTTTGTAATGCGCTGTTCCTCAACATGATGACAGTAAGAAGATGGAATTTCTGCAACAGAAACTTGTACCTACTAGTTTAGCTTGGTTTTACTAGATTTGGACCGGCGGCAAGAAGATATTATAAAAAGAAACCCTTCTATATTGAGCCTCGTGCTAAAAATGGAAGGTGGGACAGTGCGCACTGCTGCCAGCATGTTAATTAATGTGTAAACCAAGCTGCAAAAAATTGTCACAGCCCGGTAAAGCATGAATACTACAAAAGCAAGTTAATGCAGTGCGTGCAACGATCAGATCCGAAAGCAACAATGATTCCAACGGGAACACATAATTAGCCGATCATCGACGCTATGTCGTCACTGCAACTGCTGTAGATATCTATGGATTCACTTATCCAAAACATTCAAATGAATGGTAAAAGTGATTCAGAATAAAAAGTACTATTTTTATTTTCCTATTTGCATTAGTGAGCTTTATCAAAAGCGAAGCTTTCAGTCATTGTCACGTTTATTCGACAACCAAAACAGACGTCACTTTTATATAGTTAGCAAGATACGATGTGATAAGATTGAGATAAAATACACACGGCTACGTAGATCCAATCAATGATAGTCGCCCCTGAATAGACGGCTATGAATCTCAAAAACAGTGCTCAAGCGAAATCGCCAGCTGCATTCCACCCCTACAACAATTCAACCGCAATACTCGCCAACCCAGGAATGCCAATCAGTTTACCCTTCAGCCTACTTTCGGTCGTACTATGAAATATAGAGATTCTTTCATAAGCCGTACAACACAAATGTGAAATGCCTTGCCCAGCTTGCTCTTTCCCCCTCAGTGCAATTTGCAGACATTTAAAACCAATGTTCATCGGAATCTCCTATCCAATTTCCTTAACGCCCGCGCTGTGTACTTCAAACTACACCATAAGAGTAGTCATAACCTCTTTAGCGCGTGTTAATTATAAAAAAAAAAAGTGGCTGTTGTAGGATAACCCTACTGAGTTCGTAAGAGTTTGTATTAGTAATTGACTTTTGTGAAGTAAAGCATGTCCACAGACTCAGTGCCAAAATGGAACTAACCAAAGTAATTTGATGGAAGGTACTACCTTTTGTCATATGAAAATGCCAATGTGCGGTCTATTGGGTAAACGTAACACCCTATACCTTTAAGACCCGTTTGCTGATACTACTCATAGCGATTTAAGTTCTACTTAAATAAGTTATGGGCTACTTTTTCTATGTCATAAACTGTCATAAAGCTATGAGTAGTATCAACAAACGGGCCTAAAAGTTTCAATTTGGTCAAATTTGCGTTGCTTAAACAGTGACAAACGCAACGAATATATTTTTATATTTTTGAAAATATAGTGAGGATAGGACCAAGTTTTCTGATTTAATAATTTTATTTTATTTTAAATCTCAATAGAATGGACAATTTTGTTTAACTTAAATCTTCCACTTGATGTACTTTGGAATCTGATCTACGGCATAGAAATAGTTTGCCGCTACTTTCAATAGTTAAAAAAAAAAAAAAAATAAATAGTTGGCGCTACAGGTCGTAGGGACCCTGGGCCTAGCTTCTCACAACCATTCGTTTTGTGTGAGTTTTCATTTTTGGAACGAATGGAAGGGATCTACAATTTTATGCCGATTCCAAACGGCTAATTGAGAAGCTTTTTCAAGACAGTTATACTCTCGGATGTTTGTCAGACGTTCGCGAGAGGTGGCGCAGCGGAAAAAAACCCTAAGTTGGAATTTGGGTTTTCGCGGGATTCAATAGTTAGTACCTGACAACTTTCAGCCTTTAAGTACGATACACATCGAAAATTATTGTCTTCGATTTGTATTGGTCGAGTTGAGTGACATTTTGGGTGTCATCGGCCACGATAAATAATTCATTATACGACACAGCGAAATATTTTGCGGAAACAAAACAAAAACTTTGTCATTTAAATATTTTGTTTTTTTTTTTACGACTCCGCTTAATAGGTAATGCGCAGTTTGTTTGGACGTTGTTTTATCAGTTGCTTTTCGTTACATAAACTTTCATTAACAACTAAATATGAACACTAGTTTTTATCAAGTTTTAATCAGCTGTACCGCTGTGGTGACTAATTCAGCGGATATCGCTCAATTTCCATTTGCGAATGAGTAACCATATTGTTTATTTGATTTATTTTATTTACACAACAGTATGTGCCCCTGTATGTGCTATTAAATGTGTATGGCCTTTGCTTATTTTATGTGGAATCGAATATAGGCCGATAACTTGCATAACCAAGTATAATTTGATTAGACACTTTCAAGATTAGTTGTCGCCTGAGTTATGGAACTAAAACAGCTTAACATAAATACTATATTGATAAGAAAGTATATTAGCTGTTGACAAAACCATAGTAATTTTTAACTCAATTAACTCTTAATGAACAATTTATGCACAAATCTGCACCTTAGTTGTACAAAGTATGATATGCTATGCTTAAATCTATGATTATGATTCATCACACAGTTGCTGGGCATAAATAGAATATTTGAACTATTCACCCGTGCTTTACAGTGAGCTGAAATAATCAGCAAGGAAATAAGTGCTTGAATATCGCCGCCCTTTGTGCATGTGAAGTTTAGTGAATGTTTTAGGGCTGGGCTTAATAGCTATGTGAGAGTATTGTGAGACCTTGTTTCAACTGCGCTTTGTAGTAAAGAACGTGTTGCTTCTAGCTAAAGGACCTTGGGATATTTGCTAAGTCCCTTGCGATGCAGTTGCATTCAGAGGCTCAATCTTCGCTGGATCTGTCATCTTGCTCGATTCCCTGCGTCCCTAAATGGGTTGCATACCACAGCAGGTCTCCAGTAAATAGATGGGTGCGAAGTCAATACTTTCGGTCATTTATTTATTAATCGGGGGACTTCCCCTTATTTTTCGATGTGGTTCCACCGCCTAGAAAGTAACCCTGTTGTAAGGCATTTTTATGGAAAGAATATCTTTTTTTCGGAAATCTGTTGAGCACAAGCAAACTCCCAGGAAGATGGATCGGTGCCTTGGGAGTTCAAGATGTTGGAAAGCTTGCATATCATAGGTGCAAGTTCCGGTGTACAGTTATAGTTATTGTGCACAAAATTTCGCTAGGTCCCATTACCTACGTACATGACGAAAGAGCGCAAACGCAAGATTCCATTTCATTCCCCTTTGGACCATCAGATTGGACACTGACTAATAAATTTCTTTTTGTGCAAAACATCCTGGGCCTTACTAATAATCATTTTTAACCTTAACACTAAATATTTCCTAGGTCGCAATATTCAATTTTGTATGGAAATTTTCGCCATTGTGAGCTCGAAAAAGTTAGCCTGGACACTAAAAATGATTATTAGTACCGCGGCCTGATTTACATCTTGTTTAGAGACTGAAATTAGTAACATCCGCTGCTGTTAGTCCTTGTGAAGGAACATTTATCAACAAATTTTATTTCTTTCTGCTACTTTTTCATTTAACAATCATTGTACACATTCAGTGCATTTGAATGCTATTCTGCTTTGCCAATTTTAAAGCTCTTCATTTCTTAACTTCAGCATTCATCGGTTAAAGGAGTACATAACACCAAAGAAGAACAAACGCGATAATAAAAGAGAGTAAACATGTCTGATTTTGTGCCACGTGATATTTTACCGGATTTGTGGGAGGAGATACTCCAAAGGCATTGGACTTTTCTAGAGACTGAAGAAAGTATGCAAAAACTGGAGGAGCGCAAAAAACTGGAAGGTCTGTGTCAAACTAGTAATAGTAATAGATTGCGTTGCATACTTATATTCGTCTTTAATTCTAGGCTGTTTGAAAGAGTTCCTCTGTGTTGTGCCACATGATAGGAAGTTTTTCCTACCTGAGACAGCTCATGTTTTGAAGAAGACCGTCAGGGAGTTGGATGATTTCAATGCGTTTAAGGCAATGATTGGGTTCGAGTCGATAAGTCAATATGCAAATAATTTATTCACGAAGCCATGGAGGAAGGAGTACAGAGTAATAAAGGTAAATTGGAAAAGTTGTGCTGACGAGTCGGCTATTTATCTATCACGACTTGTATTTTCAGATGTATTCCGGCTTCTATCAGCATGAAATCAAGTCTAATTTAGTAGACGCTGAGAAACTTTTCGAAGCGATGGGTTACCGTCAGGTATCGGACCAGATTCTTGTATTGGATGGTCCCATCTGTCCGGATCAAGTCACAAATGTATCGCGCGATGCGATGGCCGCTTACGTTGAATGTCAAATTATGAAACAAGTGAAGGCGGGACTAACAGCATTGCCAATCGTATGCTCTTGGAATGATATATTCAAATACAGAGAAACTCACTTAGGTAAGCAGAAATAACCACATTTGTCCCACAAAACGCTAAGACGTTGTCTTTAGATAGCGATAAATACCTAACCTCATCTATAAATTAAACTTTAGATCCTTACATTTTCTTCCAAAAGGTGGTGCAACTCAAGCAATAAAAGCCATAGCCTATGCCGAGCAAGAGAGGCGTTACCGTATGAAGAAACTGGCAACAGGTAAGAAAATCTATTAGCACTTTCAAGAAAACTATTAAGTAAACCATATCGCAGAAGCTCAATTTGCGCCTCAAGTGCAGCCTCCACCTGTTCAATCAGTAGCACAGGCTGGGATACCATGCGAAAACTGTGCTCTACATAGTAACAGCTATCATCACCATTTGCATCCGACTGCAGGGCCTCTCCCGCATCAGATGGTGAATGGCTGCAATATGCGGTCCCAACCGAATTACAACGCTTCCTGCAGCCTTCATCATCCACCCCCAAACAATTGTCTGCACTACAAACATCCGAACTACTCACAGATGTCGCATTCTAAAAGTCTGGAACACTACAACGAGCATCCTGACGGGGCTCCGTTGCCGCATCGGCACTCTTTCGACCAACCTCCACAGAGTCAACAGCCTCAACATCTGTACGACAATCCCTACGACTGCAGAGAAAGCTACCAAACTTGCAATATCAACGCCTATAACCATCCATACAATGTGTCGGGCAATCGGTATCCGCTTCCCTATAATATATCCAGCCAACTTAACAACCACAATCAGTATGCATATAATGGGTCTGGTAATACGTATCATCCAGCTGCTGGTTGCGGCCACAAAATAACAACACCTGCAGCAGGCATGGATGCTGGTGGATATGGTGAGTGTAACGGCTATGCAAAAGTTACACCTTGCAGCTATGCTCACCATCAGTCGGCGAGGAACAACGGAAGCAACAAAGACTTTCAAACATTTAGGCAGAGGTCGTTCCCGCCTGATCATCAGTTAATTGATTTAGAGGAACGACCGGTACCCCATGATCCACACACTCAATCCCGCTCCCAAAATAACAGCTTTGAATACGGCTCGTTTCAGCAGATCTATGACAATAAGCGAAGTCGCGCATCTATGCAGCAGCCGGCAACGCTGCCTCTGCAGAAAGACGGCTATAGCCGGAACCATAACCACATCGAAAGCTCTGATGATTTGGATGGAAACTACGTGTACGCTACGCCGACACCCGCTCGACATCGTAAATCAACGACTGATAAGTATCTTAAGAACTCGGAAATCCTACAGGAGTTCGAAAATACCCTAGACAATAAAAAAACGACATTGGAGTCGACAGGACGAACCAACGGTGGTACCCACACAACGCACCTTGTACATGCGCCAACCCCAGATAACTATGAGGACTACGGGAACATTGACAACATCAAGGGCGCAGTCGAATCAAGTGCGGCTAAATCTTCCAGAGCCAACAAAAATCAAGACGGAGTTGGCTCATTTGAATCCTGGGACTACGTGTTTCAGAACCTCGAAAAGCATGGCTACTCAAAAGATCTTGGCGAAAGAGGCGATTTGTTGGTACAAAGTTTGGATCTAGACTCTTTGAACATCTCCGCAGGTAACAACATTTCCACGGATAAGCGTCGAGTAAGCCGCAACCAGGAAACAAAGACTCGACCACAGAATGGAGATGTCGCTAAGTCAAAAACACTCGAAAAGACCCCAGCAACGGTTTCACGAACTAAGTCCGGCGCAGAAAAATCAATCCTAAAGACCCAACCCAAACAGGTTGAGAACGGACAATCGGCTCACTTGAAATCGACTCTGAAATCCAACCTGAAACAAACGACAAGCTTAAATAACAATCTCGAGGACGACAGCAATCATCTAAAACAGCATCACCCAGTTGAGCGAGTCGTTTCAAATCGATTGAGTAGTTCTTCGCGGACGCCCTCTAGCAGTACGAAGTCGTCAAACACTATAACCAGCACACAAGTGATTGTGACAAGTCCGAACGAATGGAGCTGTAAATTCTGTACATTTCTCAACCCCGACACGAAACGGATATGTGAGATGTGTGCTCGGAGTAAAGATTTTATTATGGAGTCGACTAACACACCGACTTGCGTTTAACTCGATTTAATTACGATGTTCTCTTTAGTCTATTGTTTATGTTTATTTTCCTCTCGAATTGTTACTTTTATGTTTGTTGGCTTCAGTTATAAAATTGTTTTTAATGTGTACTATTATGTGTTCTAGTACGTTGTCCAAGCGATTTGTTTGTTTTCCTCGTTGTCGTTTGAGCAGTGTCCCTTGGGGTGTATTTCGTACACTTTTAAGAGCCATGAATGTATGTACATAATTTTCAAATTTATATTTGTTTGTTATGTTAATCCACTGTTACTTTTCGTCGAGCTTGAAATAAACCAAAAAATTAACATTTTTTTTACACTTGGGTACTTTACGTACTCAAATTTCATCTCAATATAATATTTCTTCGTATTTGATGCACCGTCCATCTTTCTTCATAGTTTACGGTCCACACGCGAAGAATGGAGGACTGCAGTTGTTTAAGTCCTTACTTTATTGTCTACAGATAGAAATAAGGAGAATCTTCTCCAAACTTCCTCATTGGAAACACAAATCCCCCTTGCGGATCCAATTCCTGCTTCAAAAGATTTTTTTTCAAAACCCAAGCTAGGTACTATGCGAACCAGACGTAGAAAGCGTCATTGCAGAGGAATTCAAAATTCAATCAAGGAATTGAATCGCATTTGGCAGCTTCCGAGAAACAACTGCCCGAACACATAAAAAGTATAAATATATATATTTACACCTTATGTTAATATTTGATAATTAAATATCGTTAAAAAAAAACATGAATTTACCAAGAAATAATATTTCTCTTATGTGCCTCCTTCTTCATGCTTAAAGTTGCAAAACAAAATAAAAAAAATATTTTAAACGGAACGATGTAAGAAGAGTTGAAAATTTGCATTATAGTACGTATTTATTTATTTCGTTAGAAAATAAAATTTAACTATTTCTTAAATTATTACCCTTATGTTATATTAAGATATTAATAAACATCTAAAAATAAAAGAAAGAATGTGGTGAGCAACAAAAAATGAATTGTTATTATTAATAATAGGAACACCAACATTTTTGATTCTAAAAAAAAAACCTATCATTACGACAATGCTTTAATTAAATCAATAAAACAATTAAACTAATAACAAAAATACATTTTTAATTAAGGGACTTAACATAAAGACAAACAAAACTACACGTTACACATTTAGATAAATAGAACATGTAAATTCTACTTACCTATATATATAAATAAAAGTATATTTGTTAAACCCATTAATTGTGATTTGAGAAAATAACTGTAATTTATAAAAATGAGACATTTTATGTGAAAACAAGATTAAACAGTTGAATCGGGTAGAAATTTCATCCCCTTAAGAAAACTGAAAGAGGAGAAATATATCTTCCTTAAAATTCAGAAACATACAATATTTATTGCTATTTTGAACTAAAAAAAAAAAGAATAATATTTATGAAGAAAGTATTAAATGAAAAAAAAAAAAAAAATATTTCCGGTTTCATTTATTGAGCAGGTGAGCAGGTGATTGTCCACAGATAATGGAATACAGAGATATTTACATTTTCAGTGAAAAGACAAGCTGTTTTCCCGCTAAATTCATGAAGTCACGCACAGATGCTCATTTCTTTTCTAGTATAATTATGTGAGTTAGTGAATTGGAATTTAATGGAAAAATTTGCTATTCCGAAATGTGTATTTCACTATTTTTTTTTTTCTATTTTAATTGAAGCTTTAACAAAAACCAAACAAGCTCAATACGAAACACAAAACAATTGATCAGCGCGATCTTGGGGGATATGCGTACGAAAGATATCCATCTCTTTTTATCATACATCTCTAGAACTGTCTCTGGTTCGAAGAATGTTTTCCTAACGAAACCGGAAAATTTCCAGAATGACACTTTTTCACGGTAAAGTATCAGAGTATTTGCAGGAACCATGCTAATCTGTGAAAATATAGCGACTTGCGGACCTCGGAACATAATCACCCCTATCGGGAATAATATTTCCCCCAGAATGTTTCCTGTTCAGCAATCTTATTTACATTGCTGACAAGGGAAACATTTCCATCTGAACTTATTTGCGATAGCCCTAAATTATGGAGGAGCAGGTGCGGGTGCGGTATACTTCTTTACTTCTGGCGACGATTGAGATTGTTGGTATTTTTTTTGTATAAATGTCCAAGAAAACGGCATCCGACTTTTTGAACACACTTGCCCTTTGGCGCCTTTGTGACCTAATCGGCAAAATGGATCAGAAGGGCATTCCATTCAATCGGTTTATAAGAATAGAAGCACCTTGCACCTTTGTAGTCCAATGGAACAAGAAAACTGCTTCTGATTGAATCCACAAGAGTATTCGTGAAATGCCAAAAAATAATCTACGGCAGCTTTTAGTCGACTTGTATAAAATACACGAACTACACTACTTGTGTGAGTGCTTCTTGAGTGGATTCTGACTTCAAATCCAGAAGCGAAATTCTCTCCTCAGAATCACCAGAAGAGTATTTTTTGTGCCAATGGAACGGTTTCAGAAGTGATTTTTTCGATTCCGGACGGACTCTCCCGGACGCTTCTTTTTGCCCAATCGAAAACGACATTAGTTTCAACTCTAAATTTTAGTAGTTCACAGTGGCTATATTTTCCTAGCTTCCGTAAATTTAAAGCCGAGACTTATGCGATATTCGATTCGGCTTCTTGAGGTTTGCTCTCAGATTCCAGATTTCGTGTGGCTAATCGAACATAAAAACCAGAAAAACGTCACTTGCTCTTTTTTGTGTTGATTCGTGCGATTCGAGTATGGTTATTGGTTCATTATTATTCACTGGTTAAATTATTTTAAAACATTCGAAATTTTCGTCTCGATTGATTACTAAATATTTATACATTTCTTTGCTGTAGAAAAACCCCACGAAAAGGTAAACCAATTCCACCAGTGTTGTCGAACACAATTGTTTGGTAAATCTGACGCAAATCTGAGAAAAATTTCATATTCGCAAAAGTGCTCTGAAAGCTGAAAAGATTGCTTTTTGTAGGTATTAAACGATCATAATCGAATCCCAGAACAATTTTTTGTTCTCTTCTTCTTAAGTGGCAGATGATTTCAAGTGTCAACTTGTCTACTAAAATCGACGAGAATGTTTGGAGAGAAATGCTGTCAATTCAGTTTTATTCTAAAAACTAGATACATCCCAATGTGCACATTAATCAGCATTACTCTGTCAAACTATCAACGAAAGGAGAAGAAAGCAAGAGAGTGGCACAATTACGAATCAAGTTTAAGCCAAATATAATATGTAATAACTAATAATACATCCAGTGTTAAATATAAGGATCAGCATTTATTTCTAAATTACTTTTTTTTTCCACAATATTTTTTCTTCCGTTATCAGTTTTGTTGATGCATCCTTCGGGTTTAGCTAAGTAAACTAATCTTACAATGTAGTACCTTCTATTTCGTAACTGTAAATTAGTATGTGTTCCAGTATTTAAATACGAGTTTAATAATTATTTGTTGTTGATTTCTTCGGAACACAAGATTCATTAAATTGATTTATTTTTGTTTGGTTGCAAGTTAACTTAATATTGTAGTTAATTCGTTTCAAAGAACATTGTATATTTTCGTTAACAAAATTTCATTCAGTTGTATGGTTTGTTTAGTTTAATGAACAAATGCGTTTTTCTTTCTTTTATTTTCCAATTTATATATTAGAGTTGAATTTCCTTACACACCTAAATACATTTTTTGTTTTAATTGTTTTTCTTCTAATATCTAATAAGAAATATATTTCTTTAATGTTACAAAAAAGGCCGTCGTAAAGTCTTTTTACGTAGTTGTTAAATTGTTTTAATTTTTTAATTTTTATTTTTTCTATTCTTCGTGTTCCTTTAGTTAAAATGTATTTTTCTTTTGAGTTATATTTTTATGATGAACAAGTTTAATGAGCTTGAGTTTGTTACTATAATTTGTTGTTGATAGGGGAACTGTCTCACGATAAAATTGAATTCGATTTTCTTTTACTTTAAAACAAGATAAATGCTTTGTTTTTGAATATATAAAAATATATACGATTATGTATGATTTTTGAATTTGAAAATTTCGTTATATTACATAGTTGTTGTATTGTAATTTAAAAAAAAAATGGATGATTTCGATTTATTTTGGTCTTTAAACCTTAAATATCAAATTGATAATTCTAATTGAGTTGTTAAGAATAAATTAAAAATATTAAGTAGTTATTTAAAATGTAAGCTCTTATTTTTATGAATTAGGGTACAAAATAAAATGTTTAGTTTTCTCAAATGGATTAGGCGATTAATAAAGAGTTAAATTGCGACGATTATGTTTAGGTTTACGTGATCTGCAGTTGTTTATTAATAAAGAGTAGTAGTTCAACAACTACTAACCACGTAATGCCTATATATAATTATCAATTCAAGTCAAGTTTACTGAGTTCTAACTTGTTTTATTACTCTAGCAAAATAAAATCAAGAGAGCGTTCAACCATTGGTGGATCATGTTCAAAGCATTCTAAGTATTTTGAATGAAATTAACAAAGAGCTAGCCTTCAACCATATGATTGATATTAAGATAGTTCTACAAGAATTCTATCGGAATGAGGTGGAACATGATGGCCTCTCAATTAATGATTCTTGAAGCTCAAACAAGTCGAACTAGAAGTCTGTAGTGTAAACGAAAGAAGAAACACTTTCAGGGTTTTTACCAAGGTTTGGGTATAATTTTGAATGCACCTATTTCAATGGCTGCCTTTCTGTATCTGATCCTTGACTTCTTGAGAAATACTTTGTTCTCAAAGTTTACGAAAAGTAAAAGTTTCAGGTGGGTTTTGCGTTAATGCTTGTGCGGGTGGACCAAGGACCATATAAGTTGGGTTTGAAAATTTGGCATATTTGGTTTCCTGTTTTACAAATTTAATGCAAACATTCTTTGGAATACAAATTATTTTTTTTTTCCCATTTTGTGCAAATACAATAGATTGTAAAATGTTTTTCTTTTGTTGTTAAATAAATACTTAATTATGTATATAATTTTTTTTTGTTTAATAATGATGAACTTATAATAGTTGTTCAGTGCAATTTACTTAAAATTAATTACTTTATATAACATCATCATCGTGCAATAGGCAATACATTACATTGTAGTATTTATGTTTCAAAATTAATGATTTTTTTTTTTTGCCTAAGATGTAAACTGTGTGTTTTTGTTTTGAATTTGTTTATATTTTTTTTCTTCAATAAAAACTGCATTGTAAATTTGTTAATGCAATTACAAAATCGTGCAAGCTGATCCCTGCATTACTTCGCTAATAAACATTGGGGTTCCTGCACCAAGGCCACCATCCGTTTTTTGGTGTTCATTCTGCAAAAAATAAATAAAATATTTAAATCAGCTCACAAATAATAAAAATAAAAAACATATCCACTCAGTTGAAGAATTGACTGGTCGGGTGCTTAGTAAGTGGATGGGGACAGCACAAACATTTTGCAGATGTTTCGCTAATCGTAAAATTACTACTCGCTTCGATTTTGAAAACTATTAAGATTTCGAAAATCAATGTGCGATGCATCTCTGAGAGCTTTAGTCTTCGAAGCTCTAACATAAATGAATTATGTTCAATTATTTGAAATTTCCTAATTAACGTAAATCCGACAACGCTTTATAGGAAATGGCATTTACCTTTGCTATATCTCTTGAACAAGCTTGGACTAGAATTTGTGTTAAACAAACGTTAAGACATATCAGTTGTAAGTTGATTGACAGTTAAACAACTACTGAAAATAGTTAACCGCAACTAATCCTCCTCAGAGATTAAGCTTCTATGTAAGCCAACCTACCACTTGCTCTAATTATACTCACATCATCATATTCGCAATCGAAATAGTGACTTTGACATTCCATGCAACGGCATTGGTCTGACATTTTGCACGTGATACCCCACTGTTTGGCAACGGCTTTGTAAATCTCTTTCGATGACTTGTTGCTAATGATTTCCGGTGACATAGATCGCTCCTGCTGCTGTGAATAATTTCCACTCATTTGACTCATCTGGTTGGAGTCCCAACCACCATCACTTTCACTGTCACTTTGGCGGTTCTCCGCATTCTCCGAGTACTCCGGTGGCGGTTGGTTCTGCGATTCGTCATGGCTGCATTCCAAATCCAGTTGTTGGCTACTATGATTGTGATGGGTGTCTGGAAAAAAAATCATCATTACAAATGGCACACAAATCCATTTGTTGCTGCTTACTATGCATTAAAGGATCACAAAATCCTGAATTATCTGTACTGTGACAGGCACTACCGCCGCTGCAGTCTTCTAACAAGTTCTCTTCCGATGAAGGCGCCGTCATTCTAGAAATTAAATACTCAGTCGAATCAATTGATTCCTTCCGATTGTCAGGTTCGTTGTCGTCGTCGTCGTCCTCCTCCCCCTCGTTGTGCTGATTTTGACTCTGCTGATTGTTATTGTTGTGAGCGTCCTCTGAGATATGTTCATTCGATCCGGTTTCGGTACAATCGGGATCCATGCAATGGTTTGTCAATTGCTCACACGATGTCCTTCCAGATGTGCTCTTCCGTATGTTACAAGTAGTTTGTTCACCACTACCGCCTACTCCACCACAACCGTCCTCGCCGGACAATGTAAGTCGACTACCGAGGTCGAGACTATTTGCAAGGCGTGTGTTCTAAACCACAGATACAAACAGAAAAAAAAAAATAAGAAAATAGGACAAGAGACCGTTAAACTTCAACATCGCCTAAAGCCTGCAGCGCTCGCTACAGTGCCCAGCACATCGGCAAAATTTCATTATGCAAAAAGAAATCAATTTAACTCACTTCCTCGAGAACGTGTTCGTAAGATGGCGGTGGGCTCTTCGGCACAGGACTCTCTGATGTGCACTGCGTTATGGTGGGATTCAAATATCCTGCAAAAATATGAATGAATAAATTTTAACCTTAAATCATAATCAAGAACGTTGCTGTCATCATCACATCGACGTCTGATGTCACCATCATCTCTTTCAGCATTCTCACTATCATCATCACCATTATCATCACTATAAGCCAAGCACTAGCAATAAGTTTATAAGAGCGCGAGCTCTATCCTATAGGTTATACTATACCTTATACGAGTATGTGTTTTGAAATATTTATGATGCGAGTGGGTGTTTTCATGCCTGTACTGTGCTTGGATAGGTACACTTACACTTGATAATAAAAATGTATAATTTCAATTGGAGTGAGAATGAAGATGCAACCAGAGGATATAGGACCAGGGAATGACGTTTCAACAACACTCGACTCTGTGCTACTGCATGTAACTTGTATGTTGTACCACAGGAAAAAGCTGATTCTAATTCTGGCTGGATTATGCATGAATTAAAATGTTGGTAGGCTATAAAACTACGGTTATGTGCATCTCTGGGACTGAGGTGTGAATAAACTTGTTAATTTTAATCATGTACATAATCATGGCAGTAACTTTAAGTTTTTAATTTAAAGTCAAACTAGGAATAGGTTTAGTACACAAAAGAGATAATTTGTTTAATCATTAATTAAAATGTTGTTACTAAATTTTAAATTTACTCTTTGTTTTCAGTAAAATTTATAAAATATAACCTAAACTGTCAGCTAGATGATGCTTTTGTCAGAATTCGTAAGGCATTAAGACTGAAGGGCTTTTAGGGCAAGTGCCAATAATCTTAAACACGCTCACCTGGAGAGTTAAAACTCTTACCCCTGTTTTATGGGTTAAAAATCATCCTCAAAAATTTTGTACAAGTCAAATAGAAATCGTATATTAGGTAGCGTTTGGGCGGCTTTAGATGAGGAAAAAATATTTTTTTTACAAGACTCCGGATCGATTGCCTTTTGTTCCAAATTGTTTTATATCGCAGAATGGCCTTTAATGTAGAGCTAAAAAAAATGCACTGCCTCAGTACCCAGAACATTTTTTTTTGGTTGGATATTTCCCCTCGGAAAAGTTTATTTTTCTACTGTGCTATTTCTCGCCAATCATCTGACCTGATCCACGAGTGTTATTGTGCTGGAGTAGCTTTCCAATTCGACACAAAATATTATGTTTTTCTTTCATTTGTCCAAAATGGTTAAAGAAACAAAAATGAAAGACTGTGAACCTAGATGTTTGATTTTTTAATTTATTCCATCATTTGAGGACACAAAGGGTAATCACACCGAAGAGTGCTAAACATTGGACAATGTTACTCTCAGAGAAAAGCTTCTAAATTCAGGCGCACGGATGTGGTATCAGATTGTATTTGCCCTCGAGTAGTAACTAGAATTCAACCAACAGCATGAATGTTTGCTAGACCTAGGTATATGGTGCTCAATACTTATTTTTCAAGAAAACCTACTTAGCCTATAGGCAAGATCAAGCAATTCAAATCATAACTAAGTAAAGTAACAAATAGTAGGTACTTTCATTCCATACAAATGATGCAAAGAACATGCGTGACGGTTACAATGGTGTATGTCAAATAATTCGACTTGATATAGTTCTCATTTAAGATCCTTACCCAATCGCAAATTGTTCGTTTTGTTTGGAAGCAGTGACTTCCTTTCGTTGCCCATCGATCCCAAGCTAGTGCAGTCGGCCGAGTCAATTGTGGAACTACTGGCTCCGATGGTTGTAGAATGATTGAGAAGAGCTTCGTTCACTTGCGGATCTGAATCGACCTCCTGTGATGTGCTCCTCGAGCCTCCCATACGAAATTTCAATTTGAATGGAGCCATATTGAAAAGTCTTCTCCTCGTACGCCTTCCTTCCTCTCCGCCTCCGGCTCTGCCCCGTCTCGGCCTAAGTTCCTCCACTTGAGAATTTATTTTTACAATTTTTTGTCAACACACGCTACAGATTATTCACAACATTGATAGTAGGTATTGGTTATATTACTACTTATCGTATAGTGACAACGTAATAACGTGTCTCAACATTTATAAAAATGCATTGCAAATGATAAGCTTTATTTGTTTCATTAGTTTTTCGTTAAGACACAAAATAGACACACATAACATTGACAATATGAGCACATGATAAGGTGCAGCAGATGTAGAAGAGATTCAAATCTGAAAAAGAGTTTTTCAACGGTTTATACAACGAAATCGAAAACATTTTTTTAAGAGAGTACATACGATGGAAAGATAGTGCGACATAGGGATGCTGACCATGCAAGGAGTATGGAAAATAAAACACAAATAGACTTACCTCAATCTCGTCGAACGTAGAGCTGGAAAGAAAGTAGAAAAATCACTGTTAGACATCAATAATAGGTACTGAGAAATTTTTAAAAAATGTTCAAACTTAAAATATTTACAACCTTCAAAGAAGGTATATAGCTGATGGGCACAATGTGGTATCTGGACAATTCAGGCTTGTTCCAATCAAAGATCAAGACTAAGAGAGGCGAAAAGTGCTGTCTTTTGAATACCTATTTTTTTCACGTTAAATAATCCCAGTAGGTACTACCAAAGCTACGGGATCACAATGGTCCATAAGGTCCCTCAGCACAGCTGCGCACTTCTCTAACAACCTAATCTATTCCTACTACCAAACTAATGCTTAAAATAAGTAAGCAACGTCATATTGTTTAGTTGTGAGTCTATCTATTTAAAACTAGTATTACGTGGGCAACAGCTTCAGCAAATGGCAAATACACAACTGGTTGCATTAATTTTGTATTATGTAGGACCACCGCTGTCCCTGTTTGTTTGTGCGCAATTGAAAGCAGACGAGATACAGTGGAAAAGGAGCAATAACAAGAAATTACGTCGCCCACTAATACATTTTGGTACACACACAAACGTAACGTATTTATTAGTACTTTGCTTAGCATAAATACCCATTAGGGTGTGGGATGATTCTTGCCAAATAGCCTTATTAGAACCACGTGTATAAGTGATTGTATGATAAGAGGTCGTTTTTAGCTAGGATGGACAAATTACTTTACAGCACGCTCGTTTGCAGTGCGCCTTATTTTTTTCGGGCGGCTATCTCATTCATATAAAGAAGAACGAAATAAAAGCAACGCACAAAGTAGACCCATCGTTCATCCCACATAATATTTTCGAATAATGACGCATTTTTATTTCAGTTATGGGGAAGCGAATATTATTACGATATTGATATTTTATGATGACCTATGATGTAAGAGGTTTTTTTTTTTTATTTTAAAGGGTAATCATAAACTGCGTGATGGATATTTTGTTTACTTAGGCCGCAATCGAAATGGAAATTAATATCTTTTAGCCCAACAAACATTTATGGTGCCACTTGAAGTTCACATATATCTGATAAATGGGTTTTACGGTTCCAGGCGTTATATCCACTGAATAAATGCCTACACCCGGTGTAATCTTCAAATGGAGTTTTTATTTCAAAGGATCAGCCAATAACAAGCTGGTCAAAGTTTATTCATCGCCATTGATGATTGCATCTTAATGCGCAGGGGGTGATTCTTTTTTTGTTTGTCTGTCACAATAGAACAAGCTGCAAGTTGATTGCTGCGAATTACATTGTATATGGCGGCTCAGGAAAGCAGATAAAGGAGCTCCTACAATATGCTAAAAGAGAAGGGTAGATCGTATTGATTTGGCCGTTAACCGTCACAAAACTGAAATTGTGTGAAATATAAGAAAAGTTTTTTTTTAATGCCGAATGGTTGGGAGATGATGAGGCAAAGCCTCTTTATTTATTTATTTGACATACCTGGGACCAATTTCAGACAATAAGCCGAAAGACTAGCATGTGAGCATGAGCTAGACCACCTTGAATCTGCATCAAGAAAATGGCTGTATGTAGTAGCTATTCTGAATCAGTGCCTTCCCAAAATATGAAGACTAGGCCATACCTCAGGTATGTTTATGTCTTATGTATAAATTAAATTAAATTAATACTGTGATACCTTTGATCAGGATGGATTTTCCTGTTCAATAAAGCTGTACCTACTTTTCAGGGTACCATATGGCTAAAATGAGAGGCTTTCTAACAGAACATTATCCTCGGGATGACTGGCAAGAAAGTGAAAAGAATATGTTCGACGTCCGAGTCCGAGGGATCAAGCTAGAACTCCTCACTCAGTTCCCCAAAGCACTGGCCGACAGCCATCCCCTGGCTCACCATAAAACCCTGAACAAATCTGCACCGTTTATTATACAATCTACCCCAGGCGAATTATATAGCCTTCTCTTTACCAGCCTTCCATCCGACGGAGCGAGAAAATTCCTTGCTGCATTGTATTCTCTACATGTACAGCTTCAATAGTAATGCTAGCTTTTTAGTTTAATTCGAAAAGTGTATTCATCATCCTATATGCTGATCCTTAGCTGTTTTTGCTTGGGACATTTATACTGCATTGCATATGACACATTTCCAAACATAAGAGTATCATAATCCGCAGGCTTAAAAAAGAACTGCCATTGTCATCACCAACGAAATCTCGACCTAATACTGCCACTCTTAACATGAAATGTGCACAGGAGGAAAAAAAAAACACAACAACCCAGAATTGCACATGTCATCAACATCCTTATGCAATTCAACATTCCAATTATACATTGTGTGCAATAAATTGTGGAAATTTTAATTTTTGCTTCAAAAAGGAACAACACAATCATAGAAAATGTGCAGCATCACAAATTGAGCAACAATGCAATGTTGTCCTTCGTCGAAGGAGTATTTCTCTATATATTTGGGGTCTTCTTCTTGCTGTATACAATTGAGCACACAGCTAAGTTCAAAATAACGGGACGGTCGATGGTAAGTATGTGATGGCCTATGGTTTCTATGTAGGTAATGTACCTTTCTGGTGATTGACGGGCTATCGATTATTGAGGTTGGGGCTTTTAGTAACTGCATCAATCATGCTCATACAATAGATCCTTCCTTGAATACTCCATCAATTGAGTCATCCCGTCAGTTGACATGTGCACTGAAAGCTGAAATATCGTGCGACACAGTTAAGAAAATTATTATATGAAGTCTGCTTAAAGATAAACAAACTGCTATAGATTTTTTTGTAAGCGTAAAAGGGTTACGTAAATACGGTTCAAAATTGAGTTGATCCTAACTATAAGTAATGCTCCGAGTTAGTTTTATTTGTTTATTAATTCGATCGAAATTTGTAACCAATTTAACAATTTACACAGAAGTTTCACGACTAGTGTCTCACAGGTGATAAAAACGTCAAACTAGTTGTTGTTCGGATCGGTGAGAATAGGGTTTTAAGGAGCCATAAATATTTTTCGCATTACCATGATAATTGTTGAGATCACTAGCCGATGTACCTACTAAGATTGAAAGCTTTTTCACGAATATTAATTCTGAACTAGAAAAAAAATCAGCAGATCAGCAACAAGCTGCGTTGCCAGATAACTTTGAAAACCCCCCAGATTTGGCAACTTTTTCCAGGAAAACCCCCAACTTTTTTTCATTATTTTTTAACGTGTTTTTGTTGGACATAAGATAATAAATTTCGAAATTGAAACGTGAACATGTAACTTGGGTTTTCCCATTTTGTATTTTGAAAATATCTTGTACGAATTTACACAGCCAATACCGAACTTTGATGAAATTGTTGTTTTTAGAAAAGAATAGTATAGCGAAATGTAAGTAAAATAGAATTTAAAGAAAAACCCAGATTTTCCACTAAACAGTTTCTCTCACAAGATTTCCCCCCGGCGACAAAAAAAACCCCTAAATCTGAGGGAAAACTCCAAACTGTATCACTGGCAACAAGTCCTGCTCTATGGCAACATGATTTCATACGCGGTGTAAGATCTGCTCCGTCGATTCAATTTTAATGAGTGATTTTCGTTCTTATCTTCGTTGACAGGTAACGGAGGAGAAGGTTTAGCAACGAGGTCTGGTTAAAAAGTGTAAATAAGTCATCTATAATTATGGTTAGTATAAGTCAAGTGAATGGCCAGTAATGCTTCGGCCCAAATAATATTTAATTCTAATTCCAACCAACCAATTGACACTATAGAAGAATACCTTATAGTTATGATGCGCATATGTAAACCAATTTGAAGCGCAAAAACAAGTGTCTCTCTCCTAAACAAGCAAGGCTTTCGTTTATTTATATTCAAAACTCAACTTCTGCATGTGATAAAGCTGCACAAAATAGCAGGAAGATATTGAAAAATCATAATTTCAGTTCCGGTTGAAAGCAATTAACCGAAACAATGTGGACAGAACTAATGTTTCCAAATAAAATCAATGATGTTGTCGTTTTGTTTTTCCTCCTTACTCAAGGATATTTTCGTTTACGTAATAAGTAAGCAAAAAAAAAAGAAAAAGAAATTCATATAAACACAAATTAGGACATACCATCAAGAACGACTAGCAGAAACAGAACAACAGAAAGACAACAATAAAGTTAATTTTTCTGCAAACAAAAACTGGAATTCCCCTCTGCACCGCACACATATTTGTTTGTGTTTTATATTTCCATTGTTTGGTCCTACAATGTGAAAGGAGGAAAATGGCATGAACACAAGTGTGGAGTTCGGGTCCAGGTCCAGGCTCTTCTTTGCCTGCTTGTTGTGAGTTGTGACTTGTACTTGTAAGTATATAGCTGCTGGATGGAACGAAGACTTCTCGAAAAATCAGAAAATTGTATAGTGTGCTCTTTGCTCCTTGCAGCTATGCGGGGCTTTATAAGAGGAGGGAAATATAATTCTCTTGTTTCTGAATATGAATGTGCATCATCGCTCTTTTGTTGTTGGCAGCATCACACAGTTTTGCAACACAAAAGGATGCAAATAGCTAGATGCTTTTTCTCTCATTTTTTTGTTGTTGCTTAAATAAAAGGATATACGTGTGGCAATTGATTACGATTATCATTGCGCTTTTGTTAGTCTAAGCACTAAAGTTTCAATGCACACACAGACAATAGAGTGCATTTTCGATAATTGCAGATTGAATTTAAACTCCCAACTGCGATAGGCCTATGGGAATTTAAAGCCTTAAAACGTACGTTCTACCTGTACTTCTTATATAGGTACAATTAAGATGTTTGTAATTTGGAAGCTTAGAGCGGCTGGAGAAGTTAATCCTGCAAAAGGGAAAGGGTTGGCAACCTCGTAAAAATTTCACCAGGTATTTGAAGTGTAAAGGTGAGCCATGGAAAGCTGATGAATTTCAAGTAGAATCAAGAGATTTTGGAAACCAATTGAAAACGGATTCCAAGAACACAAGAACACATCAGTTAACAAAATTGCTGCCCCCTGTCTATCAGCACGTCGCAGAAGGTGCGGTATTGATGAAATTTTGTCTCGAAAAGGTGATGTCATTACCTCATGTTCACACAGACTAACAGATATAAGGTAATTTTATGATAAAACATGGCGTCGTTCACTGCATGGCACTCCGACCCCCTTCGAATTGCGTAATTGACGCCAAAGACAACATTAAGTGTGTTTCCATTAGTCCAATTAAGTGCGATCCAGCAGCTCCACAAGGTGGTGGTGACTACACCTTGTTCGACAAACAGACAACAGACCACAACAATTGTCCAGACATAAACACAGTTTTTGGAAACTTTTAAAGGCCGAAAAGCTTGTATACGACTACCCGCCTCCCCCCACAGAAAATTCATCACCTGCACTAAGCTTGATTACATCAAAGAAAGAAAATAGGGATTGGCCCCGTCTCTGGAATTCAATATGTGCTGTAAAGTAAATGCCAGAAAAAACGAGATGAAAAAAGGGAAAACTTCAAATACTTTTCTAAACGAACTTACCCTTGTGCTGGTTTAACAGATATGAAATGAGGTCGACTAAGAACACAAACACACTCATACGCTGCACAACTTTTATTCAAGAAGACTACGAAATCCACAATCTTCACGGTGCACACGATTAATAAAAGAAAAACAATTAGGAAATCAAAGTTCCACTTCAATTAGAGACCAAGGTGAGTAGGGTCTCTATCACATCGAACAGATGACCAAACAATAAACTATCGATGGAATAAAAGCTTTTTCTTTATCTGCGAATACGTTCTTCTTTTGGTCTAAGGACTTGGGTTGCAATGAAAATTTACCACAAATATGATTTAGTTTCGTACCTACAAGAAAACTTTTATTAAATTTGTATCGGTGGTCATGGAGAAACTATATAAACTATTTTATTGTTGCTGTGATGTTCTTTTTATTTTACAAAAACGGAAAACAATTGGTGACGATAAAAAAGCGAAACAGAAAACTAGCACGACCCGACGACCACGGCTGCCACCATTTTGAATGATTTTTTCCACAGCGATGTGCTGCTCATGACTGTACTAAGGAATTTGTCAGAGCCGGAGCGAAAAATAGTAGTCAAGTCCTCTTAGTCGGCTTTTCCACCCTCAAAGTGTTGTTGCCTCTTCATTGGGGGTGGTTGGTGTTGTTGTTTTTACTAATGTTCTCGGCTGTTTTTAGGGTTCTTAGCAGAATAAAAATTGAGTTCAGTTTGTTTTTCATTTTGTTAGTACTCAAATGGACTACATTGCACTAGGGAGTGCGCAGGCTATAAAAGGACGAACTTAAAAAGTTCGGCTGAGCTTTGAGGAAAACTGGTTTGGGTACAGAATAAGCTGTTGATTAGGAGTTGCCGATTTTTTGGGTAATAGAATTTTTGATTCAATTTAAAAAAAAAAATAATTTTTATTTTTATATTTAAGTTACAATACAATATTTTAAAGTAAGGCACTTTACTGATCTACATAGAATTGTAACTCCGTCGTCCAAAAGCAGTTACAATTATGACGTAATTAGCTAAGGAAAGGATCAAATTAAAGATTTATAGTCCTAGAAGTGTATTTCATGTGAACTACGTTCTGTTTTAAAGTGAATTGAGCGGCAGCTCTTGATCTGGTTTTAAAAATTAGCTTTAGGAAAGTTAATGGAGGTAAGCCATAAGTAGAAGCGTTTCTCTATTTTTTTGGAAATTGTGGGTTTTGAAGAAAAAAATTTGTTTGCGAACACCTTACCCTAAAGTTGTAGTATTTGCGTTCTAACGTTCAACTAGCTGTACTTTTTCCATTCGAGGTTTCCCTCGGGTAGTTAACCTTGCACTTGCTATCATTTGAAATTGACCAAGAAAATACCACTTGGGCAATGGGGATCACATATTATTACGATGACCATATTTCAGAATTCCATGAACAATAGAAAAAGAAACAAACTTCAACACAATTTTACATTATTCAAATAGCAAAACTTAAAAACAAAACTGAAATAGAACGCATTTTTTAGTACTAGATCACTTTTCTGCTTGCTCAATAAAGTTTGGTTGTCTTTTATTTACGTTAATTTAAAAATTTAAATGAAATACAGAAGAAATAATTAACAACATCTAAAACAAGTGTTTTCGTGTACAAAATAATTCACAATGAACATCGTCTTCAAATAGAAAACTGTTCATTATTATATTGAGCGGATGGTCGCCGTACTTATTATTAAATCGAAGAGAGATCTTCGCAATTGATCCCGGAAACTTATTTCTGTTTTTTTGAGGTTATCTTGCCAAAAATTTAACGGTCTCTGACAACTTTTGTTATCATTATTGGAGATCCAAATATTATTGAATATTAAACCTAACACAAACAGTTGTTTCAGTTGAGTCAAGTTGTCAACCTTTTTCGAAATTCATCAATAGTAAGATCTGCGCATGTTAAAGCTTTTCCAAATTACTATTCCAGTCCCGTTCCAGTTATATTTAGCTGAAATGTCATGATGGCAGATGGAAAGTTCATGATAATGGTTGCTGCCATATAAACTAACCTTAGCTTTGTTTAGTTTAAATAATGCCACACATATTCAATTATCATATTGCCAACTAGAGTTTACAAACTCCATTTCGGCGATGAACTTTTTTGTATTGAGTTAACCCCATCTCCTATTATAAACTGTGAGCAACCTGTTAGGTATATGATGAAAACTTACTAATACAATGCATCATACCCCGGTAATTATAATGACACATTTATAATACGAAATTAGTATAAGTAGCTATTTTGTCTGCTTTGGGTACTTCGTGATGAAATCTTTGGTTGTACCTTTCTTTAATATAAAATGAAAGTAATACTTTTCGATAAGATATCACTAGTCTTTTAGTCTTGGAACAAATCAATACTTAATTAGGTATCTACCTGTTGCGCTTAATATGCTTGTCTCACTCCCTCTAGGGGCGGCGTGTATAGGCGTAACTTCGTGTTTCCGTAGTTAATAATTACCGATTCGATGGTTAAGTGAGACTGCTTGTAATTTTACCTGGTATTTGGCATTTGATTTATTCCAACAAATGATGTTTGATCTTTAATCTCTATACAGAATTCATCGTTCAATTACTGTTGAGGGTAAGGTATCGTTATAAATGAAAGAACCCTTCTAAAATTCAGGGTTTCAGCATTGTTTTCGTGAAGATTTTGCCAAAATAGAAACTTGTAATTAAACAGTTAGCTATGGAATTGAAACTTTGAAGTTGATATGAAAGTAAGTACGTTTTTTCCGGATAAATAATTTTCTATATTTTACCTAAATTGAGAGCTGACTGAACGATACATTTTGTACTTGTTTTTTTACCGTGCCGCAGACATGTATACGACAAAAGTTTGCATCGTCTTTCGTCTTGTGTAGGTACCTTTTGTCTCGCATCGTGTACAGAAGGCCGAGGCGTTAAGAGTCCTTTTCAAATATGTCAGAAAATCAGAAAACTAGCAAACGAATTAACAAAGAATTTCTGAAGAATCTGTAAAAGGAAAAAATAGAATAAACTATGACTTAAATAGTTAAATAAAATAAGGATATAAATAGTCAGCTTGATTGCTTATCTTAAAAAAGTACGAAAGTATTTTGGATTTTTTTTAAAATAATAATCATTATAATATTAATACGTGAACATCCAAAGTTTCCGTACACTTTTCAAGTATTCATTATGAAATTAAGAGAATGTAACTTATACTCCTATGATGAAAAAGAAATAGGTATTTTACCCCTACTGCAGTACTTTCGGCAGCACTGGTAACGTATTCAAATATGTATTATCATCTTAGATTAGAACCTATTTTTCAATGAAATACCTACCAGATTACGCTTTTTTGCTTCTACGAAAAAAACACCATAATTATCGAAAATTATGGTATGTTTTTTAGTAGACAACAAACGAAACTAGTATACAATAATTCAGGTAAATATTTTGTGGACTTAAATAACAGCCAACGCAGATTAGGTACTGCAGAAACTTTCAGCTTCCAGCCTTCTAGACTGGTGCCAGAGTTTCCGAAAATGTTGTCTTTTTATTTTTTATCTTGAAAACTTTTACAATAATGTCTTGTGAGTGTCAATTAAAATGACTTGAAAAAAAAAACGATCACTTAACGATACATACCTTCGTATTGAAAAGGCAGCTATTTCTCTTGGAACTGAAATACTTAAAACTCAAACTTTTAAACCAGGAGCAAGGTAGTACGTAATACCCCCGCAAAGTTTCTAACAAAAAAGAAAAGTTATTGGTTCTACTTCGCTATCTTGTCACTGTATATATACTCGTACTCGTACATGAAGGAAACTTTCTTCGCAAAAAGTCATCTCACAAGAGGAATTACTTACCTCTCGTATAACAAACAAACAGTCGTGGGCAAACTTCAGAGTCTAGGCACCGTAACACAATAAAAGACCAATCAACAACGTATCAAGGACAACTTTAGTAAATCGAGTATTGTTATCGTTCCCTACCTTTAAATGTACTTTTCAATTGTTGACGCGAACCGACGGATCCGAGCAAAGGTACGAAAATTCAATTTAAACGCAATTCACAAGTCTGAGCATTCTGTAATGGAGGAGTAAGGTGCGGCATCCATCGGATTAGAAAGAAGCGTAGGTACATAGTCTTCAGCTCCAGTTGATGCGATGCCTAATGATTTGGAAATTGGAAATGAGGAACACCATGAATAATGCCGACACGACAGAAAAAAAAAAGCTCCTGCCAGTGAAACGCATTTGGTGAAGTTTTTCTCTGAATTTTGCTTCCCTGTTCTTATTTTTTTTTTTCGCATTGATAATGATGATTACACGCAATTTGAGATGATGGCTTTGAAATGAAGGCGACTTTTTGGTAAATGGATCGAAATAGATTTGCAAAAGGATTCAGCATGATAATTGAATGTAAAACGATTGGTTGGGATTTGTGTATATGGAATAAGTCGTTCGTTGCATATAAACAAATCCCAAGCAATCGATGCTTTGCTATGGTAATTGCAGGTATTAAATGTGGGATCATTTTTAAAGTTTTGTCAACTGGGTAGGTAGAAGATGCTTTACATGGTGACATAGTGCTGTTGTAAAATTGGAGGTTTGGTGGATCAGTATAGGACGAGGGTTCAATGAGACTAAAATCGAAGGTTTTCTGACACTCTTCTCTTGTTTCCTCGCCAATGTTGTTTAATTTAATCCATGTAACTTCTAAAAATTTAATTTAATTTTTGCGAACAGCTTCACGACATCAACTCATTCAAAAAGGTAACCATTTCATTTACATAATTTCATTGGAAACAGTACAGTCGAAAGTTTCCGTATTGAGCCAATTCAACTAGTAACCAACTTTTCTCATAAAACAAACCGACTATCCCAATCAATTTAATTCAATGTTGCCTCACATTTAAACTGAACCCGTTGGGACTCTCTTGCATAATTTTTATTTTCCCCCCTACTGCGGAGCACGATACCGCACAGGTTATACCAGACCACGCCGATCCAAACTTTGTCATATGCTTAGTGAATCCATACATTGTTTGGTGAAAATTTCCCCCGAAAACACTTGACAGAATGGGGAAAGCAGACACTCTGCAATGGGAGAAATAAAATCCTCTATGGTTATGCCTTGAGGTCAAATAAAGTTTTTGGGTAGCAGGTACACAAACAAGCGTCGTGCAACATTTTCTTTTACAACTCTACATGTGGAGCGTTAAATTTATGGCAACGATTTTCTAGACACGAACACGAAGCGAATGCCTCCTATACGGTGGTGTGTCGGTGTCGGTGTTCGCCCGAACGACCATTACTAGGTCTATGTCTCAACCATTTCAATGAGGGTCTTAAGTTTTTTGGTCAATTTAAGAGAGTGGTGGAGTACTTTAGTGGTCCATTGAAAGACGACGAACGGAATAAGTTAAGCTTGTTCGTGTAATTTCATCACCTGCTCCTCCCACATTCATATCACGAGCATGGAATAAGTTGCACGGAAAATACCACATTACAACAATTCTTTCGGACGAATTGAATTTCATTATCTACTCTACGCATGTTGTTAGCACGTGAGATGGGTTCAATTATGATTTTTCCATTCGCCTTCAGTATTCGGAAAGTTCCACCTAATTATATACGAGTAATATGGATAAGTCCTTAAATTGCCAGAATGGCGTTTCCAACTCTACAATCCATCTAGAGCGTGGCAGCCATCAACCGCTGACACTCGTTGTGCATGTGGAGATAAATTGCAGTAACTCTCGTGGAAAGTATATCTATTCCACTGCAGCAGCAGGAATCTGTGTAGCCGAACTAAGGGATTTGCACACCCATCCACCAAAGGATTTCGCGTGAAATTCCGCTGCACATGTTGTCAAAACCACAATAGCGACACGTCGACCGCAGAAGTGCAGAATGTACCAGGACCGATCCACAACCCGCATCCATCGCACTCGAAATACTGAAATAAATATGCTGGCAGTGGAACGAAGAAATTATATTGTCACAAAGTTGGATTAGAAATAACAAGTTTTGAATTAAAGTTTTCTGACATTGATGTATCCTTGGTCTTGGGCTCCGTACAGTACAGTGCACAGTGTGGGGGAGTATAAATGTCCGTACATGCGTGGAATGATAGGATTAAGATTCCGTCTACGCTGAGCACTGAGGGATTTCCCTTTTATCGGATGTGGTTGATGTAGCTGGAGCAGAAGTGTCTATTCAATTGGATTACAGCGTAGAAAAATCGTCGAAGGATGTCGAGTATGAGCGTATGTGTGAGAACATTTCAGACGGAAGGGACAGTTTTATGTAGTTTTCGTTTCTGGTGATTTATGATGAGTGATAAATGAAAGGAGAAGTTATGAATGGAAATGAGTTGCTCTGAATGCGTGCATTTTAATACCTTGATTAAAGCAGTCAATTTAAGTAAGCAAGTATAGGTGTACACTGTCCGAAAAAGTTTACAAATTCGACAGAATGTAAATGAATATTTAATTTTCTTTGGGTAGTAACATAACTTAGCCCAAGGCAAGGACAATTGCTTATTTGGAGCTTCCGCGTAGAAATGAGTGTCATTGTATAAAACAGCAGATATGTCAGACGCATGTGACTTGGAAGAATGGGTTCCGGTTACTAGTGGAACACAGTTCTTCGTCAAATGAAATCGGGCAATAATTTTATTCAAATGAGGAAGCACAGTAGCTGATGAATGATAGCAATAGCAATATGGGGCATAAGAAGGATTCGGTGAAATGAAGACAACCTTAATTGTATTCTTTTAAATAAGACTTAAATTTATATGGAGTAGAAACTCTATTTAAAGACAAATGAGGTTATGAAATATTGCTTCGATAAGTTCTCCTTTTCTGTCAGTGGAAAGACAGCAAATAATTAAACTTGACTGGTAGATTATAAAATAATAATTGTGGCCTCCCAAATAGTAAAAGATATGCGTATTTTTAAATAAAGCTTATAAATGTTAGTAATTACTAATGAGTTTCTTTGGATTCAGTGGTAAACAGGTGGATAACGAATTGTGTTACGTGTGTTCTTCTGCTAAATTCGTAAAATTTAAAGATTAAAAAAACACAGGAAAAGCGTATTTGCAATTCCTTAAAGTTGTTGAGAAAACGGTTTTAGGTACCCAAAATAAATCTTTGGAGAGTTTTCCTGCGGAAAAAATATGGCGAAACGATTTTAAAGTCCATCTCCATATCATTTTTCCAATTTAATTTCGAAACTGGAAATAAAATAAAACTATTTCCTTTTATGAACAATTGAATACATGAAACTATGGAGCTTGAAAATTGTTTTCATGACGACAACTTGCAACGGTTTACGTTCAGAAACAAACATCTGCAATCATCTTAAAAAGCTGTTAAAAGCGTAGTAGGTTCAGCTTTCCAGAGACAAACCTTTTTTAATTAGAAATCATTAAATCAATAATTAATGAAACAATATCACCGCCCTTTTCGAGAAGGTCTGCGTGGCCTTTTATCCAGTTTAATACCCCTTCATCTGCCCAAGGCATTCTTTTACATTTGATGCACTAAACCATCGTAATATATACGCGTCTGGCATAGAAGATCCTTTTAAATTCATGACGAACACTTTGTTGTATTCCCTTGTTCTCTGTTAATTAAATTGACCTTCCAGCATTGGTGAACCAAACACAGCAACCCATTATGTCTGCAAAGTTAAATCGATTTAATAAAAAAAGAAATGAACGCAAATTTGGTTTCTTTTCATTTATGGTTAACAATGTCTGCATTGACCGCTATCCTGCCCACGTCCCAGTTGTAATAGAAAGGTCGACAATATGAACTCGCCGCTTTTAACATGCAAATGGTTACTTCGCAAACCATCGACACATTTCAAAGTTTTAAAGGTAGATTTATGGGACTGCCCTCACTGGGCCATGATGTAAGTTGGTCTCAATGACAACTCAGGCGAAAGTCCTTTTGATATGCCACTGGAGACCATCCATTCTCCTCCCATTTTCTCGACAGAAGAATATTTGGCCATAAATAGCAGACAAGTCGTTGTGCATGGCGTTTGCCAATATCTGAAGAGCCAGACTATTACCTAGCGAAAACGTGACTAGGATACTTTTAAGTACCTATTCGCTTTGAAAGTACGAGGTATTTATATTATATTTTCTTTGCTCGTTCAACTCCTTGTCTCTGGGTTGCTGAAAGAAGTCACTGAAGCAATCTAGATGCCATGAATCATTGTCGCAAAATTCGACGAAGCGATAAAATGATTCGATTTCAATTTAAATACTGATAGGGTGAGAGTGCTAGCACGCCGACAGGGGGTGGAGCAATCGATTCGTCTTTTCTTTTTATTATTGCTTTTGGAAGGAGTTCGTGACGGTTTTTGAGCTTCAATTGAACTGCAATGATAATTTTTCTCCCTCAGCTTGGCAGTTAAATTTGATTTGTATGGAAATTTATTATTTTTATATGTCGCATCGGATATAATTGAGCCATTCATCTGGGAGGGTGAATATTTTAACAGGTAAATCGTGACAGGAAATCAAAAGTAATTGGTATTTTATTGAGCGTTTGCAGTTTAGGTTGTGCTATTTAGGAACAAGTGTGACTTAAAGGGTATACACAGAAATAGAATCTGCTTGTAGGAAAAGAAGAATATTGAAGTTTGGAAAACATTTCTAAAACCGTTTTGGTTAGAATCTCTAATTAAAATTTTTCTGCATTTCAGATCGAGCCAAATACGTTGTATTCGTTGCTGTGTTTCCCTCGCTTCTGGCGCAAATATATTTCTCCTATTTTCTTCGACGTTCAGCGCATTGAAATCTTAAATTCTATTTGTTACAATTCAAAAACAAATCAATAAAAGATAGATTTTCACAGTAAATTTAAAGCTTCTATACCATCCTTAAATATGCTGTGAAAATTCGGAAAAAAAACTGTAGATAGTAAGGACTAAGACCTGAGTAGTTCCAAAGTCAAAAGTCACTATCTCTTGGCCTCCGCGAAGCTGTGGTTCAATGTAGCTGAAGTTTTTTTTATCCGGGTTTCGTTAAAAATCAACACAATAATCCAAAGCTAATCCATCTATTTTATGTGAGCAATTACATAGAAAAAAACGACATCTGGAAATCATTTTAAAAGGGATTTCGAGTTTCTTTGGCTACCTATGGCAAATTCTAATTTTGCTTCGATCACTAGGGATTTGCAAATGTCATCAAAGCATAACCATTCCTTGATGAATAAAAATTCGATTGATATACGCTGTGCTATATGAAATCTCCGGCACTCAAACTGCGACTTTCAAAAATCCTATTTAATGGGTCTCGTTTTTATGCCCTCGTTCCCAACAGGACTTAGCTAACAACACATTTAACTTTATAATACATACGAGTACAAATCCAAACTGTTTATCCCTCATTAAACTTCATATCCGACCATAAAGTTGTATTAAAACCACATCCCCAAGTTAATTAGCCGATTTTTGTATCCCTCTTACGTCATTTACACATGCACGAGTATTTTCTGTGAACGGTCGTAGAGCGGACCTTTTTAAAGTTCTTGTCTCTTTAAACAAAATTCGTATCCCATTTCACATATTTAGGTAGATATCTCATGCTATACCTTTCTCCGCGCACACATCTCTGCCATCATAAATACCTACCATTGCCAAGGGTAAATTTCCGTATCTATTTCCTTCTCGCATACACCGGAGGCCTTACTGAGTTGAGCACCATTGACATGTTGAACTGAAATTCGACCTTAAGATCGGCGCTTTAATACTACACCCACAGAAGAATGAACATATTATGCTAATGAAGCCGTATAGGACTCGGTGTTGCATAAAACTTTCCACTCGAGTGGATCACATAACCATTGTGAAAGGCGAATAAATTTATTGGGCTTTATAGCCCTTTTAAATAAATCATTACCAAAATGTAAGACGCACGACTCCTCCCAGCCACTGCGAAATAAAACAAATCAGAGTAGAGTTGATTTCGGAATATTATTCGCATATTTTTCTTAAAAGTTTTTTTTATTTTTCAAATATTGTTTTGTTTTTTTTCTTTAAAAGAAATGTTTTGAACATTCATTCGTTAACAAAAGTAAGTTCAAATATATATACATTCAATTTTTCATATATATATCTATTTGCTAGTATACATATTTTTTGTTAAAAACATTTTGGTAATATAATATATATTTTAATTAAAAATAATAATGTATACATTTTAACCGTTTCCGTAGATTTTAAATAATACATTCATATTTTCTTGTAACAATTTATACGATTTTAGTTAAACTACAAATTTCAACAATTTTTTTAAATGTATCTTTATTTTGTAAGGATGACTAATATTTCGAAGATTCATAAATATTGTTTGGCACAAGGTTTTTAATTTTATTTTTTGTTCCGTATGTAAACCTAAACAGCTGCAAAATTGTTGGAAAATAAAAATTTTAATTTCGTCGAAATAAAACAATGGAAAAATCGTATTGAAAAACATACCTCTTTGCATATTCAGTGAAGCGAAACTCTAAGTAATGTAGAAGGATACATAAAAGGCCGGCAAAATAATTGGGTTTACATTTTCCGGTAAGGTAAGGTTATGCGCCATGTTAAATTAAACGTAAATAAGTATGTTTTATATCTACCGATCAATATTTTGAGTAACGGACTTTCATACAGACATTTGAAGACACAGTCTCTAGCACTTTGCAATGCAAAGAAGAGCACATGAGTTTGGAGTTAAGCCCATCGTTAGTCTCTACAATACATCACGTGTTAGTTCTTAATCTTTAGTTCTGTAGATGTACAAAATGTATACGGAACAGCGGATGAATGAACACTAACAATTCAAATTCTCAATTTGTGATTATTTTAAAATAAAGCAATTGTATGTCCATTTAATGTTGGAATTGATTTGACAATATTTTCATTTGCGCCAGGAATATTAGTTTATTATCGTCAAATGTCATACCTAAGACTCAACAAGATTTTGCGGTCTCGTGTACCATTCAAGTCCAATTATAGAACTCGAAAATGTTGAAACAGTGTTTCGCAATCTGAATGCACAGGATATATATATATTCGTTTCATACATAAAAATGGCACACGTATTTTTGTTTAAATTCAATTCATCACGTTTTTAATTTGCAAAGAACAAAACACTTCATTAAGTAAACTATTTAGCTCTGTAAAAACTGAAACATTTGTTTTATCTATAATGATTTGATTGGAACTCGACTAACCTACATTTCGACAATTTTGAACACCTTTCATTTGTTAAATAGCTATTGAGCAGAGCTTATAAAATATAAAGCAAAATACTGAATTTTACTTAGTTGTAAATCTTTTCACCTCTCCCATTTTTTTTTTCAAATTTAATTCTATTTCGTAATTTTTATTTAAAATTGTTCGGTTTTGATTTTTAAATTCATATAAGAGAATTAATTAAATAAATTACATTTGTTAAAAACATACGAAGCAACTAAAACACATGATACATTAATTATTTTTTTCAAGATAAGATTAAGTTAAGTAAAAAAAAATACTGAAAGCGTTTTTACAAAATTCATTAACGAAGAAAATTTAATTTTTGATGGCTGAACATTTGTTTCTCTTGTTGTACGACATATTTTCCATACCATTCCCTTCCTATACAGAATATTGGTCAAAGGGATAATAGAGCTTACTGAGGAGGCGCCTGAGTCAATATTTTACATCGGATTCAATTACCAGCTGGCGGGTACACAGAGGTCCTTCGAGTCATCGATGGCGTTGTCCTTGATAAGTGGTAAATTTGCACAGCGTATAGAGTTTAAGAGTGGCGTAGTGAAGAGTGTGTTCAAAATTGTTTGCTTAAATATAATTTCAGAGGGGAGCAGTAGCTGGTAGTTTGTATGTAGATGAACGAGATACGTAGATGTTCACAGTACAGATGGGTGTTTGCATTATTTTTGGCTGAAATGAAAAAGAAAAAAATATTGTGTCAACAAAGAGGTATCGTAAAAAAAATGGTATTACATGCAGGTACGTTTATTTAATGTAGCTACTGTAAAGATAAACTTCTTGAAGTGTTATAAAAGGTTTCGATCCATGTGGATTTGATTTAAAGAGATAAATAACTGCACAATTAGGGATGAGGAAGGTGGTAGTCAAGATAAAAATATATCATGTCTGTTCTTTGCTACGTTGTTATTGATAGAGCTATTGAACCTAGACCACGTGAAAAAGCAACTGAAATGCAACGCGAGCGTAGGTATGCCGAACTCCGTTTGGAATTTAAATCCTTTAAGTTTAGATTATCAATAAAAGACTAAAATGTTGGCGAAGAACTTAAATCGACCTCGGAAATTTATTCTTTTCTGATGACCTTGAAATATAGACCTACTCCCAAATGTGAACAACACTTTTCAGTGTTCATCTCGGTTTCACATTCCAATAGGCGACCTTGTGTTAACATGTCACTTTATCTGATTAAATTGCACATAAATTCGATCAGAAGCGTGACAGCATTCGAAGCTGTAACCTGGAAACTGTTGAGTCCTGCCAGTCGTATCAATTCACCTGCCCCGTCCTTAAAACACAACACATAAATAACCAAAGACATCAGAAATTAATTTCGAAATTCAGCATATCTCCTGGTAACGGTTCCTTTTCGCTCTCGTCTGACATAACAGGGCCATAAAGAGCAACAGTCTGAAATCGCGAATCGTTTCATTCTCAAACAGGTTATATGTATGTGTATCTGTTGTGCCTGAATTTGCTTCCAAATAATATCGAGGACGAGCGTGTGAAAAGCATTCATTTTTGTGATGGCATATCAGATATTGAATTTCTTCTGGAATAAACATAAACAGTTTGCTGTTAAATGAAATACAATAAAATGGTCCGGAACCATGGAGAGAACGCCGTAGCTAGTTGGTTTATGTCCTTATTTGTGCATATTGTTGATTTAGATTTTTTTTGAGATGAAATAAGTGAGTGAAATCAATAAGATACGTATCAAGGATTTATAATTTTACTGTCAGTTCATAAGAGTAGGAGAGTATTATGTTGAAATATCACTTTGGATTTTGGGAAGCGTAAGGGTCTTTTATATGTAGTTTGTTTTTAAAAACTAATTCATTAATCAACATTTCTCCTCAATTGAAAAAACTCTTTTCAAACGAAGGAAGAATTATGTCCTAAAACGAGTCGTGAATGCACATTCATATATGATATGACATCTTAAGCAAACTTGCGTTAAAATATTCTTTAACCTTTCAAACAAATCTCGTTTCGTAGATTATGTTGCTTTGTAGTTTGAACGCAAATCCAAATGCACAAGTGAAAATGGGGTTTCCATGGAGTATTTTAATCGCGATCAATCGCAGTTTCGTTAAAGTCAACCTCATTATTTTATTCTTTGAAAGCAAAAGACAGCACGAACTGCGCCGCATATATACGAGTAGCAGAGTGAAGCATGCTTTTACCATATCCATGAATGATGGAGATTTGAAATCAGAGCTATACTCCTTGACACCCCAATGGAGATGCAAGATGATTGTGCCGGCGTTATTAAATGTGAGTTAAAAGTTGATGTTTGAGCGGTGTGGAAACTTTGGCAATACAAAATTATCAGACTAGGATGTACTGCAAATGAGGATGCTCAATCGTGGTGCAAGTGGTGCAGTCATTTTCTAAGAATTCCTTTCGTTTGACGGAAATATTTTTCTAACTTGGTATTTAATGCTATTTAAATACAGGGAAAACAACTACTGGCCTGATTTTGATTCCAAGTGAGAAAGCAGTTCGTTTGGTCATAGCAATGGATTCCTGTCAACGATTCCCATACCGTACCAAATGATAAAATGCTTCTCGCTGCGTCTGACACTTATTTGATTATTATTTGATTTTTGAATGCTATTGATGTTGGTGCTGATTTCTTTGGAATTCCAGGACATTTCTTGGCTTTCCAAGTATGAAAGCGTTTTTGTATTTTACGACCCGCGCATTCTTAGGAAACCTGCAGTTTCGATAGCGCGTTCGTTTAGTGAAAGATGCATTGTTTACCAATAGTTAAAGCGCCGCAAAAACACCGTTAAAGTAAGCTTAAACATTTTCGCATTAATGCTTTTTATGCATGTGGGGTCATTTATAGTTTCCATTGTAAATGTAAGGAAAGGCAAGAAGCCATAAAACTGGTTCATAACAATGGACCTTTCTTTGATGTCCTTTGATACAAAATATTCAAGTGAGTATAAAAATGTGTAAAATATTAAAATTTTGAAATCTATGTGGTCTGATTTATTTGCCATAAAAACCAAGTCGCACCACCACAGCAGACTTTGTTCGTACTCATTCTCGTATAGCTTGCAACCTGCAGAATTGCAGATATCAAAATCAAATGGTCCAGCAAATCTAAACCAGTTCGTCTGAATATATTTTACAGCACACTCTACTGCAGTCAAACGGAAGTATTAAATATCTCTTGGCACATTTTGGCATTCTCTTTCAATAAACCATTCTTCACTTGGAATTTGTTTTTATCATTAAATCCCAAGGATTACCGCATCCACGTCAGTGTTCAACATTTGATATGTGTTGCGGCATGTCATTTAACATTGTAATGCCTCTTTAGGTTAAAATAAAAATCCACACAATCGGTTTTAGATGCCGAAATGAATAAAAATTTCACCCACATATCATCGGATGCAGGCGGATACAGAAAAGGGTTTTAAAAAAAAAGTATTTGAGAAGACGAAAAAAACATTTTGACGTCAATCTATTGTGTGAGGAAAAAATTTCCGAAAAACTAGCGCAACCTAAAAGAATTTCTTTTTGGTAGAGCCAAAGTGCATTTAAATCCCTCTGGCACAATTCCAAGAACTTCAACTAGAACTAAACACAAAGATGCATTGGTTTCAACGCTAGTGGTGGTGGTGGTGATGCTGATATGCTCCTGCTGGCAAAAGTGGTTTTCCATAGCACATGTACTACAATGCGCCTAACATCCTTGTGCACCATTAACATTCGTAAACTCACTTAGCCTTGCAAAGATGGGGCGAAATTTCCTCAATGTAAGTATATCAACATGCATACACAAGTATCTACATATGAAAGCGCATTTAAATGAAAGGGAAGCTAAATTGAAATCGATTATAGGCACGATGACGCGTATAACATCGCCCTAAGTTGTTATAGAGATGTTCTTGTTTTAGAAAGTGGGCTGCATTATTGTCAGTGTGTTGGGAAGGAATTGTTGCTGGTGGTTTAAGATCTGGTGTGCTCTTTGTTTTAGATTATTATCTATTGACTTTGGCATAAAATAAGACAAATAGTTATGGCCTTTTGGTGCCTTTTGAATAGAGTAATAAATGTCTAACCTTAAGTGACGTTTAGGATGTGCTTTTGATACGATTTTCAATTCACTTGAACTTGATTTAAATTTGAAACTTCTTGTACTGCAAGTGATAGAATATTGCAGATCTAAAGGTACTACCATTTATGTGCACGTTCAATTAGATCAGTCTCAAAGATATTTGTTATACTCGTATATATAAATTTTAAGCTTAAGTTAGCAAATATTGTTTACAAAAATGCAATAAAAACATTTTTGTACAACATAGGTTGTAGTTACTTTTGTTCCGATGTCCGATATTGCGTGTGTGCTTATTTCTGTTATAGATATGTTCTAATTCTTTGCAAAGGCTTTTGAAAACAAACAATCACACTAGAAACCCATTAAATCCAACAAAAAACTGGGAGCAAAAAAACACCTTTAATATGAACCAAACCATCCACTCAACCACACCGAAGGCATTAAATTTGGGACCGATGAACTCTTGCGAGGTAATTTTTGAAGTAAATCTCAGTCTTTTCAAATACAGCCAACTGACGTAAGCTTGACGAGTTGATGAGTACGACCTACAATCCAGAGTGTTTGATTGTTGGTGTACTAAAATAAATCAATCGCCTATGATTGGAAAGAAGGACATTATCTCTTTTCAAATGATTTATTATATACTCTCCTATAAATTGTAAATACATATTTTCCTAATACCCATACCTCACAGGGGAGGCATGGCGCAATGCAAACAAGGTTAAAGATAAATTTCAGGGGTGAAATGAATTGGAAGCAAAATCAATTTACTTTAAATTTCTCATGGTTCTAGTGGAGATGAAAAGTGTACTTAATAAATCAAATACAGTTCGGTTGTGTGGTCGATAGATAGAGAAGGAGGGAAATATTTGTGAACTTCTTTAAGAGGTATTTACACCAAATCCTTGAAGTAGCAAAAGTTAATACTTTCTGTGCAACCGGCTAATAAATTTACGGAGATATTAATATATACTAAAAAAGTAAAATAGATAAACCACCGTAAACTGCGCTTTACTCGTTTCCCCTGTACAAATAGGGAACTATTGATTTTATTGAAGGTACATAGAAATCCACACACTTTGGTCAGTTGATTTCAATTCAAGCATCCACCAGCTACAGCCTGTACCTACTTTATAATCGCCAAACCCGAATTTGCTCCAGTTTACCATCAGGCAGCATGCAGAACAATGCGGGTATTAATATTTTCCGAATACCACTTCCGGTGAAAATTTATTTCCGGTTGGCACAGGTCCTTGTTCGGAATTATTTGCCTCTGGAATTTAATGAAGCGATTTAATTAATAGCTGCCATTTGTGAAGGGGGCGAGTGAACAAATACATATCTACCCGTGCACACGCGAAACCGAGGCAAAGCCACATCCGGTGGTGGTAGTAATATTTTGCCGGGAGTCTAAAGTTTCAAAGAGCAGGACTTTTAACGTTCAAGTGGGTGGTATGGCTGGTGGTGGTCGTTTTCACACTCTTCTCTAATTTTTCTTTTCTGATGAAAGTGAAAAACCGACTGAAAGTGTTTTCTGCTGCAGAAAAAAGGGAACAAATTAAAAAAGTTCAAAGGGTTTCCTTTTGCGCCCGTATAATGGAGGTTAATTTGTTTTTTTTTTAGTATGTGGCATTGACTTTGGTCAAGAGGGTAGTTGCCGAAGAACTTAATTTGAAAACTCATTTATTTGCAAGTATCCAAAGTGGTTTTAGTTGGCCAGTATCAGCAGCATATTTGAATTAAACAATTCTTCGAGCATAGAATGTATGCTTATGTTATAAGCATGGTTGTGTGTCCTTGCAATAAGTAGTAATGTGTAAATTCTGATTTAAGTTACAATGTTGGCTACAGTCTACTTGGTTGCTTTCGAAGAAATTCCTTAAAAACGGCTGACGTCAGATAAAATGACTCACTTGTTATGCTAGGTTGTGTCTAACACAATCGATAGATCAATTGTTTAAGGGGATTTTCTAAACACATGTCTTATAATCTCAAAGAAATATAAAATTTTAACTTTTTCAAAGTGAAATTGAAGATTTTTTAGGTGACATTTAAAAATGTGTAAAAAGTGTTACCTATACGGACTTACGTTAAGAGTTTTCGTTTTAACCCTCCGTGAGTAAATGGTGGAACATTATATTTATGTGTAACATTACAAATAGAGCACTGAAAAGCTGTTTTCTTAAAATCACCCATTAGCAACTGTGTACCAGCTAACAGTTGATTTATTTTAAGATCGGAATTGCTTAATTTCATAATACGGCTAACGAGCCATATCGCTTTAATGGTAGTGACAATTTAACTTTTGGAATTCACTGTAGGAAAACACTAAAAATATATTAATCTGACCAATCGCTATTGGCCGCCTCTATCTGGCTTACCTCACTTGGCAGACAAAGACCATCATCCAACGCAAAATATCAATGAATTTAATGGACCGTATTGAAATCGTGCGTGAAATGTTTGAGGTTTGCTCTCCTAGCTTGTCCTTAGAGGTCACCTATATATCTACGTGTCTCTGCAGCCTATTTCCTGTCGCCATTAATTTTCCATTCTTCCGCTTTCTGGCTCTTCCTATTATACTAACCTCCAGAATGCTTCAATAACCTGTTTGTATATATAAACACAGTCAAACCTAAAGCGAATTTGTATCTATTTCGTCTTTCGCATCACTGGCTTTCATTTCTCCTGAGATTCAGTAAATAATAGAGGTAATGGTGATGACGATATTCAACGGTACAGAGAAGTAGAAATGACACAAGAATGTCTTGAATTAATAGAATTTTCACGCGCCCGCCTTTGTTAGCTAAGGGCATAATTGAAAGAAAAATCTCGTACATATTCTAAGGAAAGCCCAGAGCTCTCGCTCACACAGGACTAATTTTGGATAAAATTGGGAACACCGCTTAAGCGTTAATTAACTTTTTTTTGTCCTTAATGCAATTTCACTGTGCGCTTTATATTTATCCCCTTAGCCGCAAAAGTTTATTTGCGGAGGAGAAAAACAATGACCATCCGTAAACAAAAACAAAAACAAAGTGAAAAGAAAACCGAAACAAAAGCGACGGAGGGAATTAAAAACGCAAATTGCATTATGTCGGACCATCCGCCCCGGTGAATTTTTATGACCACCGCGAATTTGCGGTCAACCAACACCTAAAAAAGAAAACTTCTCTGGCTTAGAGCCAAGAACTTAAAAAAATAATTTAAACAAACAGCGCAGTACTTACCATGGCTGGGATTTGGCTCCAAAGTTAGTTTCTTATTTGGTTTTGTGTTTTAGCACAGTAGCACTAATTAGTCCTTACTCTCGACCGAGTTCTCCAGACTTAGGTCATTAAAGGATTCGCAGTGGTCCAGCACGTTATTCTCTGAATCGGTGCTCGTTGGCTGATCATCACTGACGGTGTCCTCTTCGAAGTGTTGCAGACTTGGCGATGGAAAGTGTATGAAATGCAGGTCCTTAAGATTTCTATCCACGTCCTGCAGCGTATCGTAGTACTCATCCATAAAAGAAAATTCCGAATAGCTGTCAGAGTCATCGCATTCGAAGTAACGACTCTGCAATGGAAATATATACAAACCATGTACAGGTTTATGAATCCGAAGATAAAACGCTTTGTACTCACTTGACAATCGAGGCATCGGCAGTTATCACATAGAGTACAGGAGAGTCCTAGGAGTTGGGCTGCTTCCTTATATAGTTCGGCGCTTGATTTTTGACTACTGTTAGTGCTGCTGATTTTATTCGTATCGGCATTTCCGCTCCAGTTACTGCTGCTACCGCTGCAACTGCTTGAATTAGTTCTGTTAGAATGATTGTTCGTAGCACCCAGTCCGCTTGGTGTACTCCCACTACCGATATTTCCATCATTCGTAGGATGGGTTTCATTTACGCCTGAATGATTGCTGAATGAAGACTTGCCAATAGATCTGTAGTTGTTGTTGTCATATGATGTGTTGTGTGTTGAATAGAGAAGAGCAACGAGAAGAGCGGACATATGAGAAAAATGAGAAAATATTAGATAAGTGTATACTGTATATAGTAGATATATATATGGTGGAAGGAAGTTGAATGCAAATACTTAAACATTCACTCGTGGACAATTTGTGATTCTCTTTTTATCCTGTGAACTCCTCGTCATCTTCTACTAGAGTAGTTGAATAATTTGCTAACAGATTTCATGTAAGGCACTACGGGACCAGGGTACTCGTACACAAGCGTTGAATGCTACAAACAAGTAAATTGCGTGGCACTTTAAACATTTTTAACGACTAGCAGAAACATTTTCTTATCCGGGGCACGATTTTTGAAAAGTCAGCGAAACTAACATCGATGTTATTACCAGAACTCAGCGGTCTGAAACTAGTGCGTTTGCCATAATCGCTGTTGCTTTGGCCTTAGAAGGCATTTGATTTGTAGAACCTTGTCGAGAAACACTAAGGAGGCTCTGTTGGAGAAGCATGTACGTTAGCAAAGGCGGACGAAGATCTCCTTGAGTCCTTGGTCGTTTTGAACGCCAATTTCTTCGAGTGATTTTCGGACCCGTTTGTGCTGGCGACTTTTGGAGAAGGAGATGCGGTAATGTAGACCTCGTCAGAAAAGTATCAATCAGTCGCCTAAGATGTCTCCCGCCCGATGAGTTCAAGTCCAAAATTCGTAAATCGACCATACCGAGGTATCCATCGAAACAGAAACTACTCAAAATTAGTTAAGTTAAAATTTTTTATTTGGTTTCTCATAACAGATTTCACAATAAATTGTAATTAATAATCTTTTAGGAGTGAAAACGAAAACAGGGTGGTAGGTATCGAAATTTATGAGATAGTAAAATTGAAAATTCGTAAAAATGTATTTTCAAAATTGGATTTTTTTTTTTTTAATTTGATCACAACATACAGTGAGATTGTATTTGTCAAGAATTCTATGTGAATTTAGCAATATTTAGATGATTTCGGAAATTTCCTTTACGGAAACCATTTTTGGGTTAATTTGAAATTGGATTTTCGATAATTTGCAAAACATTGGTTATTTATTTTTCATATGCAGATATTAGTAGGCAGCGGCAACAACACATTGTTTCAACGTAGCCTCGAGCTTAATAATATCGATTTCTTGATACCCTTAGCAGCTAAAATTCAGCACTAATTGTGAGCGGGACTTTGGACTAGATATTTAAGCAAAAAAGTTCCTTACGGAAAAGCCGGTCGGGAACAGCTGGTTTAATTACAGCGACCTTAATTGTTAAAACAAAATAAACAAAAAAAAACTACAAAACTAAAATAATTAATAAATATAAATTTAAAAAAAATACAGTAAAATACTCTTCAAATTCCATTCGAGGTGTCTGCTTTCGGGAAAAACCTAATTGAAAAGCGATGACGCATTAATTTGACGTCCTATTATTGTTCGTTTTTTTTTTCACTGAAAACACAAATTGAAGCAATTTATTTGCTATTTAGTTTTTTCTTTTTATTGCTCATATTCATTAGCACCTTACTCCACATCATAAATAATCTGCGACTGAACCTTCTCAGAGAGTAATAGAAAAACAATTCGTACGAAGCTGTCAAAAATGTGACTCAAGAACAAGATCGCACTGCAACGCGAGACTCTGAGTGCGTTACATTTCTACCGGAACAATGACCCCAACTTTTGTCGGTCATTTCTTCACACCAATAAATTTCTGCATGGTGTCAAATACAACTAGTGAAACACAAGTAAATATTTGTGCTAGTCGCTTTTGGAGCCGTACCCAATGTCACAACACAAGGAACACCCAACATTTGAACAAAATAGCCCGCTCCGTTGCTTTATATTTATATTTATGACCCCCATCAAATCCCAATGCAATTTGTACAGCAGCTACAAATAAGTCCGACTGTAATAGTTTATTATGCAGATTATCCAGAGAGACAAATATTCGCACCTCACTAAGCCTTTAACCGAAACAAAATCCCTAGGGCCGCACACAGGAATTTCCTAGTTTCATCTTGTTTAATGCGACATTGTCGCGCCAAGAACTTTTCGCATTTTAATAAAATGAAACTCCCTGGCTGGTGTGCTTGCTTCCTTTTCTCACGGTCGCCCATGCTCTTGCTCTTTCATTGTGTCGTTCTTGAATTGCCATATCATGCATAACACATTGTTATGCTACCATACTTTCCACCCATTATTTGGCTTCTTCTTTTTTATTTTCCGTTGTTGTCTTTTCTTTAAGGAAACTTTAAAGTTGCTCTGTGCGGAAGGACATCCATGGGACACATATACCTACACACGCTGAACACATTGGTACCTATGTAGTCCAGTGATACTCTAATTCATAGACTATGGGGTTGGAGGCGCCTTGCTTCTCAGACAAGAGTTTTCGCCGTCGTCGGTTTTTTCAAGCCCTTCGGAATATGCATTTTTCACAGCTAATTTTTAGATGAAAATCCCTAAAGTAGTACAAAGGAGAAAGGTGGGTATACGAGCCGAAAGTCTATGCGAAAAGTTTTACATAACTTTGCAAGGCGAACACAAAAAGTACGTGTTCGACTTTCTTTGGGATTTTAGTGCTAATGGTTTCTTGTGCTGCATCTGCAGCGTTATTAAGTTATTGCACTCGTGGAACGTGTAAAAGTTAAGTTTTACATATTTTATGGTCACTTGTGTTTCTCTGAACGTAAATTACTCGAGCTGGATTTAATCTGCCTGATAGTTGGAAGGAGGAACGTTACTTATTGTTAATGTCTTTGGAGGGCACTGTGTTATACTTTATGGGTTTTAGGGAGAACGGTTTTTATTCTTCTGTTTTTTTTTTTCATTTACTTCATCATTTAATTCGTATGTCTGATTCAAAAAGCCCAAGTGGGACATAAACTGAAATCATATACCAGAGGCGTCATTCGCAACTATGGGGCCTGGAAACAATTCAATAGGGAGCTGGTGTTTGTAACCGCTACTCCTTTCTCCACAAAAAAAAATATTTTGTCGCGACCATAAGTTACATTCGAAATTTATTTCGGCTTGTTTAACAAGTAAACGCAATCAGTTTCTTAAGTAAAATTCGAATAACGAAATGTTGTAGGTATTATTGAAGATGAGTCAAATTAAATTCCACGACTGTAGTTGTTGAAATTTTCCCCGATCAGTCACTTTTGTGTAACCTTTCTTCTCAACAGACAAAAGTCACCTTGTATTGCCTATGCAAAATACACTTTTACCACATACAATCAAAGCGTAGACTACGCATCTCTATTTAACCTCAACTGCCCTTTTTAACTACCTACAAGTCCGCGCATACAAATCCGCTTCAAAAGATATCCGACTCCTTGTAATCTACTCGCTTCAGTCTCTCCTTTTTATTTACACCACGAAACTTCAGCCATTTGTGAAAATCTGTCTTCCTTGGAAACCTTATTTAAACTTTTTCTCAGCCATCATCAACCTATTTCCGCAGATAAAGGTATAAAAAATGATTTCAGTTTATTTATTTTTTTTCACAGTCTCCTGATCGCATCAAACTTCACGTGGACTGCAAAAAGATTTTCACTTCACAAACACTCGTATCCCCTCAGTTCAGTTTTTCATTCTCCTGATGAAACTTCAAAGTTTTCCCTTTGTCAGTCACGCTCTTTTCACATAATTGTACTCGACGAACACAAAGAAAGCACCAAGAAAAATGACAGAAAAAATAATCTTGACAAATTATTCAACCACTTCCTAATGCACCTGGGGGAGTCACATCATACCCTGTTCCTGTAATATTATAATGACGGGAAGGAAGGCAAATTTTAAAAGTTTTGCGCTTATGAGCGAAACATACCTGCCGCAGTCTCGTTCACAGTTGGTAGTTGATAAATTCTCAACGCTGTGCTTCCGCCATTTCTCTTCCTCGACTAAGTATTTCCAAAACTTTGTCTTCTTGGCAATTAGCGTTGATTTAACCGAGGGAGTCGAATTGGAATGTTTCTTCTTACCGACGCATGGGAGTACACAGCTTGCTCGTGAAGTGCTATTGCTGTTGCCACGTAACGATAGTGGCATTTGGTTCTCCAGATGATGATATTCCAGATGCGGCTGCACTAAATGCTCCTGTTTCCCCGTTTCTGGGTCGCCATGTCGAATACCTTGGTTTTGATTACTTCTGCCGTGGTGACTGAAGTCATGATGTAGATGGCTATTAGAGTGGCAGTTGTTGTTGTTTCTATAATTTATACTCTTGCAGCTATGGGCCGCGCTGCTGCAGTTGAAGAGTTTTTGCAGAGCAGCCGACGCGGGGGAACAATATGTCGTTGATGACGAATTGTTTTCCGGGGTATTTTTATAGCAATCTCCTGGAATCATTTCGCTGGAATGGTGTCGTAAACTTTTCAATTTATGTAAACTCCTTGACAGCGAACAGTTCTTGGGGTTGTTGTAGATTTCATCCGAGCTGATTTGGGAATATCCGAAGGCATTGGGACGACCGAATTCCTGAAATGAATGGAGCAAACAATTTTGTATTTACAAATAAAAATGCATAGTGATTTTGTGTCGATCTTAGAAATAAGTTGTAGCAGGTTATTAATTTTTTAATAATTTTATTAAAAATAAATAAATTACCTCTGATGAATAATTTGAACTGAAATGACAATTTAGGCATGCCTTCAGCGAAATGATGAGGTTATCTTGGCATTTTTATTGCTTTCCTTCAAAGTACGGAGAACCTTGAATACTAATTCAACAACGAATATAATGAGCTGATATGTAAATGTATAGCTCATCAAAGAAGAATTTCAGGGGATGTCTTTCCCCCCAACTTGGAATTTTAAATGCTTCATAATTTCGCTGAATAGAGTACAAGTTCGGAAATTTTGTTAAGAAAAACAAGATCTTATTTTTTAATATTTAGGACCATAATTAAGAATAGGTATGAATGCTTTTAGAAATTACAATAAACAAGAAAGTAATAAATAAATTATTATATTTATGCAACAAATTGTCCGTTTTTGATAACTGATATTGAAGAAAAATTTCCGGCGGTTTTAGATTTTCTCTTCGTGTTCAAGTTACGTTGTAATAGAATCACGTTAGAGATTTGCATATACAATTGTTGCAACAGGTTAAAATTGACCATAGGTCATCTTGTATCAAAAATAGTACAGCAATTGTAATTAAGTAATCAGACAAAGGTAGACGGGACCGTAATTTATGTGGAATTTGAGTGGTGAGTGAAATTTTGAAATGGCGTCTTTTAACTCCGTCTCTCGACCATATATGAATAATAATTTCACACGAAATGTTTTTCTTGAAGACGGTTTGTTGTATGGAGTGTTTCGCGCAAAGTTGACTAATTCTCTCCTCAATTGGCAAAATACTTTGCACGCATTTGCCAAATTTCACCATCTCTTGGAGTTGAAGAACAAACACTTTTGGAAAACAAAAGTTACACGATATATTTTTTTTTTGCAGGTGATCAAAATGCTGTTTCTTAAATAAAGTTCTATTTTCAATACGCACTAAAGAAAAAACCGCCAGAATAATATAAATAAAAAGTGATATGGCTTCTCAGCGACAACTCACATTGACCTTGTGGAAATAAAATCAGGAAATTATAAACTAGTTGTAAAAAAAAACACCGCCACCCAGTCATTAGCACAAATGAAAAGCAACAGCACTTAATCTCAAAACCATTATTTGCTCTTCCTATCTAGTTAGTGGTTAAACCCATCAGAGTCAGATGCAAATCTTAATTGTGAAAACCATCAGAAAAAATTAGTCCAACTTAAGACGAAAACGAATAATAAAGTTAGGGCTGTGCCCTCTGTTTTATGGAGGTTTAATATTAAAAAATGTGGATTGTGGAAATAAAATTATTTCGTTTGGGATTTTGTAGTTAACACTAACAACATTGATTTGCTTGGTGGTTATCTATCAAATAAGTAATCTCCAAGCTCAACTTATATTCGTTTGAATATTTACTACTCTCAATTTTGTGACTCGAAATAAACTCAAAGCCAATTGAAATATCCAATTTTTCAACTGTTTGTCTATACTACACAAAAAAGCACAAGCCATTTAAAACCCTACCACTTTCAATTTAAATTTCAGAACTCTACAAAAGTACAGTGGAAAATAAACCTTGCAATAAACATATTTTACTTCAGATAAAATCTCGCTCACGAACGTAAATACATAATATCCTTTCTAAAATAAAATGGTGTCGTAAAATGTTGAATTGAATAATTTCATGCAAAGCCGTAGTTCACATTGATCCTTTATGGAGGAAACGAGCTAATTAAAAGTAGCCAACTAGGTACGTAATTAGTATTGTTTAGTTTTTCGGTTCTCTATAGAAACAGCACCCCATGGGAGAGGAAGCATATCACTCGCAGTCCATCTCACAGATACAGTAAATATAAATTCCACACCACAGTGCGTGAAATATCGACAAAGAAAACTATCGCAGGCGATAATCGGGTTTCATAAAAGCTACAATCTATGGTTTTATTTAACCCACTGGTACATTTGAGTGACACACACATACCCTACACAAATACAAATTTAGTAGGTACTTTTGGCAAAGTTACTTACCCCATATGTGTTATAGCTGGTATTTAGGACATAAATAGTGTTTTTATTGTTATTGTGAAACACCATGTCGTCCATGTTATCTGCAAGTAAAATAACGAAAACTTGTATTAGGGGCGAGTGCTTTCTGTTGAATTCTTTTGTTCGATGTTAGATTAGAAAATAACAGCAGGGATTTACATTGTGGGAATTAATTGACGAGGCAACCATACAGACCAGGAGGACGATGGAAATGCTAAAATCAAAGCAGTGAAAGCTAAAATTATTTCAATTAAATCCCAGGTTTTTTAATTTTGAGTGGGTGGATGGGATAGTCCTTGTGTTTATATACAATTATTAAAATTGAAAACCCCGGATGGGTGTCCTGAGATAACAGCAGCAACCCATTGTTGTTATTAATTTCTTTTTCCATTTTGTTGTTTGTAATTAATTAATGGATAATGTTGGAAATGCTTCACTTTCGTAAATTGTTGCGAGGAAAAGTGTTAATATTGCGAAAAGCTTTTACGAAAAGGTAATTTTCATAAAGGGGCGAAATGGAATTTGGAATTCCATTCTACATGAAGGAGTTGCTGCATTTTTGTTTAGATAAATAGTAATTATTTTGAAGTGCTTGCAGGGATGGTTCTCAGAAATACATGGAGTGGTTTGATGGGTTTCTGTTTCCACCTATAAATTGAATTTGTTTGTCTTCGCAAAACATGTTTAACTGAAACATAATGTATATAAGAATCGTGGACGAATTTTCCCCAAAGAAAAGGCTTCCCGAACGAAGATACGGATTTCTAGACGATTTTTAGATTGGTCTTAAAGCGCTGATCGTTTTTAACGTTCAAGGATGAGCCACCTCAATAATATGTGTTACGCTACTTTGGGTGATTTTCCCAACGCCGTACGGCTTAGAAACATATGCCTATAGGCTCCGTCTTGAAGCATAATAATTTGTGAGTGCTTGAGGTGCTATATAAAGTTACTGATTTATTGAAGAGTATGACTTCACTGAAGCTTATTTTTTTGGTCCGAGTTTTATCCGCATCTTGGCCACTAGCTGATGATCGGCTTATAAATGATTGAGTTCTTGCGCTTAATCTTCTAGGGCCTAAGACCCAGTTTTGCGCTTTTATTTCTATCGGGCGCTTTCCATTTCTTAAATGCGATAAGCCCTGTCACGAATGAAACGATAAGTTTGTTGCAGCTGCTAGCCCACACGCCAGTTTTAGTTTAGACACAGAATTAAAAAAATATTTAGCTAACTGGAAATGAAAAACGTTTTCCACCCTCGCAAATTCTCTTGACTCTTGAAAACTTCCGCATTTCTGCCGTCCTTTTATTCTGTGCAAGTGCCACGCCAAAACACAGAATGTGAGCATGCTGTTCATACAAGAATGCTTACAAACAACCCTCATTAAAGCCAAGTTAACCCACTGTACACCATGCTTTCGCTCCTTTAAACTATGAGTCATAACCCTGTCTGGTTGATGGAATATCTAAAAATACATAAAGAAAAGAAAGCGAACTGAGGCCAAAGCAACAAGTTGCATGAAAAGGTCCCTCGTACAACTTTACTTTGGCAGCTTTCATTCATTTTGCGGATGAAAAGGCATGGAAGCTCGAACGCCTACATACCGACACGATGAAGAGTACATGACAAACTTTACGTTTAATCCCTTTGACCCCTTTGCTCTGCTAACGGAGCCGTAAAAATTGAAATACACAAAATGAGGAAAAAAGTAAACACACCTCCAAGAGTCGAAGAGTGTTGTAGTGTTAGGCTTTTCTTTAGCTCTTAAAGTGCGGTTTTAAATAGCCTCAAAGGAATCCACAAGTTGGACACTTCAAAGGGGAAATAAGAAACTCAAAAGGATATGCCCTCTTCAAGATGTTTTCTATGGTTTTGGCATTTTTCTTGAGTGCATGAGCAACTGGCAAATAACGACTTTCATGATAAGATGCCCTGGGAAAATGTCAACGCAGGTTAAAAATAAATTAGAGAAAACGGCAGTTACTCAAGAGATTCGCACTACAAAGGATAATTGTTATGATTGCAACGCAACCAGAGGCCCTGAACACAAGAACGAGTTCCATTCCCTACAAATGATCTAAGCAAACAGAAAATACATTTATCAAAGGCAGGCCACAAAGAAAACCAGCCAACCCTAGCATGTTAAGACGGCATTAAAAAATATGACTTTGACTTACCCCGGGAATTGTTGATAAATTTCGTTTCTAATATTTCCAGCCCTCTGACTCTGCCAGCGTATAGGTCGTCGGTGTCGTTGTCGTACTCCTTCCTTGGCGAGTTATACTTAGATACACGTTTTCTCCTATACAGATCGGAGCTACACCAGCTCGTTATCCATAAGGATTGTAAGTCTGTAGGGAAAAAGTAAAGAAGTTTTTTAAGAGAACATATATTCAGTTGATGTGGTAGGCTGACTACAAAGACATTTTTTTTTTTCATCTGAATCTTGCACAAATTGGATCGGGATAATGATGAATTAGTATCAATTTGTCGCTACTAATTGGTTGTCAGTTTGCTTAACATAAACGAAGAAAGTATACAAATTCGGAGAAGACGTGCATGGAATTCTCCTAGGAGAATGAAGAGTAATGAAGCGTTCCGCTTTGGGGGGACATTTTAAAGCATTGGGGTGTGTATCGATATGTAGTTTGCAAACGAAAGCTTAAGCTCCATTAATTTTTTAAGACAATCATCAAGACTTCCAATTCGGCTTTCAAAAAGAAAGAATTTCATTAAATCCATTCCAAAGCTCGCCTTAGTAAAAACGGTTTGCCGAAAAAAATTTCATTTCAAATCGAATAAATTCCTCGATAATCATGATTTTTCATTCAATACCTACGCACCCTAAATTTTGTAAGTATTTCGTGTGGAGTTTCCCAATTGAATTGAAATACCTACTGCACTATGGACGGTATTTGAAGCCCTACAAGAACTAACAGACCATTACTTGCCTTTCCTAATTAACTTTCTAAACATTTTAATTAAATAATACGATTTATTAATACCCCGGCGAAATTGCTCTATAGATAAACAACCGGACACTTCATATATGACTTTTTATCACAACTCGGTGGTTCAACTTCTTCACATTTTCCGCAGGCTTTCCCTTTTTATTGCTTTATTGTGAAAATGCTGAAAATCTACTTGGCTGCCGTAGCTCATTGCCAGTGCACGGAGTCAAGTCCTCGTACTACCGTTTGTAATATAAACATCGGGCAGGTTTTTTTTTAATGAAACGTTACCTGTAGATATACAAATCTTTTTTTTTGTTCATCAGGCAGGATAATGCGTTGTTTTTATATTCCTTTCATCCCCTTAAATTATCTGCTTTGCTGTATTTTGTTACCAGGAATTTTTCGTGCGAAGGTCTGTTCCCCTTCGAAAATGTGTAGCTACATGAATATATAAATCAGCATGACGTGTATTGTGTATATGAATGGTATAAAACACAGCGCTGATATAAATATTTATCGAACATTTTCCAGGGCGTATACGCAATTATTTTTAAATGCGACTACAAATTAGCGAATGGGGATGTTTCAATGATTTCAGGGGGTATATTTAAGGTCTGGGTATACATCTATGGCTACACAAATTATTAAGACATCAATGAGATGAACATAAATATATGGTTGGTGGCTTCGAGTAAATTATACTCCTAATGTAGGTAGTCTTTCAATCAGCCTAATAATTTTGTTCGTAGAGGCAATGTTCACTGAATTTTGTAAAAGCAAAGTTTGCGTAGCAATATACTTAGTGCATTTAAGATATCCTGGGATATGTGCGCCATCACTATTTGGAACAACTTTCTTAGACTCCAGTTGGGATGGTGTAAACGAAGCAATGAAAAATTGAATTGTGTGAAAATTACGCCCTCATCCATTTTCTGAATACATATGTATATAAATTGTACACGGAATATAGATGAAAGCTCTTATTAATTAATAAACGATGGAGCCAAGTGTGTTCACTTCTCCACGAAAACCTTATGCAGAACACTCTTGAATTTGGTGTTGAATTCAAAATTCATAAAATACAAACATTAAAAAGTAAACAGAATGGGATCGAAATGGAACCCCTCGGGTTACATCAGCCGCCATTGAAGAAGTCATAAATTATTCTCCCGTTCTGCCGTCCTGAATAAAAGCGATCCTTAGCAACCCGTTGACGGGAATGTTAATAAAATATGTTTGTTAGCACATTTCTCTGGGGTCGTACACAGCTGGGATGTGTTGTTTTTGAGTACGGTCCAGAATAAAATTGCACCGGTCTTTTGCTGTCTGGGAGTTTTGTTTTTGCCCAACAAAGAGAAGTAGGTACGTATAAGTTTTCGAAATTCTACTTGTAAGATAATGTTCCTGCGCACTTTGCAATCGATGGGGTGCGAAATTCATTTACGGGTGATAATTTATTGAAATCTGTCGTTTTGAGGTTTTTTTTTTTTTTTTTTTTTTAAATAGGAAGGAAAAGGAAAAGTGCAGAATATATTTATGTCAGTGCAAATGGAGTGTAAACGAATATAGAGAAAGCAAATGGTTGGATGATATGGGTGGTTCTGCGTCCACTCCATTAAATAGCTGACATGGCCTCTGTGTGAAGAGACATGTTGAACGTCCATGAGAAATAGAGCTGTTTTTGAATTTGTTTGGTGTACATAAACTTTAACTGGATTTGCAAAATCTGTTCACGGTAATTTCTCTCACATTGTTCCAGTTGTTGAGAAACACGAGATACGTTTTGGTGAGAGGTTGGCAGGATGAAGTAAGACCAGCGTAGGCAGGGGCAAATCCGAGACCTAAATGAGTGTGTATTTGACAGGTAGGGCATTCATTGACATTGAGATGGATTATCTGCCGATAATCAAGAGATTTTAGTTTTAAATAATTGGTGCGACAGGCCCATAGAGGAATCTTTGGGTAAGCTCGTCACAACGATTCGTTTGTGTGAGATTTGGTAAAAATGTTGTACGATATACTCGAATGGCGAAATTGACAAAATTCTTCATACAAATTCTGGTCTCAGATGTATGCTACACAGTGGCAGGTGCACCAGATAATAGCATACACTACATTCACGACTATCGGAAGGAAATCAGCCACAAAATAGCTCAACAGCTTATTATAGCCAGTTTTGATAAACTACTTCGTCCAGTCCAAAAGCACCCTTAGGTTGTAGACCGATCGAACGCCGATGTGCAAGAAAAGCTGCAGACTAACTTGATTATGGATGATTGCCGCGTACATCTGAGGCTTGTTGTCACTCATCAAAGTTGAGATGAGAGCTGTTAAAGTATAATCGACAAATATATGAGTGCACATATATTTTTATGAAGTGTTTTCTGTTTTTTTTTTTTAAACATTACCAAATAATTGTAGAGACCAGAGCTGTAAATAACAGAGTTTCCTAGAAGATTATTTATGACCGTCTTAAACCAAAAGTCGAAAGTCGTAGAGTTGTTGGTCAAATTTGACTAACACAACCTGAATCTGGTAGCAAATGGAAATTTAGATAACTAGAGGTCCAACTACAACGAAAAGTAATTTGTTGCACAGAAGTTTTCGGATTTTTAATGTCATTATATCCCAAATGGATACATTTGAATATTTTCTTACAAATTGTGAAATTATTTGAGTCTGTTTTCTATATTATGCCTGTTATTAATTTTTATCAGTTTTTATCTGAATTTCACAAAAAATAATGAATTTTCAACTGAATAATAATCAAAACAAAAACATTCAGAAGATGCATATGCTGCGCACAAGTCTTGAACGCTACCCTATGCTTCCTACAAAGACAATTTTTTTTCTTACTTACATTCAATAGAATAGACTGTCACTTTTTGATCTCATAAACATCGGTAAACATTACATAAAGATTGTTTCTAGAACTGGATCAGAGGTATTTTTATAGTAGCTTTCGCCGGTCCATTAATGCTATATGGTACAATTTGTTTGTCTAAGCATGTACACCCTAATTGAAAAGTCTAAAAGTTCACAAATGATATTTATCTTTTCCATAAATACCTACTGCATTGGGGAGAGCTTTGAAACAATTAAACACAAACCGGTTTTCTACTGGCAAGTGGCAAGTGGCAATAGTAAGCAACTTGCACTCGAGTACTATAATTCAGTATCAGTGAACGCCGCAAGACGGATTGGATCGAATCGTAATCGTATCTGCGACATGGCAAATTACGCTTTGGAAGCATTTATTTTTTTGACTGTTATTTCGTTTTTCTTCTATAAATGGGCAACAGCCCATTTCAAGACTTTTACGAAAAGAAACATTAAAAATGACAAACCATTTCCCCTGGTGGGCAACACATTATCGTTGTTCATGGGAAAAGATTCACTTCACAAAGTATTGATTAATTTACATGACAAGTATAAGGCAGAGTGAGTATCTTAAAGCCGGTATTTCTTTCTTCTCTCATATATGATTTGCATTAAAATAATAATTCATTGCTGTTGTGAAATTTGTTAATTGACCTCACTTTGGGTAGTACCTACTGTGAATACGTTCTGCCAACACACTTATTAATGTTGATAATGAGTGTTGAAAATGTTCAAAGCAGTAGTATTAATTGATTCGTACTTGTCTGCCACTGAATTAGTTGAATTCGTTTTGCTGATATTTCATTAAGGGTTGCACGCTATTAACATGTTTACAAATTGCTTTGATTTGAATTTGATGTTTTTTTTTATAAAGTTATGCAGTAGTTTACAAATAGTTCATAGTTAATTATACCCAGTTTAATGTGAAATTGAACTAAACTCATTCAAATTATTTTGCCGGCAAAACAACCATTTAATTTTTGATACTAAATTCAAAAAAGTGATTTGCGCAGTTGTCACGATGAGAATAAACCGAGTTGTTGATTTTTTTATTGATGTTTTCTTACTGTTGTCATCTCGTCTCTGTAAAATAAACCAGTGCAGTTTGTGTTCAATATTGAATTTGGACTTGCCTTGAATTTTATGCAAGTCTAAAGCTAAATAAAAGTGTAGTCAAAATTTGTAACTCTTGCGGAAATGCTGGGGAATACTCGTATGTATAATTGTATACCTATTGGATCGTTGTATATTCTTTCATAATTTCCATCTTTTGTGTTTTTGTGGTAAACAACTTTGTTATCACCTCACACCTAAGGCTTTTCTACACTCCGCAATCAACATAGTGTTCCCAGAGTTTGAAGACTGTTTTTTTCCTTTTTTTATCAGAGAAACTTTTTCTAATTCCCTAAGGTCATAGTTCTAGCCATACGTAAAACGAAACCGTAAAAATGTTCTTTTGCTTTTTTTAGAGCACTATGCTAATGGTTCAACTCAATCTTGATCTTAAAATGTTGCTTATGAACTATAAAGTTAGTTTATTAAAAAAAGTAAACAAATAATCATTACATTTTCCAGAAAAAATATTTATTAATTTTTCCGTACGAAACACTTTTTCCGATCTACTTTTCAGTCAATTGCACAACAAAAAACCAAATCATTCCACTGAAATATTCATTTCTTTACTGTTCCATCTGTCAGGAATTTTTTTTTTATGGAGTCCAATCAGGGTGGTTGATTTGTTGTAATTGTTTTCGTACTGAAACATTTTTCTGACAGAATTTTCGCTATGACTGCATAAACGTAAAAAAACTAACTTTCACGCTCTACCAATTTTTTTCTGTTGCCATACGAAATGGCTATAACTAGGGCCTAAGTGAAATTTCACATGTTTCTTATGAAAAAAAATGGAACAGTTTTCATTAACAAGCTAAAAAAAAAATGCAACATAAAAATATACATATTATACAACAATTTCCTTTTATAGTAGACACATGATATCGAAACGAGTGAACGCAGACGTTTGATGGGCTGCTTTCTTTCATGTTAAATATGAAAAACTTTTTTTTGGAATTTTTTTTATAATGAAAATACGTTTAAATTTTGTCGTTAAAAAATATACGCTTCACAGTGATTTCAGATTTTTCCTCCCTTCTCAAGGTTGTCCCTCGTTTTCCCCTTTTGTATTCAAAAAGGACCAAAATTTCGTTTCCAATTTTTATAATCCCAACTCTTGGTCATTATAACAGCAACAGCAATAAAGTAATACCTATATGAATAATTGATTATCCTTTTACAGAAAAGTCTACGGATACTACAACATCCGAGATCCAATATTCATGGTCCGCGATCCAGAGTTAGTAAAAAAGATCGCAATAAAGGACTTTGATAATTTTACAAATCATAGCAGCAGTACATCTGCCATAGATGACGAATTCATAGGTAGTATGCTGACCATGTTAAAGGATCAGAAATGGAAAGACATGCGGACAACTCTGAGTCCAGTTTTTACGGGGAGTAAAATGCGACAAATTTTCCAACTGATTAACGAATGCGGTTCGGAAGCTGTAACGAATCTGCACAATGAGGTTAAGTCTGAGGGAACTGAGCTCGAACTTAAGGAGTTCTTTAGTCGATATACCAACGATGTAATAGCATCAGCAGCATTCGGGTTGAAAATTGACTCGTATCGGGACAAGGAAAATCGATTTTTCGCGATGAGCAGAAGAGTTATGAAATTTAGGGCTACAGCCATAATTAAACTGCTTCTCTTAACCGTTGTTCCGCAAATTGGCAAGGTTTGTTGGATCGCTTTATTGAAGAAACATGCTGTTAAAAAAATATGCTTCGATTTCAGATTTTTAAGGTTAGAATTTTTGATCAAGCGGCTCTCGACTATCTCAAACAAACAGTTTCGGAGACAATGAAATATCGCGAAAAAAATAAAGTTGTTCGGCAGGACATGATTCATCTGTTAATGGAGGCGCAGAATCAAGGCCAAACTACTACACAAATAAAGTGGACGGATAGTGAGATCATTGCCCAGTGTCTGTTGTTCTTGTTTGCCGGTTTTGAGACCGTAAGCAACATGTTATGTTTCACTGCCTACGAGCTGATGATGAATCCAGAGGTTCAGGAGACCCTCTACAAAGAGATTACCGAAATGCACGAGGAGCTAAATGGCAAACAGATCACTTATGACGGATTGAAAAGTATGAAATACCTGAATAAGGTTGTTTCGGAGTCACTGCGAAAGTGGCCGCCAGCGATTGTAACTGACCGCGTATGCTCGAAGCCTTACACCTTAACCGATGCCGATGGGAAGCTTGTTGTAGAGCTTAAGGCCGGCGATAATGTTTGGTTCTCAATTATTGGAAGCCATTACGATGAGGAGAACTTTCCAGAGCCATATACGTTTATTCCAGAGAGGTTCTCTGAGGAAAACAAGGACAATATTAAGCCGTTCACTTACATTCCATTTGGCGTGGGTCCTAGGAGTTGCATAGGTAAGTGTACACCACAAAACTATACTTCAAAAGACCTCAATACAAATTATATCTTTATAATGTATTCAGCTAACAGATTTGGCCTCATGGAAGGTAAGGCCATGCTATACCATCTCCTGCTCGAGTTCAAATTCGCTTATGGTCAAAAGACAACTCCCGATTTGTTTGAGGCTATAAAAGGATTCCAACTAACTCCGGAGAATATCTTCTGGATAAAGCTTATTCCGCGAAGAACAGGAGAAAATTCCAATTAATACAAATTTTCTGTCACTAGTCACTGTTATGTCAGTCGTAAGAACAAATTGTAATTATATGCGAATACCAATCGCATAACCGTTTTGACTAATTGAACTTGTCACTGTAAACCTGATCGAATAAGTATTCGGATAAACGCAATTCATAAATCAAACCGTATTAAGCACAACCAAAACATTCCTTTGTTGTCTATCGGCGTTGTTGATCCACTTTAAGCATTGACCTCGGAACCTATATACACAAATCCAAACACAACAAGGATATGCTTCAACCATATCACGATAAAAAGTAAATTGGGCGAAATATTTTCTCTATTCATCATTCGGTCATCTCTATTCATTCGGGAGTTGGTGGAGGTCCAGAGTAGGACTTACGGAAAACTGGCACAATAGGACAAACGAATTTACGGCAGGATAATAGATTTGGTCTACGCTGTGCATAGAGCACGTTTCCATTCTGTCCTCATTTTTATCTCTGTCGCGCCGCTGATTGTCATTTCGTTCATAAGTACTTGTGGCAACACTGATGTGGTGTCGTGTAGCATCAATTAAAATACCACCCGATGGAGTAGTTAATGCCAACAGATTGAGGTCAAGGATTAGCAAATGGACTTGAATTAGTTTTGTTTTTTTTTTCTTCACAACTCAAAGCTATTAAAAATATATTTGTTTGTATTGTTTTAAGGACACTTGGGTGGTGAAAAAGTGTTTTAGGCTGAATCCAATTGCATAAGGATATAGAAAGCCGCCAGAAGAAGCGTAGTCTTATGTGAATTTTTTTTTGCATAATTTGCGATCTAATGTGGGCCGATTGGAATATTGGAACCTTTATGGACATTAACTCAGCGAGGGCAATCTAAACTTAGTTTACTTGAGAATTGCAATGGGCAAAAGTGTATGGATCAGCATGTTATCGATTCTTAGTGGAAGTGGACTCCTTACATCCTGGCGATTTCCGCATATCGAGCGCCAACAAAATTATATCGTGCGGCAGCTTTTATTTCATTTCAAGTTCACTTTGGACATCTACTATTTATTGATTAACTTAAGAAGGATGGGTGAATTCGGCGGTTTCCATGAGTTGGTATACGCAAATGCCCAAACTAGTATATTTAGGCCCATTTTATTCACTCCAAGTTGAACACAACTTGGGAAGTTGTGAATAAAGCAATATTATTTCACATTCCGTATAATTGAGGTTCGTGATCCCTTGCTTCTGGTATGTGCCATCGCTTTGAGAGCTGTCATTTTGATGGAGTTTAAATTCCACCGAAATGAAAGATTACAAGAACAACTCATATTCAGCAGTCCCCAAGTAAGGCTTACTTGTATCCGGAAAGTCTCAGCTGCTATCCCAAAATGAGTGAAACCCATCGTTATGATGACCAAAACTACACAAGCTTATTACAACACACGACTTATGCACGTGTTCTAATTAATTACCCTGCTTGTCATAGTCGTGGAACAATAAAACTTTTATCATCATTTTTGTTCGTAATGAGTTGTGAAATGCTGCCGTAAAAACATCCTACTGCTAAGTTGGAGTAAAATACGTCCTTATGTCGTTAGCGTTGGCAGAAAAATAAAAACTCAACTTTCGAAATAATTACCAGGGTACGACAAGACATTATCACCCATACTCGAGTTGCTACTTAACAAATGAACACCTACCATCATACACTCGAACGAACGAAAGATAGTACTTCTCATTTTCTCTTAAAAAATACGTTTAAAGTGCACTTCCCCTGTAACAAAAGAAGTTTAAGTAATTTCGCTTTTCTCTGTGCTAACTCGTTTCCACTACAAATCGAAAAGGATTTAATTACGTGGATTACTTAGTGCTTGTCAAGGTAAGGGTAGCTTTGCCGAAATCCCCAGTTTGAAGAATACTCGCCCGCTGTGTAAAGTAAGCAAAAAGGATTCACGTCAAAAGCAAGTAGGTATACCCTTTCATTTACATGTGCGATGTACACATCCTTGGGGCTTGGGAATTTTAAAATACAATACTCAGTGCTAGACGACACAGTGGTCCAACAGCGAAACATGCTGCCAAATATTCGAATAATATCATAAGTGAAGCCAGCCGTGTCTATTTATCTGTCAATCATTACATCGCAAATGTTTAGGAAAAACTATGGCTGACGTTTAGAATTTTCCGCAGATGAGTAACAAGAAGTCTTGGCAACACAATCGAATGACAAAGACTTTGCTGGCGAATTACATGCAAGAATTTTGTTTTAAAAATGCAAAATTTAACGGGTGGGCCATTTGCTTGTTTGTATTTTAGATTTATATATTTTGAGCGTTACACCGTAAATCTGGTGGAAGCACACCAGTAACTTAATATTATCTTTAAGAATGTTGATTTCGACGATGTTATGGTCCTCAAAATTCATATTTGTTTGGGATGGTTTTTGAATGAACCATTATTACAAAAGCATGATACTCGTAAGAATAAGCGATTCTCGTTGGTAAAGGGTGCTGCTTACTTTCGTTTTCAAGGCGCATAAACTTTCTCTGGATGTGGTTCTTATGCGGAAAACAACAGTGGAGCCAACTATTTTCGTCGGTTGACAGGTAAAAGTCACAGGAAGTACACATTTTAGATAAAATGATCTTTTATCGATCCCAAATATGAGTACAAGGTTTTCAATTTTTCAGCAACTGCGTTTTTTTAGGTTCTAAATGAAAATGAAAACTTTATTATTTGTAAAAAATTCAAAATGCCCCACTGTGCACCGTCACCCTATGTTCCTTTTTGTAATTAAAAGCGATTGTAAGTGACTTTTTCTGCGTATGGTATTACGACCGTCTCGCAGTACATTGAAATGAATTCTTCAGCACCCTAAAAGGGAGGATGTGTAAACGGCTACGCTTCGCGCTATTCGAACGAACCCTTAACGGCCTTACTCATTGACCCAGATTTTGTACAGTGTTCTTCCATCGCCGATGACGACGATTACGTCGGTAATAAGTATAGAAGACGCAAGCTTCCCACTTTCGCTTAAGTTTCTTCATTTAATGTTGCTGTGACGTTGGAGCCAAGTCATTTCGGGGTGTTGGCCATGGTGTATGGGACGTACGTAGAATCATTAACAACAGATGGAACAGAATGGCAGTGTGTCCGTAAGTCTATATACACAATTGTAGCTTTTGACATGACAGGTTATAAAAAAAATAAAATAATTTAATTCAGCATTGTTTTGTCTACACTCTTGGCGACAGTGCGAAGTATCGATGGCGCCAAGAAGTCAGTTAGCTTGGAAAGAATCTCACTCGTCTAATGAGATGATTGGGCGAAAGATAAAGGAAGAAAGTTCACAGCAGAGACTTATGGACTTATTTTGTAGAGGAGTAGATGTGAGGGAATATTTATGATTGTTTTGAGATTCGTATTGCGCGTCGCAAATTCGTTTGAGTCATGGGACAAGTTGTTTGTACTAGGGATTATAATTTTGGTCGGAATGGAACATTTTCCAATGCAGATAATATCAAAATATTTAAAGATTTTTATAAGTTTTTGTTAAGACTACTATGAAGAACTTGTTAAGGGGTTGTGGTGTGTAGCTAAAGTGTCTCGCATATGCAACTTTAAAGTATAAAAGGATTATATGATTCTTGGGATAATTTAAGCAATGACCCCAGCCAGGTTTGCTGAGTAAGGTAAAACCTCACTTGTAGTTCGAGGTGAACATATGACCACAATTCACAAATAGGACTAAAGAAAGAGTTTTCGCAAATGTGGCCGTTGCAGCGAAGTATACGGGCCTGTGCAAATGACGACCCTTAGGATATTTTAGATGTTGTTGAGGAACAAACATATAGCACTCTGTTTGATTCCCATGCAACAATAATATTATTTTTTAGGATGGATGAATAAAAAACAATACAGGACTGTCTATCTGACAGCATTCACAATTTTTAATATTTCTAAAATGGAAGCTTATAGAAAATTGCATATAAGCAGTAGATGTTTGAAAACCATTTTCCTAATTCGTCCACTGTGGAGGAGTTGACTGAATACTTTTAAAAAGCAATCAATTTTATGAATTACCAAAACAGGCTTTTAAAAAATTGGTTTCCATTTATATAAATTTTGAACTGTTTCGAGTAAATCGTTTATTTTTAAACAGTTCACTTTCAAGCAGCTACATTTGCTATACCATTTCCATTGATGTCACTTTTCTATTTGCGGAAAGACAATAATTGAAAGACCGCAAAAAACAACCTTCCTGATGATGAATTGATCCGACGTCATCCTTCCTATTTCGCCATAAATTTACTGAAAATCCAATCCATACTATGACTAAGGAAATAAAAGAAAAAGAAACAAAACAGAGAAAGACTTAGACTTTCCCAAACTCAATAAAACTTGCGCCATTCTAAAGAAACTTCATAAATTACTCACCAGAATACAAACAAAACGAAAAACAACTATGCTATACACATCTGTTACTAAATTGCCATTGCTCATAATAGCATATAGCTAACCAAAAAAAAAAGTTTATGGATACGAATGCCCTTAATTCATTTGTCTTCAACATCATCAGACCGGATCCCAAGAAACCATTTTGCTTTAATATCTTTAAAACCAAAACTGGAAAGTGTTCTGTTCTCGGTTATATATAAAAATGAAAACAAAAGAATAAACGAATCGCAGGAACCATAAGAAGAAATCATTCATCCTGTCTGAGCGGAGTTCTCTGGCTTGTGGTGCTGAATTACGATGTCCCTTTTTACGGCGGACGTAAAATGTATTTAAGGGAAAATATTCCCCTTGTCATGTCACGAAGACGAATAAGATAAAACAAAAATACAAGTTTACAACTAACCGTGAATTCGAGAATATCCCCTACATACACTTCGCTGTAAGGATAACAAGAATGAGTTCTTTGCTTTGTTGCGAGTTTGGAGTCGTAGAAGATTTGCGATGATACCCTTGTGTCAGTTTTATCATCACCTACGATGTGCGCCCTATGGGTGACCTATTGACGAATAGTACTTCCTGAGTTATACTTTTTTTATGTTTGTATTTTGTGTTAAGTATTTCTGAGGGAGATTTTCTGTTGTTTCTGTTTCAGACATAGACTCTCAACACGAAAGTAGCAATTTGACCTGAACATATGAGTGAAAGGTTTGTTACGAGCTTAAGTGAAGTGGGTGTACCAATTGGCCTTTTTGAACTTCGAAGGGATGATCCTGTGGCTGTACTTTTTCATAGGTGATACATTTTCAATCATAATGTTGAAGTACACTTGACGATGTATGAGTGTAAAAAAAAGAAAGCGGAGACAGCAATTTTCTCTTAATTAAAATAAAACGAACACTGTTGCAGAAAGTGCCTGCCATTACTGTCATTTAATCGTGGATTTATCAACTTACAGTTAAAAAACTTTTCCAATATTCACCCATCATAACTGTCTGGTTTCTAAAAACAAAAAAAAAAAAATTCCGGTCGTAAATCCTTATTTCAATCGTCTTGGACCTTTGTTGGAAAAAATAAGTAAATAGCTCTGAATATGGTGCTTTGTTCGAATGATGATAAACAATTTTATGCTGAACCAAATTGTCTTTATTAAGTTTAAGAAAGCACTTTGCACATTCAGACTAAAATTTGATACGGACATGGAACATATTGCAGGTCGTCGCAAAAATTGTGCTAAAAATATATGAGACGTTGAAATACGTAAGACCGGGCGCCATTATGTGACGAGTTAATTTTAAAGAGTCAAACTCCAGCGAGCAGCGACTACCATGAAAACTTGTTTCTGTTGTCATGTCTCTGGAACAACTGCAAGATCACCGCATTACAATGCACAACGCGACCCTGCTTCTCATCATTTCTCGGTAAACACCATTCATCGGTCGCTGATTGAGCTACCTCTTTGATGATGATGCAAAGTTATCCTTAGCTTCCCTATTATTTTCATAAATAAAACAAAGTACATGCACAGCTACTTACATTTTTTATGCCTTATAGCGAAAAAAAAACTCGGAAAAAAATCCATTTTTATCCTGCTACAGACACGACGACTGACACGGTAAACAACATCACGAATCATCTAAGTGCCGCACACCACAGTGTGTAGAATAAAACTCTCATAAAAGAAAAACAATATAATGGAAAATACATTTTTCCGTGTGACAGTTAAGTGTGTCCCAGCGGTAAAAATGAAAGGAAAATATAAATGCAGGCACAACAGATACAGATAACCCCAACGATATGCGTGAACGTTTCGAATAAGAATCCAGGACGTTGAACAAACACAGGTGTCGCACGTTCAACGAATCAAATATTAAAGAGCATAAACGCCTGATGGTGTCGCAGTAGCCTCATCAGGATTGCCGCCATCGTCGTTCGTTCTCCAACTTTGCAATTTAGCGTTACGATAACAATGGCATGAGCACAGAGTGAGGGTGTAAAATACGCACTCACTTTAGTGCATTTTTTTGTTTTTTTGTAAACACTTTAGATCCTATTGCCTTTCTTTCTTCCTAAAACCTACAAAATCGAAGTGGAACAATGAAAACAAGATTCGATTCCATTCCAATACATTGCGCCAGCAGCGCATGGTGGCGGCGAGCAAGGATGTTGAACAGAGGTAATAAAAACACGAACTTATTCCAGGGAGGCGACATACAAAGCTCACCCTCTTTGTTCAATTGAAATGGTGAGAACCAAGGCCTGGGCTTGAGCTTGTTTATGTAAGATTGTGTGCGTTTCATTCCATTATGGCTGCAACCATAAAAATGGAGAACAGAACAAAGGTAAATGCACACAAATTTTGTGGGCTATTTGCACACCGTTAGTGGCTTGTATTTGCTAAAAGAAAAGTGAGGCAATGGGTGGTGTAAGGATATACAGTGTAAGTGCTAAGTGCTATGCCAAATGCGAATGGGAGGCGCAAAAATGTTGAGTTTCAAGAACGTATAGTTAACTCGTTTATGCATTAAGTTTTAGGGACTCTGTGGGGGGACCTTGTTAGTCATTTGACACGTCCTTTTGCCTAATGAAAAGCGAAACGAATGTCTGGGGACTACTACGATTTTAGTGCATTTTACTTCTATCCATCCAAAGGCTTGGTATTGACATTTGTATATGTTTTTTTGAGGGTTATATATGGAGTATTCTACTATTAATTTAAATCTACTGGGTTTCAAGTTGATAATGAAATTTACTTCCTTACACACTTATTAGTTGCAGTAGATTCTGACTTTAAAATGTTAAGATTAAATTTAATGATCAAAATATGTACGAGAAATTTGTCCACTTGTTCCACTACTCTTACCAAAATTAAATTAAATGAATTTCATTTTGTAATACGATGTTAGAATGTTAGAGCTGAAACGAAATGCAACCCATTTTCGTAATTCATAGTAGCTTCTATACTTGAGGTTTGAGCTTAAAACAAAAGACAAACACCGAGCTACTGAGGGAATAGTGGCAAGTGTTTAAGAAATGCATAAGAGAATAGGTAATTTATTAGTTAAATATTTTTAAGCAAAGGAATAACTCATACAATATCGGACGCTTTCTCTATAATAGCATCATAGAAATGGCATCACCTGACTAATTTGCACATACACATCTATTCGATTACAATTTGCAAATATTCGGGAGGGATCACATTGCTCAAGAGGAATATAGCGAGAACGTGAATGCGTTTTGCTTAATGTTGGTACCTATTACATTTTTTGGGCATTTTTCTTTCCATTTGGAAATATACTATTGGAAATGCAGAATTATGTTTCTTTTGATGGTCCACACAATTTTGACAACGTTTTAGTATTTTTTTTTTTCGGAAATCGGCAATCGACCAAAAAACAAATTTTTAACCGCCAACTCTTATGTAGATCAGAGTTATAGCCATACGCACGTACATACGGTCAACCTAAAAGTTTTCGCCAAAATGTGTCGCTTAATCTAACTTATATGTATTATAGCTAATTTAACGAAATAAATGCAAAATTGTTCAACAAATGAATTCAATAATTTTTCCGTATGATAATTTTGACAGTTTCTTTGGAAAATTTACTGAAGAACGTTAATAGAAATGACTATGCAAGTGCACGTAGCTTTAACATACATAATTATTTTACGTAACTTGTTAAAAATTGCAGTGTAAAATGAAAAGCTGTAATTGAAAAAATTTCCCAGCGAAAAATTAAACCTTCCTGATGATGTTCTTTTCAAATAAAACAAATAACGCAGTTGTCAGCAATAACCAACAAGCCCAAAGAAATTTCTGGGCTTATATTTGCAGGTTTTTTATGTAGGGTAAATGTTTTGTTCTCTTTTGTCACTTCTGCCAACTTTTGCAACGAAGTATGACTAAATTTGGCTAATGTGTCCGAATGCATTATCGTTAGTTAACAGACCTCATAATGTTTCCATTTCTCGCTTCACTCAATCGCTCGTGGATCATTGCGTGGTTTTAGATTAAATCCCGTGACATACATAAGCAATTTAAAAAAAATCCCAGCCTGCTAGGTATCATTCAAGAGAAATGCATTTGAAAAACATACATTTCGCAGAATTTTCAATGATTAGAATCAGGCGTATCCAAACTATATTGTTGGACGCCTTTTCAATTGCGGACGTTAGCAAATTTCCCATAAACCTTTGCCTACATTCCAATGTAATCAGGAAATGCACTAAAACACAACATGGCATGCAAAGAGGACATTACTTTCTAAAACTGTGATTTGAAACTATCCTCTTTGATTTGAAGTGATTTAATTTTATCATCACAGTTAAGTGCACATGAATGAATGCCTCTATGGCATTCCGCGCACATTGGGTTGTTTCATTGCATTTCAGTGCCTACTATTAAATTAAATTCGATGGGATATTAGCTCTTCAAGGGAGTAGCTGTGCGGTTTGGGAAGTGATAAAAGTGTATAATGATTTTCTAGTTGGATTAAATGCCTGGACAAGTGAGTGCATATATTTGACATGATACATAACCTTAATTTGAAAAACTGACTCTGGCATAAAACTTATATCGCTATATAAATCTCGGCCTTATTTAAAAATGGCGACAATATTTGAAGGGCTGAACAGTGATGCCAGACTTTTCGGAATGACTCACCCACAACGATTGTCATACCTACATGCAGAAATTTTTGTCAGAAATAATAGAATATGTGAATTTGTTTGTTTACTTTTGAGGGATGATCATAACTCGAATTCTAAAACATATACATAATTGAAGCCCTGAAACTGTTCGATCAATTTTGACTGTCCCTTGACTAAACCAGAATGCGTATCGCCCTCGACATATAAAAGCTTATTTAGAGTCAGCTTAAACAGTGTATGGGGGGGAGTATTCCTTAAAAAACCCTCTGCAGATGAACAAACCTGATTCTTCTAATATCAGGAATTGTCTGTAGTTTCGCGGAACTTCCTGGCATTTGCGCAGTGTTTATTTACATCCTCTTCGGCGAGTAAGTCCCCGCAGAATATCCGTATTGCCCTATATTCGTGTGTACCAATCTGAGTCTTTTGTCATGTTTCCCCAGAACACAGTGTTCCGATGAAATCCAGAGTTAATTCCTACGCCTACTTACTTTTTTTTATGCGTTAAAGTGTCACTCTGCATTATTATAATAATATATTCCAATTTTTTATTTTTATTTTTGTAACAAATTTAACACAATTTCTGGGAAATTTGTCTTCAGTTTGGCTTCCTTGCTTTTGAATTTTAATCAGATAAAACTTGTATGAATTTTAAGTGAATGAAAGTCAAAAAGTTTTACAAAGTGAACAAGTTCTCATAACTCGTGTAATAAGACTCCATATGGGGTGTAAAATTATTCATTTTCATTCGTCCTATAGAGAATTTGAGATGATGGTTTGATTGAGTCCGCGATTTTAAATTACTAAAAATATTATGGCAATCAATTTAATGAATTTTACATCGAAATAAATATTTATATGTATATGCATTGGTACGATGTATTGGGTGTGTGTTACGAAGAGATTGTTGGAGTTGGAAGGTGAAATCGTCATGAGCGTGAATTGGAACAAATCTAATAAATAGATTAGACTCGCTTCAGTCGCTCAAAGACACACGCTAAGACGAAGGAAGTGATAAATTGGTTATTTGGTCTGCGAGGCCGATGACATCATTATAAATGGCGTCATTTGTTTTAAGATTTGATAAGATTTATTTAAAGATTTGGTCAGATGAATGTATGCCGTATTTTTGCGGAATAAAATGTCTGCCCGATCTATAAGAAAGGTGACATCTTCGGCTGCAGAGTCTCCTCGCCGGAACGATCATGTCGCCATATTGTATGTGAACTCCTAAAACTTTTCGTTTAACCTGGTTGGCAACTATCAGTGGCGACGTCAAGTAAGGATGATTGTCAAGACCAGACTATACTAAATTAGACTTTTGATAAGATAGAGTAAAAGATATAGTTCAAGACACAAGATACGATATTTGAAAAATCCGGAAGAACTAAACGAGACATCAAGATGTCACTGAAGTATTTGTGATTATAGAAACGAAAACGGCTGGGGTAGGTTTAACACGGACAAAATCGAGTAAATTGCTGTTTAGAACAACGGACACCCAACATCGATGAAACGGACAGATAGCGTTATAAAACTTAGTCAACAGTTCGTAAAAATTGCGAAAAATAAAATTAAAAAGGGTAACTGAATTTATTCTAAAGTTCATAAAAGTTTATTTGGTTGTTGTCTTATTTTATTACGTAGGTAGGCAAAAATCTGAGAACCGATGCGAGATAAAAGAAATAGTTCATGAAATATACGTTGAGTGTTAAATAATATCCACTTTGGGATTATTTACTGAAGTGGGAGTTTCTGATTGTGTAAGGCTCCAAGTGGTTGGAATTATTTTATGGTACACATGCAATATGGTTGAAACAAGAAGTGGGAAATATTTGCTAAAAAGAAATTGTAATTGCATTTTTATTGGCAGTACGGTGTTGAGTTTAGCAAAATTTTAAGAATACAGATCGGGATTCGATTAAACATTTTTGAGTATAACACCCACATTCTTAACACATTTTTGTCATTGACAATTTAATGTATTCTGAAGCTAGATCTCTATTTATTTTCTCAAACATCTTTTTGTCATACTTTCGAAAAATTAGAGAAAATGAAAGAACGCCCAAAATAATATTTTGCTTTCCATTTTAATCAATTTGCTAGATATGAGAAATATAGCCCAAACTTAAATCAACCATCAGCCGAACTACAATCGGGCGGCTGGATGCTTGAGAGTCTGGTATGGCAGCTCTTGGAATAAATGTTATAAATATCCCACTTCACAAGGACATACAAAATTTCAGTGAGACATAAGTCCATATTGGATTATTATTGTCGACCTCTGAAGTCAAGCCACACGTTTACCTACGCAAGCAATTTAAAAACGTACCTAAAGGAATTTACAAGTTTGAGCCATCATCGCACAACCCTCGACACGCGGACAGAAAAACAGACGGAAAGATGGACATCATCGTGTTATTCGAAATTTTGTACGAAAACAATATCTTTCTCTTAGTAGAAAACATTAAAAACGAGAATCCGTGGTGCTGCCATCAAAATTCGACTAGAACTTCGTCTTCCTTATGTGTTTACTTACATTTTTTAAGTTATACAAGATAATTTGAAATTGAATATTTTATCAGAATCCACTGAGAAGATAATCCCCAACATAAGACAGGACTTGTTTTGAGTGACGTTCTCCAGCGTACATATGAAAGTCTTTTGGAGGAGGTTAAACCAAGCGTTCTGACTTAACATGTTAAGGGATGAGAAAAACGTTAGAGTTTGTGGCGCCCGTACAAGTGGAAACGGTTCTTCTGTATCTACTTTTCAGCGCTTGTTTGTCAGCTATGTAAGGATTATATAGATTTCAGTTGATTTGATTTGGTGATGGATTGATTAAGTGACTCGCTATAGTTCTCTGAATAGAAGGGCAACTAAATATGTACATCAAAATTGTCCAATTGTTATAATAGAATCATAATTGGAAATTTGGAGCAAGAGAAGTAAGTAAATCATCATCACAAACAGACAGCTATTACAAAAGATAAGGAAAAATAGGAGTACATTTATTCCAGAATAATCTAGTAAAGTAAACACTAAAAAAAACGGGTACATCCACTGTATACCTATTTCTTTGATGAAATGAGACCAATTCCTTGCGCACTCAACCTCGAAATCACTACTCTACTGAACCACAAAATTAACGCTTTTTCACTCATCTATGTCTAATTAAGGTCTTCATTCTTTACATACTTAACACTCAAAATAACAGCGGAATAGCGCGCCGCGTCTATACCATTTCATTATTCCCTTAGGGCTTACTTTCACCAGGGACACCGCTCTTCAAAGGAATACAAGAAAAAGGGTCTTAACTAACATTCCACTGATTACATTCCTTGCTTTGAGAAATTATATTTACATTTTTTGACATTAGGCATCAGTGTCACCCTCAATCCACACACAGTCTTCTCAACGGATTGCAGGCAGTGGAGATAAAAAAAAAAAAAAAAAAACAAACACTGTTTCTTACTTTTAAGTAAATCAGACAACGTTTTGAAGCCGTTATCAGACGACGTCTATCGAAGAAATCTTCTTTCGTTGCTGTAATCTGACAGGATAGCACCCGGTTCTCTCCGCACTCCGTTTGTGTGGTACACCAAGGCGAATGCAAAGCGGTTATCCTCGTAGGGTTTTCGTAAAGTTGCCGAACATTTAAAGGAGGTGGTAATTAAATTAACAGCAGAATACCATTGTCACGAATAATGTAAGCGAACATTTTAAACGACTTATAGGATTTCTTTTTCGTCACACTTGAACGTATACAAAAGGATGTATCCCGAAAAAAAAAAACACAGCTGTCAAGAGCAGTATCGAGTAATTTTTATCAAAAATTCATAATTTTTTTCTGTTTGTATACACTCATCAGGAACTGTTTCACATTACATTTATTTATTGCTTGATGATTCGCTTTTTTTGGTACTCGAATCTGTGTTCCTTTGTATTTGCCACGTTGCGGAGCCCACCCATACGTTAGGAAAAAAATCCCAAATATTCTTTACCTTTCCGAACGTGGGCTGACAGGGGTGGTTTGATTCGAAAATCTCTTTTCCCGAGAAATAATAAACTGAAGTCTGAGGATTTTTAATAAACACAATCTCGACCTGGGCGAAGGCACGGATCTCTGCGAGTAACTACAAACGGATTTATATCAACCCAGCATGAAATATTTGAGAAACCAACCGAGAAAACGGAACGAAGCACACGAGAAGATACCAGATGACTGAACTGAAACTTCATGACGGAGACTAGGAGAGCACCCAAAGATGTGTATCCTTGCGAAAGGCCATCACTGTGCCTACTTGTTTTTTGTGTACATACAGAGTAGTTTTGACAGCAGGACGAACATAAACGAAATATGCAAGATGTTGAGAAAGGTTATTTTTCGCAGGACATGCGCACGGGCGCGGACACGGAGCATCTAAGGGGAAATTTTCGCAATTCGAATATCCTCCAAGCGGAATTTCTATACTGTGGACATTTTCCCATACTGCATGGCACCTGGCCAGGCCAGGCTGTACCATAAACCAATTTAATTTCATCTGGAAGAGAATGTTTTGCCATGACACCTGCTATAGGCCTGGTCTCGCTTGCCACCATCATTGGCTCCATGCTTTTGTGTTGGTTCTTGGTTCACTTAAAATCCTTCGTGAAACGGTCCCCTGAGTGGGGTTAGTGCCTTTTTTACGATAACAATACAGAACACCGACACACAAAATTGTCGAATTGTCTAGTGCTGCGATGCGTATGCGTTACAAAATTCTCTATATTGCGTATAAATTAAGGACCGGAAATGTTTTGAATATTGAAAGAGGACTACAGCCGTAAAAATACGATAGCTATACTTTGAATTTCTTTGTATTATTTTTTTTTTATGGAAGCGCGATTTATTAGAAAGGTTGTATTCAAATGCTAAGCCTTAAGTAAAATTTTAGGTTGCGCATGGGGCGACTTTTCCAGGTCGGCTTTATTGAATTAATATGGTCGGTGGGTTGGAGTTTGCATGTAGTGGCTTCATAATGAATGGGACATAACTTTTAATAATTGCCTGAAGTATTAACCACAGCATTTATTGCCCTTGTTGGCTTGGCCTCCAGCGCTGAAAGATCGATGGTGTGGCTATAAAATTATGTCGGAATTTTATCAGTAATTTCTTCGGTCGTTCTAAGTGGGCATCTTCCTTACGAGTACCATGTCAAGAGCAGTGTCACATTTTGGGATATCATTTCAATGAATTTAATTGCTTAGAAGAGTGTTTATTTGTTTGCTCAGCCATCTGCTTGCCATCTCACAGGCTTTATAAGCAGGTAGAAAAATCTACAAATACATCAGAAGCTTGCGAGCAGAGACAAACGATACTGAGACCCCCAAATCGCAATCCTGTTGCCGCTGGCTGGCCCATCAATTTTGTGTTATGTCAGTTAAGAATCCGCGTGACTTACAAAAACATACAAAAAATATAAAATAAATGCTGCCAACCTCTGCCAAAAGTGGGGGCTGTGCACTTGGTCAAGAGCTAGACAAAATCTAGCGGAAAAGGAATTTAGTTTTTTTAATGCACAAAAGTTAGAGCTCTCTACTTTTACTGTAAATCTAAAAATAGATAACCACTATGAGATTAATATACATCTTAAAAGAGCCATGCACTTTTTTTGGACTGACAATTTAAAAAAAAAATAGGACTAGAAGGATTTTTAGAAATAACTTTATTGCTTGTATAACAAGTGTGCTTCACGTCTTTACTATATCAACTCGCAATTCGTCACCCGTGCTAATATAATAGCCTAATAAAAGCACCAAACCTTAACATCAACCCAAACTTATGTTGCTTTATTAAGTACGGAATGGTTCATGTCCCGAAAATTGGTCACTTTTTCCTCAAAATCCGACTAATGAATCCCCTTTAAGAAAGAGACAAAATTTACATCACCGATAAGTAAATCGTTTGGCTAGATTCCATTAAATTTTTAAACTTGAGAAACATATTCAAAGATATGCAACCATTCAAGTGCAGAAGTAGTTTCATCTTTCTGGATCTGCAAGCATCTCGGGTCTTTTAGACGCATTATAGATACGAGTTTCTTGAATAAAGTTTTCTAAAAAAAAGCGGAACAGTTCAGTGAACTGACTGAATACCAACAGTCGGTAAAATATCAACGATCTCGATGCAATAAATAATTCTATTTATCTGTGACCTAATGTTAAGTTATAGATAATCCAGAGTACTAGCTATATAGTACAAAACGGGTACTTTCATTTGTATACTTAGAGTAAAACTATAGGTAGGCGGTTCAATGTCTGTTATTGGTGTAAAAACTACAGAACAGTTTTTGGTGGCACTTTTTTGGTTAAGAAATGTTTTAATAAATGTTTGAGTTCTAAGAAGGCCTATGTTTCCCACTGCCACGCCTACTTTTTAGGAGCATTTTGACGAATTGGATTTTTCATGTAAACCAGTAACAAATGGTTTTAAGAGGGCGATTTGTCAGAGTCTCACTATTCGCATACTTCTAGCTCTCAAAACCAATCGATTTGAAGAACTCTGTTGTCAGTGGTTGTGTGCATTAAGCCCCTATCATGAACATAAATATAAGCTAACCTGTACTGAGGTTAACCAGGCAATGCGGCTAAACCTAAACAAAATACTGATATATTACTCTTCCGTCTTCAACATGAAACATCATTACTCATTGAGAAAATGTATGTTCAGTTCAGTTCTGAAGACAACGAGCATTCAATAACGAACATAGATCAAAGTATTAATATATTGGTGGCCTACGGTGCTCATAACCTATTTAGCATATTTTGAGAAATATGAAAACCTACTTTAAGTCTTTCAGTGGCAAAAGTTATTATTACAAAAACGCTCAAAGCCAGTCTTACAACATTTGGCCATTTAGAGAGTAAGACGCCCAACAGTATTAACAATCCGCACGAGTGTAATAAATTTTGGACATTTTGTACAAGTGTTTCTGGCACACATACCCGTATCTAGCACATTTCCCATACCACAGTTACTCGACTGCTAATGGGCTTTCCGCATTAATTTTACGTAACACCATTTCAACGTTCGTTAACTTTCTGGATTTATTTGCAGCATTCATCAAATCTAAGTACTCTTAAAGACAAGTTAGAGAAAACATGGTATATAGGTACGTACGACGTCGGCTGCAGGACAGCTGCCAGCGGGGAATCCCTCTATATATATGCAACTCCATCTTCTTCCTAAGTCCCTTTCGAAATTAACTGCGTTTCCAAGGCAATTATGTTGCCTTTTATGACAATATTAAGTTCATCCCATTCATCGTGCCCGAGGGAGCCCATTCGAGAGAAAGTCTCTCCACAAAATACCATTTGTCCCTGAGAATTACAGTCTACCTCAAGGCAATTTATCTCGGAAATAACTGAGCTACAACTACACCTATACAAGTATGTCCTTAAGGATTTTTACCTTACCATTCAGCCAGTTATGTTTTTGATTAATTAAAAATGAAATGCGGTCCTTTGCTGCAATGGCATTTTTAGAAATATTTTTTTTTCTAAAAAGGAGGTCTCAATTAAAGTCATTTCCAATTGACACTTTAGTCAAGTGAAAATTAATCATTGAATTTCCTGTTCAACCATTGCTTCCTTTTACCGATGACCCGTCGAAAGCGAAACTGCCAGCCAGCTCTCCAATTCGTCGAAGAGAGAAGTCACCGACAAAGTACGAATATTCCTGCGAAAAGGAAATGAATAATCGGAACAGGATGACAGCACATTCAAGAAAATGGAAACACCCCTCTCCAACTGGTCAGTGTTATGGTGGGGGTGGATAAATTAATTACCGGAGACGTTGGACGCAAATTACTGCTGTTTGCTGTGAGGTTCTCGTTTCTTCGGCAGATCGTGCGGGGTCTAGGGGAATCACATCAAATTACCCTCGATGCCTTCATTTCGGTTCGCTCGAAGAGAATCATTGGCGTACTTTGATTTCTACTCTAATTGAAGGGTAATTAGGAGACTGTAGCACACAGCCAGGGTCTAGCAGTTGATGTTCATCTTACTGCTTTCGAAATTGATTTTCATACGTGCCTGACATTGCAATTAATTTAGAAAACCAGGAATCGGAATCATGGGGGGGACTCTATCGTATTGTAATAAATTTGTATATATTCCATGGATTCAGTTGGAAAATTGATATCTGTGGTAATATGGTATAGGCTCACGTACCCTCTAGCCTCTACCATGTAATAGGCGGAAATTGAGTACTCAACAGAGAATGGTGATTTTATACTCGTTTCCATGTGAGGTACAATAGGGAACATAATATCACAAGTACTTTAATTTTTTTAAAGAGACGTCCATGGAAGCTAGTGTTATATTCTATTGTTATTTAATTCATTTATGGTAACAATAAATTTGTAGATAATAATAATAATAATAAAATTATGAATCTTTACATAATTAATTCAGTCAGTTTATTCGCACAGAGTTCGGTTTAAAAAATGAATTTCAATATTATTATTATTTTTTTGTTAATATCCTGTCTTCATGAGTAAGTCCATATTAGGTGCAACAGGTCCGAAGATTAAGTCAAAGACTTGTGCCAAGTCCAAGCGATTAAATTGAGAAGCTTTATACTTCACTTGATATGTATCTTCTCTAAAATTAAATAGATTCTGCCAAGACCACACAAATAACAACTACACGTTTAAGAATTCTGAAAAGGCTACAAAATTTCTTGAAACACGTCTGAATACAATCAGGTAAGGATATTCTTCATCGGGCCAATTAGGTACAAGTACTGTCTTTATTTTATGGTGAACAACTCGAACAGGAGACTCGCAGTCGTCTTCTGTGCAGGAACTTATAATAAACTAACAAAATCCTCATTCGAAAAACGTTCCTTTTTTTGCCTGTAAATAATCCGTCTCAAAAATTTTGTCGTATTCACAACGAACTGTCAAAGTTACACGATGCGAAAGTATACGCGGATGCGTCCATTTACTTGAACTGGGCACACTTGCTTTCGCACCAAGCAGATAGTTTGTTTTCCTCATTTTTTCTCCAAGCTTTATATTTGTGCGACGGATCCATCTAACTCAATCGAAGAACGCCTTTGGCAGTGAATTTGTTGGCTCATTAAGAGTTCCTTCGAAGTCAAAAGTGAACCTCTAAGCCGTCGACGGATTCCATGGCAAATAAATTCTTAAATTTTTATTGAACATTCCTTCGCCGAATGTATATAGATACTTACTAATAATTATTGCATATGACTCAGGTTACAGGGATACTTAGATATTGATCGGACTACGAGCAGATTTTGTGTTGTTGTGTTGTGTTGTGTGTGTTCTCCCTCTATGTTCAAGATGAATCATTCTTTTTGTGCGGTTCAAAGAGGAGACTATCAATTGGAGTACAATGCCAATAAAGTCATGAACCATTAATTTTCGTTCCAGCTTATTTTATTTATTTAAAGTAGACATTTGAAGGCTTACACAGTAAGATACAATATATCTTTCCTTATCCAATCTATTCTGTCTATACAGCTCACAGTCATGTTTTTCTATATTACTGCACAGTAAAGATAGGAACTTGCTATCGAAACCCACATTTACCGTGCTTACCTGTATTTAGTCCACCATTTGTTCGAACAACAAACAAGTCTTATCAGCTTTTGGCAGAGATTACTTCTACCTCTACTCAATCGGATTAATTCAAAGCCAACATGTTGTTGTAAAAATAACCAATGACTGTATTTATTATCCATAAATGAAAATACTTAGAATCGACGCACCTACATACTATATAGTTCGTTTCGCATTCCAACGAGAGTTAGTAGTAAATACTCTCCTGACGATTAGGCTCGATGGTCACTCTCGCATATGGGCTGTTTATGCCGACCCTTCTTCTCATTGAAACGCCACGGTTGGGTCGCAGTCCCATTACGACTAACCAGATGCCAGCTGCACAGAGGAACAACAAGAGGAGGATAATCGATCCGTACACCCACCTTGGCCATCGGTTGCACGAAAAATCCTTCTCGCGGACGTTTGTCAGTCGCATTCCGCGTAGGCTCGACGGACTGATGCAGCGGCCGTTGGTCTCGATTTTAAGCATCTTCACCCACACCAATTCACAATCGCACCTCAGCGGCATTCCATTGAGATCGAGTTCCTTAAGGTGTTGGAATATCGGCGACAGTGTTTGGTTGAAGGAGCGCAGGGCAGATCCCCGGAAGCTCAACACTTCCAAGCTGGTATTGAGAGTTTTCGGTCCGAATGCATACTCATGGAACGAGGTTAGGCGGCGACAATTTTGAAAACTCATAGCCTTAAGTTTCGATAAGTGAGTCAGCGAATTGTACTCAACAGACCTCAGGTTTGGCATGTCTTCGACGAAGAGGTACTCCAGTTGGGTCAGTTGTGCAGTGTGGCTTTCCAAGAGAATCTGTATTGGATTGCCGCTGATGTCGAGTTCCTTCAGTCCGGATGGCAGGGAACTTGGTATTTCTTCGAACTTATTGTCTCTTAGACTTAAAACGCTTAAAGGCGCCTTCACGGGCAAATTGATTTGGCTCAGACCACAGCGCTCCAATCGCAAAGCACTCAGTTTTGGGTTGACCCCGAATTGCGCGTAAAAGTCCAGCTCCTGTATGCCCTCTGTGTTGTTCAAATAGCGGTTCCATGAAAGATCTAATTTATCCAAAGTACTTAGGTAGGTGAACACATTTAATCCGATTACTTTGAGATTATTGTGTGACAAATCCAATATCTGGAGATACCTCAAGCCCGCAAAGGCATTTGTCGAAATCGTTTGGATAGCATTCCAGCTCAGGAACAACTCGCGCAGCAGTGTCAACTCTTTGAAGTTATTCTCGACTAGCTCGGAGATATTATTGTGCATAACGTTCAAGATCTTAAGACTATCACTTTCGAAACTCGGTACGAACTCCAGTTTATTCCAAGATATATCCAGTGAGTCAGCGTACAGCGGCAGCACGTCGCCCGGGAAATCGCTGGATCTCAGATCCTTGAAGCTACAATCGATTCGCAATGATCGCAAGCCCCATGGTGGCTCACTTTCGTTCGTACAGTCACAAGCCCTTCGCGATGAGCTGCCTACCCGTCGTTCGTCCGAATAACATAAACGATCTAAGAGTTCATCCTCCTCAGCTACAGAGAAGAGAAACAAACTTGCAAGCACTAAATACCGAAGATACATCACAAAATCTACTCGAACGCGCTCTGAAACACGTCTCTTCACATCAAACTAGTTCGGCTATATACAAATCAACTGAATTAAAATGAGTTTTAAAGTGTGAAAAACTGTGGTGAAGATACTTGTTCGTTATCTTATCGAGCGATGATAAGATAAAAATGATTGCAATGTGGAAAGTGATAACGTAATAAAGCATTGTAATCACGGTGTGAGCTGTCGCTGGTTGTGGGCTTCCAAATAGCATTCCTGAATTCCCACTTTTACATAATTTGCAGTTTTGTGGGCGGTTCAAACGTGTTCAAAGCTTTGCTAAAGCGGAATCCTCTGCAACGCTCATGTCGGTAGGATTTGCTTTGTGTATTTTTAAGTAGAGCGGTGCGATGTCTTTAAAAAAAAAAACAAATCTTATCTTAGTCAAAGGTCAGGTGGTAAGGTAGGGTGAAGGGGAGTATGTGAACAAGTGGTTCGATAAAACACAAATTGCTTATGCATTAGCTAAATTGAAACAGTTATCAAGTCGTAAATGCATTGACAGCCATTTTACCTTCCGGTCGGCCAGGGCGGCGATGGGCAGCAAGCGCGTCGTTGAAAGGTATGATGTTTCTAATTTTTTAATGCAGTCATCTGTGAAAAGGCTTACAATTTTAACCATGGTATTTTTTTCTTTATTTAAATATATAAATATTTATACAAAGTAAACGAAGAAATCCGAGTGTAAATGTAAGAATTAATATTTTTTTCGTATATCTTTATTTTTATACATGTATGCTACTCTTTTTTTTTTATTTACATTTTTGTAATAGGAAAGCAAATTTAATAAATTCTTTTTCTTTTTAATATTTTGATATATAAACTATATGATTGAAAAATAATATTAAGTTTGTCAGTTTTAGAGCCAATATTTAACAAAAATAATGTAACAATGTTTTTAGTTTTAGCAACTTTCATTAACCTTACAATAAAAGAGAAGTACCGAAATGAACTTTAGTTTCATTACATACAATGGGAGAGATGAAGACACTTGAAATCTGGCAAATATCTTAAAAGTTAAAATATTATGTCAGTAACAATTTTGGTAATAAACTGTTTAAGCGAATGCATCATTTAAAGCTCTACAACCCAGGAAATCAGACGAATCACATTTCATTTGCTTCATTTCCCCCTAAAACTATTTTGCTCACCAGTAAAAATGAATCAAAGAGAACTGGCGATTAGGTAAATAGCGAAAATAGCAAAAAAAAAAATGTGGCAGGCTCTCAACAACAGTGCCAAAACGCTGATGGCCATATCCGAATATGCAAAATTTACGTGGCTTGTTCTGTTGGTAAGAAAGTATATTTCTGTATAACTTTTCATATTATAACAGCTCATTCTATAACAATATTGATCATCGGGCACGCACAAACTACAAGCATTATAATTAGCCGAACTTGACCACAAATAAAATACAGCGGCGTTCGCGATATATTTATCTAAGAGAAAACATTCAACTAGTCCTTTTTTTTGTGAAAATCTAAGAAAAGGAGTCAAAGTGGAACAATCTATATAAGTTAGGCACCTATAAATAACTAAACATGATATCAGAGTCCATAACCTTTATTTGGACATATTTCCTAGATGGAAAACACAAACATAATCCATTATTCACATGCACCTGTCATATGGCGAAAACGTAAAAGGACTAATGTTACATTGTCAGCGTAAACAGTCTTTCAAAAACATGTTGGTCATGTCGAAATAATTTTCCAAAGAAAATTTACCTATAATCAGATTATTATAGCCCCACTATACAATATTCTTAATCCAACATTGGCATTGCATCCATGTGTATCTACATCTCATATGTAAGGAAATTTTTGCGGCGAATTCTGACTAACATGATGGTGGCTGACAGAAGCTAAAACCTTTAGGACACCCACCAATCCACATTTGCCAATACACGTTTTCCTACCCTCCTGGATGGTGGAAAATCAACATTAATTTTAGCATCCCCTGACCTTGTGCTAAATTTATTATTACATTTTCCAAAATAGCATTCCCATTTGCCTACTTATACTAAAAAAAAAAAAACAAAATTAAGAAGAAAATCCGTATTCACAGGAATTCTATACCTATTCTGATCCTAGTTAAACCCAGATAGGAGCTATGGGTGTTGTATCACTGCATAGCCATACGTACGGCCTCCTGGTGCGCCGTTGTCCCCGAAAAAAAAAAAAAACAGCACCAAATGGGATAAGTCGACGACGAGCACTATATAAGCCCACACCTTCCCCCCTTCGACGAAGGTGATTACGTGAATGGAAAGGACTCAGGTGGAAGTGTGGACCTTAATGGCGATAGCATTAGGTATTTATCTCGGGTTATTTAATTTCATTTTCTAATGCTTAGCCTCAAGAAGGGAATTTCGATACAAACACACTCACGTGCATATACACGTATGTATTCGGTTTTCTCTCCGCAAGGGGCTGGGAGGAATTCTTTAGTCTATTGCGGAATGTAGGTGGAACTTGGAATGGCTAAGTTTAATGCTTTTGGTAGGGCTTCCACCAGGAGAAGTCGTAAATATGAACGGAACTTCTAAGGAATTGCTATTTAGGGTGACTTTTGTGCGCACGAGTTTTCGGATAAGATTCTCATGTATATCTTTACCTAGCACGATAGAGAGAGAGCGAGAGAATTGTGACGTTAATTGCCGCACGAAGAACAGGTGGTTTGTGAATTGTGAGACATATTGTTGGCTGAATATACACGAATGTATGTGTGGTTTGAAAATGTGAAATGCTTTTGGGGATGGCGGAGTTCCCTAAAATACATCCAAGAAAGTTTGTTGAGACCATTTAATTTTCGGCCGTGGTGATGGAGAATAAACATTTTATTACAGGCGTACCTAAGTGAATTGACTTCACTCGTCCGACAGTTATTTGAGATTTGTGGTGTGCATATTCGTATTGATAAGTATTTTTTCTGGTTAAAAAATTTAATGGAAATGTCTAGTAAAATCATGGCAAATGATAATTTTGCCATCCAAATTCAAATGTGTGCCGGACTAATGCAGAAGTTTTTCCAAATATTCTGTCTTTCGCATTCAATTTCAGGTCGTTCATAAAAAACTTCTCATGCTGTAGGTAAATTGCATGCACTGTAAGACTTCTCTACATTTTGGGAATGATATACATTTTGGGAGAAAGGGCAACAAGCAAAATACTTTGTTTTTCTGTAATTACTCTATACCAATGCAAATACCAATTAATTCAGTCTTGTATAGAAAGCGCAATTGTCTGGAAACCAACTGTCATATCCATGCTAGAATTATCTGCGAAAGTGGAATTTCGGTGCATTTTCGAATGCTAGTAGGTAACCTTCTTTTCTACGCACTAAAAATCTACCCGTCTCTCTGGACGTTACGATAATGGGAATGATCAGGTTTGTTCCTTTACTCTTGTAACAAAATTAGTCGATTCATTTACCCAGCGGTAAAAGTGATTCGGAATCGAACTTATCTTTGATGAATCTGAGTATGTGGAAGAGTTAGTACAGATTAAACTACAAGCATTCAAGAAGAGGACTCTTGTGGCACTGCATTAAGAAATAGATGGAGGGGACTGTTCCTTCTTACAGCGGGAATAATTTCTGTGTCACTTTCGAAAGGAGTCTGAAGGAGAACATATAATTTTATTTTCCGCCTGTTGATACCATTTTAGTACGCAAGAAATCAGCCGATAGCCCTGGTAGCTAGCGCTGTAATTTAGTATTAACTCTTAATTTATTATTAGTTCATAGTCTTCCAAATAAAAATAAATACGCAAGAAATCAAATGCACGCCTATGCCAAATGGCACAACAAATTTCAAGTCAGCTGTTTTTGTAAGGTGACTGACAGCTTTTCCAATTCTTACACCAAGAAATTTGTTGAGTAAAAATTCGTAAGATTCTCAGATCTCAATGGAGGTGAAATAGCTAGCTCTCTATCGATGACGCTCTCTTTTACGAAATTTTTTATTTTTGAGTGAGTAAAAAGTCGTAAGAATTAGAAAAATTTCGTAAGACTTAAAAGTAAAGGAACTGACCTATCATGTAACCAAGCTTCAAATTTTTCTATGTGAATACAAGCATAATAATCATTAACTTATATCAACTGACTTCATGATTTGTATATTAAGGACTATTGAATTTGCCCCCGCCATGCACTGTTTGTTTGCTTAAATTTCATCCATTGGATCCTTATTATGTCGCATCCTCATCAATATTATAATACTTATCTCATTCTATAGAGTAGCTTCATTTCCTTTCTTTTATCTCGTTTTTTTTTTCGAATTTTCTTGCTTTTGGTCGTTATTAAATAAAAATCTATCAAAGCAGTTTTTCTGCTAATGTACAAAGAAATTTCATTCAAACCTTAATTAACAAAACAACAGCTTAGGAAAGTATTTCAGCTGTCTGTTTTTGTTTACATCCAATTGACCTTAGCTCAATGGGTAAGCCGATAATTAAGATTCACAAAGGCAATTGCTAATGGACTTCCGTTATGGTAGCATTGTTTCCACCTCATCCGCCTGCTCTTACTCCTTCCCTCAGTCCTTTTCCGTGTTTTTTTTTTTTTTGTTTCTTCTTCTATCTCTATTTGCACATTTCCCTATTCAAAGATAAACAAGATTTCATCCAAAGAGAGATCATTACAAGGAACAACAAAGAGGCAGGCTACCCACTGCCCTTTGTTGTCGCACAAAACAGCAACTACCTATTTGTTGCAATGCGGTAGTCCGTGAAATATACTCGTATCTATTGGTGGGACAAATGTATAGAGTGTGCACAATACAGCCAAGAGCTATAAAGTCGAATTCAAATAAAAAAATCAAGAGAAATACATCCCGTCGTTATTTACATAGAAAAGAAAATTATCACAATTTCTATTTGCATGGATTCTATTTTCTTGTGCGATTTCAGTTCACCAAAGTCTCAATACATCCTGAGCGACAACAAGTATGAAGCGAATTTGTACAATACTGAGGTGTATAGCATGAGGTGGGGGGCGGATTGCGGGCGAGGAGGACTCGGCTTGAATAGATATTGCCTTATAAGCAGAATTTTCCGTTGTGACCCGAATTCGAAATGATGCGCCTGAAGTAACCTGAAAAGAGAGGACATCTACCCATATTTTGGGGACCTCTATTGTGTCTGGTCTCTGTTCTGTATATTTTGTGGCCATGGCTGTGTATACCGATAAAGAAAATTACACTGATATTTCTTTTTTGGGGAATAGAGGTTGGTATTCATGGGATTGGCATTTATCCGCTTATTTCTTGGTATTTCTTGAAGAAGCAGGAGAAGTAAAGGATTTTATGTTTATTGGTAACCCATTTTATTTGGGCTTATGTTTTTCTTTTCAATAAATTTATAACATATTTATGTAAGTGGTTTGGGTAGAGACGAGTGTCGGTGGGATTAAATGGAGGAATTTAAAAAAAAATCAGCAATATGTTCAACAGGCTTCTTAAAAAAAATTGCTATAATTGTGTGTGATACGAACTCATAAAAGCACTGATTCAGTTGATTCACAGAATCGAATTACCTATACCCTATATTGCAAAAGTACCTACCAAGCATCTGCCCAACGTTCGCATAGATGCTCTTAGATACTAGGTATATAATATTTGTACGTATTTATTAACTTTAAGGAAAACAAATTGCTATCCTTAAGAAAATAACCCTCAAGCACTGCGGTTTGTATTTCTCGTCGGAAGCCCACTTCATGACCCAATGCGCTATATACATTTTAATTTCTTCCTTTCTTCTTTATACCCGCACGACTTAATTAAAACCAAAGCAAGCAAAATTCTCCGCATTGAGCGCCAACAGAAGGCGGTCAAAAAAATTATACGGAAATCTTATCTCTCACAAATTTTATTTCAAAAACGCTACCCTGAGAAAAATTAAACCGCATCTTCACAGAAGATATCAGATTTAGGTATATACTCGTAGGTATGAACGAAAAATAAAGTATTCAATATTCAGTGAGTCTTCACAAACGAATACAAAATGAGAAAAGAAAAGCCCTCACCCAGTTCCGCCCACCAGCACTTATCAATGGAATCATCGCACCGGAAAAAAAAAGCCAAAAAGCAGGGCACCCATGGCCTCAAAAAAGAACAAAGCCCGTAACCGCAACTTAAGATGGTCATCTCTTTAAACATAATTTAATCATCTTGGCTATTTTTGCCATTTCGCCTGCCGGCGACAAACGTGGGAAGACAGAAGGGCGCACCCGGCCCGATGAAGTCGTCTTTGAACGTATACCGAGGGCGAATAATACTGCTGCTCCACCACAATGGTGTCGCGTCAGGCTTCACAGAAGTAGTCGGTCAAACGAAATAAAAAAGTGTCATGCTACTTAATTACAAGTGGCGATGGGTACAATGACTCTTTTTGATCTGTCCCTTTTTTTCGCCTCGAATTTTGTTGGTGTCTGGAAAGCAAAAACGAAAGAAATTCTAATGTGCGGTTCAGTTCACGGTTTCAAAAATCATTCGCAGGGATAGTGTCATTAATTTTGTTCCTTTTGAGTTTGCCAAAAGAGATATACTCGTACTCCTTCCATGAGAATATAAATATAATTCATACGTAGAGGGTAGAGCAGTTTGAGCTCGAATTATACCTTACGGATATGCAAGTGTCCAAGTTCTTGAAATCAGAAACTTTTTGTATTTATTTTCGGTTCACTCCTGTTGTCACTGTATCACAGCACGTGCATGAAATGGGGCTATCCAAAATTGGTTTATGTTAAATAAGGAGTAGCTTACGAGCTATGGTAGTTATTGTATTTAAATGGACTTGATTTTACCAACATCCTCCATCGTATTTTCTGAAAATATTCTTAGAATTCCAGTGATCTGTTTTAAGTGTTGGGTCAATTTCAAAGGAAAATATCTTCTTCTCTTTTTCAGCTGAACGCATTCATTTCTAAAACTGTTAATAAAATTGAAGGGGAAAGTGTTTTGATGTTAATCGTTTCACAATGACGAATGTAACTATTTGTGGAAGTAAGTTTTTGCGTTTCTAACGCGCTATTTAATGTTTCTATTTTTAACATCTGTACGAGCAAAATACCTTACAATATCGATCGGTTTAAGTTATAAAAATAAAACAAAAAATATGTCTACTTAATTGTAAAATACTGTACTACATAAAAAAAAACTATTTTATTAGTTGCCTAGCATTTTGTAAGATCTGCAAGTACCGACTGTCTATACAACAAGCGCAATAAGAGCACTTCAAAAGGCCAGTGCCCTCCTCGCGGTGTTTTGTTAGGTCGTTTTTAAAATACACCCAATAGCAGAGTTCCACACCAAGAACTAAAACCACCTGGTCGTACAAAGTGTTGCCGACTTTGAAAAGTTCTTCCATTCCCATCAAAACTCGCCATTCTGTGAAGAGGATCTTGGAGTTTTGCGGCAGCATGTATCTTTCTCGGAACATAATGCGTCCATACTTAAATGATAGATAATGAAGTTTTGTTATCCTAGGAATTTGGTCTAACTCACCCAATCGCAAACTTGCGATACTGTGCCGCTGGCTTGAAATTTCCGACTTTTGATCCATATCTTGTGTTTATAGTGTTCAGGCTTTCTGTTAAGTGTTTTTTTTTTTAACAATGATCCTTCAATTGAGATTTCTGAATGTACTTACACTCGGGGAACATATGTATATCGAATGACTACCACCTCAAAGAACTCTGGAGCGCACATAATTTATTTTGCTGATATTTTGAAAGTAGAAATTAAATGTTTGATAAGTTTGTCAAGGTGAGCTAATTAACGTATATCTGCAAAAGTGGGGTACAAATTGAAGTCCTTGAACTGCGCTATTACTTCTTCTCTGTGATCACGACTTTATTGAATGAAACGCTAGCCTCTGTGTGATGAGCTGTAAAGCCGTATTTTTATATGACAAAGAAAAGAGGTACTTTCAGGAATGTATTGCCTTTACCAAGCTTGCGTTACACCTTCCGAGCACAATTGAATTAACTTCGCATTCCAACTTTAACCGCTATTGAATTACAAAATTTGCCAAAATGTGGGTTACACATTTGACAATATACAAATTTTAGTAATAAAGCGAACCGAAAATAAAATAGAATATCGATATATCGCTGGGGGATCATAACCTAAGTTTTCAATTTTTATTTGTAGTTTTATAACATAGGTAAACAAACAACAACTCTTTACAAGTTATTTATTATCTTAGTTGAACTTCATAAAAAAAACAACACCTATTTGACAATTTTTAACTCCTCACAGCGGCGGCGAGTTCTATTACTCACAAGGTACTTCAAAACACTGTTCAGCTATGCGCATGGGCATCCACATCGTTACCTCAAAAAGAGCGCTGGGGAGAGAATCGAATGTTAAAAATAGCTACCTAATAAGATAAACGCTACGATCTATGTACGTTATTGCGTAGAACGTGTAGCTCTACAGTAGTGTAACATAGTTCCTGTAATTTTATGCCTTAATAATTTAAAATGTTCACAACAGAAGTGTTTAGTCTCTGATAAGATTTAAAGTGACATCATAGTTTCTTAATTATCATGTAACTATTGCGCTTTGGATTTGACTGAATGTGACTTTGTTACATAGATTTCAAACAGCATATTTCAATATTTAGATCTAAAAGCGTTTGATGTAATTACAGTGAGTTGAAAAACCCCGCTGCAAATCATATATTTTCTAAAATTAACATGAGTTCGGAAAAGAAACTATTTCCGAAGACTTTTACACACCACTGTGGCCGGGTGTAATACAATGTATGCTGTATTTCCATCTTATTTTTAATTATTAGGAATTTATTGATATAATCTGTAGACAATTTTTATTTCTAAACTTAGCCCTAACCTTGCGCCGATATACCACGCTAGTCAACCGCCTGTAACACACCACCACCGCAGTCTGTGCAAGTGCATCTCTATTTTTAGAATCGAAAATCTCGGGACATCAATAAATGTATTTGATTTACACGTAGCTCATCGATATTTTCGGATTCACCACTCAAAATTTGGTAGTATATTTATCTTTTTTAATTTGGGGTTAATGACCAGAAAAATGTACTATGGCTGTTGTGTTACTTGTACCTATTATAAGAACAATTTTTTTTTTTTATAAGGGCCCAGTGAAAGCGTAACTCCGGATTACAGCAACCATGGACTACATCAACTGTGGAAGACATGGGCGATGTCACAGAGGGTAGAAAATAACCTTGCTTGCAGATTTTTTGTTTCTTTACAGATTTTGCAAATTAACCCTACTGCTCTTGATCTATCATAGACCCATTTACTTGAAATAATAATGTTCGAAACTGTTAAAGTTCACAAAAATAATTACCTACCTTAATGACACCCTAAGGCCCATTTTATTCACTCGAAGTTGAACACAACTTGGGGATTTTTATATGGGAAACTTCCCAAGTTGTGTTCAACTTCGAGTGAATAAAATGGGCCTTAAAGTGCTGGAATGAGGCTTCTGCAAAGTTACAATAATTGTCTTCCAACGCGAAGCTTCCTCAGTGATACTCCATATTAAATAATAAAGACAACTTATGTTATTATCACATTCATTATTTCAAGCCCAATACAACTTTCGCAATATTCTGCAAAAGGAAAACGAAAAACAATAGCATCGCACTCGAGAAAACTAAACCGATTAGTGAAAGCTTAAGTCCTTTAGTGAGATGATTTGGTTTTCAATGAACTTGGATACCAAAGTAGGATGATGGCAAGAAAAGAGAGATTGTCCCTCGTTAGCCCTCATTATTTTCTATAATATAATGAAAAAAATTAAAAGAAAAAAGCGAGTAAAGTACGTAAGTAAGGTCAACGTTGATATGCAGCTATGTAAGGTTAAATGATAGACAAAAATATCCATTAATTTAAATTCTTTTATAGTCATTTCAAAATATCGTCCTTTTTTTGTGATTTTGCGCTCATCGGGAGAAAAGTATCTGTCCATCAGCAGAGAACGCCACTGGTGGCTAATGGAGGTTTTGTGTGTGGTTTTGGGTTAATTAATAATAGGCACCTCTCATGACTTGAATTTTTTTTATAATGAATTGCGAATTGGACGAAGGCTATACGCTTTAGTAATTAGAACAAATTGAAATATTATGTCGGCTATCATTAATTAAATTGTGTGTCCTCATTTTTTTGTGTTTAATTAATATTTTTTGACGTGAAGGGCGCAACAACAATTAAATCAGCCTGAACTGAAATAAATGTGGTGTGTTGAAAAGTTGTCAGATTTTGTCTTTATTGTTGAAGGAGAAAGGTAAGTAAGGAAATAACCCTTCAGTAAGGAGCAACAAACAATTAAAGCTTTCGACAATAAACAATAATTTGATGTTGAAAACTTTTAACCTCAATTGGAAATGTTATCACTCCCATATTTCAGCGTACAAACCGCTGATTCAGTACCATATTGATGAGATGATTCTAACCGTTCACATTACTCGTACCTTCAAAAAAGCAATCAGCTGTTTATTTCATTTCATTTCATTTTGTTTATTCAATCTACGATATAAGTACAATCAACAGATTTCGAAAAACAATTGACAAGGTTATAAATGATACCTAGGTTAAATATAAAATCCAATTGCTGATAAGACAAATTTAAATATTTTTAAAAATATTTCTGGGCAAAAATATATCCAAATGGGAATAGTCCAGCGACGCTTTTGTTGTGTTACATACTACTGCACTTAATTTCGTTGTTACTTGTTTACCTTTGGGAAAATATAATAAATATAAAATTATAAAATTAAAACTCAGTATATTTTTCACTGCTATTCCCTTTCATTACCCAGCAAATAAGACACCATCGCTCATGTGACCCACTCGCTGCACACAAGCCGGGTGCAGTTTAGTTAATTAAAACTTTGACGAGAACAAGTCCCGCTTCTGTGTCAGGTTGTAGCTATCCGCATAGTCCCGATGAGGTTGCACTAGTGATGCGCGATAATTCAAGATCGTATCGATACATCGATACTTTAATATCGAAATGAAAATATCGATGCAAACAAAAAATCGGCCCGAAAAAATCGATAGTATCGATAATATCGATTTTTTTTGAATAATTTTGATTTTTGTGTATAATCTAGATTTTCCTTCACCTGGAAAGGTTCTATACGATTCAACATCTAGATTTAGATAACTTTAATCAATTCGTATCGTTGTAGGTAGTATAGGAAGGCATTACATGCTGGTAATTGCAAGTAGTTTTAGCTAAAACTATCTATAAACTGTTGTTATATTGAGCTATATGAAATAAGCCAATGGCAGCGAAATAAAACATAAAAATGCATTAAAAGATCTGTTTTTTTTTGTGCTTCGATCTCAGCAAAGCAAAGTAAATTAGGATTTTCAGCACGTAATTACAACTATGGGCTGGGCCCTTGGATCCGTTTTTTTAACACCAAAACGATATTTTTTCCCCTTTTTCCATAATAAAAATTATTTTGTTCCCCCCAAAACCAAAAACCCTTATTTAAGTTTTATTTTAACATTTTATATTTTATTTTAATATCGTAGAACTAAGCAAATAAAAAAAAAAATTATAGGAATTATATTTAAATATATATTGTACTATGTATTGTGAAGTCTTAAGCAGCTTTTTTCTACCACAAAGTCGTAATAATTTTTTTAATAAATTTTTTCTGTATACAAAATTCCAGCCAAAGTAGAAGTAGACAGTTTGTTTTGTATTTTTGTATAATTTGAAAATGGTGTAGTCTTTCGAGGACTTTATTTAAATAAAATTTTAAATGTTTTTTTTTTTTTTCCTTTTTAGATTGTTTTCCCCCCAAAAATTCCTTCCCTCGTTTTTCTCCCTTTGTTAGAAAAAAAATCGATAAAATTAACGACTTTCCCCCCAATCTGGGAACACTGGGCCATTTACTTCCAAAATAATGGTTTTCGTTGAACTTGTTTTGCATGTGCTCTTCAGTGCATAACATACAGGACTCTATGAAAATGTAACACACACCTACAAATCCATCAGGCGACGGCCGGCGGATGCGACGTAGATAAGGAATTGGTGGAGTGTGAAAATGTTTTTGCTTTGTCACAGTATTGTGGTATTAAAAAAAATCGGTGGTAAATAATCGATGCATCGATAATATCGAAAGCAAATTATCGAGTGAAAACATCGATATTTTTTTAAGAAAATATCGATGAATCGAGTGATTCGATATATATCGCGCATCACTAGGTTGCACCCCTCTTAACCACTCAACTGTGCTGCAAAAGGATTTTGCCCAAAGGTTTAACGGAAAATACCTCGCCCTCAGTGGTGATGACACCACGTACATTAACGACATGCAATTTGCATTTTTGATTGCAATTTATCTCATTTGGATTAAATGGAGCCGAAACGTGCCGGTAGAGCGGAGCAACTAGTGTATTACCTCAGTCAGGTTACCGGGGCTGCTAACAATCCCTGTCGACTGCAAATGCGGTTACAACAACATACACCCTTTGCTGGAATCAAATATCTCTAACGGGTTATGAATAATTGGAAAATAATTACAATGTAATTTGAATCCCCTGATGCATGTAAATTGCAGTATTAGCACAATTTTAATGAGATGTTTTGAAAAAAGGATACCCGAACAACGTACATCGCACAGGATTTTAATTAGGATGTCAGCGAGGGACTTTGCTATATGCGCTCCACTGAAGTGTCTCATTTGGGGTTAATGCCAAATTGGAGTGAGCACAGCGAGCTTTCCTGTCCCCATGTCATACGAGTAGTTATTAGCAAAGCACTTTTTATTTTAATTAGTATAGTCGATATGAGCGGAAGGGGCTTATACTTTGACTTGTGATTAAAAACAACACGCTTTTGTTTCTTGCTCTTTGGATTATTTCAATCAGCACATTAATTTCTATCCCCACTAAGCTTCCTTTCATCAGTAGAGACAAAAACATGCTTTCCAGATCTATCGACTTAGCGCATTCATGACCTTTTACTAATTGCCTCGTCAGCGTATACCGCGACCTTCTCGATTTCAAAGAAGGCTAACACAAAAGGAAAACGAGGAGCAAAAAGCAGCGCCAATCTCATCCTTTATCCTTTATCCTCTTCATCACAGTCTCATCAGACATGTTTCTTATTAAATTCCGCCTTTGGGTTATCACGTGCTCAAGTGGGTAGATGAATAGATGGATTGATGAGTCGCATCACATCTTTCTACGGATTCGCAAGGATTAATTTTCAATGTCACGTACAATGTTGATGGAAATTTCTATTTTGATTACTTCTCTCCGTCTATCTGGTGAAGTGCCAGTAAATTCCCAATTTATTCATACCTATGCAGGCTCTGAGATGGTACATGCTCTTGTACTTACTACAGGTCGCACCTGCATATATCATATCGTTATGCTAAACTTGTCTAGGAATTAACCAATTCATTCAACTATGAGATGTATGTTGTATGTTGGTGTTCTCGTATTCGAATACACGAGTATGTACGCTCGGGAACAAAAAATCATTCCAAGAGCAAGAACATGTATTAGGGCACACGAATATTCTCGTTATCACAGGGATAATAATACATGTGAGCGATTTTCGTCCATTCCCCTTAAGCGGCCCATAGACAGCACACTTGTGTGCAACACCAGTGTTTTTTTTTTTTTTTTTTTGCGCCAATGGATGTCGTAATCTTCTAAAGATGCGGTAGCCCGTGCTACCAACATGCACGATTCGCAAAATCCGAATAATCGATGCCAGGAGTGCGCCTACGTACTAATCGACACCCCTACGTCCTTCAACCACTCTCCCCGCGGGACTGCCGTTAGGTATTACTTCGCGGGGTTGGTTAGCAATTTATGCTCTACTCACTGAATTTGCCATTTCTTCTCGCCTTAGTTTTTCTAATCTTCGCAATTCGTTTTGTACATTAATTACTACTTACTAGTGCGCAAACTTCCATCCAGTTATCGTCCGAGTTCACCATATCATTTATAATTATTGACGGACTGGGCAGATTATTTCTCCATTGTTGAAAGCGTTCGCAATAGAATACAGCGTGCTTACCTACACCGGTGTAGGTGTGCGAAAATGTGTGCTGTGTGTGGTCTGGTGTGCACACCGATTTTGGTGTGACACACGGAGCGAGTAAAAATCAATCAAATCAACAATTTTTTGATTTTTGGTGTCGGTGTCTCGATTGTGTACGATTTGGTGTGGCGTGTGTGGCGGAATGCCACACCGTTATCAGTACACCGGTGTACACACAAGTGTGGTGTCTATAGGCTGCTTTAATGGGTACTCTTCTGAGTTCTGAGTGATGGCGACATGTATTTTTGCCAATGTACCCATACCCATACTTAATAATGTTCTGAATGACAAATATACAAAACATTTTTGGTTGTACATATATTTTAATCTTCTGTCTTGGAGCAGTCCGCAGTTTTTTTTTTTTATAATATAGGGAAAGGATAAAGGTTAAAGGGTTTGTGGTTTATTGTCAAGGGAATACCTAGCTACTCGGTTTCGCATCATATACTTGACCGGAAGTCCTGATCCTACACAGTGCGGAATCACAGAAGTCCAAAAAGACAAAAACAACATAACCAATTTGACCGAAGAGACTGAAAATGAATATTCTGCAAAAGTCCTGATTTTTAATGATAAAAAATATTTGAATACCAAAAACTGAATTTAAAATACCAAATTGGATTCCAATCCTACGGGTTGATATACTGGAATTTAACTCTGGTTTTTCGAAAACGGCTCATGAAAACTGTCCTCTTTTAATTCTAGTTAACCGTGCCACACAAAAGGAAGAGAAGATTTTGAACGTTGTCACAAAAACAGTTGCACTTTATTGCTTAAACTGTAATAAAATTGGCTTAAAAACGTCTTCAACCATAAATGAACAAATGAACTTAACAAAAAAAAAAGTTAAAGTAAAAGTAAAAGTAGGTAAATAAAAATTGGTAACTAGGTCAATAGGTTACAAATTTAATTTGATTAAGTAGTTTCTAAAATACGAAAATACACGATTCCACATTTCTTGAATTCCCAATTGCAATATTCAACATAACGCAACGACACTTCCAGCCGCAAGCACGTGCAGACCACTCATTCGGTTTGTATATTTTCTTATTATTTTGTTTTTTTTTTTTTTTCGAAATTCGCTGCGCCACAGTTTTTCCATCACAATAACTTGTTTTTCTCAATCGACATTTCAACTGCACAGCTAGCAGCCAATTTCTTTCTGACACGACCCCTCACAGCGAAGGCGAAATAAATTTCCGGTGACACTTTTTCTCTTGTGGTGTTGCTATAATTATTTTTTCTTCCTTCGACTTGTCTCAAAGTTGCTTGGAAAGCATGACACAAAAAGAAAACCTGTCAATTGAGTTTCTCTGTTCTACCAATTATTTATTGCATTGCATAACGTGACAGTTTTGAACATTATTTCTTATTTTTCTAGTACGTAAAGTTTTAATTCTCATTTCCAAAACTATCATAATTTAAATAAAGTTGGAAATTGTACTCCTCATCAAGATTTCATTGCAATTTTCATGAAGCACTTGTGCGAATCATTGACTTGGATTGGAGTTTATGCTACGATGAGAGAATGGCGAACAAAACTTTCTAAATATCATGAATCATGATTTTATGATTATTCCACTGGAGTTTTGTCAATCGGAAGGAATGATCCTTACACGCTATGGAACTATAGGTTCTGTCTTTAAAAATTGGCGGATCTAGGTACCTACCTACTCTTGTTTTCATCAGCAATTCCGAGTCTGTAGGTGGAGGTTTGTTTTTCCAGCATATGTATGGGGTACCTGCACCCTAGAGACAGGCACACTACTCAGTTTAATGCCCTTCACCTTGAGTTATAATGATTTGAATGCAGTCGACGAAAATTACGATTTAACTGCGCCCTTAATAGATTCCGGTTGACGTGATTTAATTTTGTGCTCATTGCTTACGAGTATATAAGAAAGTAAGAGCTGAACAAAAGCAATTAACAAAACCAGTTAATGGGATTATCGGTTTTTTCCCTTTTCGAAGGATACGCCGGATACCTTTTTGCCACAGTTCATTAAGCAATTTACGAGGCCGTTTTTAGAACCTGGTGATTACATACTCTGGCAGCGCAGATTACAATGCTTCGTAAAAACGCTTCTTCACTAATTAGTGATAGTACTGATTATAGGCGACAGGGGTTGTTTTCTACAAACATAAACAAAGGGTACCGAATAGGAAAGGACAAAAAGCCCCCCAAATTTATCAGCATTATTAACAGAATGTATTGAGAATCGCGTCACAATGGTTGACCATAATATATGGTAAACCCTCTATGATGAACAACAAGTAGAACGGGGACGAGAGCACAAGCCAGTCAAACATTAAGCTCTTGTAATTCACCATACCACACTCTCACAACAGCTAATAGCCTTGTCCTACCTATGTAACTGAGGTATGAATAACCAAAATGTAAAAAATGTTTATTGCAGAAAATGTGTAACCCTTTCGGCATTACCCTTTGATCAACTGACACAACAAAGGAATAATTTAATTTGCCAGTACAGCCTACAATAGGCCCAAAGGTAAAACTTATACCATATATTGGAAGGATAAATATCGCCCACATACTGATGATAAGGAAAGCAACAACAATTTTAAATCTCGTCAAAACAATTTATTTTGAAATAACAAAATACTTGTCTCGATTACATTACAGGCACAATAATCCCAACGGCCATGTCTCTTTCATTCAATTTTCGCAAACACAGCATTTGCACGGTGGGGAAAATCTGATTTCGGCACACTTTCAGCAACACATCGACCGAGTAAACCAATAAAAATATACAGACACATCTTACAATAGGAGTATTCAGCAAAAAAGGAACCCCTTTCTTGACCTCAAAACGCGGCTTGAATGACGGCATGATTTCTTATATTGCAGAATGCGATACTTTGCAAACAAATGGCTGTCTGTGCACTCCGTCGGAATCTCAAAAGGTCTTGCTTTTTGTTGACGCATCTGGTATCTGGATCATCTAGGATTTTCAACGGCAATTGCCACGTATTTCGACGTAGGCCAGGCCATTCTCCTATTCCTATCTATATAGTAAGACGGCAGTAAGCATTGAACTGTCAGCTCTTATTATATCCAAGTTAAAGCCAAATTATGTGCCGACGATGGATTTGAGATTGGTTATCGAGGTTGTGCGAGACGAATTTCGTCCTGTTCACACAGCCGTCGTATAGCTGTATTCAGTTCTTGGGTGACGTGCGTGCTTGCTAATATTTTCGTACATGTTGATGTTAGAGCTGTGGGACTTGGCTTGGTGTCCATGACCGCAAATGGAATTGAAGAATACGAAATCGAACGCTTCGTGTGTAGAATGTTCAACTTCTCAGCTGTCAATTGCATACAAATTTTCTTCGGGTTTTCTGTTTCTTGGTGAGTATGTTGTACACATATAGAAATATCAACAACAGCCGGCAGACAAACTTTATGGAAAATTGTCCATAAGAAATGAAACTTATTCCATACGCATCAGAACGGGATTAATGCAGCGTATTGTGTTGCAGCAAAACAAAACTAATTAACTCTTGCGTAGAAAGCGAAAATCGATATCAAGTCTAGAGGGTGGAAACTTGGAAGCTTACAGCCCGATTCTGCCGTTGTGAACCCTCACAACTCACAAGCTCTTGTGAAGTTGATTTCTTGTGACGTTTGTTGTGATTCGACAGCTTTGTCCGAATTCTTCCTCACAACAAAACTCCCAAAAAAACTCACCTCAGCATGGTTTCTTTCTAATTGCCACAAAATGTTCCATAAAAGTCCAAACTCGTACACGAAGTTAGTAAAAATTTATATTTTTTTTTTTTTTGCAAAGTACGCCTCTTTCTACCTCCTTCCTTAGTTTTTTATCTGTGCGTATGTGTACATACCATGTTCATAAAGTGTGTGGAAAAAGGAAACCATGGAACATCAAATGCAATGGTTTTATGATTGTCATGCGTGAGCCGTTATGACTGATTTTGAATGTTGTTACCTGTCCGTGTCCATAGCAGATCACAACATCGATTATGTTTTTGTGAGCCTCACTAGTTGGGAGTGTGCTTACAGAATACGATAACCTCACAAAATCAGTTTTACCTCACCTTGTGAGGGTTTTGTGACTCGTGGGGTCTCAGTGAGGTTTGCCAGAATCGGCATAACGTCTGACGGACATACCTTAACCCAACTATTAAACAGGACGATAATCATGTCTTTTACATATTGTATAAAGGTGCCTCAAGCTCAAACAATAACTACTTGTTAGTTTCTGATGTGGGTATAATTGCAATTTTAAAAATTCGCACTGCAGCCAAGTTATTCGTATTATAATATATTATATAACCTCACACACTGAAAAGGGTCACTGCAATACACTTTTATTATGCTGCAGGTGTTGCGGTCAATGCGGAAAAAAATCCTTCACTGCAAAAAATGAACAACAGCACTTCATGCGATGGCTGTTGCTAACGACATAATAATTGGAGAACTTCCAAGTGCAGGACCTGTGGCCTTTAATATCCTTTATCGTTCCGGCGCGCAAAAACATACAGAATCCAATTATGTTGCTTTCGTTGAGATCGATTTCCAATAAAACTAAAAGAGAAAAATTCACATATTTGTCATAAAATTGCTGAGCCATACAGTTTTTTTTGTTCTGTATCCCCGTATATCCTTTGCTCGCACACACAAAAACCCCTAACATCGAAATGTGTTGCTATTTTTTTGCTTGGCGAGTACACAAATATGAACAGCATCGCACTCAAGGCACACGCTTAGTTTGTTTGAACAAATTAAAACATTTTTTGGATAAAAAACTTTATCTCACGTACCTACTCATGTACGATTATTTCAATATCCATTTCCGAAAGGATATGATTTCCTGTTTTTTTTTTATTGCGTTGTTGGCTTCGATTCAAAATTAAATTTAAAAATGTACCGGTGCAGATAGCTGGGTATGACTATATTTCTCATCTTATTAAGGCACGCCGCCGGAGCCAGGAATAGGGTTAACGGATTTTATTGCGACTGGAGAACCGTAAAAAAACTAATTTAACGATACATATCTTGCCAACGAATGGAAATAACCGTGTTTTTTGTTGGGAGGTACCTACGCAAAAGAAATGCACATTTACGGCTATCCCACCGTAAAGGATTTAGAGAAGTGACTACAGATCGTTTTCTATACTATATAAATACTACCCACATCCCACACACTCTAAACAAAGTGCAGTGACACATGCGAGTTGTCGCATTTTCAGTAGGATAGTTAACATTTTTACCTATTAAATATTTGTGTGTTCGCTTTTCAAATCCTGATGTGGAAATGGAGCTCGTATGAGTCTCGCGAACAGCGAAAAGGTATAAGGTACAAAATACGGGAGTGGTAGGTAATTTGAAATGAGACACTTCAAAGCAAAGTGGGACAGGTCAGCAACATCAAATAGGAAGTGGACAGAGTCAAATTACTAGAGCGGCAAAAATGTATTTCGGTTGAAAATGATTTTCTGTAAGGGGGACCTATTTTTGCATAATTGAATAAACACCAGCTTTTGAAGAAGCCTCGTTAATTTTATAGCTATTTTTGAGATCAAGTGTTACTCGAATCGTTGCTCAACAAATTCCTCTTTGACAATTACATTTGTTACAAATACATTAATGCCTCTCGCACACGGTGCAATAAAAAAACACAAAAAAAGTTCATATCAACTATTTGTCGTCTGCATTTGTACGTCAATGGCGCCTCACGCAGTGGAATACGACTTGAGCAATGTCGGTCAATCATAATTCAATATTTTAAATGCTGCGAGTCATGGAAAATGATTTTTTCCGGAATCAAACTATGATCGACAGGAAAAATAAAGCAACAAATACACTCCCAGCGGTAGTACTTTCCTGTACATACTCGAACATTAGAACTTTTTAATAACTCACATCTTATACTTTAATATCTTGGATTTATTTTTAAGAAATATTTCCTTAAAAGGATTGATTTTTCATATTTGAAAGACTTCTCGAACCCATTACCACCACCTGCCTACATCTTATTCTACATATTTGCTTGCGTATCCCTTGACCTTCCTTAATATTTTTTCACGAATTTGGCTCTAGAATATGATTAAAAACTTCTAATACCTAATTGAATTTCCACTTGAACATAATGTTGTTTTTATCTTCATACGAGTTACGAGTCAAGTTTGCATGTGGAACACCACGATGGATCGTAATTAGTCACTAACGAGCCACATCGTACTTCTATAATGGGAGCCACCAATTAAGGTTACAACTAAACAACACACTGTCAAAACCTACAACTCAAACATATCCCTTCGACAATATAAGTATGCTAAATAAAGTCCCTAAGTGTCTTTACAAGTTTAGGCAACAACAAAAAAAAAAAAAAAAAATCCTGGTTGTGCGTCCATCCAACATAAAGACAAAGAGAAAGCAAATGCTTAAGTATAAGCAAATCACCCACAAAACAAACATTTATCTTCCATTCTTTGTCTGACGTGCTGTCAATGGATATATATGCAAGGACCTTACTCTAGTTAAATTGGGAAGAACTCAAACCAGCATATGAGTGTATCAGTGTACTCCGCGTACAATTCGTAGTACGAGTTCGACACAAGGGCCGATTTCAACAGCTTTTCTCTAAGTATACTTGGGAGAATGACAGACTGACAGCAGGACACGAGAGACGAGACCAAGGAGAAATGAAACTATGTATACGACTATGAACAACATTTATGTTGCACTGCGCGAACTCGTCAAGCGCCCTTGAAAGTCAGATACGAACTGCGATCTTAACTCAATACGTCTAACTCACTTGACGAGCTGCATTGTGCAGTCCTATACTAATACTACGACACCTTTGAGCAGGAGGGATTTCCCTGTTCAATGAAGCTGTACCTACTTTACAGGTTAACAACTCGGCCATCCTGTATTGCACTGTCCTCAGTGCACCTAGCTAACTATTCTTTTTTTTTTTTTTTTTTTTTCGCACTCAGCCGTGGCAATTAGCCTTTTTTTTTTCGCACACAGCCGTGGCAATTAGCCTTTTTTTTTTCGCACTCAGCCGTGGCAATTAGCCTTTTTTTTTTCGCACTCAGCCGTGGCAATTAGCCTTTGTTTCGCACTCAGCCGTGGCACTCAGCCTTTTTTTTTCGCACACAGCCGTGGCAATTAGCCTTTTTTTTTTTTCGCACTCAGCCGTGGCAATTAGCCTTTGTTTCGCACTCAGCCGTGGCACTCAGCCTTTTTTTTTTTCGCACACAGCCGTGGCAATTAGCCTTTTTTTTTCCGCACACAGCCGTGGCAATTAGCCTTTTTTTTTTCGCACTCAGCCGTGGCACACAGCCCTCTTTTTTCGCACTCAGCCGTGGCAATTAGCCTTTGTTTCGCACTCAGCCGTGGCACTCAGCCCTTTTTTTTCGCACTCAGCCGTGGCAATTAGCCTTTTTTTTTCGCACACAGCCGTGGCAATTAGCCTTTTTTTTTTTCGCACACAGCCGTGGCAATTAGCCTTTTTTTTTTTTTTTTTCGCACTCAGCCTTTTTTTTTTTCTTTTTTTTTTTTTTTTTTTTTTTTCTTTTTACTTTTTGGCAACGTTAATATTTAAAGTTTGCTAAGAAATTGTACAAATGCGAACACGTACTGAGAAAATCGCAAAAAATATGAGAAGAAATCCATTTACCCTCTCCTCATTCCTTCGCAACTTTCTACTCGCCGAATTTCGACTTACTGAAAAATGAAAACGAAAACTGACAACTAAGTGACAGCTCAGACGTTTGACAAGCAAAACTCTATTCAATCTCGCCTTCAACGAAGTCGGACGAAGAAGTGGCAACTAAAATGACATTTCTCAACCCTTTTGCAAGAAAAGTGGTCACGTACCACCTCTCTTGAAATAATAGAGACCTTTTATTTCCTTCCGTGAACTTTATTTTGTGTCGCAAATGTCATTTCTTGTTCACGCTATTTTCTCTTGATCGAATTGAAAATAACGAAAAAAAACAACATGTAGGTATATAATATAAGAACCCTTTGAAAATAAGCAGATTTGCTCAACTCATATCAGTAGAACTCAACTTCACCACACAATCTATTTCGACTGCGCACATGATGTGCAACAGTCGTAAACGATCATGTTTACTCACGGAACAACTCCATCCCTGTTTGAACAACTGAACCAAGTACTTTGGTATCTTAAACAGAACGCAACCTTTCACTTTTCCTTAAAATCGATGTTGGTATCGGTACTTTTACTCGTAGGCGGTAGTCGGTATTCTTCGGCATTAATAAAAAACGCTATCCGCTCTCTAACACGTGTTTTAGGTGGCAGACGGATAGTGACCCTATCCGTTTGTTAACTTTTCTTATTAATAAACATATTCCATCTACATTTTTATAGCTATTCGCTCTTTATCACCTAACGCACGACAGCACTACACGGAATTGTACTTTGACTGCGTTATTTCACATAAGTGATGTCTACAATCATTTCTTCTAATTTATTTATTTATTATGTTTATGTTTTGTTGTGTCATGGGCAAAGTTGCAATATAAAAACAAATTAAGAATATATTAAAAAAATATGATGAACTCAATAAAGAATACCGCTGAGTATGTGACAAAAAAAACCGACGAAAAGTAGGGTGGAAGGATGAATTAAAAGTGTTTTAATTGCATCAGAAACAATAAGAACATTAAGCAAAATTTCCAAAAAGGTATAAAATTTAAACATTATATGCTTACTTTTATGCGTAAGCAAATTTCATTCCATTATGGGTTAATTGGGCCTATTCTGCGAAATCGTTTATTCCGCTATGAAATCCCTGCCACAAACCATAAAAGTTCTTGACCACAAAAGATCTTTTATAAATCACATTCCGAACTCTTATGAAACTCCGTTAAAGAACTTCGAAAATTGATTTTTTTTTTTTTTTTTAATACTAAGTGGCACCTGACAAATTTTTTTTTGTTTGCAAAATAACATAAAACTTTCGGTGAAAGGAGCAAGTTCCGAACTATCACTCACATCAGGAAGATTAAATGGGTTACCATCAAATCTTCAGCAAAAGTGATGGGTGTTTTTGTTGAAATAAGATTGTTATTTACATTTTTTTTCTCTCCACATTTCGTTCCTAAAAGTACTTTTCTTTTGCTGCGTCGATAATTCTGCAACAGTTTTCGGCTAAACAAAAATACAAATGTTGAAACAATTCTCAACTATATTACCCTTTTACACACATCCACTACACTTTGTCTCCATTTTCAAGCATTTCGTTGACTAGGCATTATAAAGAGAAACATTTCAATCCAAGACCTCACATTTAACAAAAATCTTTTATATGTAATAAATGTAACAGATACACACCAATTAGATTTATGCTCAACACCTTAAGATGGTGTAAATCAGAGGCTATATGTCATGACTATGTTATTTGTATACAAAATTAAAAACAATATGCTTCCTGGTTATTTATGTAATAACGCACATACCACGGGTGACGATGACGATTCATATCAACTAAGGAGCACGGGCAATCCACAAATTCAGAGGATGCGAACGATCAGAGGCAGCGACACATTTTTTTTTTTTTTATGGGTTTTCAAGAATTTAATAACCTACCAAGCAGTCTAAAGAACATACATAATTTTAATGAATTTAAGAGAAATTTAATTGAACGCTAGATATAATTGTCAATAACAAAATTTAGTTGTAACATTTGGAGTTGTATATATGAACTAAATGACTATGTTAAAATTATTATAATGGCTTAAATGAGCTAAATAACTAACCAAACTAAACTAAACTAAACAATAGTCACAAAATTCCATCTTTTATTATGTTATTAATAGAATTCACAAAAGACCCCTCCACACAGAATACCAATTTTAGAGCCCGCAAAAGATCCCCTGACAGTCCGAACCCCTGCATGGAAATTCACAACAGAACAACAGAAAAAATCGATAAAAGACTTTGCCGAATAGGACTGAATAAGACGCATCGAAAATAGGTTCTAATATAAGATGATTTATATGTACATAATTTCATATTTGAATACGTTACTATGGCAATGGTGGCGACAAATTGAACGCCACCAAAAAGCTTGCAATAAACACTGAGCGTACGGGAAATTCCTAACCCAATTGTACCAGCCCCAATGGCGACATACGCTCCCAATTTTTCAACTTTCTTCAACGTTTTTGGCCAAAATGCAAACCCAGAGCCAAATGAATGTTTCCAAAACGATTGCGTCCTCAATTCTCAACTCGAAGCACCGAAAACGCCAATTCCAAAAACTACTCACATCTCGAAAGCTCCATCCCCGACCTCGACAAAACCTCAAAAACGAAGCAATGCTTACATCCCGAACAACAACCTACAATCGGTCCTCAACCAAACAGCCACGCAACAGCACCCTTCAAACCAAACACCGCAATACCTGGCACCGTTCCGCCTGCCTGCGCCTGGCAAATTTTGCAAAAACCGCTCCAACGATTTTGACCAAAACACATGTAAAATATACCTAACATCCGAACCGAAAACCATGTTCACGTCGAAAATCCGCCGATGCACTCACACCAAACACCAGCTATATGCATATAAGTATTCTTAATATGATCTGTTAAAACTCAAAAGTTGCCCCCAGAGGGGTGTTCTATGGCCCTGCTATTGTCCATCGTATTAAACCAACTGCTAAACGTACTCAGAAATAAGGGGTTCTATGTCCATATGGACACTCCCAACGAGAAAGTTTCGTTCGAGCCAATCGTGCTCTTTATTTGGTTGTGTACCTCTATTGCACATCACCCTTCGAGTTCGAATGATACAAGTCTCATTCTCCTCATTCCATACTAGATACCGTTCAAAATGTACGGAAACATTGAATGTTCACGTATTCTTCATATACTCGACGGTATTGAATGAATGAATTTACCCAAACGAGCGTTATTCACAGAAAAAAAATCAGTGCACATTTTCAAAATACGTACTCAAATTTGCAAAATAATACCTATACAAAACGAAATGAACATCTACGCCCACCAAGCCTGACAGAAAATTTGGTAAAAATTATCTATCTACGTATTATAGGTACCTGTTTTTTTCACTGAAACGAAAATCAACCCCCAGCCCAGCACGACATGTGCATTGTGCATGCAGTGTGCACGGAAAACAAAAAAAAACAGAAGCAATCCCGTTTTGCCGCCGTCTGCCAGTTCATTATGCGTTCACATATCCCAAACCAGGCACCCCGTGTATAGTGCATACCGCACTCTATAGAAGAAAATTGTTTCAGTATCTTTCGTGTCCAAATTATGGCTTACCCGATCCGAGGTTTAGCTCACTCGGAAATCTATACCTATGTGCGGTTTTCTCAAAATTTCTTATACACACACGTTCATCCTGTTTACACACGCGTTCTTCCTGTTCTATTGTCAATCGGTCGGCAACGGACCCTAAGCATCTCAACTCGCGGAAGATGTTTTTTTTTTTCTACTGGGTATCTTTCATACCCTTTTTTTTTTTTTTTTTTGTCTTTCACTATCATTCCACTACACCAGACATTGTACACTTTACACATTTTTTTTTTTTTACTACACAAAAGAAGGACCAATGGGCAATCCCACTTCTGAAAATATGAACAACATTTATGTTGCACTGCGCGAACTCGTCAAGCGCCCTTGAAAGTCAGATACGAACTGCGATCTTAACTCAATACGTCTAACTCACTTGACGAGCTGCATTGTGCAGTCCTATACTAATACTACGACACCTTTGAGCAGGAGGGATTTCCCTGTTCAATGAAGCTGTACCTACTTTACAGGTTAACACGACGACGTATATTATATTAAAGTAATAATAACAATATTTGTTCTCGAATAAAAGGGAAAATTGGCCTGTTTCCGACTACGACTATGACTACAGTATGAGGCTGAGGCTTTACTAACCGAAAATAAAGCACATAGGATTCGGTGCAAAACGTGGCAGCGTTGCCACTGAAAAATTTAAAAATGGGGACCGAGCCGAAAAAAGGGGCCACCACATAAAATACTAATATACCACAAACAAAACAAAAAAAAACCGGCCAAGTGCGAGTGTCACTCGCGCACCGAAGGTTCCGTATTTGGCTAAAGTCCAACACATCAGATATTATTTGAAATCTATATCATTCAATCTTTCCCCCCTCCATGAATTCATCACAATTTAGTTTAATTTAATTACTTAATATTTTTACTCTCAAAAATTACTCGCACATGAATCTCATTTTCTAATTATTACCTAGTACCCAACCCACGCCAATTTTCCATTCTGTATGCGACCTGTCCCAATTAAAAACTATTGACTAAAAATATATTACTTTTATTTTGTTCTGTACTCCCCAACAAAAATGTATTATACTCGCCAACGAAATTAGCAAGCGGGAACCCTGTGACTCTCTTCTGTCTTTGATGGGGTCAATTGTGCACAACTGCGTAGTAGAGATTAAAACTTATGAGAGCAACGTATTTTACATGGTAAAATTATCTTTTTTGAAAATATCTTGTAAACTATTAACTTTTCGGCAAAATAGTATTCAGCACATATATAGATAAGAACATGATCTACAAAAAAGGAATTTATGTATTTTTTTGTGAATCAAGAAATAAACCGTTTTTTGGACGAATGAAAATATTTTTTTCACCAGATTACTAATTAATCCAAAACCAATCGATGTATTCCTTCCATTGGTATTTGTCGTTTAACTAGAGGTTATACCGGATGTTGTGTGTAAATTTTAGCCTCCTATGTCAATCGGTTCTTGAGATAGACCTGGTAACAAAATTGGCTTAGTGGGTTCGGACAGACAGACAGACAGACAGACAGACAGACAGACAGACAGACGGAGAGACATCCGAGCGAAACTAATAAGGTTACGTTTTTTCCCTTTGGGTACGGAACCTTAAAAAACGAGCAACAGACATTTATTTTTCACAAAGTACTATTATTCATAAGAAGCACTTCTTTTCAAATGCTTGCATTCTAAAAGTATATAATAATAAAATTTTACCTTAACAGAAAAAGTAGCCATTTTGATAATTTTTTTTAGAACTGGCAGCCAAGGGTCCTGAGATTCAAAAATGGTCTAAGCGGCAACGCTGAAAAGTGGTGTCGCTCGAGAAGTATTTCCCCAAGGAGATGATGTTAGGATTAGGAGTAGGTAATGGTGAAAACGTCAATGGCATCAATGCGTGTTTTATTTTTCTTTCTTGTTGTTGGTTTTCTCGAATGTCATATTATTTTATTAATGATACTCAACTGCTATGTGTATGTGTCGCAATATAATAATATTAGAGAACCTTTTTGTCAAATTGAAAATCATCAAAACGGCTTTGGTAGCAAATTCACACCCTCGAGGTCGTAAAACAACAGCTTTCTCTCTCCATTTGTGTAATAAAATAAATGGATGTTTGGAAAGCGCACACGTCTTAGTCCAGAAACTGCAAAGATTGTGTAGCCTAAATTCATAATCACTTATCTCTATATACCTAGAGTAGTAGGTATTTTGTGACGACATTACCTTGAAGTGGAAAGGTTACTAGCTATCTCATGGTGTGTAACATCAACATTTTTCTATTCTCATCTATTTTCAGCTTACTTTATCTCTTAATACCGTTCACAGAATAAAACATATGACACAGGTTAGTTGACAATTCAACATAATTCGCCCAGCTCGGGGTGCCGCGAACTGTAATTTTCCTTCTTCCACACTACTTCTACGCTGGGAAGGCAAATTTTATAGATTTTACAAGACTCACTGTGGAGATGAAAAGTAACCTTTTAAAGTAGGGTACTCTGCATCCAAAACAGGATACATGGAAAAACAATTTTCGGTTGTCAAGCTTTGTTACGTGTTTTATTTCTACTCCCTATTTTACGGTACAACGGTGAAGCATGATACACCTAATAACCTCAGGCCAAAGGCACATCCCATTCATCATTTGTGTTAGGATGTCGTTTCATCTTGGGACCAGAGAGACTCCTTAAAAAACGCATGAAGGTAGTCAAGGAATCTACTAATAGGTCGTTACCACCCGAAACACATCAATTCGAGAAGTGAAGGCGTGAGGCGGTCTTTTGTTTTCTTTTTGTTTTCTCATGTAAACCGGGTTGGCTGTGCCGGCCGTAGAGAACATTATCGTCTAATTGATAATTACGCTTTATACAAAAATAAATTGCCTCCTGCAATACTGTTCACACAAGCCGAAGTGTAGGTTTACATGTCGGGCTGTTATTGATCTAAAAATGCGATATAATGACTGTGTTTAATCATCTCTTACTAATTGTTGCTAAGCAAAGTACCTACAAGCGAAAAAGACCTATGGTAACCATTGACGGCAGTTGAATAATTCACAATTGACAGAGATCTCAGCAATTATGGTTTTTAAAAGTATAAACTTCAGAATCGTTTTAATAAAGTTTTTTTTTAACATGGAGAATTTAATTCTATCAAGTATATTCTCTTCTGCTCAATTTCTCTTTTGAAACTGGCCCCTCATATTGAGTTGAATTTCTTTTCTTATGTGTTACCGCGATATTACACAATAGCGTAAACCAAGCACCAAACATCCGGCGTCTATTGGTAATATCGGATTCTTGCCGACTTCGTTGCCGAGCAGTCCAATAATTTGCCCCCTCCGTGGGACCGCCATAAGTCATTGCTTCACGGAAATCGGTATAAAGACTTATTTTATTGCCCGAGCTATTTGATTTATGTGAGATAACGGTTCGGAACTCACTGCTTTTATTTATTAAATTGAAGATTAAAAAGATGGCACGTACTTTTCATGCGATAAGCAGTGTATGGATTTAATTGGCCGCACGCAAGACTGAGTATTGAACTGGCATCTCCTGCAGAAAGAGTATATTTTAATCTGTTTCAGACCTTTCATGCTTTAAAAGTACCTACACAAGAACAAAGTTTTCGATGACTTACCTTATAGGTGGTGTTTAGAATACAGAATTTCATAATACAACAAGTTTCAGAGCAAGGGCCTTAGCAGAGGCTTGTGGCACACCGCTAGTTACTTATCGTACCTAGTCTGTTTTCTTTATCTTACGAATATCGCCAATATTTAAATTTTAAGTTTGCTCATATGATATGTTCCTAATTATTGGGCTTTTGTTTTTCAAGCAAAGGTATCGTTTCCTAGGCTCTAACCACTGTCTGCATGCATTTGTGTATTTTTTTACCTGTCCACCATTGAAAACCTTTTTGAGTAGGTACCTACTTCACTCTTGAGAACAAAAACTCAGCTATTCGAGAGTTTAGTCTGATTTAAGAGCTAACACTGCCAAAAATAGTGAAACTAAAAAGCAACAACAAAACAGCTTGTTGAACAACGAATGTCTAAATCAAGTTCAGTCTGTTAAGAATTTTTTGACACGAAACAACATTTTTTTCTAAATACCATTGTCGACCTCAACACCCAAATGATAGGTGAAGAGAAATCAACAACAACATCTACCCACCCTACTCCTCGGCCAAGCCTTCTCTTGGGATCGAACGAGTTGCTGTACGGCCGACTTTCCCATCAACTTAAACTATACAATCTTCCAATCACAGGAATATGTTACCCAGTAAAATCAAGGAATTAATTCCTGTCACGTTAGCATTCCGAATCAGAAGCCACTCAAACCATGAAAACTCAATGTCACAATATTGTAGTTACGCCCACAAAGCCCACCCGAAACCATGTCACATGCTCGATTTCACATGACATCAGCCATGGCCTGTAGAACACATTCCAATGCCCCGCATCCGCACTCATATCTGGTGGTCACACTTGTCGTTTGTGTGACCCAAATCCACAATCAATTGTCACCTCTTCAATGTGTGGTGCCACCCGCACCTCTTCAAAGTCTCTCGTGGTAGATTAATTGTACTCCGACATTGCCATCAATAACACTGTCTCCACTCCGAAAACAGTTGCGTTCCATTTACGAATTCCATTTAGCGTAATGAATTAATTGTCAATTCCGAATCAATTAAACATGAGCCCTGAGTTGGGGCCACCAACCAAGCTGGGGTTAGGGCCGAATGTCGCCGCCAATAATGAAAATTGAATTTAACGATGACAGCTATAAATCAAATACATATAGAGGACGTCCTTTCCGACACATCCATTAAACATCTACCACCTGTAATCATCCTCCCAGTCATTGTTTCATTTGTGCACCCATACCACTCAACAAGCAACAAAAAAAAAACGCGATGGAGCAAAATTATTTGGGGGGAATAGATACTATAACAGATTACCACAGCATAATGAAATAATTATTGTTACAACGTCGTACCCGTGGCCCCCTCACAACGTGTTTCATCCATTTTAAGATTGCACACATTTCCATTTAACCACCAGCCTTAAACCATATTAAGTTGGTAGGGTGCCTGCCGCTCGATCATGGGCCATGACACATGGAGCTCCACACCATTGCATGGGTCGTTCGGCAAGCGAAGGATATGCGCGTTAATAACCCATGTAGCCGTAACAGCGAAGGGTTTTGAATGGTTAATTGTGTGACACATTTTGTGTGACGCTACATGTACGCGTGTGTGTATGTTTGTTATGCCAGCATGAGTTTTGTATATCTCCTTGAATTTAATAAACGTGTCAACGTGAGCGATGAGACGGCATCCTCAAAGGAAGAGGAAATTCGTTATCCGACACAGCCACTTGAGGTTCAAAGGATAATAGAAATTCTACCATCTAGATGTGAATGCAAACAACAGCTCTACCAGTGCAGAGCCCAACTGTCACAGCAGCATATTAAATGATTGGCGTTACACTCTCTGTATGATGCCTTTGTCCTATAATTGCAATGCCACTTAAAGCGATTCGACTAATAGCCGGCGGAGTAATTTAATTACGAAGCCACAGAAATAGGAGACTTCCTCTTCGAGTTGATGTTTATTCAAGGCCGCTTTCGGGTACATTAATGTTGTCCTACTTTGCGCAGCTCCACAACAGTTGGTTGACGTTACGTTGTTGTTTAAATAAAAGTGCGTAAATAAAAAAAATATGTGGGATACAAATTGACAATCAACGAAAGGAGAGTTTTCAACTCAACCAAGTGGTGTGAGGATAATTATAATTAACGTATTTAAAAATGCTTCATATGGTAGTCACGCAGACTTGAATATTTTCCTGCTATTGAAAAATTATGAAAGACGGCATATCTAATAGTAGACCATCCTCCATACAATAATTACAAGTTTTAACCTCTTTATAGGAGTCACTCCATGGCATTCCAAATTACGTAGCTTTTTTGTTGGAAAAACGTCAGTTCCCATTCACAAAAAACTTAGTCATGAAAATGTATTTTCGAACATAGATTATTTAGATTCTAGAACATAAAAATATGCTCCGAAAGATTTGTTGGACTCTTAATCCCATGACCAAGGGTATAGAGTTGAAAACAGTCGAAAAATTCATCGGAAACAGAAGTTTTGGCATACATATTTCAGTTTTCAAAACGAGTCGTTTAAAGTCATTTTCTACGAAAATACCACGAAAACGACTTCCAATCGTTGGGTTGTTGAAACAAACACACCTTTTGCAATGTTCAGCAAATGGTTGAAAAAACATATTTTAATATCACCTAGAGAGTAAGTAAATTAATACCCAAAAATCTTGCACAAGTGTAACAAATATTGAAATTATTAATTTAGACTCGTAGCTCAATGGTGTATCATTGTGTTTCGAACTCAGCAAAGCAAAAGTAAAGTAGGATTCTCAGCATCCCTGCATAGTCATGACCATGAGCATGACCATTTCCCTCTATTGGTTTCAATCAGAGTCAACTTGGAAAATATTGTTCACCATAATAGAGAAAATTTGAAGTATGTTCCCCAACTCTAGTTTGGGGCGATTGAGGTAAGAAAGTTTAAATAGTTGAAAACTCAAAGTTTGAAAGTGGTGGTTTATGCCCTCTATCATCCCTGGTGGCATTTAGGAATAAGAATGTTTTCAATTAAGAATTTAATGCTTTCACTATATCGTAGGAGGGAAGAACTTAAATAATTGCATTTCATGCGGAAGTTCTTGATTGCATGCAATTCACATCAGAATCCAGTTAATGTTTGTGTATGTCCTCCAATCAGATGACAAGCAAGACCTAAGATTCAGAGGTTCATTAAGTGCACCATTGTTCCCTTTCTTGTGTGAATGTTATTGACCTGAAGGGAAAAATCCGATTCCTGCAGCTAATAAGATGTTCATGGAGATTGAGTGATTTATTGAAGGATACTGCCTTGAGGAGGTAATTATGTGGAAGTGATGGATTTGCCTCAGACAGATGTAAGAAAAGCCTATTAGCAAGGTTTTATTGATGAAATTGAATAACGAGTTTGTTATTGAAGAACGTTGTTCGTGTATTGATAAGTGAGTGTCTGACTAAAAAAGTGAGTGTTAGCAAAAATCACCAAGTTCGTTGTCCTAAGAGCTCAAAATAAAACTTAAGAATGGCTGCAAGGAGAAGCAAATGCACCTGTGTATGTGTTCTTTGCTCTGTAGGTACTGTTTCTTCTTATGTTTTTAATATAAATTTGTGGGGCCGACATCAATTTGTTTTAAGTGGGTAGTAACTGGTCACATTACGTCAAGAAGGTCGGGTACATTTCCACACATCATAAAATAAAACCTCACCTAGAGAATGGTTGGGAGAAGCTCGCCTCCTACTAAATAGACTTGCAGGTCCCGAGTCGCAACCCGTAAAGAGTCTCTGCTTGAGACACCGCATTTTTCTTCGCTTCTCTCTGCCTAGGAAAGTTCGGAAGGAATGCAATGGGCTATTGTCAATTTTGGGGGCTCGAATACATAATCGTGCCTTGTGAATAATGTTTCATGCCAGATCACTTTGAAACGTTGATAATTCTTGAGCCCGCCTTTTAGCAAATAGAGCTAGTGGAGGGAGGGATCCTCATAGGAAGCATATAGCTTTAGATTGGCCCTACCTATTACTTACTTACTTACTTAAGGTGGCGCTACAGTCCGGGGTGGACCTGATCCTCAATACCAACAAGCGTCTCCAGCCAGCACGAGCTTTGGCCAGCTGTCTCCAGTTTCGCACTGCGCCGTCCCTCGGGTATGGCTATGGATTCGAAAATCTTGCTTTCTTAGCCCAAAGAAACAGTGATTGGCAAGAGTTATTCTTCGTTTAATCTCAGCGCTGGTGTCATTGTCTGAGTTCATAGCGAAGCCTAGGTAGACAAAGTCCTTTACCACCTCCAGTTATATCTGTCTATAGAGATATTCCGACCAAGACGTCGGTGTTGGCTGTCCTTTCTTGATGACAGCATATACGTTGTCTTGCCCTCATTGACCGCCAAACCCATTTCGCCGCTCCCGTCTCAATACTCGCGCCAGTGACATCGCGTTGCGTTCTGCCGATTATGTCGATGTCGTCCTATTTACTCATGTAAATATCATACCATGCATTCATCTCCATGATATTCAACCTTTTTAGGGTGATTCCAAAAAAAAATAGCAAACTGGCTCTGCCAACTCAAAACATGTTTCCTTGTTTATTGGTGGCCGGATTCTTCATAAGGCTTAAATTAGATTCCTCTTACACAAACCCAGTACACAGTCAACATACATCCTGGCAATCTACACCCAAGAGGCTCTTTCATTCTTTCAATTCGAAATGGTTTTCCGGCACTAAAAGTCATTCAGGCAGTCATTCATTCAGACCACAATGATGATGAGGCTGCTGCAGCTTCTCTGCTTCTCGCCCGCACGGTTATGCACGGCAAGCTATTCATTGAATGCGCCCTCTCTTCCCGTTTATTTTTGAATCATTTTGTGTAACATTGCTCCTCTGTTTGTGTGTTTTTCATTTGGTTAAATGCATAGGGTTGCAACACCCGACGACGTTCACTTATACTCTCATATAATTCACCAAGCCTCCCATTAACCTGTTAATTTGCATTTGGTCTAGCCGTTGCTCAATAGAATCGGGCTTGTGCATACATACATGTACTCTTGTAAGAGGAACGACTATTGGTGGTGGTGGTGAACCATTTAAGTGGCTGTGTGGGACATTTCAATGCTTAGTCAACTATCTGGCTCATTGAAAGGACGAAACCACTTTAAATGAAAAGAGTTTCAACGCTACTTCATTAGAGGTTCAGTGAACCGTTTCATTATGTGAATATGTGTTCATGATAGCACAAAATACAATCTATTCGGCAGGCCTTCCGTACGCCAAAGGGCAAAGCATTTGCACAGCGGGCGCATGAACATACTAAATGAAGCGTGAGCCGGGTAATTTCATTGAATTGAGTCATTATGACGTCGCTACCGGTTGCTGTTATAGACAGACTGCTGACAGGGTAAATAACAAATAAGTTGTGGTAGACGCGTTTATCGAGTAATTTATTCATTTTGACTTTTAGACCTTTTCGAGATTTCACAATTCTTGACTTAATCATTTCTACCTTTACTCAGTTGGGTGGAAGAGACCATTTTATAGAGTGAGACTTAATAATGATGGATGGAATTTATGTAGTTTGGCTGTTTGATGTTTTTGCGAAATTTAACGCTCCAATGACGAAAGTAGACTATACGACGTGACATGTGAGATTAAAACATATTTACACGAGAATTTACATGAGAATGGCGTATAGGTGTTCAACTAGCAGAATCTGAAAATATTCCAGTCGACAATTTATTCAAGTGCAGGTCCGCAATAAGAACATTTTTATCACGGATGTCGGATGGTCATGAGCTCACTTCGACTTTGTACTGTATGTATTGATGTTTAGATGCCTATGCCTAGACTTGAAATACTTCGGCAGCCATGGAGATGGTATTCATGCAATTTGTGATGTCGCTCTTTTGGGGCATACATTCAGTTTATCTATGTCACTAAAGCTAATTGAAAGTCTCATTCATTTTGTCAGATGATTGGATGGCAAGTCGAAAGGCGAAGCTAAGCCACTACCTTTTGTGGCATGCAGTAGATGCTCCAATACATAAAACATTGTTTGGGAGCCAAACCAATGCTCCTCCACAACAGCAACCTGACAACCAAATGGAACCAACTATACGACCCCGTAAAGCCAATTATTCGAACATTGTTTTGCTTTCGTGGGTGAACGATATTGAAATAGTGCCGATGTAGGAAGTATATAACGTTATTGTAGTAGCCAGGCGACACAAGTCACCAGGAGTGCAATGTCACAATCATAACCTCCGACGTGCTATAGATTTTGTGGCACTTAAAATGGATACTCGGACTTATTTGGAAACCCAGAGTTGAGGGCCGTGTTGGCGTACGGTATTTTATTGAAGGCGAAGTTGGTTATTATCACAAACAGATTGGATACATTCGGAATCAAAAGTCACTTTGAATGATTGGTGGCAATTTCTGACGTGAATTCTAGTGGACCATATTTTCCATAATTACATTATATTGAGGCTTTAGCTAACTATATCAAGTTGATTTAGCTAATTCACGTTGGCTTGAACATGGTTTTATTAGTTATACCATTCACACCGCACCGAGAACCGTGTTTTCGTCGAAAACTCGTCGATGCATTCACACCGAAAACCAACTAGTTTTCGTTTGACGTCAGCTGTGTAAACGATTGTGGTTACAGATTTCCATCACATCAATTACCAAATAAAATTAATTCAGAGCATTTAAAATGTAAGTTGTGTTGTGGCTTCTGTGCGGTCAGCTGTTCTGCTGAATTTCCTGAATATTGCTTAAAGTTGAGTTTGTTTCAACAATCAAATGGTTGGAAGTAATTTTTTTTTACGAAAACACCACGTTTTTCAGTTTTCGTTGTCACAACTGAAATATGTATGGGAAAACTTCTGTTTTGGTGTGCTTTACCTTGGTCATACTAAAATTGCACTTTCTCCTCTCTACTTTCGACAGAGAAAATTAAGGTCTACCTAACTTAAATCAAAATCAATTTCCAAATACCACACACTCCATTGTACTAAAGGTACACAAGGGCTTTATATTGATTAGAATATTTAATCAAGTTTCACCAAATTGGTGTTCGGTCATGCGTGTCTATACATTGAGTTCTAGTGTTTACATCCGAGAAGGAAAAAGCAAGTAACTGTTTGCTAAGTGGCTACATAACATGGTCCTCATTGAGACAATGAAGCCAAAAATCTCACTAAAAGTCAAGGGATAACAAGACACATTTACGAAATTTGCTTTCAATTAGTTACAAACACGCTCGAACTTGATGAGCTTGATCAGGAAAACTTTTCAAAGTGATTCGTTCCGAATCCCACATAACAATCCCATTCAAACAAAGGTTTTTAAGAGGATTCCATAGTAGAACCACAAATTCGGAACAAATCCTTTCTTGATGAAGGGTTTGTCTCCCCACTCTCGCACCATCTGCTACTCAACTATCAAAACTGATGCCATCGAAATTGTGAGAGGTTAAACTTTACGAATGTGCCACACAAACAACGACGCTCGGAACGAGGTCAGGAAACTAAAAAGAATAAGAAAAAACCCGATTCGTGTCGACGCTTTTCAAGTTTTCTATACACATACCTGCATAAATTCTATCCCATAGGGTACAGTGAAGACAGAACACATTATTAGAACATAGAGAATTGGAACCTTATTAGGAGTAGCCTTTTCTTTGTGTCAGTTACAATGGATTGAGTATTATGGTCAATTTTGCTGAACTACATACTTGATCTTGAATGCTACGTATAGTCTCACAGCCAAAATTATATTTTAAAGCCATCTGCACCTGCTCAGTTTTTCCCGTGATCAAGGTGCAAGCTTAAACAATTGAGGCATCAGACTATCCCTCTCTTTGTTTTTAATAGCATATTTGTCACGATAGTAAGCCGGGAAAGGCTGTAGTTTCCCGTGGTCCAGAGGACCCAGCAAAGGTGGCCATATGGTCCTACCCCTTAAGCCCTCTTCACGCACCGACTCAAAGTGAACCCCGGCAACGCCTTCTTTCTACCAAACTTTTTTTTTAAAGATTTTACGGAGATTGATAGAGACCATCAGCAATGTTCCCATAAATCAAAGCATTAAAGACTGTTGTGGGATATTGGATATACCACACGCGAACATAACTTCAAATCGTAGTTCGTGGGGCCTGCCAAAAATCGTTCTGCTCTCTTTCTTGTACATTCGTTTTAGATATCTAATTCCAGAAATGATGGGTTTGGCCCTGAACTGAGTAAAAGTATAAGAGATTATTGAGGCCACGAATTTCTTCTGGCACTATTTTCGAATTTAATCATAATTCTTAAACTGGTTTCCCCTGGCAAATAAAGCAGCAAACAATTTGACACATATTTCAACTTTTCAGTATGTTTTCGCATTTATTTCGACAAACTTCGCCACATCGTGTATTGTAGGACATTGTGTGCACATCAGAGGAGGATCAAAGTTGTTATCCCAGATGCATTTTTCACAGAAAGAAAAAGTCTGTTGGATTGATTTCTGATATCCTGATGGAATCCTTTCACGTGGATTTTAATGTAATCTCTGTTCCGATTTTTTCCCGTTAGATGTGGGGTCGTGTGTAACCGCAGATAGGTGACGAAGCATAATACTGGAATAAACCTCTTTGGAGAGGAATGTTTGAGTAAAAAAGGTGAGTTGTGGTGTTTTCTTTTTTTACAATTCGATAGTTCAAGGGGTTTTTATTAATTTGGCTACAGGACAGAAAACTCCCAAAATATAAGTATTTTGCAAATAGTTATTCATATTGGTATGTATTGCCAAAAGCTATAATTCCTCTCGAAACCACTCGCATGACTTAACCTGAAACCCCTTTATCATATCAATTTTTCTGATGATGAAGACGTCAATGGAAAATATCCCATTAGGACGAAATGTTATGGAACCCTTGGAAATGTATAGCCAGCCATCCATTTAATGCAAATGTCAAACTCTCCTTCTCCCCAGAAAGGATTCATTTGGAAAATTAATTTCCATATTGCTACTACCTGTGTAGCTGTATAGATATGTACCTCTCACCTATATCTACCATTTCCATCATCGCAACAGTTCGAAAATAAAGCAATCACAGCCTTTGACATTCATCTGGGAGAATTGGTCCAAAATAAATGTTTGCACAAGAATATTAAATACTCGTTCGAGTCGGGAGCAAGTGCTCCTTTCGATGGGAGCGAATAATTGTTATATGTTGAAGGAGTTTCAGTTTAGTTCTATAATTAGAAATATAAAGTATTTCACTTAAAAAATATTGCCAAACTCAAATAGTCATGTTCGTGGCCAAAGTTCCCTAATGCACTTTTAGAGAGAACGCACCCACATCCGCTTTGAGTGTGTCTGCTTTTTGTACATATTTTCTATTATTTTAATTATTCTGTTATTTCCAAACTCAAAGACCGTCCTCCACTTGCCAGTGAATAATTGTCATCGCGTCCTTATCCAGCACAATAACGAGCGGTTGATGTTTCGCGAATATTAAACTTGGAAACTTATTCATCAGGACCTTCTCGTTTGCTCTTATGACACGCTGCTCAGCATCGTTATTAACGGAGCGGAATTCAGTGGTGACACAAGCGGATGAATCCATGGGACTTGTTGTTTGTATAGTATTTCAATTGTTTGTTGTTTATGGAATTTACCCGGTTTGTGTTCATTTAACGGCTTTAGTGTCATTGTTTGTTCCGCTTTTGTTTTCGAAAACAAAGCATTCTTTATGTGGAATGATTTTTGAGATGCGACGCCGTTTAATTTTAATTTTCTCAGTTGTTGTGAGTGTGAATGGAAGAAGTTTCTCCGAGTGGAACTCTTTTATGCGATTAAATGGAATTAAACCGAACACAGACAATTCAAAGTTGTTGGCGATTTGTTTTTTTTTTTCGAAAGCAACATGTTTTATTGTTGTTTGACATATGTTTGTTGCGATCAGACACGAATGAAACAAATAACAAATTGGTGTATTATTAAATCTTAAAGAGGGTTTCTTAAATAAAAATGCAAGTCGTACTTGATTCAATCCTCGTTCAGTCTCTTTTTTGAATATTCATTTTCAGGTCCGAACAATACCAATACCAGGCCTAGCTTCTCACAACCATCCGTTTTGTGCGAGTTGTCATTTTTGGGACGACTAAGGCCCATTTTATTCACTCGAAGTTGAACACAACTTGGGGATTTTTATATGGAAAACTGCCAAGTTGTGTTCAACTTCGAGTCAATAAAATGGGCCTAAAAGTGACCAACAATTTTAAGCCGAGTCCCAACGGCTAAATTGAGAATCTTTTTCAAAACATATACAGATACCTACAACCTACATACTCGGAAGTTTGTTATATGTTCGCATTGAGATGGTAAACCCCTCAATCAATAGTCCGACACACTACCACCTGAACCCATGTTCAAAATGTCCAACTTCTCCAGAAAGTCTTGGGAAAGAACTATTGTCACATGCTAACCTCACGTCTTACAGTCTTGTAAGGACCAGAGGTTTATGTTTATTGAGAACTCGAAGCACTTTGCTACAGTAGATGATATGATTACGTTTACCATTACACCCAACTACAAAACTTCTTATTGAATCGTGTCCGCAAATAATTAACTTGGCAATGTCCTTCAACAAGTTTGTGGCCAGAGTAATCCTGTTAGCTTACAATGTAATGCGTTTATTCAGCGTAGACAAATGAAATTAGAAAGTCGAGCTTTGTATTTTAAGAACTCAAGGTCCTTGCAAAGGCGAAATATTACAGGACCATTATTTTCCTTTTGTTTGTGTCCTTTACACATTCTGCAAAGATATTTATAATGGATTATGGTTCCTATGAAATGAAATTTGCCGAGACATTTCTATGCTCTTGCTAGACATGCATATTAAAGAGACCACAGATCCCACACAAGTACACATTTATAGCTAAGTATATATGGATATAATGAGAGGGACAAAGAAACAGTGAAATAATAAACAACATACAACATCATAAGTGATGATAATAAAACTTTCATGTGCTCAAGTATACCTATGCTCTAAATACGACATGCTTTTAATGTCCTTGAAAGAGGTGGAGCAAGAAGCAGCTTGATTTTCTATCCACCTACCTTTTCGCCTCGAAATTTTCCTCGATAACTTTGCTTTTGTACATTTTGTTGTTTCCACTCGTCGATGCCATTAATTTAAGGATTAGGTAGGCAGGCATTTTTTCACTGTCAGTGAAAGGATATAGCAGAGCTATTTTTTCGGGTCCTCCGATGGGTATATTTTTTTCTGCTCTCTTTTTGGATGCCTTGCCGTTGCCAGTTGCCACACGCTGTGTGTATATGCTCGGCTGGTAATGAAGGACGACAAATGACTATTAGATGGTAACACTTGTGTCGGGATAAATGAGGTAACTTATAAATAGGGGTTCACACGACACACGCTACTGGCACTGGGATGAAAAGTGAACGCTTTAATAAATTATCGGTGGATTTGTGACAATATACCGATGAGCCTAACGCGACCCCGTTCAAGGAAAGCGCTCTCGACACTATTTTATTTTATTTTTATGAAAATATCTCCCACGGCGGATTCCGTTAAGCCTTTCAATAGATAATTGTAGCTCAGTATGAAATAAACAACACCCGCTTTGAACATATTTTAGGTGAAGGTGAGGAGGTAACCCTATTTTTTCGGGATTTGTAATCAATCATTTTTAAAGGAAAATGCATCACTTCGGTAAATTAAATTCTAACAAAGGAAAATAGAGGAGGGGTAAATGGAACTGCAAAGGATGCGGAATTCGTAAGCTTACAGACAGCTCATGTTCGAACTCGTTAACCTTCACGTTGTGCAGTGCTCGAGTGAAACTAACAAGAGTTGGTTGACATTCACTTGGAAAAAGGACTTAGTGAAGTATTTTGTAAGTATGTAATCGGATTTATATTATAGGTACTTTTGCTACCGAAAATTCGTGGAAAAAAGGAAAAATTCTATACAGACGGCGTAGTGTACCTACGGATATTCGACAAAGCTTATATTCTTTGTAAGATGCACAATTGCATCTGGTGTTTAAAAGAGCGTGACTTTAACTTGGGTCTTTTGAAAACAAAAACAAGGTAGGTAGGTAGGTACCTAGCCACCAATCTGTTGGTGGTAGATAAGAAGTAAGATAGATAAGACCTAATTTTGAATCCGCGATACTAATAATCATTTTTAGTGTCCAGATAAATTTTTCGAACTCACAATGGCGACATTTTCCATACAAAATTGCATATTGTGACCTAGAAAATATTTAGTGTGGAGGTTAAAACGTCTGGACACTAAAAATGATTATTGGTATGGCGGAATGTCTTTTGATGTGTTATGCCTTATGCCACATATTCAAGTCAGTAAAAGCTCGTTAATTCGGATATCGGAATGGTTGGGGGGAAGGTCAGTCCTATTAAACGAATTTTCCGAATTAATGAGAGAATTTTTGTATGCACTAAAACGCGTTGCAATTGATGAAAAAATGCAAGGACTTAAACCGAAAAATTATTTCATTCATTTAATTCATTTTTGTAACCAAAAATTGCCGGGAAATTACCCGGACTCCTCCAAAAAAAATTGGTATGATTTGTTCAGACTTCTACATATTTGAGATCTATTTGGTACCTATAGGTATGTGTTCAATCAATAATTTAATATAATTTAATAATACATTTAATTAAATTTTTAGATAAAAAATTTAAAACCTCTACTCTCATTTATTAGGAAAATTCTCTTTTATTCGGAAAAATTTGTTTTTTCGACTAAAAGTGTTTTCCGAATTAAAGAAATCCGAATTAAAGGACTATTGATTCCCGCAAAAATTTCGATAAATTTTCTTTGATTTTCAGTAGTCAGCCCCCCTGTACATTTACTTGAGAAATGGGGGCTGACTATGAGAGACACGGTTCTTTTAAACATTCTCCAGTCGTCAGCCCCCCCTTCTTATGAAAATTTGTAAATTACATTGGGGCTGACTACTGGATACTTGCGTGGCCGACTACTGGAGCTGAGGGGGCTGACCACTCGCAACTCATACCCTTTTCACTTATTTTGCAAATAGTTTGCATTAGGTAGCTCATATCCCTAAGAAGCTTAATATTTTCCCATCCACAGACTTCAAACATTCGGAAAAGCCAAATACTTGATTAAATAGTTGAAAATGGATTTTTAAGGACCAATCAAACTAAAAAAAAAGTTAAGGGCCTGACTACTGGTGCCATCACCCTATACACAAATGAAAATAATAATCAAATTACTTAATTCTTTCTATAATCAGTTAACAGGCCATATTAAATATTTCCTTTTCGTTTTTCACACCTTCGATGGATCCGTGGTGAACAATCTACCTGTAAGCAATAGTCAAACAATAATACCTAGCCCACTGCAGCTGTGAGACGCAATTAAAAATAATCCATTTCCTTCGCAATAAGCCAGGTACATACCTACAGGCATAAGCAAGTCATACTATGGTTTCTCTATGCCTACAGCAGTTGTTCTAATGCATCGCATCCAATACCAATTCATTCAATCAAAGTTTTCATTTCAGCTAAATAAATAATTGTAAATGACAATTTTCAAGTAGCCACTCAATCGTATAATTAAATTGCCAATATTTGGCCGACCAGATACCTAAAATGATGAATCACACTCTGCATCACCACTTCACAACTCAATTGATTGGATTCTCCGCTCATACCTACCTATTCTGTGAAAAAATCTTCACTAAACTGTCTAATGTACGTTCAAGTTGGTTGTTTTTGGATGTTCCTACATTTTTCGCTCTCGCTGGATAAGTATGTGTGCGCTGTGTACGCGGTAGGCCGTTGGGACTTCTGATAAGGTAAATTATATTAATTTGATAAATTCAGCCCTTTATAGGACCTGAAAGATCCATTGTGCCAAATTACTCCATTTTTAGTAAGACTGATTTTGTTTGTTCTATTTCAATTACAACGCAGTTCAATGGGCCGCAAATGTCCTTCAAATCAAGTCAGCAGGAGTACCACATACAATAAAGGAGACTGTTTGCGCAGACAGTAAATTTAATTGGACCTTCAAGACGCGCATTCAATCACACACACTAATGGCGTCATAAAAGTTCAGCCGAGGATAATTCTTTCTAACTCTCTTATCACTGTATCGTATACGTTTCATACAAGTGTAGATATATATTCCGGGTTCCAGGCGTTCTCTACCACGTATCTACACAAATTTTGTATTTACGAGTCCCTTCTCTTCCCCGTGCTTGTCAAGCTTGTCAGAATGGAATAATCGCTTGACAAATTGTTTGTGGTAGCAGTAAATAATAAACGCAAATACAACACAGGTTTGAGTTAGCTACAGCCTACAGTAGATCTGGGACGGGATTAAAATAGCGCACGCTGTAAAGGAGACGTGGCACAGTTCAAGGGAACATCTGGTGAAACGGCATTGAAATCTATGCACGGGTTGAAACAGCTAAATCATTTCAGCGTACACCTACACAACCGGATTTTGTATGAATCTGTATTACCTATCACTGTTGTGCTGTTGTACTCTAAGGATTAGTTCCTTCTGCAAACAGTTGGGAAAATTCTATTGGAATCCTCGTTAGTCGTAAGTGGGTAATGTGGCCAAGTTAGGTAGGTATTCTTATTGTACGTGCCATTATACAAATGTAGGTATCTTTCTACGTGTTCGTTTTCTAGAAAATGGATAAATCAAGCAAATACTCTATCGTCAGTGGATTGAAAATAGAGAACGTGTCCTTTTAGCAAATATATTTTATTGTGGATCGTGTGCAAAGGAAAACTGTAATCTTTAACCACCTACGTCTCCAATAACAAATACTTCTACAACCAGTAGTAGTGTATTATTGTCTCTTATTCCAGTTGTGCATGTCTTTATTTTTGTGAAGTTTAGGTTAGGTAAATTAAAAGGAGGAGCGTTACAACCGCCAACTTTAAGCGTAAATTTTGTGTGTAGTATCTACATTTAATTACGAGAAGGGGGTTACCTTCAACTGCTGAAAATATTAAGCCCCCTCTTCAACTGTAAAGCAACAGAAACCAATTTCAAACAGCACACAGTTATCAACGAACAAACTATTTTATTAGAGACCTTAAACCTATGCACACACTATTCAGTATACCACTTCGTTCGCTTCTTCTTTTTCTTTATATTTACAGCGGCTGGGGCACCCTCATTCGCTCTGCTGTCAATCAATTTCTTGTACTTATCGACCAAATGCGACAGGTCGTCCTTGACTTTTTTCTTGCCCTGCTTAGTTCTGTCGATTTGCATCCTCTCTATGCGATGCATTATCTTTTGTTTCTTGTTCTTGTCCTTGCGTTTCTGTTCGCCTACCCTCTTCTTATGCTCCATTGCCTGTTGCATAATTTTTTTGTTCGACCGCATTCCAACGGACGCACCCTTTTTGCCAGCGAACCCAACAAAATCTTCCACTTCTTCGGCTGGCTTGGGGGTCTTTGTTGCCACCGCTGCACGGGATGCTTCAAGGTTCTTGATGTGCTTTTGAAGTTTCTTTTTATCGTCAACTGGTGGAGTTTTTGTAGCTTTCTTCTTAAGTCCGTTCCTCCTCGCTTCCTTACGCTTTTCCAGTTTGTCCTTGTAAGTTGGATTGTTGAGTTTTGACTTTTCAATGCGCTTCTCCTTGATTTTGTGCACAGCTCGGTCTTCTATACTGAAGGCGACAATTGGACGCTGAAAAGATTATATAGAACTTTGGGTATGTGCATGGAAAAGACTTTTCTTCTGCTTACGTGGACATTTCCGAATATTGTTGGGTTGTTGTTCAGTTTCCGAAGAGCGGTGAGTGCCTCCTTATGCGTGGTAAATGACATAAAACCAAATCCCTTGGACTTACCTTTGGGGTTTTCGGGTGTTATCCTATTCTCACGCATAACCTTGCATTCGTGTGGCTTGTACCCTGTGTGGGTAATTACAAGATTCCGCAGGTTTTCGTTGTCGTAGTTCAGGGGCAGATTGTGAATCGAAAGCCGATTGCGCGAAACAAATCTGCAAAAATTGCTGATCAGCCAATGTTCTCATTATGGAGGTGGCTCGACTTACCTGTTTAGATTCTTCAGGACCTGATTCTTTACCTGTTCCAATTTGTGCCGCCTGGTCATGTCAGATGCAGAAACACCCTCAGCTGCTTTGGATCCCGTCATAATTAAGCCCTCTCTTGCCAAATACAGGTTTCTGGAGTCCTTACTTTCCTCATTTGAAGATTTTTTGTCCGCCTGTTGACGTACTTCATCTCGGCTTAATGCAGGAAATGGATCCAAAGGAGTGTCATTTAAAACAAACTCTGTTCCTGAAGCCAAACAGAGATCGGCCGATTCTTTGGTTTTGAATTTCACAAATGCAGTTCCCTTAGAATGGCCAGATACTGGATCTCGATTGATGATGGAATAGTAAACGGGTCCGAACTTCCGGCAGACCTTGCGCATATCATTGTCGTCAGCGTCGAAGGGAACGTTTTTAATAAAAACAGTACAACCCTCCTTTACGTCGTTGGACAAGTGTTTCTCTTTCTGAACATCCAGAAGCTTGGATTTTACATCTTTCTTATCCTCACTCTCTTCGTCTTCTACATCAGAGCCAATTGCACCACCTTCATCAGAACTGTCTTCTTCATCGCTTTCGGCTTCGGACTCAGATTTAATGGAGGCTTCTTCATTGTCGTCGTCGCCATGTTCTACACTTTCGTCGTTGCCGTTCTGTTCATCTTCGCTACCTTCTTCCGATTTAACTTCCTCCTTAGGCTCCACCTTCGGTTTAGCCTCACCAGCACCTTCCTTCTTTTGTTTGTATTCGTCCTTTCCCAGAGCCCAGTCTACAAACACTGTTCGCCCAAGAAACTCTTTGCCAGACATCTTCAAAATCGCTTTCGCTGCCTGGTTCACTGTTTCATACTGAATGAAAGCGCAACCCACGAGCTTGCCATCTGGACGCTTCAGAAGATTCAAATCCAGAATTGTTCCAAATTTCTGAAAATGGTCCCGCAGCGACTTTTCTGTGACTTTGTAAGATATGTTGCGAATGATTATTCTAGCACGTTTCTGTCGGCGTTTTTCTTTCTCCTCTTTTCGATTCGCGTTGAAAGGATTGCTGCGCTTACGTTTTGCTGGCTGCTCATTTTCGATTTCCCTATCTAAACGACGTATCCGGTTAATAGAACACCTAAACAATTACAAATCTTTATCATACCTGAGTTTGTATTTATTTTCTCTGTTATTTCCATCGCAAATTTAACTTCGAATCAAGATCCCAAACGTTTCCAAAAAAAATTATGTCAACTATGATTATTTTGACGTTTCACCACCAGCACGTGGATTGACACTTTCCCCATACTGCCTCTGGCGCCACCTTTCGGTCAAATAAAACAGCACGATGTGTAAACAAACTTTTTATTTAACTTTTATTTTCTGCACACATTTCGTGAAACTCCGATGGAGTCTTGAAGTAGTCTATTAGTAACAGCGTTGTCTTACTCCTAATTTTATATGTTATAAGCGACCAGGGATTTAAAATGTGTTTGCATTCCTTTATTTCGCCCCGATTGAAGGTATAACGATTGACTCCAAGTGGTAAAAGACCTTCGTATATAGCCACATATCTGTAATCACAAGCAATTAGCCACAAACCAGATTCTCGTCAACATCTTACTCACTTATTTTCGTTTCTATATATTCGCAGAGGATATTTGGTAATGAAAATCATTATAGCAGCATTAATGGCGATAAAGCCTCCAGCAAAGATCCAAATGTCCGAATCGTGTGCCACCAGACCACCCAAATCCAATTCTTGGGAAAGTTCTAAAAACTTGTTTTCTGTGGCGAATTTGAACAGCGCCAATCCACTAACGATTGCGGCAGTGCCTCCGGAAACGAGTTTCGAAGCTTTGATATAATTTTCCATTGGGGCGCGATATATAATCTTGAAGCCTTCCGGAACCTTATCCTTTTCAGCGAACTTTTCTTCTTTCATGTAACGTTTCAAAGGAATGATGGATACCGACCGGGCACATGGTAACCTAACAAAAAAAAATTATACAATACGTAAGAATAAAACGATTTACCACAAACCTTTTTGTAACGCTGAGCAATTCGTGCAGTTTTCCATTTAAACTTTGACATGACAAGTTAAATGTTCGTAGAAAAATAGACATTACAAATTTTGTAAATAAAATGTTGAAAGAAAAATCTATAATCAAACAGCTGTTTCACTTTTGACATTTAACGACGAATTCAACACATTTTATAGGAAGATTTTCTGGGACTGTTCAGTGATAGTCGTAAAATTTAGTTAGGAACTAATCAAGCCATAAAATTTTGGCCAAGCGACCAATTTAAGGAAAAGAGGTAGCAATGGGTGAACAAAAGAAAAACACAAAAGAGAAGATATTATTGAAAAAATTAAATTAATTAATAATTTCGTTTTCCATTGTGATTCTCCGATTTTGCTCTCAGATTTCAGATTTTTCATGCCAAATGGAACATTAATCGAAATTTTTCTTTCATTTCATTTGTGGTGATGCGTGCCTTAAAAGTCCAGTTGTTCTTAGATTATTATTTTTGTTTATATTGTTCATATCCATTGCAGCGCGCCTAATGTATATGTTTTCTCTCCTTTTTAAGAAAAACACACTTAAGTCTCGCGCAGAAATAAGATTCGCAAAATTGCTCTGACTCTGAAAAATTGCGTCCATTGGGGCATGAAATATGACAGCCAGTTAATTTCACCTGCAGTGGATCTGAAGAAAAGTTTTTCGTGTGACAATGGAAAACGACGCAACAAAACGGTTTTGTAAGGCCGCACAAGTCAAAAGCCCCAAAAACATTATTTTCGTTGCGATACATGACGACTCGTTTGAATTTAAAAAAAAGCTTAAGGAAAACTGGTAATTAGATTTAGCATTTAGATCACCGTATTCAAATAAAAATAGTAAATAAAAAAAATTTTTCGTGTTCTTTATGTTCATTGAATATATCGGTTTTCCTCATTCCTTACCAACAGGGATTTGACAGCGTTTCGATGCACAGTTTCATTAATGCTAGCCAATACACTACGCTTGACTGGCATTGTCCTGCCAAGGAATGTAAAATACGACAAAATACTTTGAAATCAATTACCTCTATAGACCAGCCCAAGTAACAATTTGACTTCGGTAAGGTTCAAATTGGTAATTTCTGTAGGCAACCATTTCGATAGAGTCTCTATAGGATTTGCTTACCGAAGTAGACCGATTTCGAAGCAATTGTTTCCAAAATAACTTCTGTACGTCCTTTGCGAAGCATACACGCAGGCTTTATAGAGGGATATGAAATTAAGTTTCGTTAAGATCTCTATAAGACCTCTAAAAATGAGTGAGGAGATGATGGAAAGTGTATTGCTTCGGCAAAGCTTGTGGTTGGAAGTAGAAGCTTCGTTAGAGCTTCTCACAGAAGGCATTATAGAAGCAATGAAATGTCATGCAATTAACGACTTGCGATTGGAAGTCTTAACGAAATTCTGAAATGTATCAAGTAGTTGAGATTTACCACTGCTACATTATTATGACGAATTAGCCTAGGGGTAGTGTATTGTAGTACTACGCAGCAGGACTCATGTTCGATTCTCAGTGCGACCCGTTGTAAGTGAAATATAAATTATATTACGGGGAGTATTCACTTAACGAAAATTGCAAAGAGTCAATTATAGTAGATAGAAGATAATGTTTATTAATACGAAAAACAAAATAAGAAATTGAAAAAGTTGAAGAATAAAAAAAAAAATATTTTTCTTTTCATATTTTGTGATTTTGTAAAGCTTCTATAAGGTTTCTATAAAGTTTCTATAAGGCCTCTATAAGGTTTCGGTAGTGCCCTACCTGTATAAAGTGCGCCAAATTTGTTTCTTATAGGTCTTATGCAGTTAATATTGCGGGAGGGGAAATAGCTTCGATAGCTTCTTACCGAAGTAAAATTGTTACTTGGGAGGGGTTCCCAATTTTTTTCGGCCACGGAACCCTAAATGATCAAACTTTTTTTGGCGGACCCCCATATTGATATTAACAGAAAACATCGTTCCTTGAAGTGCGGTTTGGAACAAATAAGAAAAACTCCCGGTACATATCCGTTGTAACCAATTGACATGCAGTTTTGTTTGAATTTGAATAGCTAAAACAGCATCTACTTACATAATGTACATACACAAGTGTGTGTACCCACATGGCATTCTTCCCAATCCACAACACATTGTGACACCGACACAAAAAATTCAAAATATTTTTTTCGCGGATGACTAGATGTATGAATTTGTTTGATGATGAATTTCGGTGCGCCGCGACGCACACTGGGGCAGAATAGCCTTAAAACTGCCATCAAATCAACTAAAGATGTGAGATTTTTTAAAGTGGATCTATAGTTTTAATTGGTATATGTTATATATAAAAAAACAAAAATTAGGCAAAAAAAAATTTGTATTATTAAAAAAAACGCAATTTTATAATTTATTCAAGACACAATAAAGATTCGTCATCGTCTTCATTATAACTATCATCATCAATATCTTCATCAGCTGTTGTGTAATCATTTTGTAGAGATGGAGCTTTCAACATACAAAGTGCTTCTTTAGGAAAATTTTTGACTTTGTTTTTGACTGGCTTTTGCTTGCTGGTGATAACAGGATCGGAGCTCAATAAGAGAAAGTTAAAAATATCCCTATTAGATTTTTCTCTGCTACATTTTCTGGAATTATGCTCTCTATAACGCTTAAAATCTTTATTTCTTGCCTCCTGCGATTCTTCTGTTAACTGTCCAATAGGAAGCATAGCAAAGGATATTACTTCTGGCCCATGAATCAAATACTTATGCATAGTAGGAAGCATGTTGTACCAAGGATATAATGAAACGAAGTATCTAGCCGTATCAATCGCAAATATTCTGTATTTTTCAGGGTCTATATCAAATCCACTTGATATAGTGATCAGAATTATATGAAGTCTTTTTATCAAATCAATGTTTATCTTCGTTATTTCTGCTGACAACTTTGGATTTTGAAAAAATCGTCTGGCGGTGTTTCCATCGTTGCTGTTGCCGAAACCCGGCTTTGGTTTGTCAACAATAAGGCCACATTTTTCTTTAAATTCTTTTTGGATTCGAGTTTTATTTTCCAAAACGATTTGCTTGTCTTCCACCCCACGAGCTTGCCATTTTGTTATAGGAAGTTTGTACGCTAAATGAAGAAGGCATTCGAAGCATCGAATCCAACCATGTAGAACTGAAAGACCAAATTTCAAATTTTCGGTATTCACTGCCCTTGAAACTAATTCATCAATCTTATTGAAGTCTTTTGATGTTGCACCGCACAAGAAGCATTTCATGGTTGAGGTGGTTTCAGTTAGTGCATTACACACCTTCCCGTCAACCATAGATAAAATTAGTTCATGGCGAATTTTTAATGTTTTTGCAGCATGGTTAACAATGCTTTCGTGCAGATTCAAAATTTGGTTTTCTATCTGACGGTGTTCTCGCACAGATACATCAACAGATTCCTTCTGAAATTCTATTTTTATTGGTCTGCAATATCGTGTTGACGCAGGGCGTGGGTTTTGCCACACAACGAGGTCCTTAGCAATTAATCGGAGTGGTACAATACATGTAATAAACACAGCTGAATCGTTAGCTTCAGCATCTTGAAACACTTGCTTGTACGAGCTGTGTCCTGAAGACCCGTCAAACCCCCATTTGGATATTAAGCGCATTTCACTTATTTCTTCATTTTTCAATGTATTGATGACAGGAGTTAATGTTTCGCATAGCCGCATTATGGTGTGATCTAAAAGAGGTTGCAACATGACGGAAGCTCCAGTTTCAGTCACACTAATGTCTGTTGGATAGCATAGCTTTTTAGCTAACTGAACTCTTTTATATGATGGAAATTTTTCTGGAGCACATCTTCTTATAACATCATACTGTTCTCGGGATAGTTTAGCTTCTACTAGAACTGATAATGCATCTTCATCTGATAAAAGACTGTTTGGCTTTAAAGATCTCTCCTTTGCTTCTTCATACATTTTGGCATGCTCTGGATAAGCAGAAATGTCCTTTAAAACTTTCGAAACTTTTACTTGGCCTGTAGCACGTAAGCTCATACAAGTAGCGTACACTAATTGCGAGGTAGAAGCTGATTCACGGAGTTCCTTGGTCTTAAAACGTTTGCTGTTTTCTGAAGAATTTTCAAAAGGAATAACCTGTCGACCGCGTTTCGGCTTTGCACTACATGGGAACGAAAGTGACGTCTCAAGCCACTCTTTATTGTTTTTTTTTAAATCTTGAATCTATTCTACATGCTTTCGCCAATTTAGATCTGTATTGCAATTTGAAACTACTTAGTTTCTTCTTCAAGTCCTCAACATTACAATTTGTTCGTTTTTCGAGCTCTTTTATCAAAAAAATATATTGCCCTTCAAAGTTATCCACTCCAGAAGAATGAAAAATATTTAAGAGTTCTTGTCTTGTAATAAATAAATTATTAGAAGACATTCCTAAAGAAAAATTATAAATTTTGATTAACAATGACGTTTTAGTATAATTTTTATCTTTTCGCGAAGTACCTTAAAATTGGTCTATTTCGTGAAGGAGCAAAAAGGAGCAGGAAATTTCAATTGTTTTTAAGACCTTAAACAATAACGTTTATTTTCGTGTAATTTTCATTGCTTAATATTGCTTAAAACCTAATTGAAATGTCTATTGTTAATCAATTTTCTTAAGAAATTACTATACATCAAATTTTGTCTTATGTACAAAAAACTATTTATGTAATGAAGAAAAAAAATCACTTAAACACAGTTACATACCTGAAGAAGAAGGTTCCATACCTAAATAACACCAAAAAATAATTAACTTTACCGAAAAAACTAATGTGAAAATGAACGTAATTCACTTATAAGAATTGCTTGACCTGCGTGTGAGTATAATCTACCGTTGTAGCGAGAACCAGTTTTGTTGCGAATGTTTTAAATAGTGTCCAACTGTGCCCTAGTTAGTACTCTATGTAAGTAGCATATAAAGCTTTCGCGCAAACAACATTTTTTTTTTGTAATTATCGGCACTTTTTCGTCGTTTTGCCCCAATGTGCGACGGCACGATTATGATTTTTCTACGGAACCCCTTTCACCCTTCCACGGAACCCCAGGGTTCCGCGGAACACCATTTGGGAAACGCTGCTATAGACCATGGTGGAAAATTAAGAAAGCAAAACATTAATAAAAAACAGCAGTACACAAAGTAGCAACTTGAACACACCCATCGTAGACATTAATGAATGTCTCGCTCTTTTCCCTAATACCTAATAAATCATAAATGAATGTCTCGCTCTTTTCCGCATATTCAGCGCGTTAAACATATTTTCGGTGACAGAAGCGCAGAAAAACAACGTCCATATCCTCCAATAGGCTATGATAGTGTTTTTATTTTGTCAACTTCAAAAAACAATTTATGTTCATTAAAGTGTTTTAAATAAAGATATAAGCAAATTGCTTAGAAGCTATAAACATGGTCTAAGTGTTCAAATTATTCTTCTATTCCAAGGGACATGCTAGTCACTCGAAAAAACCCATTTTTCCATTCTTAAATATATCACATTAGTATATTCGCTCGCAATGAAACGTTCTAGCAGTTCCGATATCTCGTCTGATTCGAAGCGGTATGACTTCGAAGGATATTCACAATATCAACAGCAAAACCTTCGGCATCATCAACAGCATTCTCAACAACAATTGAATATTCATCAGCAGCAACAAATTCAGGCGCATCAGCATTTGCAGCAACAGCAATTTCAAGCCCAACAGCAGCAACAATATCAACTTCAATTAGCCCAACAGCAACAACAGCAGTATGCGGCTAATCAGCAGTTCTACAATCAGTCACCTTCCTACTACCCTATGGGCTCGGTAAATTTCCAACAATTTGGCCCTCCTCCCCCGCAATCGCCAATTATGTTCAACAGTAGTCCTTCGTGGAACTTCATGTCTCCTTCACCACAATTCTTCAGTCCATCACCATCAGCAGCAGCAACGCCATCACTCCCACCACTCCCACCGCCTGATATAAAGCCTGAAAAACCACCGCTTCCAAGAGATCCGGAGCCAGGCAAAATAGGTGGGGCACATGCATCGGGCAGCAATTTCGATGGACCGGTAGAAACACAACCTACAATCGGGGCGATAAGAGTAAGAGGGTTGAATGGAATAAACAGTGGCTTGTTCTCTCCTTTTAATGGACAGACTCCCAACAGTAAAGGCCCCCTTCGTGGCGCCCAGCCTAATCGTGGTGGTCGTCGAAATCCGCATTTCTTCCCACAAACTTTGGGGCCACCTGCTGAAATACAGGGTCTCACAGAGTATAATGGATTTGGCCATTCAATAGGCGAGGACCAGCCAGCTGGACCGGAGAAACTGACTATTTACTTAAACAACAACGACACTGGTCGAGTTCAAGTCAATAAAAAGCCCAAACGTAAGCCGATGTCAACGAGATACACTCGAGCGAAGCTTTGGGTCCGAGAGGAGGCTGAAGCGGCTATAGCTCTCGAAAAGGAGTTCAATCGGATGCAGAAACGTCCGATGCTTATATTGAAATTCCCAGATCCAGACCTTAACAAATACATCGTTAAGAAGTACTCAACCTCCATCGACACTGTTCACTTTCAGCAGCCGTCAACCCCTCGGTACTGTTTTGTTCAGCTAAAGGAGAACTCTGATGTGGATGAGGTGATAGAAGCGATTCGTCAGATTCCTTTTGGAACAGGAAAAATTAGTGCTGAACTAAAGAACCAACATATGGACGATCAACCAGTCACACCTGAGGAAATTGATCCGTACACCCTGTACATAGGAAATCTTCCCACTCACATCTCGGTTCGGGTGGTGAAGCAATATTTTCCCAACGCACAACGGATAGATATTGGATACGCCCAGCGAATGAGGTACACTCGATATGCTTTCATTCGATACAACACAGTCTCTGAGGCAATGGAATCATATCGAAAAACTGTAGACGCTTTGTTGGATTCTAGAAGTCTGATTGTACGGTTTCGTCGACAGAAGGGCAATATTGGCCTACCTGGCGAGACAAAAATGAATGCGCCCAGTCGCGAGGGACGGGAAGTTCTTCCCGATAGAGTTCCAAAAGTATTGGATACGGGGCTGTGCGGTGAAGAGCATGAGGAAGACGATTTTGCCGAAGGCGACTTGGCGCATTTGGAAGGAGATATAGATGACGAAGAGGACGACGAAGGTCCAGAAGCAGAGGAAGTTAAAAACAAGGGAAATATTATCGGCCCTGTTGAGCTCGATACTACACAGCCAACGAAACCGCTAGTAGTCAGTGAACCTGCCGTTGAATGCAATGTAGAAAGTTCAATAAAAACAATACCTCCAGAAGAGAAGCAGGCGATTGCATCGGAAAATGCGCAGGAGCCTATGGCAAAAGATGAACAAACAACCCCACAAGTGGTGTACAAAATTCCAACTAAGCCGATAGAGGTTCTCAAAGTGTCGACGCCAACGCCAACAGCAACGCCAACCCCAACGCCAAGGCCAACACCAACACCAACGCCCAAAGCCCTTTCAATCACTCCGAAAGTAACTATACCGCCTAAGAAGCCTATGAACAAGGAACCTTCAAAACTGGTAGCAACGGACTCGGACGATTCTTCAGACTCACAAGAATCGATTCACTATCATATAATAGACCGCAAAGACAAAGTTTTGCAAGAGGCAAGAGAGTTGATGAGAAAGAGCCTGGCAAATAATGTTTGTAGAGGAAGATCAGAGTCGCCAGTTGTTATAGCATCGTTCCCGCCTGAATCTATATGCTCCAGCATTAAACACGATCCGGACGGCAGCAATGACAGCTGCATCAGTTCTGGAACTAATTTGCTCGGAACAATAGTCAAGGAAGAAGAAGACGAAGTTAAAATTACCGACATGGAAGACCCATTTCAAGATGACTACGACTACGATGACTTGGATGCTGGTATGTTTATTCTGCAGTGTTTCATAATGATTACATGCATACACGTCCCTCGTCGGTTTATGCGTATATTGACCATTTTTTATTTTCTATTTTTTGTTTCAGAACCCGAGGAAGAAGATGATGAAGACTGGTCTTCAAATGCAGACTTCAATGTGGCTGGCCCCAACTGGGAAGATTTCCGTCGCAGCGAACTGAGTGTCAGAGAAGACAAGCCGGACTTGGCGAACCTCGTCAATGCACAAAGCCCCATACCGCCAACTCCAATCGAAGTAATTCCTATAGAACTGGAGCCCAAATCTGAGATCTTTGAAGACGATGACATATTTGGGGAAAAAAATAAAAAAGTCTCAAATCCATTCTCAGAGAAAGACACTCTACACGATATGTTTGCCCAATTGGATTCGGATCCCGAAATGGATGACGACGACGATGATTTGTTCCGAATGTAATTTATTATTAATATAAGAACTTTGTAGTAGTTTTGCGAAATATTTCGCACCAATGAGATTGTGTGTTTCAATGATTAAAGTGATACCGAAGCAGATCTCCGGTTGCACGCACAATAGTAAAGTTATGGCTACAAGTTATGGATTTGTAAGTTAAGCCCTATCACGTGTGCGTATATGAAATACAATTGTTAGGTTTTAAGAGTAATAATAACTGTGAACTGTAAACTTTATACTGCGTGTGTTTTATTACATCTAAACGAAACGACTTCGTTCTGAATAAGGACATCTTGTCGATTCATCTCAAACAAACGGACAGTAATTCAGTGCAAACTTCCATATTGGTACTAGGCAGTGTGGTTAACTCGGATGTTACTGGTCACATAACAACGGATGTACGGAAAGAGATGTTGCTCCACAGGGTTGCCTTTAAGATTAAACTTTAATCTTTTCGTTTTTTAAGAATATAATTAACTAAAGTCCGCATAAGTGCATCTGCTTTTTTGGAGATGTTGCTTTTATTGGTTGGTCGACATAGTGACCAATCTAGGCCTTGAAAGTAGCTGCTCGACACTGAGTGGCAGACTTACTTTGGATTCTAATGTTTAATACGATAACTGTGAACCATAAATCACATTTCGACAGTTGTTCTTTTAAATTTGTAGAATCTCCTTGTAGAAATTCCTCAATCCTCTTGAATATTCTTCCTTTCGCTGCTATGTAAAACTAATGGTAGTGGTAAACTCTAGAGACGAGCTATGCAGAGCCATGTCTAGTTTTGGCATCCCTACCAAACTCGTCCGTCTGTGTAGGATGACGATGGAGAAATCTCGCTGCTGCATCAAGGTCGGCAATGACCTAACCGAGACCTTTGATGTCAAAAAAGGATTTAGACAAGGCGATGCGCTGTCATGTGACTTCTTTAACATCATACTTGAACGAATAGTGCGAAACTCACAAGCTAACATACGAGGTACGATCTTTCAAAAGTCTGTACAATTACTTGCATATGCGGACGATATTGACATAATTGGACGAACACAGCGAGCTGTCACTGGCGCGTTTGCAAGTATAAACACAGAAGCGGCTAAAATGGGCTTAGCGGTTAACGAGGGCAAAACAAAGTATATGCTGTCAACAAGAAGGGACACCCAACATCGACGAATCGGGCAGAACGTCACAATAGATAGCTCTAACTTTGGCTCTGCTATAACATCTGAAAATGGCATCTCATCAGAAATCAAACAGAGAATAACTCTTGCCAACCGCTGTTTCTTTGGGCTGTGAAGGCAACTGTGTAGTAAGGCCCTCTCCCGAAAGACTAAGGAGACTCTGTATAAGACCCTCATCAACCCAGTCCTGCTGTACGGATCTGAAGCATGGACTATTTCCAAAGCGGATGAAGATATCCTTGGTCGATTCGAGAGAAAAATTCTTCGTAAGATATTCGGTCCCGTCTGCGTTGACGGGTTTTGGAGGAGACGATTCAACGACGAAATATACGAGCTGTACAGCGACATCGACCTAGTCAAAAAACTGTGCATTGGACGTTTGAGATGGCTAGGACATGTAGAGCGAATGGACATCAACGCTCCGGCCCGCAGAGTTTTCGATTCCAACCCAGAGGGTCAACGCAGTAGAGGAAGACCTCGCCTAAGGTGGCGCACACAAGTGGAAAACGACCTCAACCAACTTGGAGTGCGCAACTGGAGGCAGTTGGCTAAGGACCGGGCCAGCTGAAGAGGCTTGTTGGTTGAGGCCCTGGTTCACCCCGAACTGTAGCGCCACCTAAGTAAGAAGTAAGTAAGCGGTAAACTCTTTTGTATATCGACACAGTACCTATTTTTGCGTTGTTTATGGACAACCACTCATGTGTAAAATGCTCAGGGTTGAGAACTTTCAAGGAACCAGCTCACATACATCACGAAGCCCCATTCAAAATTTAGTAGGTATAAAAAAAAACAATAGGTACAAATTGATTTTTTCGAAAATTTTATTTTTTAATTAGGTAATAGAAAACATAATATATATCTACATATATTTCATTCATTCATAAAAAATAATAATAATAATTATGATAATATTCGGAGTTAAATATTAATTCCGAAAAATATCCTATATCCTTCTCATTTTTATTATTTTACAAACTATTATACAACATTTTCTTTTTCTTTTTTATATATAATTTCTTACTATTATTCACTGGATATTTATCGTATAAATAATATAGGTAGATATCCACTCAAAAATAATAATACAAATTAAAGAAAATCTTCATAAAACAATTGTTATCTTCGAACAATTTAAAGCAGCATACGATATGGATTCGTTTTCACTTAATTCGAATTGATATTTTACAATACAAACATTAAGAAGCAAATTTGAATTTGTTACACAAATATCCTAATAGTTTCTTTCAATCTTTTGTGCCTTATACAGGTATGCTAGGACTATCTTTAAAACTTAAGATAAATACGCAAAATTAAATAAAAACAAACCATGTGGACAAGATTTCGTATGATTTTCCATGAAATTGCAGATTGCACACTCTAAAGTCTAAATAAACATTTCCTAGTTTCAGCTGCACTTCATCTTCATCTCGCAAAACTGTATATTGTGTGGAATGTGCACGATTTTTAACAGTTCAGATCCTACCTCAACAAGCCGTTTTACAAAAGAGTTCTTAACAAATAAATTTTTAAAATACTAATATGAAGGGCTTACGATGTGTTTTTTTTTTTTTTTCTTTTTCTTTAGATAATATTATTTACAAAAGAAGGCACTGAGTTTGGATTCGTTTTGGGTTCTCCCTACTTTTGATGAACGCATATACATACATAAATACACACAATTTTAAATTAAAAACAAAAATAAAAAAACAAAAAAAAATACGCATCAAATGAAATAAATTGCGACTTTGTGCGATAACAATAATATAAAAACAAAAAAAAAAAAAAAGAAGAAGAAAAACAAAATTTAAATAAAATTCTCATGTGAAAAATGTTCAACTAAAGACGATCGGTTTTAGCTAAGAATCAGTTGTTTGAAAACAACTAACAGTGCGGTCGTTATCATGACGTATACTGTATTGGTCGCCGTTCCTGATATGCTTTTGCCTGAGTTCTTTCCTGAAATTTCATCATGGGCTCGATTTTCATCCGAACCTGAATGGAGTAAAAAAATAAGAATTTACCATTAAAGTTGCGTTAGTATTAAAGTCTGACATGTTTAATAAATATTTTTGTAATAAATTTTGAGTGCTTCAAAGTGACTAATTTATTTTAATGCGGGATCACTTTTTATCGCCAATCTAATTTTCTCATAATAATTAAGCGTTGCGTTTAAATATTTGTAATAACATTTTGAACAACTAGAAATAAAAAATGCAAATCAATTTATAGGTAAATTGTTTGGTTTTTTGTAAAGAACGTAACTTAAACAATAATTTCGCAGAGAAGGTCCATTATTTGAATTCACAATCATAGGGCCTTACTAATAATCATTCTTAACCTCCACACTAAATATTTTCTAGGTCACAATATGCAATTTTGTATGGAAAATTTCGCCATTGTGAGCTCGAAAAATTTAGTCTGGACACTAAAAATGATTATTAGTATCACGGATAGTGTTTAAATGGCAAATTATAAAATATTTTAAACAAAACATTTAGCACTGCACAGCTTTTTTCAACCTCGTCTATTACTTATCGCTGTAGAATTGAAATCTAGAAACAGTATGTGGTCTTGAGAATGTCCGAAGACGTAGGTTGTACATAGGTACTAGTTGTTCAACTCATTCCATTGGTGAAAAGCTTACTCACTTACTTCATCAACTTTTATCGAGCTACCCAACTGGTGCACAGTGCACACTGCACATAATATCAAATCAGACCAAGCATTGGGCTTGAACGTACGTCAACAGGAGTGACAGGAGTATATTATCGCCATTAATATCATTCAATATTGGGAGCCTCTTTCGTGCGATTTCACGTATAATTCTATTTTGCTTGGTTACATCGAATTTATGACCAACCAGTCAACGACCTTAGGATTGGGACGTTCACTAGTTTACTGAGCCTGACTTACTTGATGGGTCTCTCTTTTATTGACCAAAATCATGACGTGTGAGGGGAGGGGTACCCAACAAATGGTCAACAACATTTTAGAACGGGGACGTTTTAGTCCCCAGGTTTGATTGGCCTAGATCGATCACATTGTCAGTTTTTTCAGTTGACTTCTATGGAGGGGTAGCCGAGGAATCTTCACTAACTGTCAACTTGACAGTTAGTGTAAGAGGCTGAAGTATTTAAAGAGACGTTACTGACCAATCTATTTCAGGTTCCAAATAATCTAGTCGACCTAAGATACCAGATCTTTGAATGTGTCTATTGATAACTCAATTAACTTTTAAACTAGGTACCTACATGCTACATATGCCTTTGACGTAAGTGAACAACTCGATTCTTGTATTCAGGCCTTCAGGGACTCGACTTCTGAACATGTCCAGTCACACTGATTGCAAAATTGACGTCACATCCTACAGGTGCATATTTTTCAAACAAGACACATTCTTGCTCATACGTCAAACGCAAGCTGTCATAATTTCCGTTGCATATGAAATCGTTTTAGGTATAGCTCGATAAAGGTTATTTGACATTAAGGAGCCTAGTTCATCGTGGATAAGAATTGACTCTATTTAACTCAAATTTAGAATCGTACCTATGATAATGTGATTCACAGCAATTTAAGTTACGCAAAAACGCGTAAGTTTATAACTTAATCGCTATGCAGCAAATATTCCAAAACCTACTTGAAGTATGCAAAAGCCACATCATTGATGATTTTTTTGTGAAATACATCGAAATGTTTAAGGTCGATCAGAAGCAAATTACGAGTACACAGTAGCAGAGTTTAAAATCAAACTAAAGTAGATTCGGTACGCTTAAACATAACACAGACACAAGCAAAACATCTCGCCAGTACTGAGTTTACATAGATACACGTTTAACAGCCCCAAAGTAATTTCACAAAATTAATCTGATTAATCGGTATTTAGTAATAGTACGTTATTTAGTGTAGATGACATTTAATCATCATGCAAGACCCTGATGAATTTTTTTTAAGTCGAGATGAAAGTGTGTTAAGTTGTTTACTATGATAGCTAGGCGATAAATTAATCCCACACTAATTAAATGCATATTTATAAATATTGTACAGTTGTTTAAAAATAAAAATAAAAACAAAAAATCATATGAAAATAAAATATTAAACAAATTATACTTAAACCAAACTGAACGAAGAGTTTAAATAAAATTTATGCAACGTACATCTTGTTAAGCGTGTAAAGTTGTTGGCAGCTTCAGTGTTTCGCAAATTCATGGCCTGGGATTCACGCAGAGTTCCCCAAAGCTTTTCGTTTTGTTTTTTTTATACGCGCGTTGAAAATAATGTTGAGTTATTTTTACAAAAAAGTCTGATTACGTAGGTGATTTAATTTACAATGAAGTGGATTTCTTTGAAAAAGTCGATCGAACTTGTTTCAGAGCTAGGTTTGTTCTTGGCTTGGACGTCATTTTTCGACTTATTTACATTCATTTCGTGTATTTGTTTTTATGATGTTCATGGATTGCAAATTAATTTAAAAATAATAGTAGACTGCAGTTTGGAGATTGTTTGTGTTTTTTGGTTGGCATATTTTTGTTGTTGTCACACACGCATGTACAATTTTCCGAAGAAAATAAACAATTAAATATGAAAAAGAAATCATTTAAAAAAAAAATAGCAAATTGAAATAAAAACAATGAACAAAATAAGAAAATAATTATATTCACTTTTGATTGTATATTGTGCGCACGTTTTTTTATTTGTTTTGAGAAGCTGCAAGCTACACATTTAGGGAAAGCTAATAGCTAATAGGTAAGGAGGATTTGGGGCATTTAAATATTCTCTCAACCTCGAGATCTGTGCCCTGCAAAACATATTTGTAAAATATCATAAATAGTAAAAAATATTATAGAATAAGATCAAACACAAACAATAAATCATGCTTTGGAGGAATTTGTGTGCCTGTGTGCAAGACACCATCAACAAATGTTATCACGAAATAAGGTATACATAAAGTGTGCTTTGTGTGGTTTTGTGTTAAGGTGTTTTTTTTTTATAAAATAGGCGTGCAAACATAGAGAACACATGCTATATAAAAAGGTACCTATTTAGAGTTAGAGTTACGTGCAACCCAATACAAATTGTTCAGTTTGTCCAAAATGTTTGCCAAATAAAGTGAGATTGTGCATAATTATTGCTCAATTTGTGTGTTTTTTGTCCATTAATTTTGTGTGTATTTTAGAGTGTTTGTATTGGAATGATTTGGTTAAAAAAAGAGTTATTAAAATTGTATTTTCTTTTCCCGTAGCCGATGTTTATACATTATACAGATCTATATATATCGATAAACATAGAATTTGTATTGCCTCTGTACAATCCTACAGATGAATGTTATGTACATTAAAAGTTAACAGAGTTTGTTAGGATTTTTTACCGCTTTTGTTGCTATAGTTTATGTTCGTTCTTTTCCCTTTGTAGTATAAAATGTGACTTTTTCTGTGCAAAGAATAAATTCATTCTCTGTTGGAGAACGTTTTTTTTTTTTTCGAAAGGATGAACTTCCAAATTTGTTGTTTATTTAACCATATTAGCTGATTCGTCTAACAATGACATTAACTATACAAACTCTGGATAAAAATTTCGAAAACGGCGCCCGTGATGTTTGGTTTTATTACCTTAAAATTCTTTTTAAATACTTCTGTTAGTGGTTGCATTGGGCGTGAATATCACTATAGAAAACAAAAATTTCTGACAAGCTTTAACCACAACACGACGCGACGCGACGTTGGGATTTCTAGCTTAGTTAGTCTGACAGCTGTCTGACTAGATGTGTTTCAGTTTTTGGGTCACGGGTATAGTTTTTGCTGTTAAATTTTAGGGAGGGGAAGCCGGCAAATCTAGTCAGGGAAATCCTGCCTGAATACTCAGTTGACATTTCGAAGAGTCAAATTTAAAGCAAACAGAGTGGCCGCTGCAGAATTTTGAAGAGTCCAAAAAAGGATCGGTAAGAGAAATACGTGTTATTATTGGTAATTTAGAATTTTCCCACGTAATTTTACAACCATTAGTTTGCGTAAGACTATAATAGTGTTGTGAAAGGCAGCCGTGCTACATTTTAAATGTATTTGTTTGAAAATAACAATTTTTTAAAAATGCATGAAGGGCCTTTTCCAAATAAAAAATTGCAAGATTAAACAAAGGTAACGCTGACCGCGAGAATACAAAAACAATTCAAGTTGCTTAGGCAACGCGTTCGGATTCATAGTCCCGTCAAATCTAGTTGACGTTTTACATAAACTAGGTATCCGAACGTCCCCATTGTCAGAGAGCAAATTCTATGTGATTTCCCTGTTAGCATTGACAAATATTTTTCGACACACTCGCCTCTCAAAAAATAAGTAGGGAAGCTAACTCTGAAATTTGATGCACAAAAATTGCGTACAAATAATTTTATGTATCCGGTACATTTTCTTACACCCAAGTCGTCTTTTTACTGATATAATTTAAGAAAATACAATTAAAGCTTACAATTTACAACTGCATGCTGTCAGGGTTGAAGATTGCCTTTACCAAAGTTCACAGTTGTTAAATTATTAATTTTTAAAACTTGTCAATTGCATAGATGCAAATAAGTTAAATTTAAACAAACGATTTAAGAAACAAACTCTGCCAACAAATTCATGCATATAAGGAGAAATTAAACAAAAAAATCTACGTTCAGTTGGAATAAAGGACAAATAATCATAAAACTACTGTAACTTGTAAAATAATAAGAATAGGTAAATCTAGTTGAATTTTGTAATAATATTGTAGTTTAACAAGGTATGTAAGAGAGAGAGAGAGGGAGAGAAAAATAGATTACTAGTTATTTAACGCAAGGTTAAATATTTAAAATCATGCAAATTATGCCAAAGCCGTTTGTTGTATATATAAAACTAAAATAAAAATGTTAGTAACGCAGGGGGATATATTAAACAAAACTATAACCAGTTAGTACGTTTGTGCTCAACTATTTTATATGTGTTATAATATATTTGTATAATTATTATTATTTCCTGTTGTTTTCCTTCATTAATCATATTAATTTGTTTCATTAACTACTGCTGGTTAGTGAAACCGACCATTTTTATATTGTTTGTATTAATATTATTGTTGAAAGGAAAAAAAAAATAAGAATGTATAATTACACCTTTTTTGTTCGCAAATTTAATTCATGTCATTTAACAATATATTTAAATATTACTGGTATGTTATTTTAATTTGTTTTAGTATAGAAAATTAATACATATATTTGATGAGATTTACATAATGTCATGAACATTCCGGTCCCAAATGATTCTTGTATATTGAGTTAGTTTGTATTATTTACATGTATGTACTACTTACCGATTTGTTTACTCTATTCATACCAAATTATTTAAAATGAATAGCTTTTGTGGACTAGCATTGGAGTGATAGCGATGAGGTTTTTAAGGAACAGTACAAAATACAAGGACTAAATGAACTACCACCATTATCACCTTTGGATCGTCTAGTTTCTAGACAATTGAAATAGCTACAATTGAAATAGTTAAAAAATTCAACCACAACCTTTTTTAAACGATTCCTCTCCCAGTTTGTCAATAATATCTATATAACATCAAAGTGGAACACTACAAGACAGCACAAGAAAAGAAGAGGATATGAGTAGAGATTCGAAACAAAAAGAAAAAAAAAATTGTGGATTTATGGAAAGAAAAACTATTATTATTATTGGTTAACATAATCTTTTTGTTCAAACAGGTATGTAAATAAAACACCGTATTAAAATTACAAAACATACAATGCAATACAAAATAACTACTATCGAGCTTAAACACTGTCATAGAGAGATTGTTCTTAAACGTAACATACCATTAAATCTATTTTGTTAAGTATAACTTTTTCAACAAGAAAACTCTTCTTCTATGGATCTTTACGTCATTAAAAGAAATTATTTGTATTTTTTTCTACGTTTCGAAGAGATCATGTGTGTGTAATGCAATGTTCTTATAAAGAATATTAACTGGTTTTTCAAAACACTATAAAGAGTTCGTGTGGTCGGTTCCACTCACCTGCATCGAATATCAAATCATCATCATTATCATAACTATTCCACTGATCATGGTCAACAACAGTCTCATCAGAACTTTGGATAACATTACCTAATGAGTTGAAGGATGACGGGACATTCTTACAACCGAACCACCAATGGGCTGATGGTCGTGGGAACGGAGGATCTGCGGAGTCAACCTGAAAAATAAAATCGTATTTAATGTGGGTGCTTATGAATGCAGTTTGAATATTATTTAAATTAGTGCAAACGTTTGAGTAATATTGGAGTAATGTACTGAAATGAACAAGTACTGGGTCGGATATGAACCAACTCAACTATGACAACTTATCTACGAGACAACTGAACTCTAGGGGCAGCTCATCTTCTGAGCTCGAGGAAGACGTTTTGAACTTTGCGCCATTTTCCGATATCATTTCTCGGTTACTTCCTTCAACAATAATTTCAATTTTAGTTATGAATATCCGTGGATGAGTTGTCATTTAGTTCATCTGTTTCGAAGCTGCAGGAGTACGCAGTAGCCATGAATGACTTGGCTGTGGATCAGTTGCAAAGTTAGAGATTGGGAAGATTCAGCAAAGATATCAAAGGTGGTGTTAATTATATTACGAGGAGATCCGCGTTTAAGAAAACACAGTAAGTTGTGGAAAAAAGGAAGAACAGCATAAGTCGTCTTATGTCAAAATTGAAAAAAACGCCTAAGTTGTCTTCCCTTCCCTTCAACACGCGCTCTTGAAAAGGGTCTAAAAATGAGTTATGCTGTTTTCCTTGTTGCCACAGAAGTAAAGCATCATGTGTAAATAGTTTTAGTCGGACTTGACACATTTATTGGATATATAAATGTCGGAAATCATACTGCAAGCCTGGAGTCAGCAATTACTAGGCACTGGAAACTTTAGAGTTTCGGCTCAACTTCTTGAGCAAAGGTTTCCAGCAAACATGCTGAAAAAAGTTACCGACATAAAAGAAATCGACTCACCGCAAACGTTCTATCGTTGAACCGATAGTACTTGTCACCCTTGAAGAAGTACGTATAACCGTTTGTGTACTGCAGCGCAGCGTCCAGGTTATTTGGCAAGCCTTCCCAATTCGAAATTGGTTTGGGATATGTCGCCTTGACTGGCGGCCTCTTCAATGGGTCGAATCGCCAGAACTTGCTGCCCTTGTAGAAGTATATCTTTCCATTGCCACCCCAAACCATAGCGGCGTCCAAATGATCCGGAATGCCAGTGAAACCCTCACTGATCTCCTTTGGATAATCGCCATCAACCTGTCGGCCAGAGTACCGCCAGTACTTGGTGCCTTTGAAGAAGTACGTCTTGCCGTTCTTGTATGTGAAGGCAGCATCGATATCACCTGGAAAACAAGAACACGTCTTCATTAAGTAAATCTGTTGTATTAGTGGAGTTAATCGAATTTTACCTGGAAGTCCTGGCCATCCTTCGGAAATGTATTTTGGATACCCATCAGCCACAGAGTTTTCTGTCAGTTTGTAGTACATTTGACCCTTGAGCGCGTATGTTTGTCCATCGTGCGAATTAAACAACGCATCGACCTTTGAGTCTTTGCACAGCGTCGAGTCATCGCGCGGCCTCGTTGGGATAACAGCCGGCCTCGATGTCGTTTTCGGGATGTTGTTTCCGACTTGGTGGGTTTTCTTGCCATACAAGGCTTGAATAGCTAACACATCATCTGAATCCAGCCTAAAGACGGGATCGAAGCCGCGATAGAAGGGGGCCATCAGTGCGGACCGTACATCGGAATGACTCAAACCGAGTGAGTGGCCGAATTCATGAGCTGCAACTTGGAACAGATTTGTACCGCGTGGACTACCAATTGTCCATTGTTCAGCGTCATCAAAATGGGCATCACCCCCGTAGACGGGGAAGTAGGCGTGAGCCAAAGTACCACCTGGCCCATCGAATGGATCTCCGTCACCATGTTCACTTTCCTCGAATCTGTAAAACAGAACTAGTCACTAGACCGCAGGTTATAAAATCCACTGTAGACTCACCTGATTTCAATATGAACTGGTCCAGTCTTCTTGGCTGTGAACGTAAGATCTGTGTATTCGCTCCACACATTGAATGCCCGCGAAACCTCAGCGTCAACATCGGGCTTCTTCAGCCTCTTGGGGTATTTGGAGATTTTGTAGGTCAATCCTTTCACCCTCCACCGACTGCCTTGCAGCGCATATCGCTTTGATCGGCTGTCAGTTCCGAATCCAACCTTGTCCCTCACACCGCACCGTGGCAGTGACATGAATTGTAAGGTCTCGTCATCTAAATCGCCGGTCACATTAAGGCCGGCGAATCCCTGAAATTCCTGTATAGCTTTGGTCCATGTTGAGGCGTCCAAAAGTCCACCATTGGCAGGGTTTCTAGCTCCGGCTGGTAGATAACCGAATTGCGAGAGGTATATCTGTTGAATAGAATAATCTTTAAATAAAAATATTCTCCAAAGTGACGAGTTATTTGCGTAACCATAGCACTCGCGTCGACTTCTTTCAAACCGCCTAAACAGAATATTAAACAAACAAAACTCAAAATCAAAATCCATGATGACAACCTCATATCAAGTCAACGAAAATCTTTTCAGAAGCCAAGCAATATCTAATTAACTACGATCCGTCGCGTTACCTGATCGATAATAGACTAAAATTTACCAACTGACTGTGGGACGTTGAGTTCTAGCCAGCCAGCCGAGCGATTAACATGCATAGCCTGTGTCTGTAAGCCAGCACATGCTGTCATGATTTCGCTAACCGACAAGGACGAATTGGTGAAAGATCGCGATATAAGTGCTCGTACACATTTTGGCGAACGTTTTGGTGATGATCGGGAACGCATAATAAATAGATGGAATGCATTGGAACATGATTGATGGGGAAGACAATTATTGAGCGAAAATAGTTGCATTGTGAGAGTTAAATAATTCTGAATGCATTTTTGCGTAAGAATTGCTCGAGGTTACGTCTTCAACGATCAATATCAGTGTTAGGGTTGGAGTTGTGCTATTGAGTTGCCGAGCTATTATTTGAGTGCTATGCCCTTGTTTTTGATTAGAGTCTCTCTCTGACGAATTGACGTTTTTGACATGTGTGTGTGGTTAACTGACGTTTTGCTTTAATTGTGGTCAGCTGTCATTTCTAGTTTAAGTTTTAAAGGCTCACTGAATTGCATTGACCAACTATTTGGATGTGAGTGGATATTTGCTGACGATATTTTGGAGAGTGTAAATGAACAGAAAATTGATGTTTTCGACCATCAGCTTCAAAACTGACGCACTTTATTTAATTAAGTACGGCAAGTTGTAGATAGCGTTGTCTTTTAAAATTTAGCTACGGAACTATTGGAAAAATTCGTATACACGCCAATTTGCTAAGTTACTCATTTTATTGTTTTATGACTGCTTTACTAAATATTTGCTTTGCAAAAAAACTGCAGTCAGTGGTTTTACATGAATGGGATGGGGTTTTCTGGGTTTGGTTTATGAAAATATAGACGGGGCAGGCCCGGAAACTTTTTCCCTAGCTACTTAGAAGACATTGTACTTAACAACCAGATGAAGACCTTTGAAGTCTGTAGGTAAATGGTACAGGGAACGTGATTTGTTGTTCAATCTAATTAAATGAGGATCGCTAAGGTGCCTGGGGCTCTGCCAGATTAGAGATCCGTATAGACACATAAACGTTTTGTTTGAAGATCACAACCCCGAGGAACTTTACTTAGTAAATGCACCTACAGTAATCATTAGCTTGTGTTCTAAAATTCGTAACTCTCCGTCTCCAGTGAAGCCTTGCAAAACTCACACCTTTTAGTGGACTTATACCATACATTTGCGAATTCTAGCACGTGACATTAATTTAGCACTGTCGGTGTAGAAAAACATCCACGAAAATAAATAAACGTATAAAATAATAGACATAAATATAAGGAAAGTATTTTTGAATACATTCTTCGTATTTGTGAATTGAAAATAAATCAAAGAGAAATAGAAAAACTAGAGAACCTGCCCATTCGTTATTTTATCTCTATCCACTCAGACAAAGGTTGAGGAGACTCCCTCTTAGAACATGCCTGTGCATTGGCAGTCCATATATCAAAAATATATGAAACAAATAAAGTTCCGTGTCAATCAATCATTCCACAATGCACCAGGCTTCGTTTGTCTGTATAAGGTGCGAGTTAGAGGATTTTATAGTGTATAGTTATTCGAATTTTTTTTTCTCAAATCTTCACATCAGTTACATATAATGAAACTGTTTGAATATATTTTTTGTCTTGCCTCGCACACTTCTTCCTAGTTCTCAAAGAGGACGAAGACAGAATTTTAATATCGATTTTGCTTAGAAAGTCGTTAAATACAATCATATCAAATTATGAATCGATGATAATGTGTGTGGGTTTTTGTTTTTCTTTTTTTTTGTTTATTTTATGAATAATTTATCACCTGGCAGTAGAGACAGACGTAGATGAAGGTATTTGCCAAAGTGTGACTCACCTTGCTTGGTATTTCATATCGCATAAGGTGATCAACGAATTTGGAATTTATTTTTTGTTTGGTTGATTTATAAGGACATTGTAGAGTGCACAGCTTGAACTTAGTAATCAAATCGAGCGGTTGGTTCAATGACTTTTGTAATCGTAAACAGTAATCGGAAGATAGATAGAACAGTATTTGTATTTGAGCATAATATATAAATAGATGGCGCAAATCTTACAGCTTTTCATCCAGTTGTAACTAAGAACGAAGTTAAATTTATTAAAATATTCTATTTTGTCAGTGAGCATCCTAAAAAGTTAGAACAGAAAATGGGGCTTCGGACGCTTTTTAGAACTCTCGAGGTATGGTTTCTAAATTCGTAAGAGTTCGGAAAGCACTTTCTAGTTCTTCTTTTGGAAACTGTTTAAAACGCGCCACAAAAGTAGAACAAACACACGATTGAAACAAACACGTGCGATTCCTTGTCTGATGGTGAAATGGCCAACAGATTAGTAATGAGTGTTTTCAAAATAAAAGCAGCAACAAAATAGATTGCGCCATATAGTTCAAACCTGATAAACGTAAGGCTCACATTGTCTGAGCGCACACGAGGAATTTAAAGTGGCTAAAGAGAAGAGCCTTGTTTTGTTTACAAAACACGGATAAACGTTAATCATCCAAATGGTCATTGGTAGCCTTCATCTCGATGTGAAAAGGCACTCGAATATGTTTGCCAATCAAATATGAACAGCAGACGTTCGTCGAACTTCGAACTTGCACAATTTGATCAGATTCAGACAAAACATAACCCAACTTTTGAGAGCTCTTCCCACATTTCAATCATTACTCAATTTATATACGAATGAAAACACCTGTTGTTGCTGGAGAACAACTTAAAATCTAAATAACAATGGGTGATGACGAGCTCATTTATGTCAGCCTCGTGTATTATTGTTTTCAGTCAGTGATTCGCAAAAGCTCAGCTTAATTTAGATGCTTAGTGACCTCGTTTTTGCACCATCTGGGGAATACAAATAAGTCCGAAGAACTAAAAGGTAGAGGGAAATATCGTCTGAAATCATTTTACCCCACGTTCTAGTTGAAAGTTATGTAACTCTGGGACGGGGTTTCTCGCTCATACGAGATGTACTCGTACCGTACATATACATTTGGTCAAAAATGAAATAACTTCATATGCGAATATGCGCGCGGGTAATTGCAAATTTTAACATGGTTGCCTACATTGCACGTTCTGTCCATACTAAATAACTTCGATTGGACTTGCTGTATCACATGACCATCAATTTGCATACGATGGGTATCAGCTGTGGTGGTTTTCGTTGGAAATGCCGACCGCACTACCAATTGAAGACGTTTACAACCAATATCGGCCGCCTGGGTGAGGAAGTCGACAGCGTGCGCCGGCAGAATAGTTCATTTTTAGTTTCATGCCTTATTTCCCATGTAGGGTAATGAACTGTGCGAAACGTGGCATTCAGTGTTTCGCACTTTTAATTGACTGCGAATATGGTTCGGTTGGGTAGGTGTTTTCCTGATGTTTTAATATGGCTGGCGGTTTGGTTTTTTTTTTCTCAAAAGGCTCCTGAATTAACTTTGACCAGTTTGCCTTCTATACCATTGAAACAGTGAGCTGCGTACTTTTTCAACGAGTGTCCTCACCTAATATCCAAACCTAATTAATTTTTTAACCATAGAGTGGATCTGGATACATTGAGGCTTATTCTCGTCAAAACTTGAGCGGTAGAAATCACAGCTATCAGCAAAAGATGAAATGTTTTATGTCCTTCAAAAAGAGTAGTCCTAAACGGCAGCTATTTGCACTTGTATGTGTGAATAAATAATCTCTCGATTACACCCCATGGAATTGCTATAATGTACGGGCAAGTACGGGCCGAATAGTTGATATACCCGCACTCGGGGTAAAAATAATCTTCTTCAATTAGGTCAAAAACTCATCAAGATTCCACAGCTTAACGCTGTATTCTTCTCCGTATACATCAATTACAGCGATGTGCGCCGGTGCATGGTGTGGGGTTGGTGCTGGTGACTTTATGGGTTATTAGACACTTTATGAACTTGACGTCGACAACAAATTGTAATTAAAAAAAATACTGCTATTGGTATATAAAGAAAGGGTGAGTTTGAATGGCATGTCTCACGCAACATACACTGGTAGTTTGAAATTTTTTATTTTTAATATCTCGCTCGCACTGTCTGATGAGGTCAGTAAGGTGTGTTCCACATCACTCACAGGCTGGTATGCAAACAAGTCAAACGGTATGTCGGAAGTTTTTCTCCTCAATTTTAATGCGTTTCGCTATACGTTCGTATGTTCATTTTTGGCATCTAAATCCCAATAGGGCATTTTGCAATATTGCCACTGTAGATGCACAAAAGCAATTACTTATTCGAAAACAATGTTGTCACGCGAATTCGTGTCTTAATTATTCCGCCTGCTTTAAAACGTGTCAAAGTTAACAAGCTTGCGCATTGCAGCTCCAACAGTTGACCGCACAATACCCGTAGTTGCATGACAAAGTTTCAAACGTATTTTACGGGTTTGAAAGAGAAGTTTAATTTACTGCACGATAAATGTTATTTATGCATAGTAATCGACATTATTGTCAGACCATTCCGATTCATACTCTGAATATTGACAGTCAAGTGCAAGTCCAAGGTAGGGTGGCGATATTTTGACATTCATTTGGAGGCTATATAAAAAAAAGTTAAAAATACTAGAAGCACAATCATGCAAATTAGATGGATATCACACGAACATCATTCAGGGGATGAGTGTTGAGACTCATTAGATCAAATGTTGATGTTTGTCACAGCTGGATGAATAGGAAAATGATGCTTTATCATGTGGCGTGTATTTATACTGGCTGTCGAATATTTCGTTCGGACACAATTTGTCCGTGACTTGTAGTAAACGCTAAATGCTAATGCATTTAAGTACGATTAAAATCAATTGTTAGAATAATCTCGTTCAAAAGAGGAAATGTTAAATATGAGCTTTTGAGATTTCGAAAACTTGGTAATATTTGAATTTTTTCCTAAATAAATTAAATTTGAAGTTACGCTACGCTGTTTTCATGAGTTCTTCTTACTGTAAGTACCTAGAGACATGGGGCCTTTCTTACATTCATTTTTAACCTTCACATAAATATTTTGTAGGTCACAATATGCAATTTTTTATGGAAAAGTTCGCTACTGTGAGTTTGAAAAATTTAGCCTGGGCACTAAAAATTATTATTAGTATCGCGGATAGTCAAAAGAGAGTAACGTTGTCTCTTATGAAAAATACCGGCGCAATTGGTTTACATCTTTTTTACACTGCGCAGATATGTCACATAATAACAAAGTTTAATAAAAAATATCTACGCCGCAATATAAGATCCCATGCGTTGCGGTGTGGACAAGCTATACAATTTTACAACAAAAGCAACTTGCGCTTATTTGCTAGACGAACTCATATCTGATTGGAGCTCAACACACATTTTTTGGGCACCACGAAAAAGGTCAGAGAGGTGGAGGATAAACTTATTTAAACTTCGCAATATATGGAACAATAATATTGATGCTTAAACTTATTTTCATTAATTTCTGTGAACGTAGCTTTAAGTGCAAACACGATGAAAAGAAGAAGTAAACGAACAATTCAAAAATTCAAATTGCATGAGATGTTTATTTTAGGCTATTTAGGTAATTAGGTTATTTGTAGTAAAATCGAAGTTTTATTTCTTAGTTCTAAAAGGCAGAAAAAATATGTAAAATTTGGGAAAACAAGAAGAAGTGGCAGCACTAAATATTTTTTTTTTAATTTTAGGTGCTTTGTAGATAAGCTGAGTGGATGGAGAACAGAAATAAATAGGTTATCTAGGTTAAGTGTCTGTGCAGATGGGATCAAATATTTGCCTGGAGTATAAATAAGACGGTTCCACGATTGCGTTGATTTTTAAAGACGTGGGTAATTGGATTTTTTTTAATTTAAGGTTATCAACTAATCTCAAAGGTCTCCGGGGAAATCCAGTTAGTCAGGCCGTCACGAAATACTACCCAAGATATCGTAACAATTTTCCACTATCCTCTTATAATTGTTTATCAACAAATCAATTATAAGCGCCAGGAATTAAAAGAAAATATTTAATTTGAGACTCGGATTATTTAACTGCGCCAATTGCGCTGCAATAACATTTCCCCGACAAACTCGCAATAAATCACCTTATACAAAATAACAATTCCAACCTCTCATGTTTTATACAAAACACAAATTGCATGACATTCTCAACAAACCCGTTTTAATCACAGGAATAGCTTAGTTTTCTGAGGTAGCAATACTGTTACTGGGTAATTGTTCAAACAAACGGTATGCTTTGATCGATAAAAAGTCTACTGATAAATATTCGATATTAATGCTGACAACTAAATGATTACTCTAATTGTTACATGCTTCGAAAGTAATATATTATCCGTTTATATTCCACTCAATGTAATTTTCATTGAACCGTTTAATTATATCGACGGGGATATTGGACCTTCACTACGTGAGTTTTTGTTTTTCACTAATTTAGTATTTAGTTTCGTTTACTATGTAATTATTGGCAATTATTCTTGTGGCGTATTAATTCTGCTTTCAGTGGATTAACTTCAGTGTACTATAATTTGACGTGTTGTCGTCGAAAATGTTTGTTTATGAATTTGACTTTTCATATCTAAAGTTTGCATTTGGTTCTATTCAATTCAACAGAAAAAAGGCTCTGCAGTCATGAGTATTTCCTATGTTGGACTGAAGTGCGTCACCTCATCACTGTGACACAACACTTAATCGGACGTCAGAGAATAAAAATGTTATGCTGGTAAAAACTTTTGGCAGGCGGATGTTGAAAATCATACTGACGCATCTGAAATTTGCTAGTGAGGCCATTATTGGGAATGGATTTCTAGAACGAACAGTTCAAAATGGAATTGTTTGAAGGAAATGCAAATATGGAAATAAATGCAAGGGAATTTATCAAATAAAATTGATACTTATTGTATAATGAAGAACATCACCAGTTAAGTGGGAAAATTGCTAAATAATAGTATCTCCTGTTCCGTGCATATGACACACATATAATATATTTTTATTCCACAGATATAATTCTCATCACAATTTAGCGAATGGTGATTCAAGAACCACTTTAAACATTTAGACATGTTAATGTTTCAAAATATAGGATAACTTATTCGACCATGAGCATAGATTCGATATTTTTGAGAAATTCGACTGTCACCTAAAATCGAAACCGAAGATTTCAACAAGAGCTTCAAGACGTTGACTTGATTTCACATATGAACTGCCAATTCAACTACAAAATTAATTGCAAATCAACAAAGATCCTTGTGTTACAGGGGATAAATCAGGAAGCAAAAATGTTACTTTCGCCGCCAAATTTCAAATTCTACTTTAAAGAGAGTTTAATGTATGTTAAATATACCCATGCCAGTCCAATTTATGCCAGTTTTGGCAGAAGCTTGCCTTGTTTATAGTTGCTTACTTTTATTAATTTTGTTGCCATTAGGTTATCAGCTCTGCATATTTCTGTATTTAATCTACATATTTTATGTAGGACATAAATACATTTCTTAACATAGCTCTAAGTAGCTCATTACGCGTCCCGGACACTTAGTTGTATAGAAAACACGCAAATCCAATACGTATACACACATTTATTTGGAAATTAAAACTAAACAGTTCAATGACCCAACAAACAAGTTCTGTAAGCACGTCTTTGGGTTTGATTTAAAAATAACAGGCGAGTTGAAATGGATCTGCCCTTGTTTCGATAAATGGTTACCATAACTACACAGTAAAAAAAAAACGAAAGCAGATTTCGTGTATTGCCACAATATACCCCATCTATCGCTTGTAAGGGAACTTCAATCCCAGGTATTTCATCCACTACTAATGCTATGCAACAGCAGTCAACAAACAGTTAACAGAAACAATCTCTAATTGGTTTCAAGCTCGTCCTCACCGCCATCAAATTCATTCATTTGGCTCTCTGAATAATACATGAACTAGATTTTCGAATTGCGACTCACTTATTGTCGTAGTTAGTAGTACGATAAGTATCCACTTAATTTCTGACACATTTACTCGCTACTGTGAGTAAAATATGTCGCAGGATATAACAAATTATACCGAAAAAGTATTAATATGGGTTCGTTCAACTATTCGGGGCGTATACGTAACATTTTTCATTTTTCTATTTTCCTAAGTAGGCCTCACTCGATTCATGTTGTCACATTTTGGGACACTGACCTATGAAACAAGTAAAGCCTCATTAAATCAGCATGGGAATGACCATTTGTAAGAGGTTTACCCCTGGTTAATTTGGTAAATATTGCGTCTTACACGCAATGAGAAATTTTCACTCTTCTTACGTCATTGTCAAGAGAAAAGAAAATATTTACTACCTCGAAGGCGGGGTAGAAAGTGGACAAGACGGTTGTCAATAGTTTTGCTCTTTGGAGATGGCAAAAAAAAGCGAATCCAGATCAGTGTGGCGACATGAATGGACTGCATTTTGCAATTGTATGCCCAGTTTGGCTGGTTCACAAATCTTGTGCACGATGGCTTTGCGATTATTTAACTCGTTATACTTTTCCTGTTTACGTTCGATAATGAAGGCTTTATATAAAGGCCTGCAGTCTGTGTCTCGGAATATGGAGGTTTTTTTTCCATCCAACATGATGAAACTCTTGAACGTTGAGAAATATTGAGAACCTATGCGTTTTTTTTTTGTTTGGCTTTTTTGTCGATTCTTTTCAAAATGCGAATTATTTTTTTTTTATAAAATGTGTTAATTACTGCGGAATGTTGTTGAGTACGTTTGGTAAAATGGGGAATATATTATGAAAAAAAAATCTTAAAAGTACGGTCTACCCTTTGAGACTGAGAACGGAGGCCATTCCCATTCCATTTAAAATAAATAATATCAATTTAGTGGCTATCATCAGTTGTGTAGCCCACAATTAAGAAAATGAAAGACGGACTATTTATGAAATTTTCGAGCACATGCACAATTATTGCACACAAACGTTTTGGTTTCTTTTCAGCATTCGCTGACAATTACCAGCACTGCACAGCCATTTAGTCGTAATAAATCCCACAGGCGCATACTTAAATAGCATGTCTCGGCTGTGAAGGGTCATTTGGCAACAATTGTCTTGAGGCATTTCACGCTCAAAGTTCGTAGGCAGCATTACAGTCTCAGAATTCGTGTAAAAATTCCGCACAGGAAATCGTGTACTCCCTCTACTCGTTGTTTGTATATGTATTTCGCTTAGTTTTCGAAGAAAAGCATATAAGAAAGATAAAAACCAACTCCGGGTGTAGGAAACAACCTTCACCTCGTCAGAGGATTGAATTTATGGGGTTGGTGTTCCACTTTGACCGGTCGGCAAAAGCTATTTTGTATACTCTTTTCATTTCGCCTTGATTAATTATTTCTTTCTTTCCTATGTTGCTTTCTGTTTCGTACTGTTCTTCTCAGAAAATCTTCTCTGGTTCATTTGATGGGTACGGACAACTCTTCTCCTTCATGTTCTCGTTTTCTCTTGCAGAAGAGGAGTTTCCTGAGAAATTGATTTCATATCAATCGTATCTATTTTTGGATTCTGCTTTCTGCTTTTCTGGGTAATTAAGAGTTTTAAGCCTTTCAGACTTCTTGATTACTTTTGAACATGGAAATTATAATTAAGGTTGAAGTTCAAAAGGGATTGCGGTGAGTTTTTCTGACAAGCGTTGCGATTACACGTGGAAAAGGGATTGTGGCGTTAAAAATGCGCCATGAACGGTCTATAATAAACTTCCTCTCCCGCTCATCGTCGTCGTCTTATAAAATTGTTCCATTTTCTTAACTATTAGTGATCGAAAAAATAGCGGAAACTAACCTTGATTGGGGGGACTATTTAAAAATTCAACTCTTGTCTAGAATCGATAAAATAAAATTATAATTATTACGTACAAACACACAGGTGTAGACACAGGCTACATACGTAAGTGGATACCAAGAAGCATAACGCACGTATAAAACCGTTCATAGCGAACTCAACTTGGCGACGCTATATAGTAAAGACCACGCACATGCAGCCGAGCCCTGCCGAGCATACTAAGTAGGTTCGCAAAAAAAAAAACAAAAGACTAAAAAAGTGACACTCAAGCCGCACTATTTCTTTTGACGAATTCATAATTATTGCAATAAAAATAAAGCAAATTTATTACGCGAATATGAGTTAAGGAAGTGTACTTGTTCTATCTATCATCTGGTATATGTATGTGTGACTGAAAAGCACTTCCATCTTCCACCTATTTTGGGATGTGTATTCGTATCGCTAGTTTCGTCACCAGAATACTGGCCGATGGCATTGAAGCAACCATACTTATAAAACGCCACACAAAGCCCCGCCAAGTAGAATATTGTACTTTCAAGTAAACGTATGCTAAATTCTAAGCCTGATCGTGGCCTGACATATCAATTAGACGCTATTGTTCAAAGTAACATTGGTTGACTTTTTTTATTTTTTTTTTATTTTTTGCGCATTCTGTCAAACATCGGCATCGGAAATAAATCTCAACTGGTTGCTACTGGTTGCATTGTTAGGCGTCTCATAGTCGAACTGTCTGTGTCTAGCCGCGAACTAACATTAATTCTCGTTGGTTTTTTTATTTTTTATAAATGACCAAAGGAATGCACGCGCCGGCGCGGCGATGGCTGTTGATGCAGATTTAGTGTAATAGATACTCTTTGGGTTGTGTGTACACTCAAAAAATAGTTAGTATAAAAATACAAATGAAATCTTTGTAGAAATACGAACAGAGAGAATTTGTAGAATGCACGAATGTTTGGTACATAATACAAATATTCGTTGTTTTGGAAAAATTTAAAAAATTATTGGATTCGTTGACTTTGTACATTTAACGAATTCTCCTTTGTAATATTGTACAAAGCCGCAATTGTTGAAGGTGCGAACATCGTTCGTAGACTGTACTAAGGCTTGTTAAAAAGTACGAATGGCGTTCGTAAATTTACGAATGACGTCAAAATTGTTAAGATGGTAATTTTAACAACGCAAATAATATATTCGTAAAAATACGAACATACAGCCATTCGTCGATTGTACAAAGGCTTGTTAAAAAGTACGAATGGCGTTCGTAAATTTACGAATGACGTCAAAATTGTTAAGATGGTAATTTTAACAACGCAAATAATATATTCGTAAAAATACGAACATACAGCCATTCGTCGATTGTACAAAGGCTTGTTAAAAACTACGAATGGCGTTCGTAAATTTACGAATGACGTCAAAATTGTTAAGATGGTAATTTTAACAACGCAAATAATATATTCGTAAAAATACGAACATACAGCCATTCGTCGATTGTACAAAGGCTTGTTAAAAACTACGAATGGCGTTCGTAAATTTACGAATGACGTCAAAATTGTTAAGATGGTAATTTTAACAACGCAAATAATATATTCGTAAAAATACGAACATACAGCCATTCGTCGATTGTACAAAGGCTTGTTAAAAACTACGAATGGCGTTCGTAAATTTACGAATGACGTCAAAATTGTTAAGATGGTAATTTTAACAACGCAAATAATATATTCGTAAAAATACGAACATACAGCCATTCGTCGATTGTACAAAGGCTTGTTAAAAAGTACGAATGGCGTTCGTAAATTTACGAATGACGTCAAAATTGTTAAGATGGTAATTTTAACAACGCAAATAATATATTCGTAAAAATACGAACATACAGCCATTCGTCGATTGTACAAAGGCTTGTTAAAAAGTACGAATGGCGTTCGTAAATTTACGAATGACGTCAAAATTGTTAAGATGGTAATTTTAACAACGCAAATAATATATTCGTAAAAATACGAACATACAGCCATTCGTCGATTGTACAAAGGCTTGTTAAAAAGTACGAATGGCGTTCGTAAATTTACGAATGACGTCAAAATTGTTAAGATGGTAATTTTAACAACGCAAATAATATATTCGTAAAAATACGAACATACAGCCATTCGTCGATTGTACAAAGGCTTGTTAAAAACTACGAATGGCGTTCGTAAATTTACGAATGACGTCAAAATTGTTAAGATGGTAATTTTAACAACGCAAATAATATATTCGTAAAAATACGAACATACAGCCATTCGTCGATTGTACAAAGGCTTGTTAAAAACTACGAATGGCGTTCGTAAATTTACGAATGACGTCAAAATTGTTAAGATGGTAATTTTAACAACGCAAATAATATATTCGTAAAAATACGAACATACAGCCATTCGTCGATTGTACAAAGGCTTGTTAAAAAGTACGAATGGCGTTCGTAAATTTACGAATGACGTCAAAATTGTTAAGATGGTAATTTTAACAACGCAAATAATATATTCGTAAAAATACGAACATACAGCCATTCGTCGATTGTACAAAGGCTTGTTAAAAAGTACGAATGGCGTTCGTAAATTTACGAATGACGTCAAAATTGTTAAGATGGTAATTTTAACAACGCAAATAATATATTCGTAAAAATACGAACATACAGCCATTCGTCGATTGTACAAAGGCTTGTTAAAAAGTACGAATGGCGTTCGTAAATTTACGAATGACGTCAAAATTGTTAAGATGGTAATTTTAACAACGCAAATAATATATTCGTAAAAATACGAACATACAGCCATTCGTCGATTGTACAAAGGCTTGAAAAAGTACGAATGGCGTTCGTAAATTTACGAATGACGTCAAAATTGTTAAGATGGTAATTTTAACAACGCAAATAATATATTCGTAAAAATACGAACATACAGCCATTCGTCGATTGTACAAAGGCTTGTTAAAAAGTACGAATGGCGTTCGTAAATTTACGAATGACGTCAAAATTGTTAAGATGGTAATTTTAACAACGCAAATAATATATTCGTAAAAATACGAACATACAGCCATTCGTCGATTGTACAAAGGCTTGTTAAAAACTACGAATGGCGTTCGTAAATTTACGAATGACGTCAAAATTGTTAAGATGGTAATTTTAACAACGCAAATAATATATTCGTAAAAATACGAACATACAGCCATTCGTCGATTGTACAAAGGCTTGTTAAAAAGTACGAATGGCGTTCGTAAATTTACGAATGACGTCAAAATTGTTAAGATGGTAATTTTAACAACGCAAATAATATATTCGTAAAAATACGAACATACAGCCATTCGTCGATTGTACAAAGGCTTGTTAAAAAGTACGAATGGCGTTCGTAAATTTACGAATGACGACAAAATTGTTAAGATGGTAATTTTAACAACGCAAATAATATATTCGTAAAAATACGAACATACAGCCATTCGTCGATTGTACAAAGGCTTGAAAAAGTACGAATGGCGTTCGTAAATTTACGAATGACGTCAAAATTGTTAAGATGGTAATTTTAACAACGCAAATAATATATTCGTAAAAATACGAACATACAGCCATTCGTCGATTGTACAAAGGCTTGTTAAAAAGTACGAATGGCGTTCGTAAATTTACGAATGACGTCAAAATTGTTAAGATGGTAATTTTAACAACGCAAATAATATATTCGTAAAAATACGAACATACAGCCATTCGTCGATTGTACAAAGGCTTGTTAAAAAGTACGAATGGCGTTCGTAAATTTACGAATGACGTCAAAATTGTTAAGATGGTAATTTTAACAACGCAAATAATATATTCGTAAAAATACGAACATACAGCCATTCGTCGATTGTACAAAGGCTTGTTAAAAACTACGAATGGCGTTCGTAAATTTACAAATGACGGTAAAGTGAGTTTGGATAATATACCTAGACTAGCGTTGTTAAATATTAAGATATTTATCGTAATTGGTACGATTTAGGAAATCTAATTCTTTTTCTACGATTTGCTTAATTTTCAAAGCGATATTTACCATCACAATAGGTTTCTTTCCTATCCTAATGTTATACAGTTTCAATCCCAAAAGCCAGTCGTAAGAACAACTTATTTAATTGGGCGAATGCAGATGGTTCGTAGTTCGGATTCTGAAGGCTGGAAATCACGAAAATTAAATATTCATTAGGTATTTTTTCCGGTTAATTATTGGGCCGACTAACACTTTTAATACTATAGGATCACTAGCAATTGAAAATACTTCCATTTTTCCTTTAGATGATTTGTTTGATTTTCGTTAGCAGATTGTGAAACTTCTCGTTATAAAGTTGAAATTAAAGTGGAATGCAACTTCTTCTAGTATTTCGCTATACAATCACACAACACAACTTATTTTGTGTATACATTTTAACCGCCCGCTAGGATAATGGAGAACTATATACTCGCATATAGTATAGCTTGTTATCATTTCACGGAGATAGTCAGGTGTTTTGATTATATAAAGAAATCATAAACAACACATTATCGATTGACCAAATTAAACCCATTTTCCACATTCAGAGTGAATGAATTCCTGTATGACTTCAGCAGATATGTCGTGCAGTATTTTAGCAGCAAAATCGATGGTCCTATTTAATATATCTAGTCCTGAAACCTTTTTTATTGCGTAACATCTTATATGCTCCGCGGAGCACTATTTCGAGCACTTTGACTAGCTATTTTCATTCCAATTCGAGGAAATATGGTGCTTGTCGTAACAACATTGGTTATCTGGGCGGTTGAATACGAAGTTTTTTTAGGTTTGTAAGCTTCAGTCAACGTCCTATGAAGTTATTCTCATTAAAGAACCGTTAAGCATAGATGCTTGTTGGTCAATAATCGCCTTGTATAGGGAAAAGCGCTTACATTGGTAAGCTGCATGAAATGGGTTGGACATTAATGGCCATCGGCGTACAATAGTATGTAGCTATTGATAAATTATTCGAGTCCGGGAGATTTCGAACCTTCGTTGGGACATTTGGAACAAAAGTTTCGTTATGGCTATTGTTTGAGAATCGTATGTTTTCACGGTTCAAAATCGTATTTGTCGTATGTTTTAATAGTAGGTATGTAGGTACACAAATTCGTTTCAGAGTGTAGAAGTCATATCGCACTTAATTTTATTTTTTGTAATACTCGTTAGAAATCGTACAGTTTGAACTTTAATATATTTTTTTCATTAGTATTATAACTACGCATTTCTAAGTTTCAAAGTAATTTTACTTAGAAGTACATATTTACTTGAGATGAGACCTTATTATAACCCTGAAAAAAGAAAATGCTCTTAAATTTGACCAATATTAACCATCAACCCATCTGCAATGCTTAAAATTAAAGAAACCAAAGGGTTAGCATGTTTTTAAAAATCTTGAAAGAAAACATAAGAACACAAAACGAATAAACATGATTACCTATTCGTTTCATATCAGTATTTCATTTGTTTAAAAAAAAAACAATTATATAAGATAAGACAAGTTACTTAACATAAAGCAAAAAGCAAAAGATTACCTATGTTCGTTAATCGATACTGGCTAATTGCAAAGGGATGTGTTGAGAAGGTAAAGTCATATTAAATGCAATTCTAAATAGGGTAGTTTGCCACACCGTCAATGACTCATAAAAAGAAGAAGAATCCAAATGACATCTAAAATACTTGTAGCAAAATAGAACAAATTTTATATTTTTATTGTATAATTTTGTTTAAAAAAATACTGAAAAGTATATAATAAAGTGTAAAAACAAGCTAAAAGCATTGTAGAATTGAGAAATTATGTTTATCAAACGTTGTTACTAAATACAACTGAGAAGAAATTTAGCGCTTTTGAACAAAACACTACTCTGTCCATCATAAAACAGCTTTGTTATCCTAGAAGTTTTTTTTTCAACTTTTGAACAAAAAAGAGAGCTAATCTATGAAAGAATGGGCTTTGCTTTTATTGTATTTTATTTATCGAGTCGTTTTTATGAGTGCATAATATCGGATACAATCGTAAAATTTGTTTACAAAATCCTAGAAATTGCGTCGAAAAGAGGAAGCATCGTATTAACCTTCGGAAAACGTAACATTTACAATAAATACGATCGCATAGCAACGATGATCCCTATACAAGATATACGATAATTACGACTCTGAAAAAAAAAAAACACGATTTTCGTAAAATGCTTTTAACAACTCTATCACTTTATAATAAAATTGATCAAGTAGGCATAATGAACTTGGTATTTGAATTGCATTTGGGCTGTGCCAAATGGAAAGTTTTAATTGAATATCTGTTCTCAATAGTGTAACACGCGTTTAATTAAATCTCTCAGAAATAAAATCCGAATCTAAAAATTATAAAAAAGTTAAAAGGTAATTTTGTGACTAGTGTTTGATATTGTGTTTGCAAGTTTCGATAGTTTTGTGTATTTGCATCTAATTTCTTAAAATTTACGAACTACATTAGTGTATTTGCAATTCTGCGTAAAGATACGTTTGTATATTTTTTACAAATACGAATGACGTTCGTAAATTTTTTAGGCTTAGTGCAAATTTAAACCAAAAACATATTGTTATTGCTCTTTCGGGTTACTTTATTTGATCTTTTTCTTAAATTTACGTGCGTGATTTAATTTTTTGCAGTGCTCAAAAATCATCTTTTGTGTTTTTTTTCGACAAAACGCCCTTGTGTATAATTGTGTGCGTACCTTTCGGTGAGCTTTTTTTGTATTATTTTATTTTATAATCAAAATATAAAAATCCTTTGTAGAAACTGTACTTTTGTCTTTCTAGAAACCTAATTTCTCATTTATAATTTTTTTTTTAATATCGGCTTTTAAACACCTTGCCGCCATATTTAAAAAGTACGAATAGTATTCGTACTATGTACCAATCCTTCGTGCATTTTACGAATGGCTGTAATTTTGTATTTCTGCGTATGTTTTTAAAACTTTCCATCCTAATGATTCTGATTCCATTTTGCGAGAGTACGAACAGCGTTCGTACTATGTACCAAGCCTTCGTTCATTTTACGAATGGCTGTAGTTTCGTAGTTCTACAAACTTTTCAATTATATATTTTTCTTAATATCTGCCTTAAACATTTTGCCGCCAAATTTAAAAAGTACGAATAGTATTCGTACTATGTACCAAGCCTTCGTGCATTTTACGAATGGCTGTAATTTTGTATTTCTGCGTATGTTTTTAAAACTTTCCATCCTAATGATTCTGATTCCATTTTGCGAGAGTACGAACAGCGTTCGTACTATGTACCAAGCCTTCGTTCATTTTACGAATGGCTGTAGTTTCGTAGTTCTACAAACTTTTCAATTATATATTTTTCCTAATGTCTGCCTTAAACATTTTGCCGCCATATTTAAAAAGTACGAATAGCATTCGTACTATGTACCAAGCCTTCGTGCATTTTACGAATGGCTGTAGTTTCGTATTTCTACAAACTTTTCAATTATATAATTTTCTTAATATCTGCCTTAAACACCTTGCCGCCATATTTAAAAAGTACGAATAGTATTCGTACTATGTACCAATCCTTCGTGCATTTTACGAATGGCTGTAATTTTGTATTTCTGCGTATGTTTTTAAAACTTTCCATCCTAATGATTCTGATTCCATTTTGCGAGAGTACGAACAGCGTTCGTACTATGTACCAAGCCTTCGTTCATTTTACGAATGGCTGTAGTTTCGTAGTTCTACAAACTTTTCAATTATATATTTTTCTTAATATCTGCCTTAAACATTTTGCCGCCAAATTTAAAAAGTACGAATAGTATTCGTACTATGTACCAAGCCTTCGTGCATTTTACGAATGGCTGTAATTTTGTATTTCTGCGTATGTTTTTAAAACTTTCCATCCTAATGATTCTGATTCCATTTTGCGAGAGTACGAACAGCGTTCGTACTATGTACCAAGCCTTCGTTCATTTTACGAATGGCTGTAGTTTCGTAGTTCTACAAACTTTTCAATTATATATTTTTCCTAATGTCTGCCTTAAACATTTTGCCGCCATATTTAAAAAGTACGAATAGCATTCGTACTATGTACCAAGCCTTCGTGCATTTTACGAATGGCTGTAGTTTCGTATTTCTACAAACTTTTCAATTATATAATTTTCTTAATATCTGCCTTAAACATTTTGCCGCCATATTTAAAAAGTACGAATAGCATTCGTACTATGTACCAAGCCTTCGTGCATTTTACGAATGGCTGTAATTTTGTATTTCTGCGTATGTTTTTAAAACTTTCCATCCTAATGATTCTGATTCCATTTTGCGAGAGTACGAACAGCGTTCGTACTATGTACCAAGCCTTCGTTCATTTTACGAATGGCTGTAGTTTCGTAGTTCTACAAACTTTTCAATTATATATTTTTCCTATTGTCTGCCTTAAACATTTTGCCGCCATATTTAAAAAGTACGAATAGCATTCGTACTATGTACCAAGCCTTCGTGCATTTTACGAATGGCTGTAGTTTCGTATTTCTACAAACTTTTCAATTATATATTTTTCTTAATATCTGCCTTAAACATTTTGCCGCCATATTTAAAAAGTACGAATAGCATTCGTACTATGTACCAAGCCTTCGTGCATTTTACGAATGGCTGTAATTTTGTATTTCTGCGTATGTTTTTAAAACTTTCCATCCTAATGATTCTGATTCCATTTTGCGAGAGTACGAACAGCGTTCGTACTATGTACCAAGCCTTCGTTCATTTTACGAATGGCTGTAGTTTCGTAGTTCTACAAACTTTTCAATTATATATTTTTCCTATTGTCTGCCTTAAACATTTTGCCGCCATATTTAAAAAGTACGAATAGCATTCGTACTATGTACCAAGCCTTCGTGCATTTTACGAATGGCTGTAATTTTGTATTTCTGCGTATGTTTTTAAAACTTTCCATCCTAATGATTCTGATTCCATTTTGCGAGAGTACGAACAGCGTTCGTACTATGTACCAAGCCTTCGTTCATTTTACGAATGGCTGTAGTTTCGTAGTTCTACAAACTTTTCAATTATATATTTTTCCTATTGTCTGCCTTAAACATTTTGCCGCCATATTTAAAAAGTACGAATAGCATTCGTACTATGTACCAAGCCTTCGTGCATTTTACGAATGGCTGTAGTTTCGTATTTCTACAAACTTTTCAATTATATATTTTTCTTAATATCTGCCTTAAACATTTTGCCGCCATATTTAAAAAGTACGAATAGCATTCGTACTATGTACCAAGCCTTCGTGCATTTTACGAATGGCTGTAATTTTGTATTTCTGCGTATGTTTTTAAAACTTTCCATCCTAATGATTCTGATTCCATTTTGCGAGAGTACGAACAGCGTTCGTACTATGTACCAAGCCTTCGTTTATTTTACGAATGGCTGTAGTTTCGTAGTTCTTCAAACTTTTCAATTATATATTTTATTTAATTTTTGATGCAAATTCTAACAATTTCTTTTTATGCATTTGAATTGCGCGCTTATTTTTGCAGTTTCTAATCGTTATTAAAAAATTATCCCAAGGCACATCTGCTTAAATTGTTCCTTACCTACTTACTAGTAAGTTCATTTCGTTTTCATCATAAACCTAATATTTTATTTTACTATAATTTTTATTATTTTTACGATATTAACACAAGAAGTTTTAATATTTTTCCGCCAATGATTACATAATTAAAATACGTACTATTTTGCTTATTTATTTTTAAATTTACATTCGTATTTACTGGAGTTCTATGTGGTCAGTTCAGCTTTTGGTTTGTGTGCGTTAAATTTATTCAGCTTGCTGTAATTCATTTCGGTGATTCGGTACTCATAATTTGGCGCCGGCTCCAGGGGACTAAAAATGTTTTGTGCTAATGGCATAGTTCCGCTGCCGATGAACATTACCCCAATGGCAGCCGGTTAGCTAAGGTCAGTTATTTGACTGGTGAGGTACGAAGGCTTTTGGCATGAATCTATTTGCAACGCATCATTCTAATCAAAGGACTACAAAAAACTCTGATAAATTCGATGTATTCTATTTGTTTGATTTGATAAGAGTACATGATAGCTTGAGCGAAACAGCGGCAAAATATTTCATCTTTGATTTACTTTTTGATGCAAATTCTAACAATTTTTTTTCTGCATTTGAATTGCGCGCTTATTTTGATTGCAGTTTCTAATCGTTATTAAAAAAATTATCCCAAGGCACATCTGCTTAAATTGTTCCTTACCTACTCACTAGTAAGTTCATTTCGTTTTCATCATAAACCTAATATTTTATTTTACTATAATTTTTATTATTTTTACGATATTAACACAAGAAGTTTTAATATTTTTCCGCCAATGATTACATAATTAAAATACGTACTATTTTGCTTATTTATTTTTAAATTTACATTCGTATTTACTGGAGTTCTATGTGGTCAGTTCAGCTTTTGGTTTGTGTGCGTTAAATTTATTCAGCTTGCTGTAATTCATTTCGGTGATTCGGTACTCATAATTTGGCGCCGGCTCCAGGGGACTAAAAATGTTTTGTGCTAATGGCATAGTTCCGCTGCCGATGAACATTACCCCAATGGCAGCCGGTTAGCTAAGGTCAGTTATTTGACTGGTGAGGTACGAAGGCTTTTGGCATGAATCTATTTGCAGCGCATCATTCTAATCAAAGGACTACAAAAAACTCTGATAAATTCGATGTATTCTATTTGTTTGATTTGATAAGAGTACATGATAGCTTGAGCGAAACAGCGGCAAAATATTTCATCTTTGATTTACTTTTTGATGCAAATTCTAACAATTTCTTTTCTGCATTTGAATTGCGCGCTTATTTTGATTGCAGTTTCTAATCGTTATTAAAAAAATTATCCCAAGGCACATCTGCTTAAATTGTTCCTTACCTACTCACTAGTAAGTTCATTTCGTTTTCATCATAAACCTAATATTTTATTTTACTATAATTTTTATTATTTTTACGATATTAACACAAGAAGTTTTAATATTTTTCCGCCAATGATTACATAATTAAAATACGTACTATTTTGCTTATTTATTTTTAAATTTACATTCGTATTTACTGGAGTTCTATGTGGTCAGTTCAGCTTTTGGTTTGTGTGCGTTAAATTTATTCAGCTTGCTGTAATTCATTTCGGTGATTCGGTACTCATAATTTGGCGCCGGCTCCAGGGGACTAAAAATGTTTTGTGCTAATGGCATAGTTCCGCTGCCGATGAACATTACCCCAATGGCAGCCGGTTAGCTAAGGTCAGTTATTTGACTGGTGAGGTACGAAGGCTTTTGGCATGAATCTATTTGCAGCGCATCATTCTAATCAAAGGACTACAAAAAACTCTGATAAATTCGATGTATTCTATTTGTTTGATTTGATAAGAGTACATGATAGCTTGAGCGAAACAGCGGCAAAATATTTCATCTTTGATTTACTTTTTGATGCAAATTCTAACAATTTCTTTTCTGCATTTGAATTGCGCGCTTATTTTGATTGCAGTTTCTAATCGTTATTAAAAAAATTATCCCAAGGCACATCTGCTTAAATTGTTCCTTACCTACTCACTAGTAAGTTCATTTCGTTTTCATCATAAACCTAATATTTTATTTTACTATAATTTTTATTATTTTTACGATATTAACACAAGAAGTTTTAATATTTTTCCGCCAATGATTACATAATTAAAATACGTACTATTTTGCTTATTTATTTTTAAATTTACATTCGTATTTACTGGAGTTCTATGTGGTCAGTTCAGCTTTTGGTTTGTGTGCGTTAAATTTATTCAGCTTGCTGTAATTCATTTCGGTGATTCGGTACTCATAATTTGGCGCCGGCTCCAGGGGACTAAAAATGTTTTGTGCTAATGGCATAGTTCCGCTGCCGATGAACATTACCCCAATGGCAGCCGGTTAGCTAAGGTCAGTTATTTGACTGGTGAGGTACGAAGGCTTTTGGCATGAATCTATTTGCAGCGCATCATTCTAATCAAAGGACTACAAAAAACTCTGATAAATTCGATGTATTCTATTTGTTTGATTTGATAAGAGTACATGAGAGCTTGAGCGAAACAGCGGCAAAATATTTCATCTTTGATTTACTTTTTGATGCAAATTCTAACAATTTCTTTTCTGCATTTGAATTGCGCGCTTATTTTGATTGCAGTTTCTAATCGTTATTAAAAAAATTATCCCAAGGCACATCTGCTTAAATTGTTCCTTACCTACTCACTAGTAAGTTCATTTCGTTTTCATCATAAACCTAATATTTTATTTTACTATAATTTTTATTATTTTTACGATATTAACACAAGAAGTTTTAATATTTTTCCGCCAATGATTACATAATTAAAATACGTACTATTTTGCTTATTTATTTTTAAATTTACATTCGTATTTACTGGAGTTCTATGTGGTCAGTTCAGCTTTTGGTTTGTGTGCGTTAAATTTATTCAGCTTGCTGTAATTCATTTCGGTGATTCGGTACTCATAATTTGGCGCCGGCTCCAGGGGACTAAAAATGTTTTGTGCTAATGGCATAGTTCCGCTGCCGATGAACATTACCCCAATGGCAGCCGGTTAGCTAAGGTCAGTTATTTGACTGGTGAGGTACGAAGGCTTTTGGCATGAATCTATTTGCAGCGCATCATTCTAATCAAAGGACTACAAAAAACTCTGATAAATTCGATGTATTCTATTTGTTTGATTTGATAAGAGTACATGATAGCTTGAGCGAAACAGCGGCAAAATATTTCATCTTTGATTTACTTTTTGATGCAAATTCTAACAATTTCTTTTCTGCATTTGAATTGCGCGCTTATTTTGATTGCAGTTTCTAATCGTTATTAAAAAAATTATCCCAAGGCACATCTGCTTAAATTGTTCCTTACCTACTCACTAGTAAGTTCATTTCGTTTTCATCATAAACCTAATATTTTATTTTACTATAATTTTTATTATTTTTACGATATTAACACAAGAAGTTTTAATATTTTTCCGCCAATGATTACATAATTAAAATACGTACTATTTTGCTTATTTATTTTTAAATTTACATTCGTATTTACTGGAGTTCTATGTGGTCAGTTCAGCTTTTGGTTTGTGTGCGTTAAATTTATTCAGCTTGCTGTAATTCATTTCGGTGATTCGGTACTCATAATTTGGCGCCGGCTCCAGGGGACTAAAAATGTTTTGTGCTAATGGCATAGTTCCGCTGCCGATGAACATTACCCCAATGGCAGCCGGTTAGCTAAGGTCAGTTATTTGACTGGTGAGGTACGAAGGCTTTTGGCATGAATCTATTTGCAGCGCATCATTCTAATCAAAGGACTACAAAAAACTCTGATAAATTCGATGTATTCTATTTGTTTGATTTGATAAGAGTACATGATAGCTTGAGCGAAACAGCGGCAAAATATTTCATCTTTGATTTACTTTTTGATGCAAATTCTAACAATTTCTTTTCTGCATTTGAATTGCGCGCTTATTTTGATTGCAGTTTCTAATCGTTATTAAAAAAATTATCCCAAGGCACATCTGCTTAAATTGTTCCTTACCTACTCACTAGTAAGTTCATTTCGTTTTCATCATAAACCTAATATTTTATTTTACTATAATTTTTATTATTTTTACGATATTAACACAAGAAGTTTTAATATTTTTCCGCCAATGATTACATAATTAAAATACGTACTATTTTGCTTATTTATTTTTAAATTTACATTCGTATTTACTGGAGTTCTATGTGGTCAGTTCAGCTTTTGGTTTGTGTGCGTTAAATTTATTCAGCTTGCTGTAATTCATTTCGGTGATTCGGTACTCATAATTTGGCGCCGGCTCCAGGGGACTAAAAATGTTTTGTGCTAATGGCATAGTTCCGCTGCCGATGAACATTACCCCAATGGCAGCCGGTTAGCTAAGGTCAGTTATTTGACTGGTGAGGTACGAAGGCTTTTGGCATGAATCTATTTGCAGCGCATCATTCTAATCAAAGGACTACAAAAAACTCTGATAAATTCGATGTATTCTATTTGTTTGATTTGATAAGAGTACATGATAGCTTGAGCGAAACAGCGGCAAAATATTTCATCTTTGATTTACTTTTTGATGCAAATTCTAACAATTTCTTTTCTGCATTTGAATTGCGCGCTTATTTTGATTGCAGTTTCTAATCGTTATTAAAAAAATTATCCCAAGGCACATCTGCTTAAATTGTTCCTTACCTACTCACTAGTAAGTTCATTTCGTTTTCATCATAAACCTAATATTTTATTTTACTATAATTTTTATTATTTTTACGATATTAACACAAGAAGTTTTAATATTTTTCCGCCAATGATTACATAATTAAAATACGTACTATTTTGCTTATTTATTTTTAAATTTACATTCGTATTTACTGGAGTTCTATGTGGTCAGTTCAGCTTTTGGTTTGTGTGCGTTAAATTTATTCAGCTTGCTGTAATTCATTTCGGTGATTCGGTACTCATAATTTGGCGCCGGCTCCAGGGGACTAAAAATGTTTTGTGCTAATGGCATAGTTCCGCTGCCGATGAACATTACCCCAATGGCAGCCGGTTAGCTAAGGTCAGTTATTTGACTGGTGAGGTACGAAGGCTTTTGGCATGAATCTATTTGCAGCGCATCATTCTAATCAAAGGACTACAAAAAACTCTGATAAATTCGATGTATTCTATTTGTTTGATTTGATAAGAGTACATGATAGCTTGAGCGAAACAGCGGCAAAATATTTCATCTTTGATTTACTTTTTGATGCAAATTCTAACAATTTCTTTTCTGCATTTGAATTGCGCGCTTATTTTGATTGCAGTTTCTAATCGTTATTAAAAAAATTATCCCAAGGCACATCTGCTTAAATTGTTCCTTACCTACTCACTAGTAAGTTCATTTCGTTTTCATCATAAACCTAATATTTTATTTTACTATAATTTTTATTATTTTTACGATATTAACACAAGAAGTTTTAATATTTTTCCGCCAATGATTACATAATTAAAATACGTACTATTTTGCTTATTTATTTTTAAATTTACATTCGTATTTACTGGAGTTCTATGTGGTCAGTTCAGCTTTTGGTTTGTGTGCGTTAAATTTATTCAGCTTGCTGTAATTCATTTCGGTGATTCGGTACTCATAATTTGGCGCCGGCTCCAGGGGACTAAAAATGTTTTGTGCTAATGGCATAGTTCCGCTGCCGATGAACATTACCCCAATGGCAGCCGGTTAGCTAAGGTCAGTTATTTGACTGGTGAGGTACGAAGGCTTTTGGCATGAATCTATTTGCAGCGCATCATTCTAATCAAAGGACTACAAAAAACTCTGATAAATTCGATGTATTCTATTTGTTTGATTTGATAAGAGTACATGATAGCTTGAGCGAAACAGCGGCAAAATATTTCATCTTTGATTTACTTTTTGATGCAAATTCTAACAATTTCTTTTCTGCATTTGAATTGCGCGCTTATTTTGATTGCAGTTTCTAATCGTTATTAAAAAAATTATCCCAAGGCACATCTGCTTAAATTGTTCCTTACCTACTCACTAGTAAGTTCATTTCGTTTTCATCATAAACCTAATATTTTATTTTACTATAATTTTTATTATTTTTACGATATTAACACAAGAAGTTTTAATATTTTTCCGCCAATGATTACATAATTAAAATACGTACTATTTTGCTTATTTATTTTTAAATTTACATTCGTATTTACTGGAGTTCTATGTGGTCAGTTCAGCTTTTGGTTTGTGTGCGTTAAATTTATTCAGCTTGCTGTAATTCATTTCGGTGATTCGGTACTCATAATTTGGCGCCGGCTCCAGGGGACTAAAAATGTTTTGTGCTAATGGCATAGTTCCGCTGCCGATGAACATTACCCCAATGGCAGCCGGTTAGCTAAGGTCAGTTATTTGACTGGTGAGGTACGAAGGCTTTTGGCATGAATCTATTTGCAGCGCATCATTCTAATCAAAGGACTACAAAAAACTCTGATAAATTCGATGTATTCTATTTGTTTGATTTGATAAGAGTACATGATAGCTTGAGCGAAACAGCGGCAAAATATTTCATCTTTGATTTACTTTTTGATGCAAATTCTAACAATTTCTTTTCTGCATTTGAATTGCGCGCTTATTTTGATTGCAGTTTCTAATCGTTATTAAAAAAATTATCCCAAGGCACATCTGCTTAAATTGTTCCTTACCTACTCACTAGTAAGTTCATTTCGTTTTCATCATAAACCTAATATTTTATTTTACTATAATTTTTATTATTTTTACGATATTAACACAAGAAGTTTTAATATTTTTCCGCCAATGATTACATAATTAAAATACGTACTATTTTGCTTATTTATTTTTAAATTTACATTCGTATTTACTGGAGTTCTATGTGGTCAGTTCAGCTTTTGGTTTGTGTGCGTTAAATTTATTCAGCTTGCTGTAATTCATTTCGGTGATTCGGTACTCATAATTTGGCGCCGGCTCCAGGGGACTAAAAATGTTTTGTGCTAATGGCATAGTTCCGCTGCCGATGAACATTACCCCAATGGCAGCCGGTTAGCTAAGGTCAGTTATTTGACTGGTGAGGTACGAAGGCTTTTGGCATGAATCTATTTGCAGCGCATCATTCTAATCAAAGGACTACAAAAAACTCTGATAAATTCGATGTATTCTATTTGTTTGATTTGATAAGAGTACATGATAGCTTGAGCGAAACAGCGGCAAAATATTTCATCTTTGATTTACTTTTTGATGCAAATTCTAACAATTTCTTTTCTGCATTTGAATTGCGCGCTTATTTTGATTGCAGTTTCTAATCGTTATTAAAAAAATTATCCCAAGGCACATCTGCTTAAATTGTTCCTTACCTACTCACTAGTAAGTTCATTTCGTTTTCATCATAAACCTAATATTTTATTTTACTATAATTTTTATTATTTTTACGATATTAACACAAGAAGTTTTAATATTTTTCCGCCAATGATTACATAATTAAAATACGTACTATTTTGCTTATTTATTTTTAAATTTACATTCGTATTTACTGGAGTTCTATGTGGTCAGTTCAGCTTTTGGTTTGTGTGCGTTAAATTTATTCAGCTTGCTGTAATTCATTTCGGTGATTCGGTACTCATAATTTGGCGCCGGCTCCAGGGGACTAAAAATGTTTTGTGCTAATGGCATAGTTCCGCTGCCGATGAACATTACCCCAATGGCAGCCGGTTAGCTAAGGTCAGTTATTTGACTGGTGAGGTACGAAAGCTTTTGGCATGAATCTATTTGCAACGCATAAATATACTAGAAGAGCTGCGAAAAAACCCCAGTCCATCTGTTGAACTCTATTTATATACATAACTTATAATATAATGTTTGAAATGCTCATTTTGTCCTTAATAAAGAATATATGTATTCTATCTGTATATTATGTTCTTATTATTAAAAAATCAGTTTAACACATTAAAAAAAGAAGAATTTGTGGTAGAACTTAGCTTTAAGATTTTAAGTTTATTGCTTTTCGTTATATTATATATAAAATTTGTTTGTGATCCTGGGTTTGTTTTACATTGTTAAATTGAAGTTCTGACTTTAATTAAATCCTCCCATTAGCGTATAGCGTGTTTCACATCTATCCTTCTCAGAAATTTATGTCTTGGGTAAATATTAGTTTTTCGTACCAGTCTTCCAGTATTTGAGATTTTGCCAAGTAATGGAAATTATATGCAAGTGAATTGTTTTCAAAATCATCTGTGCTATTGGGTCCCCATTAATTTTGTGTGTAGAACATTAACCGCGGGTTAGACTTTTAAGGTTATTGTGAGACGCACATGAGGATATTATTTGCTGATGAAGTTCCAAATAGGTGGCTTCATTGTGACTTCACTTTAACAATGTGAAAAATACCCCAAAGGTATGACATATTTGCTACTCGTATGTCATCATTCTAAAAATGGACGTTTTTGCAATTTATTTGTCTTTTAATATGAAGAAAGATGGAAGCACCGGCAGTTGATGAATTCTCGACGGAGTACGTCCCGCAATACGTTCAAAATTTCAGTGCGGATGAAGTTATCCAGATAAGCAAGCAACTGCATGAAGAGGCGAGCATTGAATGTGAAGTAATACACACATCTGTTGAAATGCAGCGTGTGTATTATTCACATGATAGCGATGTCATTGAACTTCAAAATCTTTTGGCGAGTTGGAATTTGTCCAATTTATTCGACTATTTCGAAAGTATGCTACCATGTTGTTTACGTATTTATTGTTTATCCAGCATATTTACTTGTTCCATATATAACTTATTCAATTACTACTTTTCCACAACAAATTAGAGCAACAACTTTATGTCGGGGTCCTTAAACACTTCCCGGACCAATTAGTTCCGAAATTGTTTAAGGGCACCAATTTTTCCATGGGCATGCAAGGCGAATTCGTTCACCATTGGTCTGCCTGGAAAAGCTGTCAGTCATGGGAACAGCTTGTGCCAGGAATTGCCTTGCAACCAACCGTCAATCATCCCATTAAAAAAGCCAGTATCCCGAAAATGTTAGTGCCAAGTTCGACAAATATGAATTTGCACAACATTATATCAAGCAGCAGTCCATATGGGAAAATAGTATGTGACTACCATGAAAAGCATGGCGAATTGGATGAGAGGACCCGAAAATTGTTGGTGGAGGCATTTCTGCAATATTGCGTCTCAAACAATATTGAGACTGTTTCTAAGGCCCAATGCAAAACGCTCGCGACGGAAATCGTTTCAACATTTCCTCGAGAAGCTATGGTAATAATCCCACTTTCATTCGCTTTATGCTTGAAATATCCAATTTCCATTATTTAGAAAAATACATTAACTTTTATTTGTAATGTGTAAATAGGGATATTACTATGTTGAGAGACCTGGAGCGCCACTTGGAAAGCTCTACAACAAATTCCATAACTGGAAAAGCTCCAAGTTGGGTAAATCCTCGGAGCCGAGAGCAGCAAAGAGTGCTAAGAAAACAACGCACCAAGGTCTATATCAGGAGACTGAAAACGAAGAAGAAAATATTAGGTCTCTGATATATGACAATTTGTCCTTCGATGACAGATTGAATAGATGGAAAGGTTGCGTCGCGACAAGGCTAAATTCAATAAATCTCGAAGATGAAGAAAGAAAAAAAACAATTTTTGAGTCTTGGCCACAATATAAAGAGCCATATGGCTACAAACTGGTAATTGCCTGCGACTGTTTTTAATGTTATTTATCATGGTTATTAATGCAATTTCTACTATCATTCTGATTAGCTGGAATCTGATTTTAATCAAGTCTTCGGGATTAAAAATTCTTTTTTGGATGAACACAAAGAATTCATGGAAACAATGCTTTCACGTGTTTTGCCCCGACTTGTACGAATCAATGCTGACATTGACCTCCTTAAGGAAGTTAATAAAAATAAAGAAAAATTGAACCGAAGTATGTATTGCTTATTCTTACTTTTAATATTGTTATGATTTAATTTATTGAATTCGTATCTGCTTGAACAGATGCAATTTGCGCCGCTGTATTTAGACTAATACAGTCGCTGTTGCCTAACGGTAAAGTAGTAAAAATGTTGCCGGACTGCTCAAATCCAAAAAGGAAGAGGAAATCCCAAAAAAATTTTACTTTGGACGAATCACGAGATGCGTTCATTGCGGTTTGCGAGAATGACGTACTGTATAAAGAGTACTTTGATGCCAAAGTGCTGAGAGAATCGTCAGTGCCGCCATTTATTACTATAATTGGCACACTTTTGGCACCAACCGCAATTTATTGCGACTTTGAAAACATCCAATATAAAATGGATAGCCTGCCCAGAGCCATAGACATATGCTTTAAAGCATACAATTTGTTTCGGTGGGAGTATTCGCCAGCTGCGCGACTTATGTGGCAGTTCATAAACTCGCAGTTTTACGAACTGCCAGACGAATCGCCAAGTCCAGTCGTTCACATATTGATGAAGAATATAAAAGGTAACTTCATCCCTTTATCCAACAAATAATAATAATAAACATTACAACTATATATATATAGATGCGAAGCAGAAAGTGGGTGCTGCATTAAATACAACATCGCTCGAAGTAGCAGCTTAAGCTTTGGTAGAAGCAACAAAAAATTAAAAAAAAAAATAATGGTACAAATCTAACAATTATTGTGGTTATTACAGCTTTTTCACTGTTTGCTTTTCATCTTTTCTCTTTCAGAAAACACAAAAAGTTCTTTTGAGAACTAGTCCGATCGTTACCCAGGACAAACATTTTTAAAGTCGCCCACATAAGTTTTGTGGATTGTCACAAGCCAAACAAAAGACTGAGTGGAAATGTTTGGCCGCAAATATAAAATCTCGTATCGTTTTACGAAAGCATTCGTAATATTTACAAATATTTATTGGTACATAGCACAAATATGTCTGTCCAATAAATAAATGGATTCGTAAATATTTCACGAACGAATTTGTACATTTTACAAATGCATTCGTAATATATACAAATATATATTGGTACATAGCACAAATATATTTGTCCAATAAACAAATGGATTCGCAAATATTTCACGAACGAATTTTTACATTTTACGAATGCATTCGTAATATTTACAAATATATATTGGTACATAGCACAAATATATTTGTCCAATAAACAAATGGATTCGTAAATATTTCACGAACGAATTTTTACATTTTACGAATGCATTCGTAATATTTACAAATATATATTGGTACATAGCACAAATATATTTGTCCAATAAACAAATGGATTCGTAAATATTTCACGAACGAATTTTTACATTTTACGAATGCTTTCGTAATATTTACAAATATATATTGGTACATAGCACAAATATATTTGTCCAATAAACAAATGGATTCGTAAATATTTCACGAACGAATTTTTACATTTTACGAATGCTTTCGTAATATTTACAAATATATATTGGTACATAGCACAAATATATTTGTCCAATAAACAAATGGATTCGTAAATATTTCACGAACGAATTTGTACATTTTACAAATGCATTCGTAATATTTACAAATATATATTGGTACATAGCACAAATATATTTGTCCAATAAACAAATGGATTCGTAAATATTTCACGAACGAATTTTTACATTTTACGAATGCTTTCGTAATATTTACAAATATATATTGGTACATAGCACAAATATATTTGTCCAATAAACAAATGGATTCGTAAATATTTCATAAATATTTCCTACATATTACGAATGCATTCGTCGTATTTATTAATGTTTGTTTGTAGATTAGACGAATTTGTTTGTAAAATATATTATTTTTAGCGTTCGTACATTGAACAAACAGCCACATGTAATTTGTACAAAGGCGTTCGTCTGCTGAAAACTACAAACGGTTTCGTAAAATGTAGTAACTATTTCGTGCATATAACGAATTTTTTTTTTGGGTGTATGCAGGTGAATTACACTGATTTTGTGGTAATAAATTATATGCCTTCATCATCAGTGGATGGAATAGATAAAAGCCTGCTTTCGATAATGCTATTAGGTGTACTTGAGACATGAATTGCATGCAGGCATGCAAGTGCCGATAGATTTCATGATCGGGTGTGGTGATCACGTGCTGCCACTGGTACAAGTTGTCCCCGATGATCTTTGGCAATGATCTTTGTTTCCTTTTTTGCGTGCACAGTGTCGATTGTTTGTGCTGTTGTTGGGGGTGAGAACTGAATAAAAATTGAGGCTTTGAGGCTCTATATCATGGCTGTCACATATTTGGAGAGAACATGATCTTTTGTAAATCTACAATTTCTTTCCTTGTTTTGGAGGTTTGGTTGATATTTGAAATGCTTTCAAAGAAGAGTAGCTCGACAAGGAACTTTATCAAACTTTGGCCTGCTAGGCAGGCTTTTGTTCAGCCATATGACAGCTACCACATAGAATGGCGTTATTGTTCTGGGGAAATAAAATGAGACAAACTCCGAAATGTTGGAGCCTATGCAGCGGAAGTCAACTAAGCTACGTAGATATCCGTTTCCATAAATATTAACGCAAATATCCAAAGACAAACTAAATGTTGGTGAAATGTTATTCCTATTTATTTCATCGAGTGAATAAATATTCGAAGATAATCGACGGATTGGTGATAGAAATCATGCCGCCGCTGCTCCATTTATTTTGTATAGCACCGTGAACGAAAAAGCGACATCTTGTGGAAAAATATTCCTTCAATAGGAACACGTAAAAAAAGAAAGCGCCATCTTGTGCAAAATCAAACACTGTGTAGTGACAAAACGATCGCCTAATTTGTAAATATTAATTAAACACACCTATAAACATCGGCCAGACAAGTTTTTTTGTCTACATCAGCATTATGTACAAAAAGTCAATTAAAGCGACATTTCCCGTCACTTGCCGCTTTAACGGTGCCATTCAATAACAATTACTGTTCGAAATGAACTTGAACCTCAGTGCATTTAATTCTTAATTAATTCCTTGAAAACTGCACTTGTTCGTCACTATTCGATCAAACACTTAAAAGCCGCTCCAGCCCATTAAATTTTGCAATGATTCACACACAGCGTATACAGTTTCGGAGAATCACAAATGAAAATTACCAATTTAAACTGTAAACCTCATTAAATAACAGATATAAATGCTTAGTGCATCTCGAATACTTCCTAGAAAATCGCTTTTAATTCCATGCACACGCCTTAACTTCCGTCATGGAAACCTTTTCCAGCTCGGACTTTATCCTCACCCTCTCACTCAATGCGCTGTATATATAAAGAAACAAAACCAGCATCGCATGCCGCATGCCAGAACTACCTGACATAAGCCCGCATGAGGTAATCATACATATTCAAATGAGAGAGAGATTGCTATACCACCGAGTCGAGCCGTTGCGCCGCCACCGCAGCACAATCACAATGTCATATCGATGCACAATCTTTGTGCACACGAGTCGGGCTTGCTGCATACTTAATGGATGAACCTTCAACTTTATGAATTGCTTTTTGTATCTCTATGGATGCTGAATGCTGTGTGCAATTTATCAGGTCCACGTGAGATAAATGCAGTTTCCCCGCACCCCCTTTCGCAGGGGATACAAGTCGGATTCAGGTGCATTGGCGCATCTTGCATATGAGCATTTTTAAATTTATGTTGTTTTGAGTATAATCACAGTAGTAATTGATCAATTTGCAGTGGGGTGTGGGGAATGTCAGCTTTGTGACTATTTAAATTGTGCAGAGTGTCAACTTCGGTTGATGCGCCTAAATGAGTTTTTTGTCTCTGGCAGTGATCTTGCGAGGTGTTATCAAATAAATAACAACACTTCCAGGTTGCTGTTCACAGAGCTGCCATTACTGACATATTTTTAAATGAAATGAAATCGGGGACGTTCAAGTATCTAATTAAGAGTCTCACTGACTTGATGCATCTCAGCTGTGATTGGCTTAGGTCAGATGGCCAACCTGACACCCGCCCAACACAAAATGACCTAATCATCGCAGACAACCAAAGCGCCACGATCTACGCCCCTAAGGCAGTAACCAATATGAGTGGTAGACCTATGGTATGGAATACTTCATTTGCCTGTCGCTTTATAAATTAATTTAAATTAATATTGTAGCCCATCGGCGCATAGGTCGCTGTGCTCGATGGGTCCCATGATGCTATATCGTGCCGCTGTAAGATTCGGTTGATAACATTCTGTTTTTGTTTGTGATCAACTACAGAGATGAGTATGCAAATAGTAGTTTATTGTGCATGCGCATTTGGAGAACTAACAAAACTTAATAACTGTTACGCCCTGGTACCTTATCTGCGATCATTTTGCAATTAGCACATGTAATAGTTAATACTGTGCCTGTGTCAATAGATATTACTTAACTTGAATTTGTGTGTGCCTAGCCTAAGCAAATAAGTAAATAAATATAGTGTTGGCTTTAATTAAAATAAAATTCGTCTTTTGATGACACAAACCGGTAACAAACTGCACCACCTCCACCATAAATCATCGCCTGGTATGAGCTTATTACGATGTAAGAACTGCAAACTGCACAAAATGATTTGTTAACTGAATGTTTAAGAGTTTTGTCAAAATAAACATTCGGTTGGTGAATTGGAATTGTCTTTTATTTTGTGCTGTTCATTTTCTGATGAGTCATGAGACAATTAATCCGGAAAGGTGAGTCATAGGCGCGAGCGAAAGCGCCTGGAAGTATTCATGGTAGAGTGGTGGTCTGGCGACCGACAACGCCGCCGGCCGATGGGTTTCGATTGAAAAATTTATGAATCGGAAATGACATTATGATTTGTCATGGTTTGTTTTTTGTGCTCAATTTGCGGTTGCATGATGTTGGCATCTAATGTTGTTGATATTACTTGCTGAGACTTTTTATCTGTCAATGAAGTGTAATAGCTATTCGTTCAGACTCCTTTTGTCGTGGTAATGGGAAATTGCTTCATGCTCTGTGTTGGGCACTATGAATATTTAGCTGATAATTCGCATGTTTTACGAGCTCTCCGAAATTTGAAAAACAAATTTATATAACGTTACTTATTGGGACCAAAAAATATTTAAGAGGAAGATCGAAAGGACGTTTGGAAATGCATATAACTTTAGAACTCGTTGGCGGCCTGAAGTGTTGTAGGTGTTGTTATTTCAAAAGCTTTGATTGATGCTGTTTCTCAACAGTCTAGGCTGCTGTGGGATCATTCAATCTATGTCGCTCATAAACTAAGTGTGCTGATTTCAATTCTTTTTCCAAGAAGACTTTGGGCCCTACCAATAAATGTTTTTAGTTTCGACTCTAAATTCTACTAGCTCACAGTGCGCGATACTAATAATAATATTTAGTGTCCAGGGTATATTTTGCGAGCTCACAATGCCAACATTTTCCATATAAAACTACCCATTGCAACGTACAAAAAATTTTGTGTGAAGATAAAAAATGATTATTTAAAATGAAATTGAAAGCTTCCGTGAATTTAAAGTCTAGGCTACAATATGTTATAAATAAGGCTCAATATTTCCGCAACTATAGTACCAGATCCGCGAAATCAAAGAACAGGAAAATAATGCAAAATGCACCTCCAATTGAAACTGAATGTAGCTATGCCTGATTCTGACCTGTTTCTGTTACAAACCGCGTTCTATTTCTGTTCAGTTCTCTTTGCCGACTCAATTATAAATTAACTCCAACAGGATATAACAAAAAAAAAAAAAAAATATATATAATTCCATTTTCTTCCGCTTAATGAAATAAGTCCGCCCCCAACTTAAAGAACGAAATTTGAATAGAATTGCACAGGAAAAACTTACCGCAGCTTGTGATGTTGTTTGAACGGGTGAACTCTCCGCTACCACTGAAGCCGTTAGAACTGTTGTTAATGCTATGAACACACTTTGGCAGGTGATATTGAATACATTCGGAATCCTTCGACGATTCGTTTTAAATAAGTTCTCTATTTCGTACATTTTGATGCTCCTTTTGCTAACCGTCCTCGTTTTGATATGCACTAATATGTGACTGGTTGTCTCAAACTCGTTATTACTTCTTTTAAGTACAATATCGTACTGTACTCTGACTCCTTACGATCTGTAAACTGTTATATCAAGTTCCTTCCTTGTTCTAAATTAGATCTGAAAATAAACAGACAGAGAAAGCATTACATTAATTGCCACACATATACAGCTCGACGGTATCTAAACATCAACTGTCATTCCCTCAACTCATTGCTCCTTAAAGGGCAAACATTTGCCTGTAGTTAGCACATTCATTTAAATAGATTCCACCTCCTTTGGTATTTAGTGTCCTGATTTCGAAAATAGAAACACCAGTGAAGCAACAAACTGCATTGCTGCTGAGGCTATAATAATGAAATGCCACCCATCCTTGGGCTGTGGTCACGTGGAGGAATATCTTTCCATGCACTCGTACCATAACCTGGCCACAAGACATGCAACGTTTGAAAATGCCAACAGGTTGTGGTATTTCACCTCTTTCTGGCGTTGAGGTTAAGATTATGTGTGAGGTTAGAAGGGCCTCACTGGCGCTGGTGCTAGATGCATTCTCCGGAACCACCTTGGAATTATAACCTCATTTTATGTGTTTGTTGTAGGTATATTTAAAATTAGATTGTGGTTGGATAAATCGGTAGGTGTACCATGTGAAAATAGGATAATTTATTACAATCGGTGTAATAAATTTATTATTTCTTTTGTCGCAACTTTAAGAATCTGTCGATCGACCTTTAAATTCTCGGAACATTTTAGTATAGTCTATTTTCAGAAAATGCAATATTTAGTTGCCTGATTTTGAAATGTATTTTTAGACATCGGTTTGGCCTTTTTTATAAGATGGAGACACTAGGGAGACGTGTGCTTGTTTATGGGAAAGCAAAATATTGAGTGGTAGTCAACGATGAAATTGTGTAGGCACTTTTAAACACCAATGAAAGAAGCTCTTAAGCATTTAACCATATATGATGTGAGCCTTGTTAAGACCAGGATGTATAACATCAATCGAAAAAAATCTACATGTGTAATGCTTTATTTTAGTATAAAGTTTCAAGTCCAATTCCGATTTTATCACCATAGGACTTTGAACTTGTTGTTATAGAGCCTTGATAAATTTAGCTTAGAAGATCTACACAAATTATTAGCATTTTTTGGGTATCCTTATGAAGAAACACTCAAAAATCTGACATTTTATGTAATATAGAATGCAAGTCTTTCAATGCCCTTTCAAGTGATTTTTAGACAAGCCTCGCAGTGGATACGTTCCCTCTGCCGATTCCAAATTTTACTAAAAATTCAAATCCATTTTTGACAAACAAAAAAACGATGATGGAAGTATGCAAGCGAAGTGGATAAGTTTATTGAAGTGGACCTGGGAGTGGCTTCACCGTGAATTTTCCGAGCAACGCCTAAAGAGCGATAAGCACGAGGCCAACAACTACACAGCACATAGGCAAACATGCATTTATTACATTTGTTGTTGCCTACATGATTTTGTTGGTATTTTTACCAACTAGTTCTCCGTTCTCTAACTCAAGCCGAAAGTTATTTTTATTGTTCGGATTAGTTTTGCTTTATCGAAATCGAAGGAAGTTCTTAAGAAAGCATCGCCGAACTTTGCTCATTTTCAACCATAGAAACAGGCTAATAATAAACACTGACAGATTGTCAATAAGCCAGCTAATTAGGTTAGATATTGGTCATTGAACATTTATACACAATACCATTGTCATCTGTCACCAGTGCAAATGATAAATGTAACACAAATACCCTTTCTGAGCTGTTAACAATGGAAAATGGAATCCACCCTAATACGGGACTACACTACTCGTATAAAATGAAAAGCTTTCTCATTATCGTATGCTGCTCGAACTTTTGCCGCCAAACTTAAGCACAGGAAATAAATCTCAAGGTAGATAGTAAAAAAAATCCAGAGCGCACAAAAGTTCCATTAAGGAGGTGAATTTTCATGTCTGTTAACAGGCAGCTTCAGCGTATGTTCCCCACCGAAATTATTGATAAAACAAAACTCTACCAAAGAAAAACAATAGGAATTTACCAAATCGATACTGCGACAAGCATCAAAAATAGCATTAACCTTGTCGTAGGTTTGTAATGTTGACACGGCTACGAGTATTCCACTTAGAGATTACCATCTCATCTCAAGATTATTATCATTCTCAAATTAATATGAGGCAAGTGACTAAATCGATTACTCACTCGAAAAGAAACGAAAAGAAACCATATAGGCCTTCAACTGTTCGATTTGGTAGTAACGCAAGGTCTATAACTCAAATCACCGATAACTATCAGTCGACTGTTTATTAGTTTTGGCGGCTTAAATTTAAAATGTGAAACACAAAGCAATAGGGGCGGGCGATGGCTTTCAATTTACGACTCAAAGGTATTTTTTTTGTCGCAAGAGCACAGTAGGTACCTACACATGAATTGCTCCATAGATAACACTAACGCAATACAACTTGATAATTTTCAGATAAAACGCTAGCTATTTCGATATGATTTTCTGGAGCTGATTATGTGAGTGAACCATTTGTTTAATTTTTTCCCATTTGTCTGTTTTGCAATTTTGTTCTTTTCATTATCAAACTTTCATTCATATCTGCAAGGCAGATAACACAAGTTTTATGTTTACTCGACTTATTTTTAACACACTTGGGCAGGTCGAATACAAACATGAGTCCACTTAAGCTAGATAAGGGATAAAAACAGAAATGAGTAATAGTTAAAATATTTTTTTTTTTTCTGTGAACTTGACTCGTTTTTGGGGGTAGCAAAGCTTGAGTAGTATGACATTTCCAAATTAATTTTATTTAACAAGACTCTCCTTTATCGGTAACTCTTGACCCTGCTGATTTAGTTGTTATCTTATCTTATCAATAAAATTATGTTTACCTAAGTGGAATTAGTAAGAAGGTTCATACGTGCCGTGGCAGCACATATTTGCTCAGCCCTTATCGGATTTGCGCACAACATTTGCGGTATGCGGGTTTTAAAAATTATTTGCTCAACTTCAAAACACCTGTTTAACAAAATCTGTTCACAAAATATTTCTATGTTTTTGTTCCTACTCACTAGCAAATGTTTCGAGAATAACATATTCCAGGTTTTGGAAGTAAAAAAAAAAAAAAATTTCAAATACATGGAAATATTGACGTATACTTGGTAGGTAAACAAGTAGCCTCCCTTCAGTGACTAAGCAAATTATTGTAATTTAAAGTCAGACGACTGAATCACATGACAACAAATAGAGGGATTTAACTGATGCGTCTACAAGAAGGGATAACTTTCTAACCTTGCTTAAGTTTTTTTAAAGTTTAAATCCTGAAAAGAAAACTTGTATAATTCAAACTTATTTTGAAAATTGTTTTGTTTCCTGACAATTGTCGTTGTTTCTCGGTTCAATTTGTGGAACAGACAAAATTTCCGAAGTTAGACAAATCATCCACAAGAGACTCATGTGTCATGTCGTTACTACGACAATATAGTGTATTGTTCGGCGTGCTCTTCATGCTGGTGGCTTTATCCGGTCTATAGCTAATATTGCAGAAAACGAAAAAGTGAATTCATTTTGGTTTTTTTTGGAAAACATTATTTGGCGTAATATGCCCTATGCCACTACTGGCGTAATAAGAACTATGCTCAACAGCAAAACCATCGCGATTTGACTGTAGTACTCAATATCGCACCAATTTTTCTATTGTCGCTTTAATATTTTTTGTTTTATTTTTTCCTTTTTGTTTTAATTTTGCATTTTTTAAAAATTGTTTCCAATATGGTTGAAACCTGCGATATTTGCGGTACTGGCATAATGTCTGGTGACTCCATCAGTTGCGGAGGGATATGCTCCAGGGAATTCCACACGAGATGTGTGATGCTTTCCGAAGCGGCCCTCCAGCTGATGAAGACAAATGGACTTTGCTACAAGTGCAAAATCTGCATGGGGATGCCTTTACTTGGATTAATTTCCAAACTTAGTGCATTAACAAATGAACTGAGTTTGGTTAAGTTAGAGATTCGGGAGTTGAAATGTAATTCCTCGCAAAAAAACAGTGCTTCGGAATTGCCGCCGGAAAAAAGTTGTTCTGCTGAAACGCGTGTTTCTTTTAATGACATACCCGTTTGCAGTAATGCACAGCCGCCGTCTGTGGAAACGGAAAATGCCTCCGAAGGCTCCGCAATATTGAGCAAAGTATCGCAAAAAAAACCGCGGAAAAAGAATAAACGCCCGAAAAAAATAAAACCTTCCAATGGTTCGGTTAATACCGCGTTTGATTTAGTTGCGACTCCTCCAATGGAGCTGCATGCTGCCGGTTTTCATGTTGATACTAGTGAAAGTGCACTGCGGAATTACATTTCAAATAAATTGGCCATATCGAGTGACCAAATTGGTTGTTATAAACTGGTTAAGTCGACCGCTGACTTAACCAAATTACGTTTTATAAATTTCAAAATTAAATTACCGGACGAATTTATCGCCCGCGCATTAGATTCTTCTTTTTGGCCGTCGGGAATTCGCGTTAAGAAATTTTTGACAAAAAACGGAGTTGTCTTGCCCGTTGCAGAAGTCAAAACATAAACAGTGATTCTCTGCGGCGGCAACACACCTCCGTTGTCAATCATTTTTCGTATTCCGTTTATTATCAGAATATTGGTGGTATGAGAACAAAAACAAAAGAGCTTTTTGTTGCGCTCTCTGACCATCGATATGATATTATTGTCTTAACGGAGACATGGCTGCACCCACATATTTTTTCGGCTGAGATCTTCGATGCTTCGTATGTGGTTTACCGAAATGATCGTTGCCGAACAAGCAGCGAGAGAGGTGGGGGAGTTTTAATAGCTGTGTCATCTCTTTTTCAAAGTAGGCAGATTGCATTGGAGCATCGATCGGTAGATGTTGAACAGATGTGTGTGTGTATTGATTTACATAACATGTGTTATCAGTTGTTTGTTTGCGTCTCCTATGTTCCTCCTGGTAGTGCTTTTAGTGTGTATGAAAAACACATTGAAGGCATTACTCGTGTTGTCAGTGGTCTTGGAGCTACTCAAATACCTTGTGTATTGGGTGACTTTAATATTGGTGATGTCACATGGAGAAATGTGGATGGTGATGCGAATTTAATACCTTTTAACGTAAATCATGATTATGAACAAATAGTCATTGATGGTCTTCTTTCTTTGGATTTATTTCAAATAAATTTTATTCGTAATTCTCTTAATAGAATTTTAGATTTAATTTTTATTAATAATGAAATTGATTATAAAATTTCAGAGGCTGTGGATGTTATTGATTCCAATAAAATCCATCATAAAGCTTTACTTTTAGAGCTTAATTTTCGTAGTTTTTCCGGTGAACGTTGTAGTAATGATTCCGCGTTATCTTATAACTTCGCAAAAACCAATTTCAGTGCACTGCAGGGATATTTAAATGATTTTGATTGGGTCGAAATGCTAATATCCCCCGATCTTAAAGGTAATTATGATATATTTTTGGATAAAATAAATTCTGGTTTTGATTTATTCGTACCAAAGACGCGTCATAATAATAAGTTTAAAATTCCTTGGTCCAATAAAAGATTGGTTAATTTACGTAATGTAAAAAGGAAAGCTCATTCGCGTTATTTATCTCATAAAACAAATTCTAATCGTGAACTTTTTTTGAGATTCAGGAAAGAATATGAGTTTTTAAATCGATTTTTATATAATCAATATATTTTGTCTGTTGAGTCGTCGGTAAAGCGCAATAGTAAATCGTTTTGGAATTATATTAATTCGAAAAGAAATACCACAGGCTTGCCTAAGGTAATGGAATTTGAAAATGTAAGTTCAACAGATTTAAAAAGCACTTGCGACTTGTTTGCTAACTTTTTTGAGTCGGTGTACAATGAGTGTCAATTGCAATTAAGAGATGATCATTACGATATGATCTCTGATGCTTTGGATATCGGTGTCCTACAGTTTTCGGATGAAGATGTAATAAACGCGCTCGATAAACTTAATTTTAATAGCAACCCAGGCCCAGATGGGATTCCAGCGGTAATATTAAAGAAATGTTTGTCTTCCGTTTTTCTTCCTCTTAAAATTATTTTTAACCAGTCTCTTGTTTCTGGTGATTTCCTTAATGAATGGAAATATTCTTTTATAATTCCAATTTTTAAAACCGGTTTAAGGCAAAAGGTGGAGAACTATAGGCCTATATCTAAGCTTTCGGCAATACCTAAATTATTTGAAAGTATTGTTAAAGACAAACTCTATTTCGCGGTAAAAGAAATTATTTCTAGTAGTCAACATGGCTTTGTTCGTGGTAGATCTTGTACTACTAACTTAGCTTTGTTAACTAATTACATTTTTAATAGTTTTGAGAAACGTGTACAGGTTGATGTACTCTACACTGACTTCACAAAAGCCTTTGATAGAGTGCATCACACCTTACTTTTAGCTAAGCTAAAATCGTTGGGTTTTCATTCCTCAATGCTAAAATGGTTCGGTAATTACCTAACCCATAGAAGGCAAATGGTAAAGGTCGATAATTTGACTTCTCGTGTAATTGAAGTTACGTCGGGCGTTCCACAAGGTAGTCATCTGGGCCCGTTGCTATTTATTTTATTTATTAACGATGTCCACGAAATATTTAAATTCTGTAAAGTTTTGACATTCGCTGATGATTTGAAGTTGTTTTCTCGGGTTAATAATATTTCTGATTGTACTCGCTTTCAATCAGATATTAATAAGTTATCGGAATGGTGTAATCACAATGCTCTAGAACTTAATATTTCTAAATGCAAGGTGTTTACGGCCTACCGTATTGCTGCACCCATTTTTCATAATTATTTTATAAATGATCTTAGACTTCAGCGTCTTGATGAGGTAAAAGATCTTGGTGTCATATTTGACTATAAATTAAATTTTAATTTGCATTACGATTACGTCATTGCTAAGTCTAACTCGTTGTTGGGCTTTCTTATGCGTAATAGTAACGACTTTCGAAATGTACGTAGCCTTAAGGTTATTTACTGCTCATTAGTCAGGCCATACTTAGAATATTCATCAATTATTTGGGATTCACCATATGTCTTACACAAACTTAGACTCGAAAGAGTCCAGAAGAAATTCACGAGATACGCGGTTCGTAGGGGAAAGTGGTCACCCTTCGTACACTTTTTGAATTTTTATTATTTAGTTAAAAATTAACTCACCTTTGTATGTAGTTAATGCATTTATATATTCTATATATATCGTAGCTTATAACAAAAAAGTATGAAACCATTATGTCAAAGATTTACAGAGTTATAGAAAATATTCTAGGATTAGATTTTTGTACGAATGCACCCCACCTGTGGGGTACTTTCGTACAGCAGATGGGGTACTTTCGTACGACATGGGGAAGACTCATACAGGGTATTTAAAAAGTTTATTTAACTTGCTAATTTTTATAAACAGCAAAAAAAAAACTTATTAAATATCAAAATAACTAAATAATATTCAAATTGACTTAAAGTTCACTTAAAATCTTATTCCCATTTCGCTGGATACTTTAAATTAAATGCTTTTGCGTATTCACGGAGAAAACTATATGGGTACCAAACCCGATAATTTGTTTCCTATACCCAATGTTGCTATAAGTGCAGATTTGTCGGCGTTTTGCAGATTTTCAACCGAGCTGCAGACTTTTAACAATCAGATTTCTTCATAAATCTGCACTTCTGATTTTGTCTGCATTTGAAATTATATACTTTGGTCCTTAAAAAAACATGTCAATATTTTTTGTACACTTGCTTTCGCTGTATGCTGTCATTTTCCTATTCAACTCTTTTTTTTTGTATTGTTCATTTAAATAAAAAAACATTTGGGAAGTAATATCTTTCCACAGAAGTCTGCATTTCAGATTTCTTTTTTGTCATAACTGCAGATTTGTCCAAATATTTTTATGGCAACACTGCCTATACCCCTAACTTGGCAAACTTAACCATATCTTGGATGTCCATAGTTACCATACCATAGCTCTTTAAGGCGCGATTGTTAACAAACTTAATTTGGGTAGGGTGTGAACATTGTTGATCAATGTCCTGTTAGCTGTTACCCGTTAATAATGCTATGCTTGTTTACAAGAGCCTTTTATCTACTACGTTACCTAGTCGTATGACAGCTCTTTGCTGTGCAGTTCTGCTTAGGGTAAGGTTGTTCTAACTTGTAGAGTAAGTGAGAACTGAGTCGTTTCTAGGTATAACAAGATGATATGAAGCTATGACAGCTTTGTGTTGGACTAACGAATCCTCTTTCTTCGTTTCTACTGCTATTAGTACCGAAGAAGTCGTGCTGTAGAGACGTGTTATTTATTTGACCAGGTAAGAGTTTTAATTTTTTTGGAACTGGTCAAAATCTTTTCATGCATTTTAGAAAAAACGATAGGTACCTATTCATTCATTTCGAATTTTATTTTTATATTTTTTATATTGCCTAGATAACTGTAAAGGCTACAACAGATAAAGACATTGCCATTTCTAATAAACCTTATAGAATGCGTAAAACAAGTTTTAAAGAGGTCTATATAATTTTGTTTCATTAAAATCGATATTATTGATCTTTTGCTTGTAATTTTCGTAAATAAAATTTGAAGGGGAGCATTCGTACGCGTACGAATGTGCCCCCTGTATTACTGTCCGAATGTACCCCAGGCTATGCACAAAATAAAAATTACAACTTTTTAATAAATTAAAATTTAGTAGGGAAATATTAGTAATTTAAACACAAAATAAACATTGTAAACATAAATTCGTCATCCCTATTTTGCAAGAAACGTAAAAAACTTACTCGCAATGCGATCGCGAACTTCGGTAAAAAAATTACTCACAGCGCTCGAAAACACGTTACGCTTGTCAGCTATCATACCTTTTGCCCGACTGTCCCGAAGTTCGTTGAGCGAAATGCTACCTGGTATGTCTATGCACACGAGCAAACACGTGTTTTAGCGAAGCTTAGTTTTTGTTTTATACTTACTGTACGAATGTGCCCCACGTACGAAGGGTGACCACTTTCCCCTAAATTATATGTGTTTGATGAGCTTCCTAATTATGACAGCAGATGCACATTAGTCGGCTTGCAAACCCTCAGTTTCAGACGCACTGTAACTTCTGTCATGTTTGTTCGCGATATTATTAATTATCATATTAAGTCACCAGAACTGCTTTATCTTTTAAATATATACGCCCCCCAAAGGTCTCTTCGGGTTAGAAGCTTATTTTATACAGAAAGGCATAAAACCAATTATGGTAACAACGAGCCTATTACAAGGTGCATAAGCACATTCAATGATCTCTGCAATGAAATTGATTTTTGCTTATGCAGATTAGATTTTAAAAATTGCGTTTTTTCATTGGTTTTTGATTAATTAACTTAATATTTGAAGTAGTCTATAAGATTGAAGATCGGTAGATGACGCTAAGTCGCGCAACAAACAACAGTTGTGTAAAGCGTTACTGAGAGGTCACACTAAGAGAACGTAGTGTTTTGTGTGTCCTCGATGATGGTAATAGAAAAAAAAAAAAAAAAAAAAAAAAAAAATTGACACCCGATAACTGAAATACACTAATCGCCTAAAAACAAAATTGGTCAAAGCACACAAAGGACGAACTCGAAATGTTTGCTTTTAAACTATGTAAATACCAGTTGATGGAAACTGCAAAGTTTGTACAACTAAGGAAATGATTATTTTATTCCAATAAATTACAAAATGTCCTGGTAATGCTATTTAATATTTCGATCAATCAACAAGTACAATAAAACACTAAAATAAACAGCGATATCTCTAAAACTAGTGCTTAGTAAAATATTTTCTACACACTTTGACGATCATTTCTACCCAAGATCAATCATATTGCATTTTGAAAACATCTGTTAGGGTTCTAAAAATGCATGCAATATTTTTTGTTTGCAAACTATTTCAAAAAAATGTTCATGACAACGATCAATATAATGATAAAATTAGTTAAAATATTTTATCTAATAGCAAATGCTCCATTTAATGAGTAACCTCAAATGACCTCATCCCAAAGAAGGAAACTCTGTTACATGATCTGAAGCCATAAACCGAAATTACCGTCATTACTTTCCAGATGCAAATTGAAAATCCGCCCAAATGGTTGTTGAAAATTCATCGAAATCCAATCAAGTGAGTCAACTACTAGTGTTGGCAATAATGCCAAACGAACAAAGAACAAAGGCCATCAAAATGATTTGTCTGAGGTTTGCTTCTTATTAGTTTCTAGAACGTTGACAATAATTCTTAACGGATATTTACTTTTGAAAAACATTCAACTGACAAGCTGACAATTAAGACCGTAAAAAGAGACAAGAGCTATTGTCACTCACTTGACAAAGGAAAGCCACCTAAGTGACGAACGCACATAATCGTATGGGGCTTAAAAACTAGTATCCAACTCGATACTGTAATAACGCGAATTTCCATCTACAGACTGAGGAAGCTGTTAACAAAAATAATGATGCCACCGTACTGGAGCTGATGGAACCTCCGTCCCCCTGTTGTATGTTTATGAACATTCCATTTACTCACTGATCATAAGTAGAAGCACAGCATCTTCTGTGTGACTTTTATCTCAAACAAGGCATCTGGCATCTGCAGCGCTAGTGCAAGTGGTACCCGGCAAGATCATCGAACTTTCTTAAGGAACAAGACACAACCGATTTTACACTGCACACTCGCTTTAAAAATATTTTAATACAAATATTCGAACACAAAACGCCTTTATCCACTTGTGATGAATCTCTATGTCTATTTGCAATCGTCAGACTTCCTGGAGTGGAATTTCTTTATGAAAGTGCACATCAGATTCGGGATCGATCGACTGTCACCAAAAACACTCTATTATTTTATCTATTCGTTCTTGTGTATCTAATGAATTTCGCGATAGCAGTTCGTGTGTTAAATCGAAACCCGAGACCCGAGATACTCTAGACTGAACTGATCGGTCGGCGACTAAATTAGCAACTGATCGATTAAAGCTCGCCGCGAATCACATAAAAGCTTCGGAGTAGGCACTGGCTGACTGGATTGGATAAGTCGTTGCGGTGCGTATGTTTTTTTTTTTGTTGTTGTTTTTGTGGATAGACCAACCGATGGAGCAAATGTAGATATGGCATCTGTGCGATCGTTTGTGTGTTGCAGATTTTTGAGTATGCTGTTTATGGTGGATTTTTTTTTAGTATACTCGTTTAGAACCTCAGGCTCTGGCGCGTTGCTCTCCTTGCTTTGACGAAACTCTCACGACTCACGATCACGACTCACGAGTGATGCGGTAAATAGGCTTTTGCTTTTGTTGGGCTCTGCCGGCGCTCAGCGGTTGTGGCTGTCTGGGGATGGGGAGGCCGCTCTCTTTCATGTGTTGAACTATTGGTCGGAACTGAGGATGAATAATCGCTGGATTCTTGGAATTGTGGAGTTTGTCACAAGCTCACAAGTAGTATGTGTGTTTTTTTTGTCTGTTTTTATTTCTCCGGTCTTTGTGATATCGATGACTCGGAGGTAGAGTCTTATGAGTTACGAGTACATTTTGTATTATTTATTTTTATTTTTATTGCTTCCTTCAATTCAGGTGGAATGAAAAGTCGGCCAGGTTGGGTTTTTTTATGTGGCATTTTGCGGTTTTCGGTTTAGTGGGTGTATGTTTTTTTTTGCAACAGATTTGCAGCAGTAAAATTTTCAATTTTTTTCATTCAAAAACTAATTCGAAGTAAACCAATAACTTAAGCTAGGCTGAAGATTCGACGAGATATCGAATAATGGTGAAATCGGCATTCGAAGATCAAAGCAAAGATCGTTACCAATTTTAATGTTTGATATTTGTGTAATAAGTTATCTGCCCATAGCTATAATAGTTGACAGCAATCAAAAGTCGACGTCAAAATTCGCCGTATAACTTATCTAAGAAATAAAGTAGGTATATATACTTAGAAAATGTTACTACTGTAGAATTTGTTAATCATTAGGCGGCACCGTCTCGTCCTTAAATTTGCGGAAGCTGACAATTGCAAAATTTTAATGAAACATTTATAACTATTTTGAATTACTAAAATTTTAACTCAAAACTTAAAATATTTATTGGTAGGTCACTTTGTAATTGGACCAACTCTTTATGCAGCCTCTTGTACTTTTTGATTATTTTTATATTATGTTTTTGAATATTTTTGGGTCGAAAAATCGAAAACTTGCAACCAGACTTTTGATATAAAATCCATTTTGCTGAAAGCTAAGATTGCCTTTGTTTGTCGGCACACCATTTCAAAAGATCCCTTCAATTCTTCAACTTACAAAAAACCAAATACAATATTTGTTAACAAAAACTTGTAACATTTTCTATGAGTATAAGGTTTCATTTAAAAAAGTCTCGTGAATAATATCGACTGTATTTGATTGCATCCTTTCCAATGTCAACTCATTTTATGAGTCAACTAGCTACAAGCCACCTCCCTGACAACTAAATGAATTTTTTTTATATAGAAGTCGCTATCTTCAATATTTTCGACACAATGACTGTATTTGCTTTTCATATAACACCGCACAACACTCAACATATTTATTTAGTTTAAGATGAATACTTTCGTTTTAACCCAGAACTTCCGGTCGTTAATAAACACTCACCCACAATCTGGTTAACGTATGATAATTACCGATTATTATTCGAGATTCAGGCCGATCGAGATGAATCAGAGAAACATTCCAAGAAAGCTATACTTGTCTAATATGGCAAAAGCTAATGAACTGTTTGTAAGCTTAATAACATACGCGGATTAAAAAATGTGGATTACAAATTTCATTATGGTTTTACTCATATGCGTATACGTTTTACCCATGACTTTCATTCAGAATTGAATGATGAATGAATAAATTAAATAAATACACTAAGAATGTGTGTCCTATGCTGAAATCGCTGGCTTATTTAAACCGGTTCTAATTTAGCATCAGAACGTTAAAAAGCTTAGTGATATTTTTAGGGGAAAAAATTGAAAGGCTCAGAGCGAAGTTGGGATAGTTGTACATTTCATTTTGTTAATAAAACTTGTTGCGACTATTGAAACAAGTTGTAACTATTTTAATATGCAAAAGTCAAAACAAAAAATCGTGTTTTTTGTATTTGTTTATTCTGACGATTGATTTAGCCTCTATTATAGTATTGGAAATTATGTTTTGGTTTTGTATGTAATCGCTTCGGCCTTTATTGCGTCATACAACCTTTAGGGGCTGAGACAATTTTACTTGGCCTTATTTTTAATTTATGAAAACGGAGTAAAGAACGAAAGAATGTCTAAAATGGCAATACTTTGGAGGACTTTGTAATATTTCTCTTGGTAAAGGCGTATTTAAAACGCCGAAACAAAAGATGTTAGTTCTGCACTTAAACTGCTGTAATTTTGTTTTCAGGAAGCGAACAACACAGAATGGTGTCTAATACGCAAAAGAATACAACTTCCGTTTAAATCTTTCTAAATATCTGTCCTATTAGAGATTGGATATATTTTGCCAAGGATAGGTTAATTTCTCTTTGTATTGCTTTTCTAAATCTGTTTATTGTAAATCGTAGATTAAGTAAATAAATGAAATAAAATTAAATAAAAATTTGACTGTGATGTGAATATATTTATTGAGTGTTTATATACTAATTAGGTCGAGTTCCATATCTGGTTCCTTAGACAAAACGTTATCAAATGTCTAGCACAGAGAAAAAGAAAAACAAGCAGATATAGTCCCACATAGCGAACTTTTGCAAAACACATCTGCAAATAAGACTGTCATACAGCATAAACCTTTGATATTTGCCATGCTACTGATATGGCCTGAGTGACACAAGGTACACACTCGTACATAGCTGTCATTCTTAAAAATATAAAAGTCAAAGTTTTCTTTTTTAATACATCGGAGAAAGAAGCTCGAAGGTTAAAGTACGGTGATTACTGGTGATCCAATTAGAAAGAAGAAAATAAATTGTATTATTTGCGACTGCGATTCCTTCAGTGTCATAATGATAATAACAAATCTCTCTGAGTTTAAACAAATTTTGAATGCTTCTGTTAGATAAGGAATATGATTGCAAAGGAACTGAAATTTCAAATACTTTTTCGTGCAACAAACTGTCGACAAAAAGTGGCCCTATAGGCTTAATAACTTTACCGCATAAAATTACCATTTCTTTGGATATTGTTGCGGACTTAAAAATCTGCTCTTTGTGCGTGGGAATTTATATTTCCTAAAGTGAACCTTTTAAAAGTCGAAGAAGATGGTGCAGGAAGTACATAGAAGCTAGTTTCAAATAAATCGAACCTACACCCCAACAAATACAAAGCAAATATCAGAAAATAATCCAAATAGTAATTCATCTAAATTGATTCGTGGCTTAAGATTTAGTGTGAAGATCTAATCGCTTATTTTTATTGTCAGAACAAATTTAGTTAGTCGTATTGAAATGTATTCAACAAATTACACACAGCATATTGCATCTCTGTACAACCTTCCCAAAAAAAATTAAAAAAATTAAGCGAACTTGTTCTGTTTAAGGTAGTGAAAGTGGTTGTTAACAATTTTTGTTTCCTATTTATATCAACAAGGAAGAACAGCATAAGTCATATTTAGCCACTTTTCAAACATTTGTCAAACGACAAAAGTCTTGTTTGAGTAGAAAATGCCTTAGTCATATAGCACTTGAGATACCCACTATCTCCTAGGTTAATTGATAAAACCTTTTCGTATTTGTTGCTTGGCGTGAAGAAACAAAAAATTATTCAACCCAATTTACATCAAACAAATATTTATATCAATGCGATATCCAATTAAGGCAATTCACGTCATGGAAACCGTCATAGCCACCGCAGTAACTCACTAATTACCCGAGGATTATACAAACTTCACGTACCCAGTGCTCCATTCGCGCGAAACAACATTAACAATGAAACCATATTTTCACGTTCTTCGTCGCCTAAAAACTGCTTAACTTGTCTGGCATATTAAACCACAGTGACACTGAGAATTGAGAATTATTTTATTACTGACACTTGTCACCAGCTTAGATTGGCAAAAACAAAAACACGAAACACGCTCCTCAAACTCACCTGCATCTGTAAGGTTCCAGTAAGATGTGCTGATACGTGCTGTACCGCTTTATGGTTTACGTTTGACCTTCGAATTAGGGTCTCTCTTTGTCTGGAAATAGCTTTTTATTCTGTTCAAATTAAACGTAAGCACGAATCTGTTTTATTTGAAGGCACTGCACAAATTGTATATATTTTCCACACAAAAAAAATAAAAACAAAATTAAAAACAGAGTTCAACGGCTCGATTTTGGAACACAACCGAACGTCAGGCGTACTTCGAGAGTATAAGAACAAATTCTTATCAGTGTGTTTTTTTTTTTTCTATACCGTTAAGATAGATATGCGATTCCGATATAGCGCAAAAGATACTTTTCTGTTATCACACTTTATAGCTTTTTTCACTGATTAGAATTTCGAAAAAAAGAATGTAACTGCTTGGATTGCAAAATACGAATATCTTTGTATAAATGGCAGTAGGTATATGTTGTGGCGGAATGTGTATGAAAGTAGGACACTTTTCCACAGTCAATGGTGTATCCTTGCTGCAATCGATTGGTTGGATGTTTTGCCGTGGTCACTTGGAATTATTTTCGAATCGTTCTCGTTGATGGAAGTTCAAATTAAAAAGGAAAATTATAAAAAAAATCCAAAAATAATAAACATACAACCGCTGGTGTTCGCGGTTCGATTAAGACTCTCTCCCGAGTGTAGTCAGTGTCTACTATTCTCGTCGAGGTCACGCGAATAACAAAACTTCTGTGGCTGCTAAGAGGGTGCTTTATTTAGCTTCTTTAGGACTAACGAAGCAATACTACCACGACGATGAAGTCGAACGGCAGTGTGTTCTAACACGAAAATATTCTCCCGTAGTTGTCGTTGTATAGTTTGGTATTTTATATTCTGTTCTTGTCTGCGCGTCTGTGTTCTGCTGCTGCTGCTGCCTGCTGCCTGCACCGAGCGCGATATTCTTTGCAATAACCGAGTGATTCACTTAAGCTTCAATCGAAAAAACAACAACAACAAAACACTGGGTAGAATTTATCTTCAATCTGCATGTGGTATTCAGAGCAAGTGCATAGTCATGGAGATGATAACAACGAAAATTTGATCTTAACGAATTTTGTTGAGTTGCTCCTCTACTAGGCTTGTAGCTTGCTTTCCAATTTCTAAATATAGTTTTTAGGCGGCTAATTCTAACTCACTCAAAAGAGCTTTTTTCTCTTAAGTGTGTACGACTAAGTAGCTCTAGTGTGTCGAGGGAGTTCGTTGTCTGATTTAAACCGCACACTGATCGCGAATGGTAGACTGAACGTGCCGGAGAGAAACTCAAATACTTTTATACTTAAGACTGACTATCTGATTGAAGGTGAGATGCTGGCTGCTTAGCAATAGAAGAGGTCGGTATAATTTCATTGTGCCAGGACATAGAACGTGGATGCGGGTTATTGTTTCTGTGCAGCACATTATGAATACTAATTGCGGTTTGATTGCAAATGACGGATTTATGGCTATTGTTACATATGCCACCTCCCCGGACTGTAAAGATCGAACAGCAATAGTCCGGAATCTAAGCGTTTCGGAATCGGAAAGTTATTCACAATTTTTGCGGTGTTTGCATAGGAAAGGACAGTGCAAACAATTTCATTGCCAAGTTGATTGGAAGACTTCCAAATGTGGCACAGCAACAAAAACCCTACTCCAGTGTTATTGAACTGTCACATGCACCTTTCCCATGTAATGGCCGGTTCGGGTAGTGTTTGTATGACCGAATTTTCATTACTGCGCAACGGATGATGGTATTTTTTTTTAGCCAGAATACGTTTTGAGCCGAGTTCCAATATGTGATTGGGAAGCAGGAATTAAGCCAACAATTTGCTTCGACCTGCTGTAGGCTATATTTCACGGTCCTTAATTAAATGGTAATCAGATGATTCTAAGTAACAACAAATCGCAAATGTTTAACATGCCTGGTGTTGTTTATCGATTCGACGCTGCTGAGTTGAATTGATTATCAGTCAGTATTTCAAATGCCCAATTAGTTGACATATTTTCGAGTGGCAGTAGACACATCAAACTTAAAGTACAACTTGACAGCACACCTTGTACCTGGACTTTTAAAAAGTCATGACTCATCCGAAATTGGATAGAAACCGTCAGTGTGAGGTGAGTTCTTAATTTTTCGCAATAGTTTCTAACAAGTTTGGTTTAATTTACCGCTCGAGAGTAGTCCAAAAAAATGGAATATGTGCATATCGTTTGAATGAAGACTTAAGAGTTAACTTTTTTTTTAGAGAGCTTGAAATTAACTTTCGTATTATTTTAATCCTAAAATTCTTCTTCTTTTATAAAATTTAGTAAAGTCAAGCCATAGATTGATTTGTTAGTCAAAACCATGTTTTACTGGAAAATCTGTGTTCAATACTGAGCGATAGAAATGAAAGCGAAATATTTTTAATTGTGCTCCTTTTTGTCTCCTTTCAATTGTGGGCAAAATCCTGAGAAATCTTTCGAAGTTATCTGCACGAAATTTATCTTTATTTGCTTGACAGTTCTGATTTCAATACCGATTGCTTGGCTCTTCCGTCTTCGATGTCACCATTCTCTAGCTTCCGAAATGACCCCCCCCCTTTTATGGGGCAACGTATTTCAAGTATATGCTTTTTAGTAAGCAGAAACCACAGCGATGTGAACTTATACATATTATGGAGAAAGGAATAGAAAATAATTGAACCAATTGCGCCCTTTTAAGGTCCAGTTCAAAGTGGGTTTAAACACTTGAATGGGAAGAAATACTTTTTGAACTTAGAAAAAGTACTGAAAATTGTAACAATAAGTCAAGTATCAAAGCGTTTTCTTAAGGGGAGTAAAATGACCCTTACCGGTTTAAGTGCAGTATTTTGAAGAAATTTAAAAATTTGTTTAAATATTCTCTACATAGGTACTAGTAGAAAAAAAAATTAAAATAAGTGGGCGGCAAATAATAATTTTTAGTTTCGACTCTAAATTTAAGTAGTTCACAGTGGTTATATTTTCCATGCGAATTTCGCAGTTGTGAGTTCCGTAAATTTAAGGCCGAGATTAAAATTCTTCATTATTACCTACAACGCAATATAAATACTCTGCAAGAAAGGTCAATGTTTACTTTGAAGAGGGTGAATGGAGCTCACAATTGCGAAATTTGTATGGCTAATATGGCCACTGTGAACTTCTAAAATTTAGAGTCGAAACAAAAAATATTTATTCGTAAGTAGCATTGACTTTGAAACTTATCCTTCAGAAGTCTTTATTAGGTAACTACGAGCTGCGTGGCCCGACTTGGCAGCACTTTGGTTTGATAATTTGTGTGGTAATGGTGTTGTCTTTTTCCCTTTATGTGAAGTCGGTGCTGCTCTTCTTGGGCGCGCTTGATACCAAAAAAGGTGCAAGTTCTGGAGTTTAAAAAATAGTCCGAAATTAAACTTTTTTGTAACCGAAAAGTTAATTAGTAGGTACCTATTGCATATTTAGAAAAATGTAGCCTATTATATTTTGCTATAAATAAAAGGCTTACTTTTATAAAGGATTAAAAAGGATCTTGGTTTTAATTAGTTTCAGTTGCTATTGATAGGCAACAAACTGTTTTTAATTTCGCTAATCGTATTGCCATAATTTGTTTTATCATTTTTTGTATTTGAATTTTTTTTTTGGTCAGTAAAATTATCGAAAAAAAAAAAAAATATGGAAAAATTGCCCCAATTATGAAAACTACAAATTCTTAACTTCCATGTGTACATAAGACTTAGATAGCGCTGCTTATTTTGCTGATATTTTTCACTTTGGTAAACATTAGAGTCGATTGCTAATTTTAGATATCCACTTGTTTACCTTTAAAGGCATCATAAATCATATTGGAGAGATTTGCATGACACCTGTACAATAAAGATGACAATCAGTTTGAGTTTTTCATAAAAGACATGAATGTGACAAACAACAGAGTTGCCACACCCCATTAGTTAATTGTTTATAGAACAATCACCCACTGTAAACAGATACATAAAAAGCAAACTGCAGTAATGTGAGGTTGATAAAATCCGATAAACACTGTAACTTGAAAAAAATAAATAAATCTCAAAAGTAAGTGACAAAACGGAAGTGCAACCAGACAATAGCTGCAAACGGAAATAAATTTCATCGAACTTTTCATACACCATTCCGATTCAGTCAATATCGAGATGAATCGAGCCTAGACAAATCATAAGTGACAGAGCACGTGTCAAGTATGAATGGCGCAAGGAAATTTGGAACAATACCTCGCAATTGGTCACCCACGCTGATTCATGTGTAGTCGTCTAAATATTCTGGCAATAATGGCGTTGGAAAAAAAGTTCACAATTAGTGAACACTTGGCAGTTGGCACTGGTGGATACCGCATAGGGGTTGTCATTTGTTACGCGCGGTTATATACATATATATACAGACACACAATACACAACACCACACCTAATTAAGCGACTTCTCCCATTCCCTCGCAGTGTATACACAATTAATCGATGCGAAACCTTTAGACGTAAAAGCCATTGCCACGCAACAGCCAGGGAGTTGTTCGCCACGAAACAAGGGAAACATTTGACCGCACGTTGGCATCACGACCGTGACCACAAACGAGAAAAGTAAGCATCCAAGTTGGCAAAGATACACACGCTTCCGTTGTCAGATTAATTAACTGCCATTACGTTTTGCATTGTAAATTGTAATACATAGGCACATGTACACACAGTTCTTAACCTTTCTTAACATTTACTCCAATTGGAGGACACACTAATGGAACGCCGGATAGCGATGACTAAGCCTCGAGGCCTATGCACAAACAACCCCGTTCGCAGTATCAACAGACTGACCGCACGTCAGGTTAAAAAGTGACTGAACTATGTTCTGAAATTGTTGGTCAGCGGTTTTCCGCGAAAGTATGCTGAGTTTTGGAGGGTGGCTTTTGGATGGACGCCTCTTGTGCTGCACTGCCAGAAATCCTGTCTTGGGGTGGCAGTGGCAGTAGGCAGTCTGCTTTGTTGTACATGTATCGATCGGAAAGGTAAACAATCACGAGCTTTACTTTGGTCTGGCTACCGGTGTGTTTTGTTATATTTGTTCACTTGGGTTTCAGGGCAGTTGTGGTCGAGTATTACCGCTCCTTGTTTTACATTGTGTCCTTTGAAAATTACAACGTGGAGATAGGGCGCTGTTGGTGTTGATGGTATTCAGCTCGATTTTAATTAAATTCAATTTTAGTTAAATTCATTTTTGTGGGTTATGTTTTCATTTTGCTTGGAGTCGCTTCATTTTGTATTTTTTTTTTTTTTTTTTTTGAAAAAGCTAAGCAAGGCTGGTGGTATCTGCCTCTAAATATTTTCTGCTTACAGAGACGAACAGGGCAGACCTGTATGCCAAAGTAACACACAAAGCAAAGCGCACTTCTTAAACCGATACGAGAAAATCCAAGGACGAATAATTCCACAGATTATGCATGGTACCTACCTTTTATCGTCAAGACTTAACTTTACGAACTCAAACTCCGGAAGTTTCCATAGAGAAGAACTTAGAGCGACCTAGAACAAAGCTAAGGTGAAGGTCAATGTTGACCCATTGTCATAATTCAGTCGCGTAAGTAAAAGGAAGTTCTCGGTTACCTACTGTCACCATCGCTATAAACGCTCACTACTGTGCTGCTTCATGCAAACCACACTGAGGAGTTGAAGTAGTTCATTATCCTATCTCTAGCCATTCAATATTTCTTCGAAGAAGCACCGTAGATATTTGTTTATTTTGTAAGACCTGTGCGTGTGCATGTGCAGTTACAGAGTAGGTGGGTTTTTCATTTAAAAAAATCCTTTATCTCGACAACCTCTGTCAGTCAAGCTGTTCTTCCGATATTCACCTCATGAAGTACCAAAGAGTATTTCACAAATACTTACCTTAATTCCCTTTGTCAAGCAATCCAAATCTTTAGAATCTAAAACCAAGCGCAAAATTTCCAACTGTGCGCTCATTTTTCTAATAAATTCGAAAAATGTCCTTCCGAAATTTACTTCACATTCCAAGACTCGCACGATCATCACATGACTATCGACTCAAAGTCTGAATCGCTTTTTACTTCCTTACTTTTATCGAATAAAAAAAAGGCCTCACATCCTATACAACTTGATGTCAACATCTCTCTGATCCTTTTTAGCATATTCATTCATTCATACCGTTCTTCTGCCTCAATCACAATGACCCAAAACACACAGCTTTTCTCGGAACATCATTGTAAGCAACAGCACTTCCGGACACCCACGCTTGACCACAGACGTTCACCCAAGTGGGTCTTCCCAAAACGCTGTGACTCAATCGATTCTCAGATGCACTCTCCCAAATTACTCTGCTTGTGCATTTATGGAAAACGCTTATACACTCTCATCAATTCGATAAGCCTCAAGCCCTATGAATAATTTGGCGTAATTGATATTCAGGGCATGCGATTGCTTAGGTTCGGGGATTTTCCAACTGGACAAATACATAACTCACCCAATTTGTTGGAGTTATAAGGAAAATCCGTATACGCGCAGTTTTATCTGCGAAAACGTTTAGTAGAGAAAAAATAAATAAATAAAGTAAAATTCCGTCTCTTAGACTGCTGCGCTTTCATTTATTAATGGTTTTATTTTTGGTCATCTCGTAACACATGACGCACGCGAACCAGGGGTCTGCCACACGCCTTGTGTAGTGAATCACTGAGCGCCGAAAAGAGAACGAAACATGCTTATCTTTTATTGAGGAAAACGTATTTGCTTGCGGGATGCTGCATATACACGGGTTAGGCCTCAAGAAAATGATCTATATTTAAGAAGAAATCTTTGATTTCTGTTCCATCAAAAGAGGGTGATTCAACAGAGCTCATCTTATATAGGTAATTTGACTTTGCCAAGGCTTATTGGTTACACGACTTTGAGCTTGATTGCTCATTGAATTCAAGGTAATTTCACTTCAGGAGCTTTGTAACTGTGTTGAAATTATTTGTGTCCCTCTAGGTGCAAAGTCGAATACAACATTGGTGTTGTTTTCTTACTGGTGTGTGCATTTCAATCTCCTCTAATTTTCCAATTAATTCATTAGGATTAGGTCTCCCATATGAACGGCTAGTAGAAGCTCTGTACCATTCTCATACATTGATGCACAATGTCCACAGAGAAACCTATGGAAATAAAACGTCAGAACTATATTCAAGTAGTCCTTCAATAAAGTAGATAGACAACAGATTCAACTGGTGTCAGAATGAGGTTATGAACTTGCAAGTTCCTGAAAGTGTTACTCACACATGAATCTTTGTCATACCTATATTTTCCTTGGAGAACCATAAGCAAAGTTGCCACTTATTTATTTATTTCCTAAAAATATAGTACAAGATTTTATGGGCACTCAAATTACGCTACCATTTTGATGATTGATCAGCGACGATCATTTGCAAAATAAAAGTACAAACGGCTCAAGTCAGAGATGGGGCAGCACATTAAAAATTCTCTTCACCGCATTTTGTTTGATCTTGAAAATAGATAAAAGTGGTAGTTATTGGTTCCAATAATGCTTTGTAGTGCAGTCATTACTTTGTTAAGCTGTGTCTACAATAGGATTTTCATTCAATTTATTACCCCATTTACTTCCGGTACTAAAATTGCATTTTTTCCCCATAATACAAATAACGTGTTCGATGTTCGTCATGAGCAAAGTTAACAATAGAAAATTGCTTCATTTTCGTAGTAAGATACTAAATATCCCATCAATCATTGGCAAGACATTTATATATTGACGTGCTTTAGAAGTGGCAGAACTATTCTGATTTTCACCTATCACTCATATTTGTTGGTCGATTAATTTAACGACTTTGTCGCAGCGTAATGTACATTCAAATGAAAGCAGTGTCAGTTGTAGGAAAAATTGACTTAGTCAGAAGTCGATTGATTCATTAATACTCATTAAAATTCACTGAGCCAATATTTTTGTTTATCGCTGTGATTTTTTTTTTTGTTTAAATCAGCGCAGGGTATTTCAGCGTCAGGCTGGCTACTTAAGTTGGGTTGATCAACATTTTCAATCTTTACTTTAAGTTTATTTTTGGCCGCCATTGTGAGTACGTAGAATTTAGCCTAGACGTTAAAAATGGTTTATTGTAGCCTTTGTGAGAATGGTTCAGACTTCTCTGAGGAAAATGCTTTTTACATTGTTGAAGGATATTGATTGTTATATAAGCTTCCATTTGAATGCAGGATGTTCCAGATTTTAAAACTCGATTCTACCTATATTTCAATTGTTTTTAAAAACAAACTCAAAATATGACACTCACTATACATGTAAGTAGATAATGCATTTCATAAGTAACACCCACAGAAAGGGGATCAAATAACATATTCAAAAGCGCGTAATTTTCCGACTCAATCCATGGCCACTCGACCACAGGTATGTTAATCACAGACACTCTGTATATCCGTTTTGTGAATTTATTATCATTTTCCAACACAAAGCTGCACACAGCCTGTACTCGTATTCGTTCGGTATGGACGTTGACTTGATTCAACCATGAAGTAGACACATCACTTGGATTGGCCAACTAGGTGTTTGATTTTGCGACCGTACGTCAGACTTTTAATTTTTGGCACCTGTTCAGTAACTTTGCGCAAAAGGTTTTGCACCAATTAGTATTCCATGAGGTAAAACGCATTAAGTGTAATTGAGTTGTAAGTTTTCCTAATTCGGTTACAATTTTCCTATATTATTTATGAAGTCGGTTTGACGAAGACAGATGATGAGGTTTTGAGGAAGTATTTTTATTTATGAGATACATAAACTGCAACATTGGGGCCAGTTCAGTAGTTGTACTTTTTGCATTAGTTATTTTATTTCCCTACTAACCAGTATATGGATAAGGGAAGTGTATTGAGCGTCTATGAATCTGAACTTTTTTAGTCGAAGGCTTAAGATATCTTGATTTAGTGACAGCATTATGTTTTGTCCCTAAATGTACGAATGATGGTGTCGGGTTTAAGGCAATGTGCCATCAGTCTTACAAAATCAAATCCAATTTTTAGCATGAATTGATGTAAATAGCTGCACCACCTCTCGCGAACGTCTGACAAACATACGAGAGTATAAGTGTCTTGAAAGAGCTTCTCAATTAGCCGTTTGGAATAGGCATAAAACTGTAGATCCCTTCCATTCGTTCCAAAATTTAAAAAGCTAGGCCCAGGGTCCCTACAGACCAGTTGCGCCAACTATTATTATTATTATTATTATAAGGTGTAATTTGAAACATCTCACATAATCCAATTAAAGCAAAACATACCCAGAATAATTATTTTCCAACATTCAGCACGTTTTCGAGACATGATACGAGAAATGGCTATTTTCTGATTTTGGCTTCAACACAATTTTTTTATTTATTTTCTTAAAATATGATTCCGGTTGAGAGCTTTTCCTCTTGTACCTCAAATGATCTGATTCTATTCCAAAACTGGCAAGTATTTACAAAGACAACTTGCTATCAAACTTTGACTGTACCAAATAGGAGCCACCAATATTTCGCATGTTCTTTTCAGTGTTACAACTCTTTTGTTCATACCTTCTCAAATGTTTCAGTCTGCTTGAGCTCCGCAGCTCTTGTACACAAAGTCGCACACTGTTTGCCTGCCCAAGTAATATACACATTCCTTAAAGACGACAAGTAGTCGCACTCGCCACCATTCTACTCAGTACTCACTCTTCACATCGGTCATTCGTGATGACACGACAATGTAAACATGAAAATAATAATATTTTTACAACCGCCCACTTCACTTTATCCTCCGTCCTAGGATTTTTCACCTTGCACTTGTGCGAATTTGTGAAGAGTGTTGACCTCCAATACTCACTCCTGTGTTGCTGGCCATTCTGTGCAAGGGGCACTCTCCATGAAAGTGAAGGCAATTGTAATTCACAGCACACATCCGAAAGTTATTGCGCAAAATTGATTGTTCCGAATTTAGTGACGCGGGACGTGTGGGTGTGGACGAATAAGTTTCGCATTTATTTGATTACGAACGAGTGAGAATATTGTTCTCGACTGACACAACAAAATTGAAGATCTTGGTGACTGTTTTTATATTTGTTTTGTTTAAGCGGCTCGTTGTTAAAATTCCCTTTAAGCACATAAAACTGTTATTCGGTGGAGCTGCTCCTGACGCACGTAAGTCTGTAGCCGAAAACACGCCGCGCCGCCTAGCGACAGGGGTAGGTATATGTTTTTGTGTGTGTTTTACGACTCAATCGTGGATAGTAGTTGAAAACGCGGAAATGTCTCAAGTCTCTGTTTTGTGACAGGTAGGACGCCCTTCTCGGAATGTTTAACATGTAAACAGAACATCGGACAAAACGATCTTGAGTGTACAATCGATACAATTTAAATTACTCTGCTTGCTTAGCTTGTCTTTCCGTAAAGTTGTTTGTTAGATAAGACAGAATAGGTATTTTTTTAGATTGATGGAAAATCCCCCTGTTTGATGGCTGACTGTACGCTAGGAGTGCCTAAATGTCTCGTCGTGGAGATAATAAATATTTTGTTTCAGGCGGCGAACAATGAAATGGAGGAGTTTAAGATCAGTATGGTCTGTTCGTAAATTCTAAGAAAAATGACAGCGACAAACGATTTGCAACAGGCATGGGTTTTTCTAAAAGTTTGTTTAGAGGAACAGAATCTGCACCTAAAATTTATTTTGATAAGGGAAAATAAATGGAATTTAATTACGTCATGTTAGAACGCAGCACATCTTATGAGTGGTATAACCAAACGTCCCTGGTACTTACTTTTTAATGTGTAATTTAAAAAATTTTGGTCACGATTTTAGAAAGATATTTCTTCCGCAACTGGTATTAAAATCAGTTCTAAGTTAAAAGCCGAATTTAGTGTTTAAAGGGATGTGTTTCCAGTGTTGACCGGTTCAAGGACACACAGAATGCCCAGATCTTCAAAAGTGTAGCCCTCGATTTTATTGTAAAAACAACTGCTCTGTATGAGTGCTTCTTAAAATGTGCAGCCTCGGGAGAGTTTATTGTTTTAAATGCTGCTGGTCTTCGAATTTTTCAGCCCAGTGAGTAGATTTTAATGGCTCTACAAAGGGGGAATAAAGTTTTCTAGGTATCAACACATGATCACCCGGAATATGTATTTTAAATATTCAAATGATTTGCTTGAAAGTATTTAACCATTCGGACCTTCGACTGAGCATAAAATGAACTCAATAGATCGGCTAAGACAAGTGACTTGCTATCCATAAATACCATTCATTAGTTTTGACGTTCTTTAAGGGACAAACGTTGTCTTTATTGGCAACGTCAACCACACGTATCTCCCAGTCTCATAGCAATTTACTTGACGACTAAGTTGCATAACAATGATGCAAATCAAAATTGCATCATTGATCACATTGTTCACCCACATATCCGGATAGGAATAAATCATTGCGCCCAACAAATCAGTATTCTTAATTTGTTTTCCTGTATTATTTTTAAACACATTCAGGAATGTTTCGCTCCTGAATATGAAATTCACTTCAATTCGAAAAATAAAGGATTCTGCCACACGTGCGCATTTAAGGACCACCGTTTAAGTCGAACCATCGAGCAACAACCTTTCGCTAAGGAATGAGGAAACCTCGCCGAGGAATTTTAATGCAAATCAAATATTAACAAACAATATTGCTTATTCCGAGCACATCCTACTGCCAAAAAATGTCCAAAGTCCAGGCTCTGTAGTAAATGGGCAGTCATTTTTTGGCGTCGTCGACTGAGTTATTCGAATTGCTCAGAACTGCATGACAATGCATTTGTGGTTAAGAAGAAAACAACGCCAAGACACATTAACCGCTAATAAAATCAATTGTGTTTGTCTAAAATGTCTGTGAATCACTGGTTCGGTTCGGTCACCAGACAGTCTATAATTTTGGGTGATGAACTGACGGCTTTTTTCTGGTAGAAGAAGACGCCTTTTTTTGCCGCATTGGATTTGGATAGGCATGGTTTATGGATTCCGATCACGAAGCATGTGTGGACTGAAATATGATGTTTGGTACGCTTTGTCAGTGAATCATATTTTAGCTGTAAAGCCTATGTGTGTATTGAAACTGGTGATCCTTTATTTTAATATTTCCGGAATATTTTTTCTCACGTCGAGATGGAACCTCCTTGCCAATGAACAGCCCCTTTAGATACAAAAATACCACGCACACTGCTCGACGTTCGAAGTCTGTCTCAATCATTATTATTGACACAACAATACTACACTTGGGCTATAGGATATAGGTACGCTAAGTGTGAAACTGAAATCTGCAGTAGTTAACACGTAGGAAAAAAAATAATATTGACTCGAGTTGTTTCCAAAGTCGTATTAGTATCTTGGACTTTTATTTTCCTTGGACGATCGTGTGAAGAGGTAAATCGTGCAAAAGAATGCTCTTGTCAAACACCGTAGCACAGAATTGGGAGCAAAAATAGTTCAATTCAAACTAGCAGCCGGTTAGGGAGACTTGAATCGTTTCATCACTCTAGCTCCACATTTTGATGGTTTTACAAATTTTTTTGTGACCCAATGTTTTATAAAGAGAACTGATTTTTTTGTTTTCTAGAACAATATTGTACATTGGAACTTGGAAATTGATTTTTGTGAAAGTAGAGAATGGAGACGTTCGGATTCCTAGTTTAGGAAGTCTGACAGCTGACTGGCTAGATGTATTTCGGTTATTATTGGCCCAGAGTGGTCACGTGAACAGTTTTTGCAGGTGAAGTTTATGGAGGGGAAGCCGAAAAAGGGACTTTTTGTACATTTGGAAGACTTCTCCACTGGCAACTAAAATATCAATCCGTTCGGAAAAAGAAATATTATGCATTTATGAAAAAAAATTTATTTTGAAAAAGTAAGTCACTGAATATATTGAAACTGTGTGCGCAGGAAATTAAAATTGGCCCGATACGCGAAGCATGCTTATCAACAAATGTCATACTCAAGAATGCCCTACTTATTTTCTCAAAAAGTAATGCATTAATGCTTAGATTAATATAGAACATATAACCCGTTTAACTGAAAAAGTCGCTTCTTTAGAGATGTGTCCTTCTCCAGTTATACTCAAGAAAAACATCATCCTACTTAAATTCTTTATTTGGAACCAAACTGCACAGCAAAAGAAAATATTTTCAAACACACACACACACAATAATCCTCATAGTACGCCCACAAAGCCACACCCATCCTAAGAATTCAAAGTGGATAACCATAACCATACTTGCGATCCGTCCAGGTAGTTGAACCTCCCTCGAGTCAGGTCTCATTCACGCGACGACACCCCATATGGGGATAATTGCCAGACGGATCGTTCTCGTAACAACACCTTTCACCAGAGGTCCTTCACATTGAAAACAATCGCCACATCGTCGGCCGATCAAATGCAATTAGATACATCAAGGAATAAAGAATCAATCTTCATTCTTCAACCCTTCAGAGAGCAAACATACAAATAATATTTTATTTGCCCAACAAAGTGACCGAAAGCCATCAACGGCATGGCGTTTAAAATTCTGTAAACTTCCACAGCGTGCTTGAAATTTGTAAACGCTTTTCACCACCGGTATTGATTCATTGCGTTCACTTTCATGAAAGGGGGCTCATTTGGCGTCGTCTAATTAAAAGAGTAATGAATTTCGCAGAATTATTATTGTGTGCTTTTGTTTTGGGGTGTAATTATTGCACAAAGATTGATGATCGGGACTAAAAAGATGAGCGCGAGAGTGAGCTATAAAATTGGTGAATTTATGGATGATTCGTTTAAATCGGCTTTGTTGTGACCTGACAGGTGCAGTCGATTAACCGCAAATGATAAAGCAATGCGAGGAATTTTTATTGCCTCCCTGGGGGGAAAATGTAATTAATCTTTTGCTTTATTGTTAATAAATTTTACACACGCATTTTACAGTTTATTCGCGTGGCATCATACAAGGGTTTTAAAGCCCAAAAGTAGATGATTTCACTATATGTTTTAACAGTAGATAAGAGTTTTTCGACAATTAACTTCCACTGCTCGGTTAGGTTAGATTAAAGGTGGCAAAAATTCCTGATGCTGTTTTAGATTCTACTTTAGTTCTTGTTTGTATAAACCCGCACATAAACTCATACTTAGAGCTTTTTAGACCAATCTGTTGCTAAATCTACATCGCCGCTAATTACTTAAGTCGAAGTCCACTATCTTTTAAATGTAGTCATTGGAATGCGTAAAGTATTTTTATCTGGTGGAATATGTTTTGCAGCTCTATATATTTGGCGAGCTCATCAGTACAGCTCTATAGGTACTGTCGATTTTCTCTTAAGGAGGCGATTTCAGGTGAATACTGGTTGTATAGAATTAGAATTTTGATAGCTGATTGATGGCTTTCCAATAAGAACCGGATGTTAAATTTTCCTTCTGTCAAATTTTGTATTTTTTGCTGTATAACTTATGCATGCCTGAAATGCGCTACAATAATTGGGCATGTGACAGTAATATACAAGGTGGGCCAAAAGAAATCATCTGATGTTGTTTGGCTCTCATTTTTTTCTAAATAAAAAACTTCGATTCTGTTTTTTGATTATGTTTATTTGAGCCTGTAGAATTTTATTGGTCAAGTCGAGAAGATGATATCGGTCAAATGGGCGCCGTCACAATTGATTGCCATTTGTGGCATTTTTCATCACTTCGGCGAGTACTTCGGGCGACAGATTCTCGCACTCTTGTCGAAGGTTGTCCTTGAGGGCTTCTAGATGGTCTCGGGCTTGTTCACGTAAATACGGGACTTCAAAAAACCCCACAAAAAAAGTCTGGAACGGTTAAATCGGCCGATCTTGCGGGCCAGTGCAAAACGAGACCCGGGAACGCCGCCTTCAGAATATCGGTTGTGGATCTCGCAGTGTGTGGCGTAGCTCCGTCCTGTTGGAACCACATGTCCTCCAGTCCTAATTCGTCTAATTGCGGCAGAACTCGATTATAGCGCGCCTATAGCGTTTGTCGTTTGACCAGCGGCGTTCTAGAAAAATAATGGCCCGATGACTCCTCCTGCGTGAAAAGCGCACCATGCAGTAACTTCAGTAACTTCAAACGGGTGTAATGGCTCCTCGTGCATTACTCGTGGATTTTCGGTGCCCCAGAAGCGATAGTTTTGCTTGTTCACGTACCCGCTGAGGTGGAAATGAGTCTCATCGCTCATTATGATTTTGGTCGAAAAATCGTCCACTTAGATTATTCCGCGGAGTGTATCGCTCCGTGGCTTGTTCACTTGTATTCCACATCTGTCTAGTCCACAAATGTCCAAGCAGATTTGACATTGGCAGTCATTTGCAAAAATAAGAGCATCTTCCAATAGGGTAATCTCTTTTGTTCCACCTGTACCTACAACTTAAATGCCAATAGTTATTGATCCATCTGTTTAAAAATTTATCGATTCATGATCCTGGAATGAACCATCATTCTAGAATGTACTGCTAGATTATTAAACATCGCTCCAATTTATGATCCCAGCAAAGATGCCACCCTACAGTTAAATTGACCACACAATTCTACTCCTTTGTGGCTTGGCATCCTTGTAATTTTAATTGAATTCAAAGAGCCCCAGGCAATTATGTACAGCTTAATACAACTTATTGTCTTGCTGCGGAAATTTATGGTGATCAGTTAAATTAATGCGACACCTGACGCCATTTGATCGGTTTCTTGACTCCCAGCAATTGCATTGTAAATTTTATTATATATGCCAAAAGGTCTAGCCATAGTCACCCTCGAGATGCGTCTTGAATGCGAGCAATAGGGTTGGCTGTCATTTCGCTCGTAGATATTCTCGAGAAAGCGTCGTAAGGTACCTATACCCCACAAATACATAGAGTAACCGCAGACGGAGCAAACTTTAAATTCAAAAGTACGAATCGTTTTACTGTTATTTCAATGAGAATGCATTAAGTGACTAATCAGCCGGAGTGTGCTGAATGACAATGAAATCGACAGCTCATCAGTGTTATTGCCTTGAAAGATGAACAAATAAAATCTCGGCACGCACATCTCGATTGATTTTTGTTTAAAAAAGGAAATTGTATCGTATTCCGAACTTATTCTCATCGGCAATGGATTTGTAAGGAAATCTGTTTCCTTGTCGCCTGTCATTTAAGTGATCGATTGAAATGGACGTTTGATGTGGCACGTGTTCTAACGAAGACTCCCCCGATCTGTCAGAAAAAAAAAACAATTTAAATATTTCCGGTTGCATTCCAAACACAGAAAACACAAATAACACATCTGAAGGCATGGCTATTGATATTGATTCATCAGATTAAAAAGAACGAAACATTGAAATTGAAAATGGTTGTTTATAGGATGACTTTATATATAGCAATTTAGAAAGATTTAAACTTTTATATGTACAGATGTGTGGGTATATCTTTTATGAGTGTTCCTAAATCCTTTGCGAACTTTTGGATTGTAGTGGAGTACTTGTAAGTGATTGCATAATACAGTTATTGCTTCGACTATTGTCTGAAATGGATTTTTTTTTGTTTTCTAAAACCCAAGGAAGTTGAAACCGCATAGAAGTTTATCGGGACGACGAATGCGAAGTATACCAAACTGAAATACGGACAAGTCATCGGCGATGTTCATGTCGAGCGCCATCAGTTTCTCGGCAGCCAGTGGATGCCACGCACCGAATGTGCAGGCTGAGTTCATCTGTAGAAGAAATTTATTGTATCCTTGTATTGAAAATAACAGTCGGATTTAACTCACCTCCTTGCTGTAGTAGTGGCAGCGGCCATTTAATCTTGTTGACGGGATGTACTCAATGAAGTCGATGTATGGGCAGTGCGGTAGCAAGAGTGAAAGGCCTGTAGAATAATCCAAAATTTAAATTGTTATCGCCATTTATTACTGTAGACATATAGATAGACATATATTTTAAAAAGCTCCTCACAACCAATGTTTTTTGTGTGAGTTTTTCATTTTTGGGACGAAAGGAATGGAGCTACAATTTCAACCCGATTACAAAAGGCTAATTCAAAAGCGCTTTCATGGCAGTTAGACTTTTAATTATCTTAATCCTTTTTGGGATTAGGGAGTAGATGTAGAGAGACGTTTTTTGGCTTCTTCCTGATGGTGTTATATTCGATTTTTCAATGCCTTGAAGTCGCTTTGGCAAACAGTTTTAGATTTCTTTACTTCCGGAATGGTTCGTCGACTTAAAATAGATTAAGTAGCTACCTGTGCGGATCTTTTTTGAAATCCATATATATTAATCACTTAGAAGGCCGACTTATTTTTAGTTTATTGCAGGTTGCAGCTCTTAGTCCGGATTTCCTCCATGGAAGTCGCGGAATATTGGTGGAATCTTTTAAAACGATATCATTTTTTTTTTGGTTATTTTCCAAAAGCTTAGAAATCGTTTTGCTATTCCAATTTTTTGGAAATTGGAAACATGTGCATTTATATTTTGCGCCTTACTAATAAGAAATGTTAGTTAGTAAGCAATAATTGCAAAAATTGTATTAAAAATATAGCCACTGAGTTCACAGTGAGATTTAGATTTAAAGTCAAAAATTAGAGCCAAAAATGAATATGTTTATTGGTAAGGCTCATTCTTTATTGGCGAGTCAACATATAGTTTTGGAAAGACGGTTTCCATTTTTACTGTAGCTATGCAATTACCCGAGTCTTTCAAATTTGCATAATATAATAATAATAATATAATTTTTGGCGCAACAGGTCCGTAGGGACCCCAGGCCAAGCTTCTCGCAACCATTCGTTTTGTGTGAGTTTTCATTTTTGAAACGAATGGAAAATTTCAAATTTGCATACTCACCAATAAATCCTGAGCTTGGTGGATTCTTGCGAATCGGTTTCCCCGAAAATGTTTGTAATCCCTGCCACAGGCGCCATATTGAATGCGGATCGATGAGGTATGCCTTCGACTTTGGATAATGTTGACGGTATATTTCGTAATTCGTGAATAAGTCATAGTCGGCATTGGTCAACCAGTCGCCTAGTGAACCGTTGTACTTCCCCGGATCCCAGGCCGCAATAGTAACATTTTGGAATATCCTCGATCTGGTAAAATTAAATTCGGCTTTTGTAACTACCTGAAATGAGCCACATAAACTTGAAAATTATTTCGAAACAATTTTGGACAATAAATTTTACTTGAGAGTTCACTACGCGAATTGTTGTCTTGCTGCCCACATCGACTTCATGCCCTCGCGTTGGTGCATGGTTGAATCTCATCACGATGTCGTGACTATCTATGACGTACAATAAACAGATTGACGATTATTTGTTAAAGAAATATAAGATCAAAATGTCTTTGTCTTACCAATAAATCTGCCCAATTTCGAGCCAGCCATTGATCCCGAACTGGACACGATTGCACAGGTCTTAATGTTCTTCACGTCTCGAAAGATTTTCTTCTTTGGAAACAGTTTCCCGAATTCCAATCTATTAAAAGGCGGATCTCGTCTCCTCAAGACTCGGACACCAGCCTCCAGTACCAAGCAACTGGAGGGGTAGTACTGCTCTTCAAAGCTACTGCCAAACATAGGCTTGTAATCCACATTGTAGTAGTTTGTCTCATTCAGTGATTCGCTCATAGACTTCTCGAGAGTCCTCACAATCCTGTTGCGAAAGGCAATGGTTTTGTTGTAACACGTTTCCGAATATTTGTCATGACACATGTACAACTTAGGATCAAGGGTCAGTTTGGTATTCTTCGAGAGAGCAAAACGCGGATGCGGGGAAAGTTTTGTCCGATTGACTGCTGGTTTTTCTTTGCTTTCGACGATGAACTTTTCGTTGGGATTCCAGCGTACATGGAAGACACTGCGACGCTTACGAATTTTAGTGCCTAAAAAAAATTGTTAACTGGTAAATTAGCTAGGGCTTATATTAAAAAGTTGCAGTTACGAGCATACGCACTCCTATGTAAATCTAAATCTAGCACTAGGAAATTTGACTTGATTTTATTGGATTGTGCTAAATAAGATCGTCTCCAAGCTTAGGTTTACAGACTTGATTCAGTCTGAAGTATTTAATTTGGTTTCACCTTGCTCGGATGGAGACTATAAAATGACGCTATGGTTATGTGGGATAGGCGCCTATTAACATTAACTTTCATAAATTAAAACTCATTTAGAAAATTCAACATTTCCCTAATTTTACGTATGCATGTATTGCTTAACAGAATATTCGAAAAGTATATAGGTACCTTTGGGATACTCTCCATTCAGATCTTTGTGTAGGTTGTAATTTTGAATGAACAACGGAGCGTTAGAACTACCTGTAAATACTTTGAATATCTACCTAATTATTGTTTTTTTTTTGTACAACTCCAAAGATGAATTCCATATATCCATAAGCATTTTAGGATCTTGCAATAAGTGTACTAATTTTTTTTGATATCGATCTTGCAATAAGTGTACTAATTTTTTTTGATATCGATTTTTCGGTCTTCCAACCTTTTTCCTCTACAAATTATATTTGCAATCGAATCGATCACCGTGAGTTTTCTCGTGCAAAAATTTTTGTAAAAAGTACTTAAATGGGGGCATGTTGATATGAAATTTGTTCCCCTGTTGTTACTGTTAAAATTGTAGGTAGTTTTCCCACGACTTTATTTTACGACAGAGAACAAAACAAATCTGTTTACCATTTTTTTAAACACATTTCTTTTACAAAATAATATTTGTTTAGTATTGAAATTTACTTCAATAAAAATAGCAGGAAGAAATCCGGGGGAGAGAACAAATAAATCGGTGTTTATGATGGATTGTAACAAAAATTGTTCTGCTAGCAATCGGATGTTGCAGAAAACACACAGGTCAACGTTCTAACCAGATACTTAGGTACATGCCTTCGCCAAAATTTATTTTATCAATTATTTTTTTTTTGGCGCAGTGGCTTAGTGGTTAGTTTGTTGGACTACTAAGCGAGGGGTCCCATCAGGTTAGATTACCGAAAAAAATAAATTCCGCCTGTAGGCTTTTTCCACTGCGCCACCTCTGTCATGAAAGAGGTTCTTATCTAGCCGTTTGTGGTCGGCGTAAAATTTTAGATCCCTTCTATGGACCTTAAAAATAAATACTCACACAAATCGAATGGTTGCGTGAAAAGCTAGGCATAGGGTCCCTACGGACCAGTTGCACCAACAATTAATTTTGTTTCATTAGTTTTATTCACTTTTTCATTCTCGTGGAATGCGAATGCAACACTAGCTAGCACATTCTGCATGCCGAAGCTTTGCGATAATATTGTAAGTAAATCCGGAATGTAGAAGAAATGAATTAGTGGACACCCGCAACATTTGGTTGGCGTGATGAGAGCTTAGCGTGCTAGGAATCAAAGCACCAAAGGAATTTAATGCGACAAGACCGTGAATGTTTGGTTTCAATTTCCATAACTTAATTTAGGTATATCTTTTTTTCGAGTTGTATAATACGTGTGAACAACATTCATGTTGCACTGCGCAAACTCGTCAAGCGCCCTTGAAAGTCAGATACGAACTGCGATCTTAACTCAATACGTCTAACTCACTTGACGAGCTGCATTGTGCAGTCCTATACTAATACTACGACACCTTTGAGCAGGAGGGATTTCCCTGTTCAATGAAGCTGTACCTACTTTACAGGTTAACAACTCGGCCATCCTGTATTGCACTGTCCTCAGTGCACCTAGCTAACGAATCTTCTTTTTTTTTTTGCACTCAGCCGTGGCAATTAGCCTTTTTTTTCGCACACAGCCGTGGCAATTAGCCTTTTTTTTTTCGCACTCAGCCGTGGCAATTAGCCTTTGCTTCGCACTCAGCCGTGGCACTCAGCCTTTTTTTTCGCACACAGCCGTGGCAATTAGCCTTTTTTTTTTCGCACACAGCCGTGGCAATTAGCCTTTTTTTTTTCGCACACAGCCGTGGCAATTTGCCTTTTTTTTTTTCGCACTCAGCCGTGGCAATTAGCCCTTTTCTTTTTTTTTGTTTCGCACTCAGCCGTGGCACACAGCCCTTTTTTTTCGCACTCAGCCGTGGCAATTAGCCTTTGCTTCGCACTCAGCCGTGGCACTCAGTCTTTTTTTTTCGCACACAGCCGTGGCAATTAGCCTTTTTTTTTTTTTTTTTGGCAACGTTAATATTTAAAGTTTGCCAAGAAATTGTACAAATGCGAACACGTACTGAGAAAATCGCAAAAAAATATGAGAAAGAAATCCATTTCCCCTTTTTTTCATTCCTTCGCAATTTTCCACTCGCCGAACCTCGACCTACTGAAAAATGAAAAGGAAAACTGACAACTAAGTGCCAGCTCAGACGTTTGACAATCAAAACTCCATTCAATCTCGCACTCAACGAAGTCGGACGAAGAAGTGGCAACTAAAATGACATTTCTCAACCTTCCTGCAAGAAAAGTGGTCACGTACCTCTCTTTAAATAGAGACCTTTTATTTCATTCCGTGAACTTTATTTTGTGTCGCAAATGTCATTTCTTGTTCACGCTATTTTCTTTTGATCGAATTGAAAGTAACGGAAAAACAACATAGGTATATAATATAAAAACCCTTTGAAAATAAGCAGATTTGCTCAACTCATGTCAGTAGAACTCAACTTCACCAGACAATCTATTTCGACTGCGCACATGATGTGCAACAAGTCCCCTTGTGAATTCATTTAAACGATCATGTTTACTCACGGAACAACTCCATCCCTGTTTGAACAACTGAACCAAGTACTTTGGTATCTTAAACAGAACGCAACCTTTCACTTTCCTTAAAATCGATGTTGGTATCGGTACTTTTACTCGTAGGCGGTAGTCGGTATTCCCCCGTATTAATAAAAAAATGCTATCCGCTCTTATTAATAAACATATTCCATCTACATATTATTAGCTATTCGCTCTTTATCACCTAACGCACGACAGCTCTACACTGCGTTATTTTACATAAGTGATGTCTACAATCATTTATTATTATTTATTTATTTATTATGTTTATGTTTTGTTGTGTCATGGGCAAAGTTGCAATATATAAACAAATTAAGAATATATTAAAAAATATGATGAACTCAATAAAGAATACCGCTGAGTACCTATGTGACAAAAAAAACCGACGAAAAGTAGGGTGGAAGGATGAATTAAAAGTGTTTTAATTGCATCAGAAACAACAAGAACATTAAGCAAAATTTCCAAAAAGGTACAAAATTTAAACATTATTTGCTTACTTTCATGCGTAAGCAAATTTCATTTCATTATGGGTCAATTGGGCCTATTCCGCGAAATCGTCCACTCCGCCATGAAATCCCTGCCACAAATCATAAAAGTTCTTGACCACAAAAGATCCCTTATAAATCGCATTCCGAACTCTTATGAAACTCCGTTAAAGAACTTCGAAAATTGAAAACAGATTTTTTTTTTCCAATACTAAGTGGCACCTGACAATTTTTTTTTCTTTCCAAAATAACATAAAATTGTCGGTGAAAGGAGCAAGTTCCGAACCACTACTCACATCAGGAAGATTAAATGGGTTACCATCAAATCTTCAGCAAAAGTGATGTGTTTTTGTTGAAATAAAATTGTTATTTACATTGTACATTTATATGATAGCACACTACTGAATTTCATTTTGTCTATCAATTAGCTCTATTTGACACCACTTTGAATTATTACTAACTTCACAATATTCATGAAATAATAAACTGTCTAATTCTATCTAAGCTCCAAGAAAGTCGTGGTTTTATTTTTTCTCTCCACATTTCGTTCCTAAAAGTACTTTTCTTTTGCTGCGTCGATAATTCTGCAACAGTTTTCGGCTAAACAAAAATACAAATGCTGAAACAATTCTCAACCATATCACTTCTTTATACACACTTATTACATCTTGTCTCCATTCCTAAGCACTCCGTTGACTAGGCATTATAAAGAGAAACATTTGAAAAAAAAAATCTCCTACATTAACATTATTAGTGCATGTGAAACGTCAAGTACGTGTACGTCAAAAAATGTCAATGCTGCCAACACAACCAACAAAGACGTGTTTGCTGAAAATCGTTTGGGTGGACACGCAAGTACATCTTCATGTGAAGCATGAGACATGGAAGTCAACCAGAACACAAATGATATAAGAGAAACATTTCAATTCAAGACCTCATGCCTAACGAAAACATTTTACAACAATAGTCACAAAATTCCATCTCCTTTCCGTTATCAATAGAATTCACAAAAGACCCTTCCACACAGAACACCAACTTCAGAGCCCTGACAGTTCGAACTCCTGCATGGAAATTCACAAAAGAACAACAAAAAAAACTGATAAAAGACCCTGCCGAATAGGACCGAATAAGACGCATCGAAAATAGGCTCCAATATAAGATGATTTATATGTACATACCTTCATATCCGAACACGTCACCATGGCAACGGTGGCGGCAAATTGAACGCCACCAAAATGCTTGCAATAAACAGTGAGCGTACGGGAAATTCCCAACCCAATTGTACCAGCCCCAATGGCGACACACGCACCCAACTTTTTTTCAACCCTCTTCATTAACGATTTTGACCAAAATGCAAACCCAGAGTCAAATGAACGTTTCCAAAACGATTGCGTCCTCAGTTCTCAACTCGAAGCACCGAAAACGCCAATTCCAAAAACCACTCACATCTCGAAAACTCCATCCCCGACTCCGACAAAACCTCAAAAACGAAGCAATGCTTACATCCCGAACAAAAACCCACAAACGGTCCTCAACCAAACAGCCACGCAACAGCACCTTTCAAAGCAAACACTGCAATACCTGGCGCCGTTCCGCCTGGCAAATTTTTCAAAAACCGCTCCAACGATTTTGACCCAAAACACATGTAAAATATACCTAACATCCGGAACCGAAAACCATGTTCACGTCGAAAATCCGCCGATGCACTCACACCAGCTATATACATATAAGTACCTATTCCTAATATGATTCTGTTAAGCTCAAAATTTGCCACCAGAGTGGTGTTCTATGGCCCTTGTCCATCGTATTAAATTAACTGCTAAACATACCCAGAACTAAGGGGTTCCATGTCCGTATGGATACTCTTAACGAGAAAGTCTCGTTCGACCCAGTCGTGCCTTTTTATTCGGTTGTGTACCTCTATTGCACATCACCCCTCGAATGATACAAGTCTCGCTCTCCTCATTTCGTACAAGATACCTACCGTTAAAATTGACGGAAACATTGAATGTTCACGTAGTTTCACATACTCGACGGTATTTGCAGAATTTAAATAATTCTAGCATTGATGCCAGATTACAAGATATAAATTTTTTTCAAGAAAGACTTTTTGCCTCAAATTCATAAATTTCAAGATTCTAGATTATCTAAATCTAACAAATTAAAACAACTTTTTCTATTGAAGATTTTTTTTTTTTTTTTGTGTCCGGAAAAACAAGATTCTCGAAACGAAAAACGTTTTGATCAACATTTGTATTGCTCTTCCTTTATTTTTATCTTTCTTCCCTCTACTTTAACCATCAATTAAAATTAATAATTTACCCAAACGAGCGTTCTGGATTCACAGAAAAATCAGTACACATTTTCAAAATACGTATTCAAATTTGCAAAAGAATGCCTATACAAAACGAAATTAATATCTACGCCCACCAAGCCTGACAGAAAATTTGGCAAAAACGAACCATCCACGTACCTATTATACCTGTTTTTTTTTTTTCTTGAAACGAAAATCAACCCCCAGCTCAGCACGACATGTGCATGCAGTGTGCACGAAAAACAAAAAAAAACCAGAAGCAATCCCGTTTTGCCGCCGTCTGACAGTCCATTATGCGTTCACATATCCCAAACCAGGCACCCCGTGTATAGTGCATACCGCACTCCATAGAAGAAAACCATTTCGGCATCTTTCGTCAGCTGTGATTTTAGTGTCCAAATTATGGCTTACCCAATCCGAGGTTTAGCTCACTCAGATATCTACACCTATGTGCGGCTTTCCCGAAATTTCTCATACACACACTTCTCCACTTGGTATCTTTCATACCCTTTTTTTTTCTTTCACCATCACTACACCAGATACTGTACACTAAAAAAAATTTTTTTTTTTTTTGTTCTTTTGCTCACTCACGCGAACCACACTACACAAAAGAAGGACCAATGGGCAATCCCACTTCTGAAGATGTGAACAACATTCATGTTGCACTGCGCAAACTCGTCAAGCGCCCTTGAAAGTCAGATACGAACTGCGATCTTAACTCAATACGTCTAACTCACTTGACGAGCTGCATTGTGCAGTCCTATACTAATACTACGACACCTTTGAGCAGGAGGGATTTCCCTGTTCAATGAAGCTGTACCTACTTTACAGGTTAACATACGTGAATAAGTAGATAACATAAAAAAATAAAAACACATCACTCCACAAGAAAATATAGCAAAAAGTACCTATTCCTGCTTAATAAAGTCTGAACAAAAATAGGTAGAAGTTACTGAAAGATGTCGGAACAGAAGAGAGCATTTCGTGTTTTTTTCTTAAAAAACCTTATTTTATTTAACAAAAATCGTATTCATCAAGATTTGCGGAACAAAAAATTAATCGAATTGAAACTTCAAAATCTAAATTCAAGAAAATAACGTATCCAGTTGTTCCAGAAAAAAAACGGACACTCAAATTTGACAGACAAAGGAGGAAGAAAAGCTGAAACCCAGCAAACCTTCGGAGTCCTGTGTTACCCTTCGGGTTGGAATCCATGTACACAACCCTATCTGAGCCCTTAAAAATAAAAACCCACACCAGAATGAACAACAAATATCTTATATACTCTCACAAGAAGAATGCCATTTAGTAACAAAAAACGTGAGACACGTTCATAAGTTAACAATTAGTCGTTAAGTGAACAATACAATGGTAAACTAATGATACCCAGAAATAGCAATGCATCATGTTTAAAAATTCAAAAATCTTAGCTACCAACCATTCCGAAACTTATCACTCAATTGAAAATTCACCACACCGACTGGTTCTGAGATCGAATACTCGGAATGTAAACGCGATTCTGTTGCATACGGCTGAGGCGAACTCTCGGATACCGCTTTTTGAAGTGGTTGGTCCGCAGCAGCTGATGGAAGTCTAGATACTATCACAACACAGAGCACCTGATACGTTACGAACGCAGAACTCCACCGGAAACCTCCATTGAAAGGCATTCTTAAGAACAGTTTCCACTAAACACACACTTGGCAGCACACAGGCGCATATTATGCGTACCCCTGCCGGCTGGGGAGATGTCTCTTATTTTATGGACTAAATCACAGAACGGATGTAAACTTTCCCTTTCGACGGTCGACTCGCTTCTGATTTTGCGAATTCGAATCACGCCTGTCAAGGGATGGTTTGGTATGGTTAGTTAGCTTGCTTGACTCTGTTCTGTGTATTAATTGACAAGGAGAGCTTTACATTCTCTAGGTGAGCTTTCAAACGAAAGGAAAAGTTTTTCTGTGTCGCGTGTTGGCCGGCCGCCTTGTTCTGTGTGCCTCGCTGATAACCATGATGATGATAATGGTGATGGTGATAAAAAAGCAAGCAACAACCCTTGATGGGGGTTTGGGGATGTTCGACATGTTCTTACGTTTTTCCCGAGAAATTCCATTCAAATTGCCCACACTGTGTGCAGATAAGCAGCGATTGAGTTGGAGTTTGATTTTAGGCGCTTTTCTCAAACGCCGCGCCGTATAGCAACTGTAGGCAGGCAATATACTCGTACATCTGCTGCAGCGCTACTTTTTTAACTTTCTCCATTACGTAGTAAGAGAAAGATATTGGTTTCGTACAAAATTTCGAACTCGAGATTTTAATCAATTCTGATATTACGATGATAGAGGAACTCAAAAAAGTGGGTCGCAAAATTCTGTCCGGTCTGTCCGTCTGTCCGTCTGTCCGTCCTTCCACGGGCCTACAGCCTAAACGGCTTCCCGGATTACGTTCAAACCTCGGATTTGGAGTTTTTGGGCTTACAGCTCGGGAGGTGTTTTTTTTTTGCAAGGTAACCTCAATATTAATGGTACTTCCCATACAACATTTTCGTACCAGTTTAATTTGATCGAAAACGGCTCTAACGATTTCAACCAAAAGTTGATATTTAAGCTTAAGTAGGTGAGGTTACCATGACTGCGTACCCAGTTTTTGGCTAAAAATTCGAGCAACGATACTTTTGAAATTTCGACATATCTCAAAAACGGTCTATACGATTGTAGCAAAAATTAATTTCTAAGGTAATGTGGTCATTTATAACTTAATAGCAATCTAAGTTTTTCTCTATATTATCGAAATAGTAATTTTTTAAAAATATAGTTTTGTCTAGTTAACTTAAAAGCGCAATAACGATTTTGACCAAAATGCAAACTAAGTGTCAATTGGATGTTTTCAAAACTATTGTGTCCTTAATTTTCAATTTGAAGCACCGAAAACGCTAATTTTAAAAACTGTTCATATCTCGAAAACCCCATCTTCAATTTCGATAAATTGTCAAAAACGAAGTATTTCTTTTATCCGGAACAATATCATACAGTCAGTTTTCAGCTTAATAGTTACGCAATAGTATTTTTCCAACTAAACATTGCAATATTTGCAACTTATATTTTTATTTTATATAACTGCCATATGAGATGAATATCCAAAAGAGAATTTTGTTTTCTTTTGTCTAGTATCGAGAAAGTTTCGTTCGACCCAGTCGTGCACTTTATTTATTGGAGGTAATTGAAACTTGTCTCTCTCGTGTCCGGGAACAATACATTTGGTAGCAGCAGCACAAAACTGCTTTGTGTGTAGTACCTAGTTGTTCTTCTCTGTGTTCCCGTCGCCCGTCCCTCCCTCGGGGTTTACTTTGAGAGTGAATAAATTATAGCCTGGGTCCTGGTCTTGGAGCACACTTTACGTGCTCGTACCTACAAGTTATTATCAAGCGCCATAGACATTTTCAGGCAATGCCCTGTCCTATGATCCTTTGGGGGATGGGGATGGTAATACGAATGTTCGCGGTGGATTAATTATTTGTGAATAATTACTGCGGATGGCGGAGTGAAAGTAAACTGTATTCTATCTTCCCACTTTACCGTATAGCGTATGGATGACTTAATTTTATGTTTAACTAATTACGCCAGCTCGCTGGGTGTATTTTCATTTAGTTATGTTCTTTTTGTGGTGTCTGCCGATGTTGCGTTGTTCTATGATTGTGCTTAATTTTGTAGGCAATTTTGTCAAATGGAAAAGATACGCATCTCTAAACACAATCGGACAGTTGACAGGGTATACACTTTCGCTCTGACACTGGCAGGCGTTACATTTTGCTATCAAAACGAGTTAATCGGGCAAAATATTATATTGTCAACTCTCGCGATATTTTACGAACATAATGAGATCGATATTGCACATCACAGCTTAAGGCGTGCTGTGCGAATATGGTGGCTGTTGTTTGTGGGGATGCAGATAGGTGGGTACCTACTATAAGTTTAAAAGGACATGCAGCAAGTTATTTCAGTGTTTAAAGCAATAACAGGATATGACATGTGCAAGCACGTGCTGGGTAAGAAGTTTTTGCCTTCGAAAAGAGCCTGCATTGATGTTAAATAGCGACCTATAAAGTTACCCCACAAGTGAAAGTCAAATTGGACGATTGGAACCCCGCGACCCGAAACGACTGAATAAGATTGTTTAGTGTTTACCTTAGCGCTCAGTTGTGTGGTTCGTAGCAGCATCCTGCCGGAGCCAGAACTTGTCAAATTCTAATTAGGTACTTAAACTGATTGGCTATAATTCTTTTTTTTACATCTCCATTAACCCCATCGTTGCTTAATTATAGGACACAAATTTTCCATAACAACACCAAATAGCTGTATAGTATAGGTATAGGTACGGTGAGAATATATATGCTGGGATAAAGGGACGAACATGATAGCGTATGCACTTAATCCGAATGGAGTTTTTCAAACGTAAAGCGACTTATTTTGCACCGCATAGATCTGATATGTAATAATGTCCGCGAAGACCTCCTATGAATCGCCTTGTAATCGGTGAAATTTTTGACTTGTAGGTATTGCCTTTCGCAATAGAGAGCTTGAGAATCCATAATATTTACTTTTTTAGTTAACTTTCAGCTGTAGAAATATTCGGTATAGTTCACCGTCTCATAATGCACATAGTTCTCTTCCCTTACAAATAAATTATTAAAAAAAATACTACCAAAGTTCGATCTGAGCTGTGGCTGTTCAGAAAACTTATAATTAGTCAATAATTATAAGGTACATAAGATCTTTCTATGTATACCTACCACGACGGCCATTACCTTACGTTGGAAGTTGCGTTGTTCTTTTTTTAAATTATATCTGAACGAAATAACAACATTTAATTCTTCTACGAGAGTTTTAAAAACTTGACTACTTCAAATTTGTATTTTAACTGAATTCAAGCAACCAGGAATTCTTTCAATATGCGTACTTGTGAATAGCTATTCCAGTTCTATGCGACAGGCTGCGATTTACTCGAACTCTATGACGAGACACAGATTTAAATATAAAGAGATAAGATTAAAGATAACACTAGAATCACTGAATCTTTAATTGTACAAGCGTTGCAACAAGCGTTCAAAAGAGAAAACAAACACAACAATTAAAAATATTTGTTGAACTAGCTATCATGTAATCCTGATGAAGTAGAAAGTCTGCAGAGCGGCCACACCAATTTTTATTTTTTATTAAAAAGTCTCTTGGTTTATTTAAAATATTTTTTCTAAAATGGCAACATGATTGCATTAAGAGCAGGTCGGTAGAGACAGTTGTTCTCCGCAACTGTTTGTAGTATCGGCAGCAATTTGTATCTTAAAATTTAAAATTTTATATAAGAAAGCAATAAACAAAAATTGTCAAACTTAGTTCCCAAATAAAGAACACTTTTTTATCGGAGACAGCAAATTGTTCACATAAAATTCAGGAACACTACACTGATGTAACTTAAAACTTTTTTCCTTAATCCAAGACTTGAGATATATTTCGTTCAAATCACCTTATCAAGCCCCTCTTCGTATCTCTACCACTATTCACTATTCATGTTTTCCAGTGTGACTCTTTGGATTGTTTCAGATTTCTTCCTTGTTCTCAATTAAAAGTGCTAGAAACTGTTTATTGTGGATCTCGTTCATTCACTGACCCATTGTGTGATCTTCCTCCATAAGGCCCATCTTTCTCAAATGACACGCAAAATTAGCAAATATTTTAGAAACCACAATTCAGTGTAGATATCTTGGAAGGCTTTAGTCAAATTCCATTAAATAGTTTTATTATTCAGAAGTGAACGGTGAAATAAACTCCGTTTATCTTAGAGTGGTAAGTTATAGAGTGCATGGGAACCTTAACCATTGAAGCCCCATCTGAAGGAGTTGGATCTTACACCGATGGTCAAAGGCACATAAAATGCGACAACTGTAGATAATTTCCCTTGGGTACGTAACGTAACACGGGTCATGCAGCTACATTTCTGGCACAATAGTAATATTAATGAATATCATGATGGCGTTCCTCGGTTTTATTCCATCTAAATAAGTTAGTTCCAAATTTAAATGGATCGTCTTGTAACTATCAATATGAACCTCTCAGGCAATGTAAGACATGTATACAGAAAACCTTTTAATAACTACCTAGACTTACCTCAGAAAGAAATGCCAGTGAAATGCATAATGTGGCAGCTTGAAGACTGAAATGGGCAAAACATTCCATTAGGCAGTGGCTAAGATTTCAATTGACAACACAATTATATTCTCAGATAACCGCCAAACTCTTACGAAAGAACATACACCGCAGAGACAACGTTACTGTAACTGAATTCTAATACAAAAACAAAATAAAAGGAAACACAATTGGGTTATTTTTAATTTTTTCTAACATTTTAATGCTCTTGAAATCGAACCAACACGTACATTTTTTTTGTTTTATTTTCTTATAAGGTATAATTTTATTACAGTATCTTTCTATACCATAACTTCCATCTTTTAATAATTTTTTTTACTTATTTGTTCTTATAATTTCATCTTTATATGTACTTCAATAAATTTATTCATTTTATATTTATCTTAAATAAATGTCAATATATTTTCTGTTGCATCTATTTTTTGTTTTACCTTAATAATCGTTTTTTTTTTTTTTTGTTTTTTTAATTTTTATAATTTTATTAATAATCCAATGGGTTTGTAATCTAAATCAAATGAATTTCCTCTCATAAATACTACGTGTTTCAATGTTTCAATGTTTTTGTTTTTTTTTTTTTTTTCTTTATAGTACTTCAATGTTTGAATGTGTTGTTGTTTTGTTAAGTGTATTTTTCAGTTTATTGACACAATCACACGATACTCAAAAATATAGACGTAAAACATTCGCTTGTTTTATTTTTTAAGGTTTTTTTTTTATATATATACTTTATGTTTAAACGAAATATCAGGCATACAGTTTCACAGACACACGGTTGTTTTTATTTTTATTATTCAACTTTTTTTTTTGTCTGCGTTTTATTATAATTGTTATATCTAGTGGTATTGAATTGTTTCCCTATTAAAATAATTCAGTTTTGTTAATAGATGTTTTTGATGCTTTAGAGATGTTTTGTTTGTTTTTCATATTTAAGAAAGGAGTTTATTTTAATACGTACTCATTAAAATTTTATAAAATTTCCTTGTCCATTGTTTATTTTTTTTGCTTTTAATATTTTTTTCTGGATTTTGTATAAAAATTTTATTTATTTTTAATAAATTTTTTTCATTGTTAAAATTAAAAAATATTCTTTATTATAATATTATTAAACATGTTGGGCAGTTTATCATTTACTCATATATTAATCTCCTTGACCACTTTTGTTGTTGTTGTTGTATGTAATAAAAATTAATTAAGTGTGTCTTTTGTTCAAAGTTCGAGTGTAAAATATTTAACGTGTGCAATAATTTTTTTTACTTTTGTATTTTTGTTTTCTTGTTAAGATAAGGAGGGTGGGTCTTTTTTTATCGTTCGGAGAAATCAGAACATTTATGTAGAAAATTAAATTTGAAAAATAAGATGAATTTTATTTCTAGTGCGAAGTTTTACTTTTTGTTTTTTAATTACTATTTAGCATGCCAAATAATTTTTTTACATGCTATTGACAGGTTTTCTTTATTGATCTTTATCTTTTCTTGAAGTAATTTGTAATTATCTAAAGGTACAATATGTTTTTGGTTTTAAATAAATTATTATTTGTATTGTTAGTCAATAGTACACGATATTTGAAGTTTTAGCTACACAGATGGTCTAAGACTATTTCTTGTTTTTTTTTTCTTTTTCTTTTTATTTTCATTTTTTAGGGAAGTTTTTTGTTTGTATATACCATTGGGATAAATTTCCTTTGCCTTTTGATTTTATTATTTATATTATCTATGTATATAAATTTTCATTTATGACGTCAATTTTTTTGATGATGGTGTTGACTTTTGAATTAAATTTATCGCTCTATCTTAAAATTACTAACGCGCCTTCCTTTAAGACAAAGATCTCATTTTTAATAATAATATACGTTTAACACTTTTGTTTTTATAATATTTATTATGATTTTTTTTTAAATAATAGAATACCTATGTGCGTTTCACGCTGACCTCTTTCTATAATTAACTCATTCTTTGGTAGAATTTTTGAAATGATTCTCTATTAAAACAACAGATTTCTAAAAGGACACATTTTATTGTTATTATGCCTTTATATATACTTTTGTTTTCTTTATTAATATTTACTTAAGGTATAAAAAATTTGTGCTTGAAAATTTCGTTAGATACAATCGCTTGTCTTTATACTAAATTTATGTTTTAAGATAATATTCTTACATGTTTTGGTGTTTTGTTTTTTTTTTCTTTAATTCATATATAACTAACTGCAGAATGAGAAAAATGATATAACGTAAAAATGTTAAGAACAGAAACTGATTCATTTACACGTATTGTGTGTGATTCGTACAAATAACGTTCATTCTAGTTTAATTGGTTTTCCTTTGTTGAGATACACATAAATATAGTTGAACCAAAATCGAAATACAAAATAAAATTTAAATATTTAACATTTACAATTAATTTCCCCCAGTCTACACATCTAATACCCTACAAATGTATGTAAATACGTACAAAATAACATTGATTTATATATTTTTTCTGCGTTTTTACTATATTTTGTATAAAACAAATAATGAATTTGTATATTCTTTTCCTTCAATAAACAAACGTGTCAGTAAAAAATTATGAAAACACCTTTTTTTGTTTTTTTTTTTGCTATTAATATATTCTTTTTATTTCATTTATTATCCGTTACATTTACACTATACAATCAACAACAATTCTATATAATAAATTTATAATCCTTACAATTTGTAGTAATTCTTTTTATATTACTTGGTGGTTTTTCATAGGTTATTTTTTTTTTAGTTACACATTATATGATATTATATCTTTAAACCAATCAGAAAACATATGTTCTGATTTTATTTCAACCAAAAAAGAATGTCATTCGTGGGAATATAACATTATTTGCATAAGATCAATTACTTTAGGTTGCATAATTATTTTTATTTATTATAAAAAACAATAAATCGAACACAGTTTGAAAATTAAATTTGTAAATAAAAACGAAATTAAACATTAAGAAAAATGTTATTTCTTAAATGTTTTTATAGGCATCTATTCATGTTAACTATTTTAATAATTTTATCAACTACTTATTATATTTTACACTTTCATTTTTAACGTTATTTTACAAATTAATTGTTATATAAGCTACGATTTTTTTTTTGTTGTTTTACTTTTATAAATGTTGATCAATATTATTGCGTTTAAGGCCAAGTAATAAAATTGTTATGCTAATAGATGGCATTCAAGGAATTACAGTAAGAATTTAACTAAGTAACTGAAAGGAAAGGAAAGGGCTCTCAAGTAAGTAGGTAAGTGGTACGATGTGTTTTGTGAAATGGATAAATTCTTATTGCAGTTAGATGTTGCATTGATGTGCAATGTCAAAGTATGTGAGGATAAAATAAATTTAAATGAAAAGATCTGACGCTGGGTACACTGGTGCATATCTTACAAAACAATTTCAAAAGAGGTGTCTTTACTACTCATGCTTTAACGTGATAGGTTATGTTGTCGGGAACACTTTTTTGGAAATCATATATATTGCTTAAAACTGGTTTTAGATCCGTTATACATTTATTACGGGTCGAGGCACTGGTTTTGAGTATTTTCATGTTAATAATTGTATCTAATGGATGCCTTGTAGATCAGAAAATATTAAGAATTCGTATTCAACTATTGGCCTTGGAGAAATTATTACTGCCTGTTTTTGTTAATGAGACGACCTGTGTACTGTGTAGCGCAAATAAATATTCCGGGTTGTGCTGGTTGCAGCATATACTGTCATCTGCAGTAATTTTTGTGTTATTTTGGGATTTTAATCCTTTTGTTAAATGGTTTTCCGAATTGTATATGCGAGGACTTGAAAAACTACCACCTACTGCGAGCTAAGCGAGCAAAACTATACCGCTGTAAACTTTGAAAGAGGCTTAGCTTCCTTAAATTATCATCACGGAATTTTAAAAATTGACAGCAACTGCTATTGTAAAATTGGCGAGCTTGTTTTCTTGAACTCAGCAACTGTAATTCAAAGTAAATGTTAAACAAAAAATACAAAAGGGAATCGTTCGGGCCAAATTATTCCAAAAATAAACGGCTGGGATGCGGCTTGCAATACTAACCTAGTTTTAAGTGCTTATTACTTTTCGAAGGCAATGAGATAAGAAGGGAATAATTTTGTACTTGTCTGTAAATTAGCTCTTGTGCCTGGAGGTCGCAGCGTAACAGAAAAGTCGAACAAGTTGTCATGTTATTTTACAACATTAAGTGCACAAAAAATGATCCGACTGTTAGTTCAGGGTCTATTCATCTTTCCACCTCGACTACTCGACGTGAAGAATGACATCGAAAAAAGCAACCACTCTCGTTGTATAATTTCTCTTTGACGAATCTTTTAAGCTGGACATGGAAAGAAGTATAATTTTTCATATTTCTCCCATAAGGTTGATTCAGTTCTATTTTGCAATACACAAGAGGTGTAGTATTGTGATTGAGATCTGCCGTAAGTTACACTTCAATTCGATAGAACTGACTAAATAAATGCAGGTAGGTATCGACCGACCATGCTTAAATGAATTCATGAATATTTTGAAAATGTTGGAGTCTGAAAGATGTACAATCGAAATTCTGGACTAAAACTGATACTTTTAAAAACTATATAACCATGTAAATGTAAAGCAGGCATTTAATTTATATATAGAATCAAAACCAAAAGAGGTCCAAGTTAAACAATATTTATAGGTACCTAATATTAATATTTAAAATAATAATATTAGCTCTGGTATAGTTACTATGTTTTTTATTCATTTGTTGTTTTAATAGATAATCATTTTAGAAATCTGCTCTCTGCATTCTAAGTAGATTTTGTCTTCTGTCTTCGAATTTATTTGTCAGCTAGTTTTGTTTTATTTTGCATAATTTTTGATATCTACAATTTTCTTAAGTTAAGATATATTAAAAAATACTTTTCCATCGGTTTCCCAACAAATTTTGTTTTATTTTTTTTTGTTGCTTGTTAATGAAATGCTTTGCTTTCTTTATCTAGCCAAATAAATGGAAATAATATTTCATAGTGAGGCGTTGTTTTAAACAACAAGTACAAACTTAAACTTTTATCCGGCTATTTCCTCTTAGATTCAAGTATAATTTGTTTAATTTGATTTGTTTATTCCTAAATTCACTTAAGAATTAATTCTAAAAAATATTAATATGTATGTGTGTTTTTGTCATTAAATTTTTCTTTATCAATTAACGTACCTAACTCTAATTCAATTTATTATTTTATTTATGCACATTTAACTATGTATGTTTATTAATTATATTTATTTTCCTAAGAAAACATAACTATTATTTATTTTGTTTTTTTTACGTGATGCTTAATTAATATATTAAGTGAAATTTCAATTCTCCGGTTGAACGCTGTTTTGTATCTCGATTTTTTTTGTTTGAGATAATTTACTTAAATATCTATTGTTTTTCTTAAATATTTTTTCGTTTCGTATTTTCTTTCTTTCATATATTATACAAAATAAGGTTAACTGATTCATGTGTTTTTCATCGGAGATATTAATTTCAATTTGCTCATATTTTACCAAAAAAAAAAAAATGTATTCAAAATGAGTTAAATAATAATTTCTTTTTATAAAACTTGTTTCCTGTCATTCCAGTTATTATTTGTTAGAAAAAAGTCATTACGACTCTACCATCGCTGTTATCCGGGTGGCGGTTTTGAAAGTAAAACGACAAAAGGTGGGAAAATATTAAATATCTAGTGGGTTTCTCAAATTCTGTATTTTTTATTTTAAAAAGTTTGGTGGAATTCAGTTTGTTTTTGTTTCGGTTTTCAGTCACGACGTTCCATAAAAAAAACACTCAACAATAACGTAGAACAAGAAAACGAATCGGCTGCCAGCAGCTAAACAGTTCGTCTTCATGTTTTTTTTTTTTAAATTTTTGTGCTGATATGACTATTTTATTTGTCTACTAAATTAAATGTCGTTCTCTTTGGAAATTATGAAAAATGTTGGCATTAAATATTGGTATTCTTTTCTTTAATTTTAAGTAGAAACTGGATTTCGTTTTTTAGAAATTGAGAGAATTGGTTAGAATTTGTTTGTTTTATATTATTTTGTCGTAACACATTTTCAAAGTTTTTTGCTATAATTCAGTGTATAGTAATTATGCCATATTTTTAATTAAATATTTAGTTGATTTTCGGTATAACGTTATATTATGTAATTCTTACTTTAAAACTACTTTTTTTTTGGCAGTATTTATTTTATTTCACTTCTAAAGACGTTTAACAAACCGGCTTTTTTCAATCTTTTCCAAGTAAATAAAATAGGTAAATTTTCCGAAAACGCCTCGGTGTGAATTGAATAAGTATATTCCAATGTTGTAAGTTTTGGGCAAGAACGAAAAGAAACTATCGATACAACTGGTTAGAAATACTCCACTTGACGAGCATAATGATCAATTTGATATGCATAATATTCGTTACAGCAGACAAAGGAGCAGACTTTAAAGATCTGACAAAACTTCCAACAGCATCAGCATTGTTTTGTTTGAGTCGAGTTCACTTTTTAGCCTCACTTAGGTAGTGCGAAAGGCTTTAGGTTGGAATATATTATTTTCAAACATCATTCCGTAGGATTGGGACCACCGTTTTTACCCATAAATATACCCTAATCTCATAATAAAAGATGAATGAAATGTCCGTGGATAAGTTGTCCTAAGGTTCGAGGGTCTCATGAATGAGATGTAAGGGTATTGTCATGGTTATCTTGGCTGTGAATGCGTGCGACTTAGTGGTACGAGGTTTAAGTGAATCTAGAAATAAGAACCTGAAAACGGTTTCGCTTTTTGTGGTGGTTATTCATTGGTGGTAAAAATTTATTATAGTGTCAAACTGGTGACAATTATGGACCTCTTGAAATTTCTTAAAGCCATCCATGAAACTTGGTTTCAAGCGAATTTGAATTTGAGAATGCGCGGCTGCTTATTCTGCTGTTGAGAAATCGAATAGAAGACTTGAGTTATTCCTAACAAATCCACTAAAACTCGAATATAGGGAATTTAAACTTGGTTGGAAATACAACTTAAAGCAGTTCGAAACAATTTTCATCAATGAATTCTTTCGACGTTGTTCAACATTAACTTTTTTGTTTATCTTACAATGGTGATGATGCATTAAAATATTTTCTTCCAACGAATTCAACAACTTCGGGTTCATACTTTCAACGAATAGGAAAATTTTAAGGAATGACTTTTTTAAAATCAAATTAGTCTGTCTGAAACGAATAGCATAAAATGCAGGCGAGAAATATACCTTCGATAAGAACTGAACGAAATCAAATGCAATATCAAAACATCGTATATAGTAAACGTACAAATTTTAGGGTAAAACGATACAAAAGAACTGTAAAATCTTGTCCGACTCATTTTTTTTTACATTTTTTATCCTGCACATTTCCGTGTGTGTTTATTTTAATTTTATTTCCTACTTTCATACTTTACAACTATAAACAGACAACAGTCATTGTAAGCACAATTAACCGTCTCCACCAATCGTTTAAATTATAGCAACAATAATAATAGAAACGATAATTATTACCATTTGTATTATGCACTGTTACTAGGATATAATTGTTAACTAAATACCAAAATATTGACGACCATACTAAGATGGAACGCTGCGACAGTAAACTGCTGGCATCAAACCTAGTTGCCGATGATGCATAATATGGCATCGTACATTTGCTATGTATTGATGCAACCGGCTGGCATTCAGGGACCGGTTCGCTAGGCAGATCTGTGATATCATCATAATAGTATACATGGCCCGTGTACGCAAAGTATGGCAGCTTTGCTATTTCAACAGAACTTGCTACATTCGTCGCTGTTGTGTTCAGGGACTCTCTACTCGAACTTAGGTCACTATTGTCTTGCGTTGGTGATGATGGCGCAAGACGATCTTCTAAGGTCGTACTGGTATTTCGCGGATGGTTAACGGCAGCTGTTGTGTTCGATTTAGTCCCTGATCCATCATCGAAGTCATCACAGTATGTGCAGATGCCATGCTCAGGCGGATCACAGTAACGGTAACAGCATTCTGGTGGGCCATGATTCGATTTAAGCAGTTGCTCACCCGTTTCGGGAATATTTTGATCTAAAAACAAGGAGTAACAATTACTTCAATAACACAATAGATGAGAAATAATTATCAATTACCCAGACAAAGAAATGTCGGCTCTCCCGCATACTGTGTTGGATAGGCTGGTGCACGATCACCCGGAAGTAAATATGGACATTTCTGTTCTACTGTCTGGCACACACTAAGACATGGCCGTATTCTTCTTCGTTTCCGAAATTCTACTTTTCTTTTCGTTCTGGAAATAAATGCAAGAAAAAATAAACAATAAATAAGCAAAACCTGGTAATTCAACAAATGAAAGAGTTTTCAATTTGTTCCCACATATATGTGAGTCGTGGCAATTAAATTTTGGTATTTTTATAGGACGATTAACGACCACGGACCTGTGGCGTATCCAACCGGCTGCATTGAGAGCATTGCGGTGAAGAGTTTACTTTTGTTGAATATTCGAGAGCTCCCATTGATCCATTAAGGTCACAAAGAAACTTACCGAGTCGTCTTAAGTAAAAACAAACGATTTAGACGACGTGATGTGACGTCTTCTATGTTCGACTTCAGAAACACACATATCATTTTTGGCGCAACAGGTCCGTAGAGACCCTAGGCCTAGCTTCTCACAATCATTCGTTTTGTGTGAGATTTCATTTGGAACGAATGGAAGTAATCTACAATTTTATGCCGATTCCAAACGGCTCTTTCAAGACAGTTGTACTCTCGGATGTTTGTCAGCCGTTCGCGAGAGGTGGCGTAGTGAAAACACCCAGAGTTGGAAAATTGGATTTTTGCGGGATTCGAACCTGGACCCCTCGCTTAGTAGTCCAACATACTAACCACTAAGCCACTGCGCCATACACCCTACAAAATAATCCAAGAGATAGACTTGCCAACCTGTCTGTCGAAATAGCTTTATGCTGTGTAATGAGTTCAAATACACATAGTTTGACAAAGGTCAGCGTTATGAACCACAGATAACGAGCAATCTTTTGAAATTCTGTGGTTCTATTTCTGTCATTTTTGATAACCAACTGCCATCGGTCTTTCTGCAGAGCATTTGTGTTTCGTTTATGACAAAGTTTAAACAGATTTCAGTTTCAAAGTCAGCCATTTTGTTCCTGCAAAATAGAATAGAAAATTTTACCTTTTTAATAGCCTTGATATCACTGGATCCTCAACGCATGGATCCTCGTTATTGGCAGTCGATATGGAATCTTCACTTTGACGAGTGTCGCTCGTACCTCGCTCGTCGATGTTACTCGTCTTTCTACTATTCGATTTCGTTCGTTTACATGTGTCGTCCTGGGAATTTTTCGTCCGAAGGTGCGTCGGTTGTTCATGTTCTTGTTGTTCCTGTTGTTTTTGTTGTTGGTGGTGGTGTTGATGTTGTGCCATTGTTGCTAATGTCAAGGATGTTATCGATAATGCGGACGACGATGATAAAGGTGATATTTTCGGGGATTCAGCGGACTCCTCATCGTCATACACACTCAGACTATGTCGATGAGATTTATCTCTTTCGAAATTCTCATCGTTATTGTTTAAACTATATTTATCCGTATTATCGGGTTGTTTATTGTTATTATTATTATTTGTGGAATTCGATGTTGCTGCTGTATTTGTTGTTGTGGTTGCTGAATCCTTGGCATTTGCATTGGAAGTTGAACTGCGGTCCGCAAAGTATGGTATCAGTGTACTACACACCCATCGGCGATAAGCTTCCTGCAAAGAAAACGAAGAGGACCACATTTAGATTCAAGTTGCTGATGGACTTTATTTCTATAGCACCAATGACTGTTAGTTGTGACAATTTTTCCAAGGAAATAGTGTTTTAAAAAGTATTTCACACTCTCCCGACGACATCAAGCAATATATGCAAAAAAAAAGTTCAAATAAAAAGCGTTTCCAAGTCAGCTTTAATGGGGATTAAAAGTGTTACCAATCGTTCAACAATCGAACTAGTTTCCATCAACTACATACACTGATTATACGAATGTAACGTCAATTTCAATTTGAAAAACAAAAACATCTTTAAAGGGGTAAATGCTCTTTTTTCAAGAATGGAGATCTAGCCTGTATGTGTATATATGCATTATGTGACTATTGGAAAAAACGAATATTTATGTTTCTGAATTAGGATATATAAACTCAATAAATGTCCATCGAACATGTTCATCTTGCTGGAAGCTCTGTATTAAATTTAGAGCAACCAACGGCACACAACAACTTTTCATACACGCTTCCCCACCATCAACAACCGACAGTTATTGTCGAGTCGAACATTACGACAACTTGCACCGGGAAGACATCACTTTGCCAAGTGGAAATCATAAGATCCACATAATGTATCCACTCAGAGAACTCAACAAAAGCAAACGAGAAAAAAAAAACAAACAAAACAAAACAAAGCCCAATAAATGACAACAAGGACACCATAAAACACTTAATCTCCCAAAGTACCTATGCAAATCATTAAAACGATGATCTTCATTCTCCTCCCCCACCCCCGGTACTGTCCGTTGTATCTCTCAACTCTCATACCAATCTCAAAATTCCATGAGGTAAAAGCAAAACAAAATGACAGGACTATGCACGCTCCGTCATCATCTTCATCATCAGCGCAAGCTAACAGACGGGTGAGAGTTCACTCTCCACCCCAAACATTATCACCCTCGGCCCTCCACCACTTTGCAGTGCCTATACAATACAATGGGAACTGAGTACCCTTATACGAACAACAAAAAGAAACATTTTTTTTTTCTTAAATTTCTACGAAGCTCATGAAAATGTCGCTTTTATCGCCTGCAGTATTCATCAATCCCCCTGGTGAGAGATGCTGCAGGACGGAAGGGCACTCCTCTGGGGCATTCAAGGTATTGACATCACGATTAGATAATTGGCAATCCTGGTGGAGCTGCCTTACGTTTTCTTTTCGTATTTTATGCGCCCGAATTCAAAGTACTTCTCTCTCAAGTAAGGGCAAAAGCAGTTGGACGAGTGGCTGAGTGTCTTTCAGTCTTTCAGTCAAGTGGAGCCATAGAGTGATAGAGAGAGGGGGAGCGAGTGGAGGGACAGATCTGGGTTAGGTATAGATTTATTGAAAATTTGCATAGTATGGTGAATTAATTTCCAATGAATGCTTCGGAATGATTTTAAATTGTCAAATGGTTCTGGTTGATGAGTTAAATGATGGAATGTGCAATTTAATGAAATTGGCCATTTGAATTGAAATTTCGAACGCTCTGTTCAAAATATTAAGAAAGGCTATACTCCTTTGGTCAAATAGAGAAGGGTTTCCGTGAGATTGCCTGATTAATTTAAGGAACTAAATGCTTCAAGGGACGTTTTCTTAAAAAGTTGGATATCGGATTTGAAAACCAGACGGCGGCGTTAATAAATTTCCAAAAGTCAAAAATCCAAATCGTGCGAAGTCCTTTGGTCTCCACTGACTGCATGACTCCAAAACTTTACTGTCAAAAATATTCCTTCAAAAGATTCCTATACCCAGAACGGCTTTGGAATCAAATTGAAGAACTCCTTAAATATGCAGGCAGATTTCGCTGTTGACCATGTATCACGGCCAGAAGCTGATGTTAACTGATCTAATAACAAAATATCACCTTCTTAACAAAGTACCACCACTGCGCCATAAACATAAACAGAAAATTCAAACATCTAGCAATTTGTGTCTGTGAATTTTTCCTTTTGTTCACATGCTCGCATATGTGCTATAAATGTATACTAATGTTGCAAAGGAATCACCTTTAATGCGAAACATAATGCGGACATTCATTCCCTCCCCCACATCAACGTGATAGCAATTACAAGACAAAGTAGACAAGAGGCCAGATTAAATTACGTATACCTATAGTTTCTCGCACGTTCCTATTTGCACAGCTAATTCAATAACTCTGTGTGGTTAATACCTATTTATTATTAATTTATATCAATTTCAGGTCACAATCACACATTCGCATATAGAGCGAACGACTATATTTGTGCTCCGTTGAAATTGCTACTTTACCACATCCACTCGACAGTCGTTTGCTCGTTTGGTGTCATAGTCATAGGGGAAAGTCATTCCACCGCGAGAGGATGTATGACTAATTCATTCCATAATTAAATATCAATTTTCCTCACAGTTGACTCCAATTCAAATAAAAGCGGAGATGGTAAGGAGCTGTGGATGGTGGGGTGCCATTGAAGGCGGCTTCAAATAGAAAATGAAATAAAAATCGACACGATCAACATATCCTTGGGGTATACGAAAAGACCATAAAAAGCTTAAACTTGCAGCTCGTGGTATTGTTGTGGAGTTCTTGTGCAGCTGCCAGCAGCTCTAATTCGTTTTTATTTATACTTTGAAATAAACTAAAACTCCTCGGAGCAATGAATTTTAACGCATGCAATCAGCAAAGTTTCTCTCAATACACACACACGAGGACGAAGGCGAGTGGTACGACTTGGTATTGTATTAGGGTTGATATAAATGCTTCTGCTGTGTACCTACTTAATTGAATGCAGTTCGGCGTTCACATATCCACACTGCTATCTGGTGTAGGAGGGCGCCCAAAGTGAGCTGTAAGAATACTGTGGTGTTCAGGCACATCTTCTGATAGTGGATAAGGGTGTGTTTTGTTTTATTTTTCTTTACCACCAGTTGGAAAATTCTTTCTATTAGAACAAGATTTCCAGATCCACAAATCCACGAGGGCATTATACAATGTCCACTTATGGTGGTCATCCCATATTTCCTATAGGGAATGTGCTCGTATTTATTAAAATAGTGCAATATTAAATATTGTTGCAACGAATTTTTTGCAGACCCATCTATCCCTCTCTTTAGGTCTTTTGCCGCTTGGGTGATAGCGGCTACCTCTGCTTGAAAGACACTGAAATCTTCTCATAAAAAACGTTCATTCTTTGCCAGTTTCCTTCTTTGATGTTGCGCACAAAAAAGTATTCTGCTCGCACGCTAAATTGTTACCTATGGTTATTTTTATGGATGGGCTGCACTAAACGTTATAATTGGAATGACGGTGTCAGATCAAACAAAATAGTCGTGCTACTTAAAAAAGTATCAAAAGAAAATGTCTGTTCATTTAAAAACAAGTCACTATATGCACTTAAAAATATTGTACCAGATCACATAATATTATTGGTATTTTACTTCTATTTCGGCGCGACCCCATCAACAACCAGCGACTAGGTGCTCCTCGAACGAATGCAACCTAATAATGTCAGAAAATGTAACAATAAAAGAAAAAGTTTCTGTGGTTCTTTGAATTCTGGCCTGCCGAATTTATCCCGTGCGGCCTGAATTCATCGGGCAATCAATTATAATTTAGGGTGGATGGCTTTCATTACTCAAGTCAAAGGCTTTCGAGCTTAGACTGTCAGAAAATCATTTTCGTACACCATTTTGTGGACTTGGCAAAAACCTGCAGCAATTGGTTGGAATACCGAGCTGGCTAAATTCATCGGATACAATAAATTTGTAATGCAATCAAATGATGAAATTACACAGCTGGGTCTAAGAAGTTTCACTTCATTATTGCGGGCAATATTGTTTGAAAAGATAGCTGAGAACGTTGTACAAAATTAGCAGCGGCCTAAGTTCAAGCGGTCTAAATTCTACCCACCAAAAACACTATCGATTTGCCAACGCCATAAATTTATATAGGTAGCTGTTGGGGCCACGTTGTCGTTTGCCTGTTCAGTCAAAGTTCAAAAACGAGCCAACAAACATTAGGACCAATTCCATTTATTAAAATAACGATAGGTAACAATGACTTTTTAGAAGAAAGTTCTTTGAATTATATGTGCTCAATAAAATCAATATCAATTCCATCCCCTTGTCCATTATTAGGATACAAGACGTTAACATAACCCCATCCGTAATCCTCTTACTCTTCGTTTGCATTGCTTTTGTCGAAACCAATAAAACCTTCAATATCTACCTAGTTGATAAATCAATATGAACAAAAAAAAAAAAAAGCCTGGCATTAGGCACACTATATACTAAAACGTTAAAAAAAACAGTAATCTACTATCAGCATCTGGGAAACAGTTCCATTTTGATTTCGTCGCTTAAATCAATTACTCTAGCAACAACTTGAATGATAGCCAGAAGTTATGTTTAATTCAATATTTCATCGCAATGGTACTGGTATCCGTGGATATAGTTTCACATTATTCAACTCTCAGTCCACTCCAAATATAGTTCAATATTCCGGACAACCATTGGAAATCACACGAAAGCAAATACCGAATAGAGAAAATGTATTCTAATATCCTTTCATGCTGAATGTACGTTTTACTTCCGGAATTGTTTGACTAGCATTTAGTTAAAAATTCAGCATTCAACTTTTCGCGCTATGCCAGTCCAGCTGCCAGCTACTTGTGCATGGGCAAAAGCAAGGTATCTCTTGCCACGAATTTATGCGATGGTTGGAGCAATGGTTTCAGTAGGTATTACGAGTGGCTAATATGTAAATCCCGAGCACTAAATGACGGCCAGCCAGTCAAAATCCACTGTAAGTACCTACCACTATAGACAGAGGGCACTCCTCGCAAAAAAAAATCATTTCCTGGAAGGGAGTTATCGGTTGGGTTGGTGTTTCGGGGATTGGAGGTCGTCGCAATGCGGATATTTTTCGTAAGCTATCTACCAGATTCACATGGAAGTTTTAAGCTTCACTGCTAGAGTGGTAGAGTAATAATGATGATTATTTGGTTCGAAAAGCGCCAGGGTAAGGTACACACTTGAACAGCCGGAATACGAGTTGTGTGATGAACAAACAATTTTAAATTGCACTTTTGTATGGGCTAGTGCTAGCTGCTGGCAGCTGTAGGGCCTAGGGCAGTCGTAAAGATGCGTCTCTTCGAATGGGCATGCTTCGGCTCTCTCTCTTGCGCAAGCAAATATCATGTCGTTTATTCTCCAAAAGACGATGTAGCAGCTAATTAATTTATAAAGCAGACTAAATATTTGCCTGTGAGTTGAAATTTTAGCTAATTTGGTTAAGGGTGTGTCTAATACGCGAAATGGAATAAACGCTATTTTGAGTGATATAAATTATTTCAATTATTTTCTAAGCAAGTCTGGTTTCGCCGATGCCATTTTCTTATCTAATAATAATAGTTGGACCCTGGGCTTAGCTTCTCGCAACCATTCGTTTTGTGTGAGTTTTTAATTTTTGGAACGAATGGAAGGGATCTACAATTTTATGCCGATTCCAAACGGCCGATTGAGAAGCTCTTTCATGACAGTTATACTCTCGGATGTTTGTCAGACGTTCGCGAGAGATGGCGCAGTGAAAAAAAAAACCCTGAGTATATTCATGTAGGATTTTGTCCAATAAAGGCCTCTTTCGAATTTAAATTTTAAAATACTTCACAAAATTTATTCGATTTAATTTAAGATGTAGTAATTTTTGTTTTATTATATGTAATTAAAACTAGAGAAAAGTGTGGTCTGATAAAGGCGTTCTTCGTCGTGTGAGAATCGAAGTTGATCTACTCTCGGGAAAAAATCATTAAGCTCAAGCTGTTAGCTTTTAGTACAGCTTGGGTTTTGGGTATCCTTCTTGATTTGCCGATTTTTGCAGAATTACAGTAGCGGCTTCTAAATAAAGCCCACATGCATCTAGGGCTTAAAACCGAAGATATTTAAGGACATCGACTATATTTAAGGTAGGAAGTGGTGCCCACATCGCAAAGTTGCCTACTCAGAAAAAGCACATCATTATTTTATCATTATTTTATTTTTAGCCTCTGTTTTTCAAATCATCCAAGCATTTTTTTTAGCAAGATTTTGGCATAGTCCAATTATGAATTAAAATAACAAAATAAAATCAAAGCAGACGGAGCTTAGTGTTAACAAGCCATTCAAATTCTCATTCGACAGTGAACACAGCCATTCAACGAATTCAGCAAGCTTGCAATTGCAATCAACTTTCCACACATACTTTTTCTTTCCCTTTCCTACTCGCACTCAACTCTCATACTAGTGTACTATTGTTTTTGTGAAATAAGTTTTTTTTTCCGAAAAACATTTTTTTTGTTTTTTTTTTAAGTTTTGATTTGAAAAAAAATATTTAGTATGATTTTTAGAACTCTTTTTATACAAAAAAAAATCCTATATTGCTGAACTAAGCATGACTTCAAATATTGAATTTTTCGCACTGAGTCGAGTAAAATCGATTGGAGTGTTTCATTTTTCTCAAATCAATTTATAAAAGCAAACCCTCAAAAAACATACTAGACTCTGTATCATCACAAATTAAAGGCAATACGAGGGACCGACTAAATTTGTCCACAACAGATCTAAATCAAATTAACCTTCGGGAAGATTACACAGCATAATTTTGAATGACAGCATATAATTTTCCATCTAAGGACAGTTGGCATGTGGGTAGCTATAAACAATCCAAAATGTGTGTTGAAAATGTGCCTCCATCAGTCACAATAATTAATTCAAATTTTTTCGACAGTTGATCATCGACCTTTTCGATTTTATTTTGGTTTGCTCATCTTATTGCTGTTACAGTTTTGAATATTCAAATCGTCAGATGGAGCCTGCATCAAGATGGACATTTTTAAAACTTTTTTTTTATGCGAAATACTTTGTTTACATAGAAGTAGTGGATGATTTAAAAATGTTAGCCGTCACATTAATAACACAATTTTTGTCAAAGCTCCAAAGACAAAGCGAAGCGGCTCTTTTACCAATTTTTACCGTCCAAATTATGTTGTGCAAATCTTAAATGGAGACACAATTTATTATTATTTTTTACATTTAAGGGCGAAGGTGAAATTAATTGCCAACGTCCAAAATTCAAATTTTTTAACTGATGGGCTGCATTTTCCTAATTTGTTTTTAAAGCCAGCTTTTGTCTCAATCAAGTTGTTCGGCTCAATTTTAACTCACCTCAGATGCTGTGCTAAGTAGTTACGAGAATATAAGGTAAAACCATCCAGCTATTGCATTGACATTTACAATTCCCATAACAATGTAGAATTCCCATCTTCCCAGCAATATTCTTATTGCCAATTACCTTATCCTTTCCTGCGTATAAACACTGTGTGCATACTCTGTCAGTATAACACCGCAGGGTAAGCGTAATAAATATAAACAAAAAAGAAAGAAAACTTTGTCCAAAGTACCTTGGCCATCATAAATCTGTTCAACTACAAATTCATCTCTCCCTTTTCGGCTGTATTTTAGCACTTGATTTCTTGAATCCACCTGCCCACAGTTATTTGCTATACTTTCCACATTTTCTGCAGACATCGTTACAAGTGGCGGAATCGCTTTTATCTCTTCCCATCAAGAATAACCTCAGAGTGTGGTATACATTTCAATTTTATTTATATTATTACGATTATATGAATTTTACAGTTTTGATAGTATGTATACCTACCCTACACAAGGTCGAGGACCTAGATTATGTATCTGCAGGACGAAAATCATCGTCGTCATAATCTCCATCGCCACATCATGATTATTTCAAATTTCCCAAAAGGGTCAAAGGATATAAGAGTAGCACAGTACGTATAAAAAAATAATGAACGAAAAATTCCTTTTTCTGTTGTTCAATATGTAAGCAACGAACAACAACAATATTAGATTGGAAAAGAGTGTCATGAAAAGGTCGTTATGTCCTTCGATTTTTATAAAGCATTGTATGTACGAACGGTTCCTTTCTTCCTTTTCTCCGGTCTGGTGAAGCACAATACTGTCCCTTTCGTGACTGTTGCCAGTGCACAGAAAGGAAGGAAGTAAAAACAGTAATCCACGGCGTGCTTTAACTTTTCTTGACTTTTGTGGTTTGTAGGACAAACCTTTCACCCCAATTTCGGTAAAGGTTCTATTCGCCATTTTATACATTTCATATCTGCAATACGTTTAAAAATATTAACTCGATTAGTGTATATGTAGCTATTTGGTGGATACAAACAACCACCCATAACGGAGAAGAAAGTTTCCCAACTCCCACTCCCATTCTCCCTGTGTTCGGGTGAAACGTTACCTGGAATGGACAGAGAATATGGGATTGTCGATGGGATGATTCGCTCAAATAAAGTTGCTATGAGCGCTTGCTGCCATTGTGTGCAGAAGATTCATGGGAACAGAGCACGTGGAAAACGTTGCTGCATACATTCCTTTCTATTTGGTTGCCCTCTAGCTCCGGTTGTTGGGTGATGGAAGTGTCACGTGGCTTATGGTCGAGGGGTACCCTATACCTGGATGAAACAAAAGAAAACTTCATCTGCAAGAGAAAACGATAGAATCTTTGCAAATATTCAGATATCCGTGTGATTTGTTTCCACTTTTTTTTTCTCTTGCAAAACCCCAGCAATCGAGTTGCAACATTAAATGCACCGAAAGGACGGTGATTTTGAGCTTTGGTTGATTATTCGATTATATCCAGGATAGCCAGCATTTTGGAAACTAATATTGAAGGGGTAATATCGTTAATGAGTAGATAGTAGCATTAAGGATGTCTCGCCCCGGGCATGGGAATTGAACATTTGCGGAAAAGCAATGGGAGACTGATGATAATGCAGTTGAGCGAAAAGGTGAACCTTCTGGTGAGAATGATGATTTATTCACCGTTCATTTGGTTATTGGATTTCTCTTCAAGCATTCGATTAAATCCAATTGGATAACAGAATTTGAATTGTCATTTAATAACGAGCTATCTATTTCGATATACGTTGTATGCACTAGAAGAAAGAAAGCGGAATCCCATCAACCGTCAGGCTGTACCGTAAGTCTGTGGATGGTTCATTTATGGTTCATTTTTGGCACGTGCTAAGTAGTGGCTTGGGGAAATGTGTCCTATTAACAGCTAAAAGAGTAGGTACTTATTGGGAGGAGCATTACTTGGGTTTTTTTTTCTTTAGTGGCATATGAACATATGTGTTTTTTTTTAAATAAGTCCTTAAAAGTCACATGAACACGCACTGTATTGGTGCACGAAGCGTAGTCATTTTTCAATCGTACTCAAACTCCCATTTAAAAGCGACGACTATATTTTTTTTTGCATCCAAATATAGTTTTTAAAATTAAAATTTGGTTTACACGGAAAGAAAATCACGTTTAATTAACATTTAGCAAAAAAATCGCAGTTTGTTAATATTACTACTATTATTTTTTGGTACCTATACTAGAAAAAATTGATAAAATACCTTTCCATCAGCTTTTTCTTATCGACATTCAGTATGTTGACAATCATAAAAATCTGCAAAATTTGTAGTTGTCAGATTGTCACGGTTTTGGTGATTTTTCCCTTTCCCACAAAAAAAGGTTGTATTCCGCGATATAACAACACTGGGTTGCACTATCCTTTTCAAATTACTTAAATTCGCTTAGGTATGTGTGCGAAGTTTGTTGTGAACTGAGTGAATACATGCACTTTTTGATGGGTAAACATCTAAGAGCGCGTTGTTGGAATCTGGTGGAGTAATTCCACAGATTTAACTTGCGGGACGGAAATGTGACGGTGTTTTATCATTGCATACATTTTATCATTGCATACATTTATGAGCTGGGGATATTAATTTCAGCTTTTTGTTGGTGTGAAATAAAACATGTTTTTCATTTATATGCTCTCACATTTCTTCTCTGTGGCGGACATCTCGGGGAAATTCGGTGCCCAATCTTTCGTGAATTACCAGGCACGCAGAAATTACAGCTGGACAACAACTAACAAAAATGTCGTAGACCAGCACCTCTTCATTTACTGTATGACAGTTGATGTAATTTAACTTGTTACCAATGATCATAAGCGGAGACTTCAATATCATTTTTGCAACTCCAGAAGCTCAACCATTTATGATTTTATGCAATATAAATTTAATCTTCAAATGAACACCAACCGGAAAATTTCAACAACACGATATGAAACAACCATCGATGCTGTCTTCCAGCGTAATCTAGATAGATTACAGTCTCGAATGTACATATCTATTTCAGCTACCACAATCCGATTGTATCTATTCTACCGAAACTAGCACAAAACGAATAAATTATTGTTATTTCATAATATATCAAGAATAAGGTTATAACAGTCTAGCCTACGACAGATCATGCTCGACATACATCTTTATGTAGTAAGGAAAGACTGCAGGGGGCTTAGAAGCGATGTAGCAATCAATCACACTTGTGCAAAACAACTGAGTAAGAAATGCCAAAACATTTGCGATGCTTCCTCCTTGATTGCCTTTAAATGTAAGACTTAGTAAATGCTTTTGTCGTGAACGGGGAATATTTTAATTCTTAATTAATTCCTTTAGGACATTTTAAAAATCTCCGTCGGAGTTATGGTGCAAGAGAATGTCAAGTCTCGTAGGCTCAGAGGCCTACTTATAATTATATCTATAAATTTTAGAAATAACAATCACTATGACCCACTCACTACGAAATATTTTTCAAGTCGCCAAACCTTTCGCAGCTTAGTTCTGTATACAGGGGATATTTCGGTTTATCACGCTATTCATATATTTAGGACCGATATTTGCTCCTAGAATATTCGATAAAAAGCGGTTTCTTCCGTTCCCCTAGTCTTACCTAGCCAACTCAAATAATTCCAATTCGAAGTAAGTTCGATAGCTAATTTCGGTTAGCAGTTCTTAGTTCTAGCACATGCAAGTGGATGACCTTAAACAGGACGAGAAATGTACGATTGAATAATTTCTGAATGGCACTCCGCAATTTACCAAAACATCTCTGCCTTAGAAGTACTTCTGTTCTATGTACAAATTAAAATAAAGTTTTCCGATTGTCGAAATAAATGCCAGGCTTATTGAAAAGTATATACTCGTATATTTAAGTCACATTTCCTAAGATTTGTTTCAATATAACTCACTTCCTCAAAAATGACGCAAAAATGTGCTGATTTGACTATTCATTTCGATTCAATTAAAATTAACGTGCCCATATAATGAACCGAAATCAATGCCAACTAATAATGACTTTGTATTATTTTAATACTCCCATTTTGAAGAAGAAAATGACAATTCAATGACAAGGAAAGCCGCCTCTAAAGAGCCTCCAGTCGGAATCCCTGTTGCCTTATTCGTCTTAATGAAATTTTAATAAAATTCACTTGCAACAGCGATCATCATCATAATTATCCATCCCGTTATAAGATTTCTCCGCACGAAAACATGAAAATTCCCTCAAATGGCATATAAAACAATCACACCAGAGATAAACTCCAACTGCCTTTTCCCTACGAGGAGGGTTTGGTACAACCACCACCTCACTACCTGCCTACCTGAACCGAGCAGCAGAAGGATAGTCATAATAATAAAAATGAAGTACAAAATTCAAGTTGACAAACAACAGCCGTCGCCGCCGCGCCGCCACCAACCACCACCCCCTGTAGTGGATTCCTTGCGATTCCCATGCCACCAATAGCGAGCAATGCGAGCTGCTGTTTTTCAGCCTCTCTGCCTGTTTTTCGTGTTCTCAAGTGTTTGTTCGGGCTCAAGTAAATGATGTAACCTTAGGGCGCAGTGTTGCACATAAATATTTATGCTCGCTAAATTGTCAGTTAAATGCTCTATCGTGGTTCTTAGTCATTCAGTAATACTTTGAGATGTGATGTGACAGTATGCGGTTTCCTAGGAGAGCAGCATGAATAAAGAAAAGTCGTCAAGGCTCAAGCATATCATGGAAATGAATTTCGAAAGCAAGGTCATGATGAATTATGCGGGAGGAGATTCCCCTTCAATCTACACAACAGAAAACCTTGACGCTGGATAAAAAGATGCACTTTTGCATAGAATTTGAATTGTTATCCTTGCGAATTATTTGCTGAATTTAATCTGGGTGAACTATCAATTTTTTGTTTGTTTTCAGGACATGTATGGAAGAAGCAAAAAATGTGTTTGCATAGGCACCGGGATAACACGAAGGAGATTAGATGATGGTAACGGGTTCAAAGTAGAGTGGATGGGGAAGAAAATGCGCTGAGCTGAATTCATAGTTACATTTTGCGTGAAGTGTTTTATTAGGCTATTTTTGTAATTTATTGCTTTAACAATTTATTTTGTCATGCAAAAAAATCGACTTTATTTTATAGCGCTCATGGTATTCTCTCCAGAGGGGTATAGTTTACAATAGGCAGTTATAGCCAGGCTGTAGTCATTCATTTATGTCGAAGGGACCATTCGTCTTGTTTGCTAGTGAAAATGTTTTTATGAGGACAACTACTTGCAGACGATGAATTGTTGTCTTTTTTTTTAAGGACCAGACAACGTTTATTCACCATTCACTATACATACAATTTTTATTAAGATTGGTTCTTTTGAAAGAACTGAATTCTTCATGAAAATGGTTTTCAAATATCATTTCGGCTTTTAAAACCGACCCGCTTTCGCCACTGCGTTTGAAAGCAGCTCTTATAGAAACGATTTTCCGAATAGTATACCCTTTTAAATATGAAACAGAAGGGATATTCAAATCCATATAGTAGATAATCGTTTGCATTATTCTATATAAAGAAATAAATTGGTGTTTTTTTTGGTGTTTTGTCAACATTTTCTTTATACAAGAGCCGGTTGTTGGAGCCTGTCCATTTCCAGGTTTGGGAAATTTGGGCTCCTGTATCCATTTCTAGTCGACTACTCAACCTTTGAAGTAACTAAAAAGTTGCTTGCATTGATAAAGGATTTCTATGTTCCAAACTGACCACATAAGAAACTTGATGAAACTTACCTATTTCCGGTCGAGCTCACCAATTAAAGTCCTTTTCCTCACTCAACACAAGAAAATGATGGCAGTTGAGCCTAACATTGAACTGAACGTTGCAGACTTGACTTATCTACTCTAAACTACGTTCCCGACCTACGAACTTGTTTTATAAATTAACGACCATTCGAAGTTAAGACTTCCAAATGTCAGGCTCAATTTAATCTACAGCTTAAGGGTTACAAACGGTCAACACTCATCAGTAATAAGCTGCACACAACTTTAATAGGTAAAATCTTCTTTAAATAATACATCAAAAATTGGGTCAAAAATATTTATCTTTGCTTTTGTTTTTATATAAACACCCTCCCCCATTACCAGGCGTTCAATCCATTCTTCCCATAAGGCGTCTTCAGAGCATCAGAACAACTTTAATATACAAAAACCTAGAGGAGAATATTTCTTGAAAGAAAAATAATTACTTTTATTGATTTTCCTCTTGGAGTTGGTCTTTCCCGGCGCTCCCATTGATAGATTGGTTTCTTTCCAAATCAAATGCAAAAAAAAAAAAAAAGAGAAAGTAGAAGGAAAATTGTGGCGACCAAGGAGAGAGAGTCCACAAGTTGAAAATACATAAAAGATTCGCAATAGCTGTGATTTTGCTGTAAGAAATCCCTGCCGGTGCAATATTATTCATTTAATATGTGCACAGTATGATGACGAAGATACCCAATTCAGCGGCGGTTGTGGATATTTGTAATGGCCCAAGTAGCAGCCTTGGAGATCTCTTGAAATATCGAATCGACTATTTAATCGGGACGGAAGAAGTGCTTAACGGATGGCTTGGAAATAAAACGTAAAGGCGCAAGTACTTGGCAATCGAGTACAATGGATTATATTATTTCGTGTTGTTCGAAAAGAAAGGGACTCTTCTTTTCATATGAAATCTATGAAATCACGTTTGATTGTTATAATGGAATCAGAGATGAGGGTGCCAATTTTATCTATAAAACGTACAAGGCTCGCTGTTTTCTAAAGAGGTAGGTCATTAGTTACTTTTTTTTTATTAAACATCACTTGATTACCACCTCTCTAAGGACAGGGTACCTACCTACACGGAATCAAATGATTTCAAAACTATCCGTTGAACCGACAGAAGCTTGAAGTAAAAGAGTGAAGGCGACTGGTACCTATTGAACTATCGGCACTGTACGACACTTGAATATATAAAATATAAAACATTGAAAATACAGTCACACTAAATAAAATTAAAAACATGTACTGAGAATAAAGTCACTTGATACTGAACTTCAGAGCAACGGGTTGTTAAATATCAGGTCTCTATTACCTATATTTTGCAATTACAGTCGAATCCCTCTAAGTCGAACCTCCTTTAACCCGAATTTCCCTAAGTCGAATTTTTCGACCCAATTTTTGTATTCCCTTCAATTTTGCATAGAAAAGTCATCCTCTAAGTCGAAATCCCTCTAACTCGAACACATTTTTTTGATTCTTGACCTACTACAATATGACTCTAAGTCGAATTTTTCGTCTGAAGAAAATAAAAAAAAAAAAAAAAAATCGGAGCTGAAGAAGAGATTAGCGAAACCATATTGAAAGCGCAATTGAAATATGTATTGCAAACTGAATTGAAATGACCGAAGAATTCCCAGAAGAGATTCACTACTGCCTATTTAAAATAGAATCATTTATTAAATGAGTGAACACTGTTAACTCACGTGAAAATTCGACTGAGAGGGATTCGACTGTACATTGCTTGGAGGGGTCCGTCTAAATAGCCGGCAAATATTGTGCCCGAATGCTGGAAATTTTCATGCATAGTAAGAATAATACGAGTCGAGTATATATCACCAATGGTGTCCTAAAAAAGTAAAACGGGCAAGTACTTGAAGGCAGAGTTACGTGTCTGAAGCGGCTGTTTGGACAAACAAAAAAAGTTTTGTTGCAAGGCGTGTGTGGTACGCCCTCCTGGAATTAGAGGTGACCTACAATTTCTTTGAAATTTTGACTTAAATTAGTCTACAAGAGCTGATGGAAACATGTGTTGAATCTTGAATTGCGCGAACTTTTGCTCATAATTTGTTCGTGCGATTTTAAATCTTAATATTGAACAGTTCTTTTGAGTTATTTTTCTATACAAAATATGAGTATGGAGGTAATAAGTTCCTAGACAGGGCACTTCAAAAGTAGAAGATAAATGGGCAAACACTGAGAGCCGAGCCTATATATACTCGTAGAACCAACATCGCTGTGTTCGATTTGCTCAATATGCTCACATAAATTTTAAACAAAAATTCAACAGTAAATATTTAGGTGGGCATACCAAGATAAAGCCCATGTCGATTCAAAAACATCTGTTGCTCTCAATGCGCCTTCTTTCCGAAAGCAAACATAAGCAGTCACCTCCGATCCAGGAGATGATGTTTCCCCTAATTAAACTTCAATTCGATGGCACATAATTATTTTATATCTCTCAGTGTCTCAACCAATTAGTGCTACTTTGACCATTGACCACTATACCTCCTAGCTCCTACCAGACGACGACATGTACGTAAGGGAATACGAGTACAAAACATTCCATCTTCGGTTTCAAATTAAATTAAGTCCTGTGCTCGGCATGAAAAGTAAACTACCAACTACCACCAATTCATAGTCGTCGTCTTCGTCGTCGTTGTCGTTCTCGTGCACTCACTTTCTATTTCCCTTGCAGCACGAGGTGGAATCAAGGAAAGAAAAAGCAAAAACTATAAGAGCCACAGCGTATAGAGAAAGGAACAATTCCTTGCTTCCTTCTCTATTATTCCACATACTCTCCCACCAAATCAAGGATAATTGAAAAGTAATTAGACAGAACATTTAACAAGGTTAGACATAAGGATATAGTGCATGGCAAAGATGTATATTTGCATGTGTGTATTCACACACACGAGTGAACCATTATGGGGCATGGCAAATAATTATGGGGCCTCCCAGCCACCAAATGCCAAACTGGCGTCACGTTTTTTTGTCCCTCCTTTGGAACATACTTCTTGTGCCGCTCAATAATTGAACTCAACTTGTGGGCTATGTGAACAATTCAAGTCTCGATGGCGGATTGAGGAGAACAACAACAAGGAGAAGAAATTACATTTTGCTGACAAAACAGTTTCCGCCTAAATAGAATTGACAACATCCTTACATCAAGCATCGCACATCCTGTTTTTTTCCTATCTTCCATTTTCGTGAGACAGAGGGTAGCCTCATGCCATAAAGCACAGAATAGAACGTCACAATTTATCATGATCGTTAACTTCGTTTCCTCTGTACGACTTTGTGTGTTGAAGAGAGTGCGCTGAATTATGAGTCTAGGCGTGTGTAGTGTGGGTGTCAAACCACACAACCCTTGTTTCCATGAACACTCTGATGCTGCTGCTGCTTAGGACCCAACCAATTTGTGAGGTTATAATCATTTTCGAGCGCATACATATACTATACATCTAGTAGTCCTTCGTCCTCTTGGCAAATAACTACAGAGACAGTGTGATACACTCGTTTAATATGAAGTAATTATGTTTTCCATTTCTCCTTCCTTCAGCGCTGGCACACTAGGACCTGCAGCTTCTTGGGGCTGCTAATGAAATTCGCCACTTCCACAACATCTGAAGGGTGAAATGTGCTATTTGTGTACTCTGTGTACACGACAAACACAACACACAACAATCCTACGAATGGGAATGAACGGAAATTTACGCCGATTCGCTATATTTTATGGCAGATAATGCGCCACATTATCTGCCGCTGTTTTACATGTGAAATTGCAAAGGAAGAATAACACACAACGGAAAGTGGAGTAGCGAACAAAAAAAAACAAAAAAATGGAATAATAATACTATGTATGAGAATAGAAGGAAATGATAATAGGAAATGGAGAATATAAAATAAAAGCAGACAACGCATTAGTTGCTGATGAGTACAGGATGTGTGAAACATTAATTTACTCACCCACCCACCCCTGCACTCGAGCACCAGTGCGACGAACAGAATGAAAACTATTAGATGCTAATGCTATTGTGGAGATTGACAGTGGTTCTAATTAGGCTACGCGTCGCGTATGTAACTACCGGTACAGGATGATAGCACAGAAGCTGTATGAGGTGTAGTAGATCATTGCATACATTTTCCATGGCTAATCATTTCAAGGATATTCCACGTAACAACATTGATTTGTCTTGTTTACGATTGGTTTTCTTACAGAATTCAAGACAGTATTCCAATAGGCGGTACCTATTACGAAAAAATCAACTGGAAGGATTCATCCTTGAAAGAATATACAATTATTGAATATTGGGACCATTAAAACTACGTTAACTCACAGCCAAAACCGGCAATGAGATGGCTGATGAATTGGCAAGAAGTGGTTCTGCTATGGACCAAGATCGGGCGATTAATTCAATCAAACCACCACTCTGTAACCTCAGAGAGAGGGTAGAAAATAAGACCCGAATGAAAGCCAACAACAGGTGGAAAGAATTAACCACTTGCGAAATAACCCGGAAGCTATGGCCGGAATATAATCCAAGTCGGACTATCATTTTTGATGAACTATGAATATTGTTGGATTTAAGATCTATTGTGAACTTGGTATTACGGTTGTCAAAAAAATTTATATTCATCAAATATTCTATCAACCACAAATTTCTTGTTGATATGTATCAAATATTCCGGCGGTTAAAAATTTCTTTTAACACCAAATAATAAAATTTAGTTTCTTGTTTTTATTGTTAAAAAAAACGACTTTAGACCTAAATGTAATCGGTAGTTTTTGATTTTAAATGGATTATGATGAAGTAGTTTGGTTTGTTTTATTTATGTCATACAAATTGGAAACGTCAAACTTCAAAACAGAACCCATTCTCAATGATATTTTGATTAGCATTCACAATGGGGTAAAAACTATCAATTGATACTCATAATACCAAAATATCGTTGAATTGATAGATGTTATCAAGTATCAAATAATTGATATTTGATAGCCATAATAGGGCTGTCAGTCTTCATAAAAATAGAACAAGGTTAGGTAACTTTCCACAAAAGCAGTTGATAATGTGGTTTTGTAGGAAGATATGCTGCGATCACCGGAAAATTTAATAAAAAAAATTAAAGACAGAAGTGCTTTCGGAAAACTGGAACCGAAATACGAATCGGTTGGTTTGCTGAATTTTAACAAAGTATATTTTAAAGCCTGTATTCAACTAGGACTCCAATACGTTCTATTAAAACGGCGTCATCAAGCAAGCCATGTGTTGAAGATAGCAGCAGTAAAGCAGAAAATGTTTTCCAAGGCTGTATGCCATACTTTCCAAAAAAACAAACTGATTTTTTGACGGCGTATCTCCCAACATGAAGGCCCTATGTTCCAAGGTATCTTAGTCGGATATTCTGAACTGCAACCAACTAGCCTCATCATAAACGACCGCAAATAAGAAAATATAGAAGTAATTGGCACAACAGGTCCGTATGGGGGCCCAAGGCCTAGCTTCTCAAATAACATTTCGTTTTGTGTGAGTTTTCGATTTTTTCACGAATGAATGGGAGACGGGTATAAACTATAAAATGTTGTTCCGAATCCAAACGGTTAATTGAAAAGTTATTTCATGAGCATTACAGTTATAGCTACTCTCGGATGTTTGTCAGACGTTCGCGAGAGGTGGCGCAGTGAAAAAAAAACCTTCAGATGCAATTTGTTTTTTTTCGAGAATCGGACCTGGGACCTTTGCGGCTACAAAAAAAAAAGACAATCACAAATAGAATTGGAAAATCTTTACTTTACTTTAGCTTCAAATACGTAGAAGTGGCAAGTGGCTCATAAGATATTTTTTTACCATCCTGGCTAATAAAGTCTCCTTTCTTTTAATGGGGAGAGTCATCATTGCTTCTATTATCCTCTAAAACATTCCCCTCCCGATGTCGAAGGATGCGAATGTAAGTATGAAAATTCATTTATTATAAATATAAATAAATCAAGTCAAAAATCTTTCAAAACCGTGTTTCCACTTAAATTTTACTATTCATCGCTGCTTCAACCCGATACAAGTACAGATCACGAGTTGATAGCTTTCCAATCTGTTGCATGTTTTCGGGTAGCTATAGGTAGGTAATCAAATTTTATTGACAAGCAAGCCAAATTTACATACGCAAATTAAAGTACGGACCTCCAAAGTATGATAATTGCTATAATTACGCTTACCTACTCTGGGACAACGGAATTCAAATCAGAATTCAGAAGCTGCCTTAAACTCAATGCCGCAGTTGGCATATATTTCCATTCACAAACTGCACAAAGGAATTCAGCGATTCACCGAAACACAAAGAGGATCCCCCAAAATTCATTAATTAACAATGAAATCTTTTTCTCTATAGGCATTTCGCCCCAATACCGAAAACCGAAAACCGAAAACACAATCCAAATCTGTTGTAGTATTTATATTTGCGTACATATGTATGCAATGAGACTAATGCGCTTACTCACAAACACCACCCGAAATATCCTTGCGTGCGGAAAGGGAAAACCAAGACGGAAAAGCTCCAACTCCACGCAGATTTTTGTACTTTTCTTGCTTTTTTGTCCAGCGAATTCGCCTATCTTTTTTGTTATCCTTCTAACAATGCTTTTTCTAGATTTATCTTCGACTTCTTATGCTCTTGTTTGTTAGCATTTGTTCTGTTTCTCTCTTCTTGTTCGGTCTTTTCTTTTCTATCAAACCAGCGGTATAACAGTTTTGTCGTTATAAGAAACATTTCAGATAGGCAGCTATGCGACTTTGCGGCAAATTGGTATTTTACGAAAATTGATTATGCGAACAAAAAAAGATTCTTTGAAAAATAATATAAAATCCTCAAGAGCAGTTTCCGGGTGTGTAAAAGTGTTTTATGGCGCTGTATGCTGTATGTAGTTTCTGTGGCCTCGTGTGTGTATAACATTAGTGGCACGAGGAAGGAAATGCCGATAAAATGTACTCCTCCAGAAGATACGAACGTGTCTAAGGACACCCGTACTCGTGGATAAACGTGGGTGTCATATATAATTTCGCAGGAAACCAAAAAAGTTATATGCCCTTGTTGTTGGCCGACAAAAAAGAGGAAGTAATCTTTGCGGAAATACTAAGTGACTGATGGATCCCATAGGACAAACAAAATATGTTGTTCAAGTGGTTGGGAGCAAGATTTTATGATTTTGTTCAGGGTTCCTGAATTATTGTCTACTTTCGTGGTGCAGCTGCCGAGATCCCTATTTCGGCTCTCTCTTCGTGGGTATTTTCTTAATTTCAAGTACCTAGACATTTTGCGCTACGGACGTCATCGGCAAGCTCCCTTTCGCTTTGCTTATTTCTGCAACGCCTACGCATCGTAGCTGGCTGGCTGGCAAGAAGGACTGGGTGTAGCGTGATTGAGTGTGTTGGTGCACACGCAACGATATGGATTTCATTGATAAGAACACATTCTCAATGGCTTTGGGCAGTGGTGGTAAATCTAGCGATATTGTATGACAATAATGCAGACGATTTTGGTGACGGCGCGTGACGTCAGCCCGCCTTACATGTGAAGAGGAGGATTTAATATATTATCTGGGCTCTAACTGTGGCGGCTATTAAAAAAACGTCAATTTACACATCATTTACCTACTCGAAAGAGATGAAGAACATTATGTCGCGTATACATGCACGTACATAGTCGTAGATGATAAACAGAATATTTCAGTATTTTTTGACAACTAGGCTGTAGTAGCTATTGGTCAAATTCTGATTCTAGATTCTTATTTTATGAGGTCGTTAGGGGTTCATTATACCGAATGGATGTACCTAGACATTATGTAAAAACGAAGGCTTAACCTTACTGAAATAACATGGACTATACAAAATATGTATCAGGCCATCATACAATTTCATACAATCCATTCGGACTTCTGACTTCGGAATAAGAAATTGAATCAAAAAATACAAACTGATGAAGCTACATCGACTTGGTACAAAGTTTATCTTACATATCTAACAAATATTAAAGTCCAGTTTAGCAGTATTTTTAAGATTCACCCGTAGTGAGTGACTGATTTATCCCGACCAGCAGTCTACACTTGGGCAAAAGGATCGTACAGAATGACATCTAAGACCATTGAAAATTAAGTTAAGCGCAGGATAAACAGTGACTTAATTTAAAAAGCTCATATTTACTTAAGAAATATGCACTTATGTGTCTATCTTTGCTTATATAGTGTCGAAACTTTCTTACTATGATCTAGGTGCGTCAAACAAAATTAAGCTTCTCATTGGGACCAATGGAAGGGATCTAAAATTTTATATGACCAGCTCAAACGCCTACTTGAGAAACCCTTTAATGACAGTTATACTTTCGGATGTTTGTCAGCCAGTCGTCAGAATTGGCGCAGTAAAAAAAAAACCTTAAGATGGAACCTGGGACCCTTCGCTTTGTAGTCAAACACACTAACCACTTGGCCAATGCGCCTGCGTGTAAATTGATTTTTTTATTGAAGAATTGAAATTGACTCATTTATTATCAGGTTCTTTGGGATATATACAATTGGGCTCGAAAAAAATGGATAACGATATATAAGCATCAATCCACTTTCGCTGTCATCGATCAATTAAAAGAATTAAAAGCATATAGAATACTTTTCCCTTATACGATGGTAAGCATTGCATGGCAGAAGGAGACATCGTTTGCCACCCACTTGAAGGCTACCTCCGAGTTGGAGGTGTAGCTGCTTCAGTCTTCAACACGTTTCGTTTATTATACTTCATTAGACAAGCCTCTTTTAAAAAGCATGGACAGAACGAATTGAAATAAAACAAAATCGCAAGGGGAAATGCAAATCGTTTTTTAGAAAACAAATTTTTGGCAACTAAATATTGTTTCTGGATCCCGTATTCCGGTACAAAAAAGCCTAATAACAGCATGCCCAAGACCTAAAAGTCTACCTACCCCCAGCTTTTCGTAACACAACTTTTATAGCACTGTCGTTTTATGTTACATCCCGGCTGTTTGTTTCAAGTGATTTGTGGTTGTCCGGGCTCCGGAGGCTTATCATAATATATACTTCTCATTCTCAGTAATCCAGCGACCACTGACCACTGACCTACTGCTCCCAATCAGATGCCAACAAGTAAATCAAACAAATGTTTACAATAGTCACGTTTTGACAATTTCACCGACCAACCTTGCTGATGGGGAAAGAGCCGTCTACGTCTAAAACCAACCGTATTTGGTGAAAGTTATTGCAAATATGAGTAACTGAAACAAAAAAAAAAACCAATCCGTCAGAGAATACGATATAATTTTCAGCTAATCAGAAGCGTAAACCCACCAAATCGCGGAGAAAGCCATCCAATTTCCACCTTCTGAGTAATGAAAATTGGCAACATCAATTAAGAGGGAAACGAGAACCAACCTTATGCAATTAATTTCTATCAAAATGAAAATGTTACGCAATACATGTACTTTAAAATTAAGTACACCCCTCGAACTGTTTGTCTGTGTCGCTGCGCTGCTGTCAGTGTCGTCGCCACCACACCACCGACCGCCATAACCGATCTCAGTCCTTCGAAGCATAGTAGTAAATCCTTCAACATTTACTTTAATCACTGAGTAAATGTTGTCCATATATCATTTTAAACAGTGGGTGAACAAAAATAAACCTCGAAGGGATAAAAAGATGTGTATAGAGCAGGCTCGTAAGCAGAGGGAGCGAGTTCGCGGCGACAAAGAGCGAGACAGAGCGACATACACCGAGTGGGGAATGACTGTAAGACCACCCTTAACCATTATTCTCTCCGCAACTTGAAACTTGTAAGTTGTAACCCTGACTAAGTGTTGAGTGTCCCTGTGAATAATAGAGGGGCCCACAATAGCGCTTCAGCTAAGTTTGCCATTTCTATTTTGTTTTAGCTTCTTATACACATCCCTTTTTTGTGTGCATCTTTTCCGTTCCCATCAATGCAGTAGACTGCACAGCAGAGACCCGAGAGTCATATGCCTTCTTGGTAGAACATAAATTAGAGCATACACTGTATAATATCCACTTGTCGTTCTAGTGTCCCGAATTAGTGTGTGCACTATGTTGACTGTGAACACATGAAGGATGGCGAGGTTTAAAGAACCGACCATAACGAATACGAATGTCAAACGAAAGGCAAGCGAAAAACCTGCGTGTAAGTTACTCCTCTCCGCATTACATGGAAATGTATTAACCTCGTTTTTAGAGAGTGGCCTGCTCGTGCTCCTGCCTGATGCTGATCCCGTCTGATTCTGATTCTGATTCTGACAGAGCAGAAGAGCGCAGTGAATGCTTTTATTCCAAGTTATATATTTACAAGAGTTCAGCTTCAGATTGCAAAAGAACAAACCAATAGAAAGGGTACGAAACTGAGAGAGCTTTTAACAGAAGATTTTCACTTCGAATCTCACCATAGAGTGGTAGATATGTTGCTGAAGACTGAAGTTAACCCCAGTGTTGAGGAAGGGACACATTTTCCTAATTAGCATTTTTAATCTCTTCATGTCAGTTTGCTCTCGCTATGTATACAATTATACATACTGTGCAAGTCATATGCACAGAAAAACCTATCTGTCTTCATAACCCTCCCGAGATAGAAGACGACATTATTTTAAATAAGTAGGTACCTACTGTCCACGTTAAATGGCTACCAACTATTTTCATACCTGGTTTTCGTAGCAACTAATGATGAGGAAAGCAACTTTTTTTCATTCCTTTAAGTTCAACTATTCAAAACATAAAGTCAACAACATTCCCCATTCAGTGGTAAGCCCCATGCATTAGTGAATATTCTGTTTACCTGCATTTGTATGAGTGTATTACAGAAAGGACATCAAACCAGTGAAAAATAGGGCATAGAAGTTTTATAGACTCGAAGAGGAAAAGGGAACAAAAGCGAAAAAAAAAAAAACCATCGCGATGGGGAAAGCTTTCAAGGGAAGATATTGATTCGCCCTAATTCTTGGTAATTTGAGCAGGCACCTCAGCTACTACACATACCTATACACATTGAAAATGTAGGAGCCGTCCCATATGTAGGTATGCGCAACTATCTCTTATCAACCGCGTTCATTTTGAGGAATTTAGAATGGTTTTAATTTTTTTTTTTAATATTTACAGAGAGAAGGGAGCTTCCAACTTCCACGCGAAATTCCATCAGTGTTCGAAGGTGAGTAGGTATGTTCATTTTACCTTCCAGGACAATTCAATTTTGATAATTATGCGAACCTTTTTTTGTCGATTTCTCCGGCTAGGCTTTTGACTTTTAAGTCTCCTTTCAGAAATAAGTATATAGGAGTATGGTGCATGTAACACAAACAGGGTTTTCAATGGCTATCACATAACAATCAGTTGCAGAAAATTGCAAAATACCACCTTTTAGTTTGACGGTCTGACTCAGTTCTATAATTTAAGTATGTGTTTAGACGACTGAGCGGGAGGTTTCATCCCAAATAATGTTAGCATCACTGGGGAAAGGTTCAGTGTCCTTAAAGGTACACCCAATATGCTTTTTAATAATATGTAATCATGGTTTTGGGGTTTGGGATGAAAAGTGGTCCTATCTCATATCTACTCATAAGCAGTCGAACAGTTCTAGTTGGAGACATATTGGGCCTTACCAATAATCATTTTTAACCTTCACACTAAATATTTCCTAGGTCACAATATGCAATTTTGTATGGATATTTTCGCCATTGTGAGCTCGAAAAATTTAGCCTGGACACTAAAAATGATTATTAGTACCGCGGATTGAATTGAGTCCAAGGCAGTCTTGCTCTTCTCCAATACCCTTCAAAGAAAAAGTAAAACTCTGGTGTGGTCAGAGCGTTTAAGAAAACGAAGTAGTCAATGAACTAATATGAAAAGGAAGAAAGAATTTGGGGTTAGTGAAAATCGTCTGCCCCTGCCTCTATGGACGATAGTGAAATTCGTCTGCTCAATTCGATCTTGCCCAGATTCTTTGTGCTGAAGGGACTTTCGGCAGCTATGAGCAGCTGCCACGATAAATCAAGAGAATTCTTAAACCAAAAAAACTATTCCATAGGTATAGACAGACTACGAAACCTCGGTACCCGGAATGCAAGGCTCTGTGCGATATAACAATATGTTTCTTCTTCGGCAAAACTGGAGCTATGTCTTCTTCGTCATATTTATAAAAATGGTTAAATATCGGGAGCGGGTCAAATATCTGCCTTTTAACACAAAAATTCTGTTTGTTTTTCTGTTCTGTCTTACAAAATTCGGCTTTTTAAAATTCTGCTACTCTGTTTTTGTATTCACAGTTTATTTTTGTCACTATTCGTGCTTTACACCTATTTTTTATTCGGTTTGCACATGCCCAAATTATAATTTTTGCATTTATTTAATTTTTTACAATAATACATTATCCATCTACGCACAACTTATATTTTCCTTTATTGGATTTAATAACAGATATATTCATTTTCACTCTAGAAACACACGTTCACTCACAGAATATTTCTCTAAGCCAAGAGAGCAAACTTAGAACCAATAAAAAAACTCCTTTTACCACTTCTTTTATAACAGGTACGAGTACCTATGTAGGTAGATTTTTTTACAAAAAAAGCACGCTTTTAACATTGTCCAAACCTTGTTTTATTATTTGCAGAATTTTGAAAAGCAGAATTTTGTAAAACTGAATTTTGAAAGCAGAATTTAAAAAAAAAATAATTTTAACCTCGGCAAAATTTCGACCCCAACCCTTATAAAACGGGTTAAATATCTTCTGGGTGACTACATCAAAAGATCGTCTTAGCAGAGTCACAATAGTGAAATTATTGACGATGACGTTATCGGTTTTTTTAAAGAGTGTTTAAAGTTAACAAATGCAATTGGACCCCAGAATGGAATTTAATAGTTTCTGGTTATAAGGTTGAATTTCTTGAATGTTCTTATCCCATGCATAAACCAACCATCCGTCAGGATAAATTACACCGAATACAAACACCAAGCGAAGTACTAGTACCTACAAAAACATAGGACCAAAGCTGACATACTACGATCATTCATCGTCCATTTAAAAAAATTCCAATAAAACGCACAATGAATTTAAACCAATTTACAATAATTGAGAGCATAGTATTAGAAATATATTGATTTCTCACAAAACACTCACCTTACAGTCCTTGCATTGATGTTTCAGCGAGTATATTTGCCGACAATCGTAGCGAAATAAAATCTCAGCTAATTCGCATGTGATACGCGTGGCCAATATGTCTAAATCCAAAATATCCGTTAAAATTCGAACACAGTGCGGACCACCGCCCAGTGTCGCATTTAGGGCGATCGTATGCAGGGCACTAAAGACGGTACGTTCACAGCAATGCTTCAATCGTAGCGTGCGTAATTTGTTAGCTAAATCACTTCGAGAATTTTTACATAATTGTGTAGGACTAGAGTCATCATTATCGCCCAAATAATCAAGGCACTGTTGTTGTTGTTGGTTTTGGTTGTATTGGTTGTTGTTATCATTATCGTTATTATTAGTATTAACATTATTTATAGTATTTAAGTTATTTTTAACAATATTATTATTATATTTATTTAAATTTAAATTTATATTATTATTAAAGTTGTTGCTGTTATGCTGATGATCTTGCGTCGTCGACAATGACTGCGAATCGCTTTGCATGCCTTGGTGGTGGTTCGATTGAGTTTCCACAGTTTTGTCGGCCACCATTTTATTGGCATTCATTGAGGCTGTTGATACGGTAGTAGTTGTCCGCTCTACTACTCCAGGCGGTTTTATCGTCGTTCCTTGCGAAGAATCGTGAGAGGGGGAAGCGCCTTTGGTGGCAGCTGCGTTGTTCGATGCTATCGTTGTCGTCTTCGCAGTTGCCGACGCTGCCGATCCGGTGATTTCTCTTCGCACCTTCGACATAATATTGTTTACTGGATTAAAATTATTGTTATTATTCATATTTATTAAATAATTATTATCAGAAATATGCAATTTGTTATTATTCGAATTGGAATTGGTATTACTATTATAATTATTATTATTTTCTAAACGTAATTGTTCGCAAGATTGTGGACACATTGGTGGGCCGGGACCTTCGTCTACCCATGCCACGGGCAGTGACCCTGCTGTGCACTGACCCTGAAAATGAAAAAAAAAGGTTAGTTTTTTGGCGAATGCAATTTTTCGTAGACGATAGGAGCTTACTGCCGCTATGTGTAAAAGTATGCATTGGAGTAATCTTGAAGGGAAAGGGGGATAGTATTGATTTTCTTAAAACAAATACTAACATGTCGTCATGACTGGACATCTCGAAGAAATTAAATACTAGACAAAATAGAACAAAATTACTGAACGACTGCCCCATCCCCGTAACTGACGAGAAGGAAAATGGTCTTTTGCCTCGATAATCTTAACGATTGAAGATTAGGTGGTCACGAAACTCAGTCAACTCTATTAACTTATAACGTTAAATTTTTTAATAAATTTGACCAGAAAAATCCAGAACTGTTGGTTGGCAGACAAATCGTTTCCAGATAGGGTTCGATATGTTTACCAACAGTGGCGTCGCTATGTTGCTCATCGCTCTGGTGCAAAACGATTTCAAGTTACATTTGTGCAATGACAGGCCTCCCGGCTCACTGATAAAACCGATGTCGTTTACGAAATACGAAATCAATACTCAAAATTAAAAATGTTTTTTTTTTTTTTCTATAACCACCACTGCTTGACCACATTTGTCTTTGTTATGACACTACTACGTTACTCAGGCTCTTAAGGTGGACTGCACCACACACGATGTCCACACTGCTTTCCAAGCTTATAACAATACAATTTCGAAATTGAATGTTACTTACAATACCTAGTGTTGGACATATTCTCCTTCTTTATAAGGCAACCAATGATGACCTCGAACACAGCCGGCACTGTATTAAGGATCAATACGAGAGTCCCCTCTCATCCTAACCACCCCGACACATTCTACAAATTTATGTGAAGGATTAAGCAAACCGGGAATCAGAATGTTCAATATTTTTCAATTACACTAGAATCCCTTTCGTTTTTATCTCCATGTCCCTTTTGCACAGATTAAATCATCCCGATTGCATTTTCTGTCGAGCTGTGTTTGGTGTTGGGGTGTGTGTGTATTTCTAGATTGACCTGACTTCATTCACCCACTCATTGCATCAAGCTAACAGATTAATTAATTACAGCAAAAAATATACTCGTATGTATACAGCATGCATGATTGTATTCTTTTCGTTCATATGGTTATTTAATATACTTTTAATTAATATGCTTTTAATTCTTGACCTCTCAACCCGTTTTTTTTTTATTTTTATTTTTACTTATTGTTTTTTGTAGGGGAGTTATGTGTGCGGTTCCTTAAAAGGATATCCATTCCAAACGGGCTAACCACAAGCAAATGAGTATTTATTTCGTCCACTGCGAAAGTTGAGGGAAATATATTATTATATTTTGACCTTGGTACTGTTATTCCTTTTGGTAGGGATAATATTTTGTATGAGGTACGGGCGAATTTAAGTCGTAACAGGGAACTTTTGGAATGTTCGACGGAGTTATATGCAAATGTGGTTGGTAATGACATTTTTTAATATTTTGTTTTACTTTTAAACCAAAGGAAATCGAACCTCATCTATCCGAAAAGGGCTACAACAGATTTTAGGTCTCAGAAATAAGTGAACTTGTTAATAAATTGATTTATTTACTAAAACAATAAGAAGAAGGTGCAGAGAAGTCAGTGACTTTGAAATATAGAATTGAAAAAGGAACTAGCAAGTAACTCACGATTTACAACTTAAAAACGTATTGAGTAATGCACTACATTCAAATTGTAACGGCTGTACTCTTAACATGGCAGGAAAACCCACAAAAAGTTTTTATTTTTTGAAATAGGTTTTGCAGAAATCGAACTCCAAATAGTTTATCAAAATAGACTCAGTTTTTCACAAAATGGTCGATAGTGCGTTCGCATATTTTATACGCATTGATCTGGGTAACTACAGAAAGCATAAGACTGCGACACAAGAAACTTTCTTATTCTTGTTTCAAGTCCATCTGCCCTTTTGCCTATCTAGATACAATCATGCGGACAATCAGACAAACAGATTTTAATATCAAAAATCAATATTTTCAAAGCTTCAGAACTGGTTAACTAGATATATTTTTCTAAAGGACTTCAATTTTCAACAATTTAATGGCAAAACAAAGACCTTTATACTGCATTTGCAACATCACACATTTCTAGCACGGAAGTTAAAAGAGATGCCCATACTCAATAGCCGTGCGGCTGAAAGGGGTAGCATAACTTAACACTCAAAAATAAGTGACACGTATTTTGGTCGGCCATCTTGTTTATGTAGTCGTAGTTATGGGAACGTTCAACATGTTGAAGTTTTCATATAGCGATGGGCCGATGGCTATAAAAGAAAATGTTTTCCGAAAGCGATGAACGGATAATTATTTATTTATTTCATATAACTGATTGGTGAATTGCTGCTTTAAATGACTGACAGTAATTATCACTATCTTTTGGCATGATTTAAATCGGAAAAACGTTTTTGAGTGATTGCAGAAATGTTGGTGGCCGGAGCTTGTGTTTTGTGATCTCATTTTTATGAATTTCTTAGCATTGACTGTGGACAAACGGATCTCTATGTCCCGTCTCGTACAAATTTACCAATAAATATTTGATATTTTATCAAAAGTACTTTCAACTCATGATTCAGAAAAACCGACTCAGGTTAGTTATACTGATAATTTTAGACTTAGGTACTCGATTACTTAGTAAGAGAAGGATATTCTATTTTTTTATTTTTATAATAAACACGCGCTAAAGAGGTTATGACTACTTCTCTAATGGTGTAGTTTAAAGTACAAAGCGCGGGCGTTGATTCGTAGAAAATTTCGAAATTGAGATGTTAATCAATTCTGACATTACGATGATAGGGGAATTCAGTGACGTTAACCTCAATAGTAATAGTACTTCCGATATGAAATGTCCATACCAGTGTGATTTTTGCAAAAATAAATACATAATTTTACTTTTGAAATTTTGACATCTTAGTTTTTCTCAAAAAACTAGAAAAAGTCAGTTTTTTGCCCTACTTCCAATATAAACGCAATAACAGCTAAGCACGCAAAACTATTTTGAAGCGAATATAGCTTTTTTACGGACGGTCGGTGGGTCACGCATATAAATTATTCAAAAAGATGGGGAGTAAACCGAAAAAAATCGTCACCGTAGCGTTAACTTCCCCCTCCATGGCGCACTTGGAAGATGAAAACTCTAGAACGGCTCCACCGATTTGGATGATTTTTGTTTTGTGTTGTTCGTCTTGATTCAGGGATGGTTTAGGAAAAAAGAAAAGTCGAAAAATTCTTAAATATATGTGTGTAGAGAGCGAAAGAGGAACAGAGAGAGTAATCTAAACTAACTGGCACTATGAAAAATTAAAATGAATTTTAAATAGGCCGCCACGTAACACGGGCCAATACTTTACGTCCAATGATTCGCTTCTTTCGGCCGTCCCACGACAGCTCGATTTTTTTTTTAGCAAATATTTCCCACTTCTTCTTTTTTTCAACAATGTTGAATATGCAGCTTAAAAAAAGTCCAACCACTTGGAGCCTTACACAATCAGAAACTCCCACTTCATTTGCACTCCCATACACGTCCATCGGCATTATTATACGGTTTAGCTGCTAATGCAAATTCAAAAACAAAATTCTAAAATCTAATAATATTCCAGTCAAAAATAAGAATACCCAACTGACCAAAAACTCTTTGCTTTCTTCTCAAAAATCTTGTAGTGTAAGAAAAGAGTAGGTACCTACAGTAGGCGCTTACAACTGTCTAACCAGAAATTGCCAAAATAGCCTGTTACTGAGTGCTTCAACTTATTAAAACTCAGTCTTCATTGCCATTATGTTGATTTGCAATCATAATTCTCAGCGCAATAATTTAAAAAAACAATGCACCAACTATGCATTTTTTTTAAAATACCCTGAATGCGTCCATTCTTATCTGGGCTGCAATTATCAAAAACTACGAAACTTCAATCTCTAGCTAAAAATTGGTTCTGCACCAAAAGAACACAATATGAAAAGATAGACGCATATGCTGATGTGCAAGCGTTAAAAATATTTGGATAGCGTCACAAAAACCATTTTTGCTGAATGCATACTTCCGCGCTTAATGCAGTAGCACAGTACTATGATGCAAGCTTTCAACACCAGCACAATAGCAATGAGCTTTGCAATTACCATTCTGCCACATGCAGGAACACGCATCCTCGTGGCAGGTTGTTTAGTCCAATGTGCACGGAAAAGTGTTTCAAAATCAAAAGCGTCCCTTTTTAGCCATCTTTTTGTGTACACCAATGTCAAGGTCAATACATGATGTAGAGATACCAGTGATGAACAAAAATTAGCCCTGTTCTATGAAAGTAAGTAGGTATGTGTTATTTGGAGCAATTATATCAAGGCTGCAACAAGGAAGGTGCAAGTTTATTAGGCATTACATTAGTATGACAGAAGCAATCTTGAACCTATTGAACACGTTGAAGTCGCTGCCTAAATGCGTATTGAAATGCCAACCAGTTATGGAAAATAGCTTTCACTTCAAAGAAAGAAATAGAGAAAATACAATCTTTTGCTTGTTACTACTACTACTGAACATTAGCATCTAACAATTTCTAATTTCATCTTCTGAACCAACCAAACGGATACATAAATAATAAAAAAATCTGTGATAGGGCTATAACAATCTCCGACATAAATATTACGATTTTCGCATTTCACTCATACTTCTGGCTTGCGGCTCAAAAACTTATAATATAAGCATCTTTCTTTATACTGCTAATTTCCTCAAATGATCCTGCAAGCAAAAGCAAATTAAAAACTAAAATTGCAATGACCCGATGTGACATGGAAACTTATTCAAACTCAGTGTCAATGTAGACAGAACAATATTGACACTCTTCCTCCCACTCAGAGGTACACCTAATGTTTCATTGGCTTAAGAATCGTCATTTTGACGCCAGAGTAGTAGTCTCCATGCACTTTGTGTGCCGTAGATTTTTTATTATTTTTTTTTTTTTATGTGAACAGTTTTCTTAATTTTCCCCTAGGGTGCTGTCAACAAGTCGTCTTTGTCATCATTCTGTCAAGATACACATTATACAACTGGGTGTACATGTACATATAGTACGTAAGTGAGTTCGCCACCTTGGTGTGTGTTTTTGTTTTATGCCATTCGTATATGATTTGGAAGACTTGAGGAAAAACTCACATAATGGGCAGGGTGTATATACGCAGGGGTACGGCAGAATATACGGCTTGCAAATTTGTGCGTATTGTTTGTGTCTCCCATTGTGGTAACTTGAAGATTTTCCCTCATTAGGAGTTTGCCAGCGGAGGGCTGTAATTGGTTTGAAGCGAGCTAAATCTAAATGGTCCCGTTGAGGTGTGTATTGGGGTAATGCTTGCGAATATAGAAATTATTTTCTCATTCGAGTTGAGTTGTCCAAAAATTCGAAAATCGGTTATGCACTTGTTGGAACCCTATTAAAATATAATACTACTATTGCCAGTTGCCCGTTGGAACGCAATAGTTATACATAATTTCTAATCTATTTTTAACTTTCTTCATTACGTAGTAAGAGAAAGACATTGTTTTCGTACAAAATTTCGAACTCGAGATATTAATCAATTCTGATATTACGATGATAGAGGAACTCAAAAAAGTCGGTCGCAAAAATTCTGTCCGGTCTGTCCGCCTGTCCGTCTGTCCGTCCTTCCACAGGCCTACAGCCTAAACGGCTTCACGGATTACGTTCAAACTTCGGATTTGTAGTTTTTTGGGCTTACAGTTCGGGTTTTTTTTTTGTTGCAAGGTAAGCTCAATAGTAATGGTAATTCCCATATAAAATGTTCGTACCAGTTTGATTTGATCGAAAACGGCTTTAACGATTTCAACCAAAATTGATATTTAAGCTTTTGTAGGTGAGGTTACCATGACTGCGTACTCAGTTTTTGGCTAAAAATTCAAACAACGGTACCTACTTTTGAAATTTCGACATATCTCGAAAACGGTCTATACGATTGTAACAAAAGTTAATTTCTAAGGTAATGTGGTCATTTATAACTTAATAGCAAACTCAGTTTTTCTATATGTTTCATATATAATATAATTCTTATTACTTCGCCAATTTAATTTATTTTATAAAATTTTATAAACATTTTTTTGTGAAATGAACACAAGGCCAATGGACATGGAACAATTAAATCGATGCTGCCATTCATTCTTAGCATTCAAAATGATTCTCAGTGATTCCCACAGAAGTAATCCTGGTAATTCAAAAAGGATAATTAAGGCTCATCTTGCTGCCAGAGACCATAACAAGTCCTCTCTCCCATTGCTGTCGTTCACATTCAATTTGAGTAATCAAAATCAATGCATTTCCTAAACAAATAAAATAAATTCGAACATTATTAATTGGCCATCTCAGTTTTCCATTATAACGAAAACTCATCAAAGTTGGGTTGTTGCCTAATCCAATAAGCAAAATAAACGACGAACCACACAACATTTCTCTCCGCAAATGTTAAATTTAAATGCGAACGAAAATAAAACATCTTTTGAGGTTGAGTGGGTATCTATTTTGTGTGTGTAAAAATGAAACAGAGTTTTTTTTCTGCACTGCAACCCCCCCAGATATGTATCTACGATGCATATTCAAAGAAACCATTCAACTTTCGAGAGGTATTTGTAAAAGAGAGGTACTTATGACTAAAACAAAAAAAATTAAAACAAAAGAAGTCATTGAGGGGGCAATGTTTATTCCTTTACGCCCACCCCCTTTAGTCAAACGGTGTCCTAATGAGCGTCCTTCTATAGATTTTTTTTTTTTCGTCTCTCCCTTTCGCTATCATTAAGGTTAATAGGTAGGTACTTGTTAATACTTGAACCTGGTGGCAAAGATGAGTTCTTTAGGAGACCATCAAAGAATTCAATAACCACCGCAAAAAATACTGCATAATAAACTTTTGGTTTCACACAAAAGCGTTTGCTTTGTTTGGTGATATTCGGAAGTCAGTTTAGGCGCATCTTGTGTCTTGTGTGACGTTTGAAGTTGACGAGGGAAACCCTTTTCACTGCAAACATTTTTTTTTCTATTAAATATGTGCACAGATTGTGATTCTCCAAATATTTATGATGACAGGATATGTAGGGAAGAAATAAAATGCCGCAAAAACAAAAACACAGAAACTCTTACTAATAGGAAAAGTTTACATTTGGTTGTTGAAGCTTAACGAAGTGCTTATACAGCAAATGCTAACTTTTGACCTCTCTGGCAGGATGATATAAATTCTAAAACCAAATGGTAGGAATCGATTGCTCTTGAGCCTAAAAGGATTCACTTTGACTGTAACTTTAGTTATGAAAGATCCCTTAGGTACTTTTGAATCTGATTCAGAACATATTAAGGCACCGGTTTAAGTTACTGTACTAAATCGAAGAAAGGCAGACGTGTCTTTATATTTTTTATTTATTATTTAAATATGAGAGAGTAACTAAGTGAAGGATTGCCCCAACAATCACAAAATCAGTTCCACCCTCAGACAATGTTTTTTGCCATTGTAAAATTGTCTAGCAAATATTTTTTCATCATTTAAATATGCAGGTAGATTTCTTAATATGCATCTTCTACCAGGAATGTTGTCTTTCTCCGGTTGTTTGATTTTCTGATACCATCCTATAAAAACTTTATGCGAGGGAGTCGCACAGTTCTGATTTAAATTTGACAAACAGAACAGAGTGTCATAACTGCTCAACTTAAATTGTATTCTTAGAAATCTCACAAGGACTTGTCGATGAATACATAAAACTATTGGATTCCCCTTGAGTTGTCAATGCCCGTCCACAAGATACTCATGTCTTGATTCCCATAGCAGCGACGCATTATACAGTCTGAGGTAGACACGCGCCCCCTTGTCTGTCTGTCAGTCTCAACTTTCAAAACTCTATCACCCTTCTACAAACTTTTTGCAAATACCATTGAAACTCATACGAGACAAAACAAAATTTTGCGAAATTTTCAATATGCACCACAATTTGCCACCAGCCACACCCCTTACACTGTTCGCATTATGTGTAATAGGGAGGTAGTGATTGTTTTCTTCAGTAATTGCCTCATAAAAATGGAAATGGTGAAAGACTCTCTCTTTGTCCTGCACTCTCTAGAGCTTTATAGCTTAGAAATGACTAAGACGCAGTTCTATGTTGACACATACCCATGTACGTACATAGCGAATGATGACATTCTGTGTCGGGTGGCTTAACTGAGAAATCTATTCTCCCCTTAGGACTTGTCTGGACGTTTATGTTGTTGGAATGTTCACTATGCGCGTCTGCTCAAAGGAGTTTCTGTTTAGTGTCGGTCTTTAGTTGTTGGGTTGTAAACTCTCGGACACAGACACCAAAAATGAAAACTAATCTATGTTATGGGATGTATTTCAGATGCATTCAAGTCTTCAGTCCGATGGTGATAACGGACTCGGATTTTATTGAAACGTTACTTGGCTTTGAGACAGTATTATTTTTTTTGATTGCTTTTCATTTCGTGTTGTGAAAATAAATAGGTGGCTTTAAGTTTTACGAGAATTATTATTTTTCGTGCATAGAGTTAGGGTGCATCTGCAATACGATGCAAAATGCTGCGTTTATTAGACCTTTGTCCGAGCATGTAGTTAAGGGGAAGAGAGGTTGTCCTTACAAGAAACAATTTTAAATATTCTTCTGTATACTTAAATCTAATCAAACCAATACATTTTTGGTCCTTCGAGCCGGATCTCAATACAATTTCTGTAATTTTATATTTTTTGATTAGAATCAAGGAAAGTTATTAAGACGTGCGGCACGAATTAACTTAGCTCTTTCGAGTTCTTCTTGGGGTCTATAGCTTAAAATACTTGCACAGTTGAGCTTTGTATATGAAAATGTGAAGATAGTAAGGCAAAGACATTTGGCAGGCAGTCCAAAACTGTGGAAACCCTCGTTATAGTACGAAAATGACAACAGAGATTTTTTAAAATTTCTTGTTTTTTTAGACTTTTTTTTTTTTGGTTGGTTAGTTGGTGTTACGCTATTTGAACAAATTTTGTTTTGTACTGTTTCGAAATAGGTTTGTTTTATCAGTCAAGTTGGAATTTTGTTTTACACAAGCAAAGCAGTTTTGTTATTTTTATAATTGCTATACAGCCCAAGTAACAATTTTACTTCGGTAAGGCGCTATCGAAGCTATTTCCCCTCCCGCAATATTAACTGCATAAGACCTATAAGAAACAAATTTGGCGCACTTTATACAGGTAGGTCACTACCGAAACCTTATAGAGGCCTTATAGAAACTTTATAGAAACCTTATAGAAACTTTATAGAAGCTTTACAAAAGCACAAAATATGAAAAGAAAAATATTTTTTTTTTTATTCTTCAACTTTTTCAATTTCTTATTTTGTTTTTCGTATTAATAAACACATTATCTATCTACTATAATTGACTCTTTGCAATTTTCGTTCAGTGAATACTCCCCGTACCTATATAATTTATATTTTACTTACAACGGGTCGCACTGAGAATCGAACATGAGTCCTGCTGCGTAGTACTCCAATACACTACCCCTAGGCTAATTCGCCATAATAATGTTGCGGTGGTAAATCTCAACTACTTGATACATTTCAGAATTTCGTTAAGACTTCCAATCGCAAGTCGTTAATTGCATGACATTTCATTGCTTCTATAATGCCTTCTGTGAGAAGCTCTAACGAAGCTTCTACTTCCAAGTTCTAACCACAAGCTTTACGGAAGCAATACACTTTCCATCATCTCCTCACTCCTTTTTAGAGGTCTTATAGAGATCTTAACGAAACTTAATTTCATATCCCTCTATAAAGCCTGCGTGTATGCTTCGCAAAGGACGTACAGAAGTTATTTTGGAAACAATTGCTTCGAAATCGGTCTACTTCGGTAAACAAATCCTATAGAGACCCTATCGAAATGGTTGCCTACAGAAATTACCAAATTGAACCTTACCGAAGTCAAATTGTTACTTGGGAGTAAAGGGCGCGATTCATATTTCAATTCAATTTATTTTCGTTTAGAATTTACAATTTGTTATAGCACAATTTACATAGTTTAAATACAGAGATATGACAAATTTATGTCTCTCTAATGGAAAAAGTTTACAAGTGACAACAATAAAATAAAATTAGAAAAAAAGTTTCTTTTGAGGAAAAACGAGGACTAAAAAACCTCAATTTAAGGGATCGCGATTCATATGAGCGATAAAAAGTTTAGGCTCAAATGAGTTTAAAATGCTTGTTTAGAAGATTTCAAAATCTGTTAGCCTTAGCTTGTAGATAAATAAATAAATAAATAAAAATATAAATAAATAAATATAAAAATGCTTGCTTAGAAGATTTCAATTTTCCTACAATCTGTGTAGTTATTTATATTTTTGAACCTTATGGCAAATAGATTATCCGAACAACATGTAGTTCCTATCCATTCATCACGAACACTAACAATAATTATAAATGCTACAAAAAAATAAAAAAATAATAAAAGTTAATGTGTCACCAACATTTCTTTCTAAATTGTTAAAAGGCAATTTTTCACGGGAACTTAAGAAAAATAAATAAAACAGACTTCAACTTGTCAATATAAGATTGAGAAGTTCGAACATAATATGCAGCAAAATAACCAAGAACCTTTCGAATTACCTAAGCATTTGTAAGGGATAATGTTGTCGGTCTTACATAACATTATTTTTCTTACCAGAAAGATTCACCCACTATCAAATGAAAAGAAAGTGACATATACCCAATACCCATAGCAATGTTGCAAATGTCGTTATGTCATAATAACATTCAACAGACCTTAATCCCAATCAGGGCTCTTTTTAAATAAAGAAAAAATCCAAAGTTAATTTCTTCCTTAGCGCAAAAGCAATATTGATTTGACACAGCGAAATCGATGGAATTAATAATGAATCTATTTCTATTCATAAATACAAAGCTGAGGTAAGACACAGACGCAGTTATGTACGAGACATGTAAATAGCTAGTACTCGCACTTATTTACTATTTGTGTTTCATTTCAGCACCAAACAATAATAGCAACACTAGTGGGTATGGATATATTATCCTCATACGCATGATTCACAAAGTGTCATTTGCACACAACTATTCCCATCCCATACATAGATAACACAAACTGACAACAACAAACGCTTTCATTTTTTTCTTCATTTTTTTTTCTCTACGATGACAATGCCAAACTACAATGATTCCACTGATGGCTCCGGTAAGGAGCTAAAGAAGTTGAATCGAATGTGATACTACAGCGAGGACAGATTTTGCGAACCGTGGATATGCCTAGATGCGAGAACTGAATGTAAATAAAAGAGGGATATTATTTATTACGTAATGCTTTGTCATTACAATTACAAAATCACGGTGAGACGATTTTTTTTTTTAATTTTTGTTTTGTTCTCTCCGGCAAGAGAACAACAATGCGAGGGAATTAAAATGTGAATTCCTTAATAAAGCACATGGATAGAAGAATACCTGCCTTCCATAGCAGTACAGTGTGTATAGTTTTATGTTAGGCCGGGAATTATGCTGAGCGCAGTAATTAGTGCCTTAAGAGTAGGCGCCGGCGGAGGAATTATGTAAAGCGTTGGCCAATTTGTTAAAAAATAGCGAAAATGAAAACATAAAATCACCTCCATCAATTAGTATGATGAAAATATTATGATTTGAGCAACAAAATGTTAAATAAACCAATAAATTTTCACATACGATTTTGCTATTGTGATACTTGTCTGCTTTCGTTTTGTAAGTAACGGGACCAGTACTTTTAAAATAGAACAGATCTGGCAAAACTAAAAATACGGAGTAAATACAGTAAATTTTCCTTGTTAGGATATAGGACATTAATTTGAGACACCAACAAGACATTATGTGTGGTTGGCAGCAAAATGTCACTGCAGTCTAAAGCAAAACCACTCGTCCCTAAGAGACCCTATTCAGTCAAAAGCCATTAGGGAGATTTACAAGATTTAGGTTTTATTTTTAATAAATTCCTGAGTTATCTGAAAAAAATTAGAATCCGAAAAATAGCTCCATATTGCTCCAAAGACGGTAGGAGAGACATTATTTTTGTCGTACCGATTGCAAGGACATTTCGAAACTCAATTTTATGAAACATGGAACTTTGAAGGATAAAGTTTCTTAGAAGAGAGGAATGTAATTAGTTTTAGTAGATTCCAAGAGCATTGATACAAATTAACGAAACTCAAAGTCTGATTTCGATACGCATATGCTACAAAGTACCGACTAGACACACAATGCCACAAAAAAAAAAAGCAATGCGTTGTCGTAATGAATATTTATAATTTTGTCAATAATTGGATACTGAGAAAAGCGCACAGAGCTGCCGTTGCCATCGAATTCCCAGAAAGCACTCGGAGCTGTCGTTGTGTGCCGGGAGAAGTTGTTGCTTGTATTTACAAGTAGGTGCACAAAGGGTGTGATTATGCGTCGGTAGACTTTGGAGCAGTGAACCCTGATGCAAGTGGATAAATTACGGATCGTTTATTGTTTAAATACCTTTAATGGACGGTATGAAGGTTAACTTTAAGGAGGGAGTAGTTGCAAGTCCATCAAAAATAAATATTTTCGATTTTCAGAAAATTAAATAAAATATGTGGAGCGATGGACTTTTGAACAGCGAAAAAGTTTTGCTGGGTGGGGGCTGTGGGGCGGATGAAATAATTTCTTGATTGCATGTTGTCTCATCAAAAGCATATCTTTCCCTAAAATGCGATAAAAAGTTAGTCGCTGCTTTTCTATGAACCTGATCGCAGTTGAAATGTGACCTCAAACAATTTGTATGCATCTAGCTTCAGAAACATTCCAGGTAAAGTTCACCTTCGACAGAACATCGCTCTAATTAATGTGTCCTCGTTCTTCCAACCACTCTTTCTAATTGACATCGCAAATATTGAAAATTCACACCAGAACATATCGCTCGATATTTAAACAACTATACCTACGTAAATAATAATCTACTCTCTACGTATGCATGTATGTACGTACATCCACCATTATGTGGGTAGTGAGCAATTTCATCGCCGGCAACATTTTGAGTCATAGATATAGATACCGTAATTCGTGATGGATCGCTTTACATCCATAAACGTTATGGACTAAGTGACAGACAGACAACACTTGGGGACATATCCTTTAACACCAACAATAACATATGACGAAAAACAAACACCCACGCAAATGTTTACATGTAATACGTTCCGCTACCAATCAATCCAAGGGATCCTCATTACATTCGCTAAAAAGCCACCATCGCCAGGCGCTGACGATGGCGTAAGTAAATATTTGTCTAGAGATATTGATAAACTGTTTGCCCACAAAATGCTGGAGCATATGAGTTTCCACCCCATAAGCGAAAAGAGAAAAAAAAAAAAAACAAGAAATCAACCCCCGCAATGGCTAAGCGGAGTGTGTAGATACAGAAACGCGTTAACAATAAGGTGCCTATGACTCTACTTATAACGTAAATGCGAGTGTACAACCTATACCACCAGTGGACATGAACAGCGCCGCATAGCAACCACGCGACCAATAATTTCTGTCATGACAATCAACGCATCGAATTCGAGTGGACTCTCCTAATCCTAACCGCACATAGGTCTGTCGCTCTTCCAGTTGTCGGTTGGCGCAAGAAGCAAGGGCGGGTGGGTGTATATTGTTAAAAATGGCGCCGACCATAGGTACCCAGAGCTATTATGCAGCCGAGCCAAATCACAGAGCTGCGGTATTTGTTTTTGGATAATATAATTGGGTTACGTATACTATCTCGCTTGTCGTTATCTTAATGAATTTTTTATTGAGTGGACTTGGAGATGGGGCGAGCTCAAACTGTGCAAACTGTATGACACACCTAACCCACATAGCCGCCATAAATACCCGAGCTGAAGCCGTAACCTAACCACCACCCCCTTGAGGAGGTGTCCAATGTCATTTATTTCGCAACGTAACGCATAACTCATTGTCAGAGTGTGGTTATATTGTAATTTGAACCGGAATAAAGGGAAGCGACATATTTTTTTTTTTTTGCAATCCCTCGTCCTTCGTTCACTCGCTTTTATTTGATTTTCCACTGTGTGGTCGACGAAATGGCGACACAAAGGAAAGTAGTTGAGTCCTACATTATTCGTAACTGTTATTGTATTTGAATGGAGTGGGTATATCTATTGGGAGTGCAGAAGGATACCGATGGTACGTTATGGTGCGCAAGAAGGTAGTGATCTTTTACTGTAATGGTTGTAACTGGATGCAGCAGTGCAAGCAATTTTATGACATAATTAGCAGGATATTACCACGCTTTCGTTGAAAACTATTGCAAAATGTTATGGTGACTTGAATCTCTTTTCCTAACAAGCGATAGGGAGAAATTGGGGTCCAATTAAGTTACTGATTGTGGCGGACAATGGCAGAATCTGGCGCGAAACAGAATATAGATTATGAACCTTAATAGACAGATGAACATTACATACCTACCTATTTTAATGCTTTCTGATGTAAGCGTGGCAAAATTGAAAGCATTAATTCAAACCTGGCTCTTCTGGTCGAAATTGCACAACAACTTGACACTCAATTGAATCACCTGATGAGATAAAAATATGTGCTCAGAGCTGTCTACTTGAATCAAAATCAGAAAATGTACGTTCAACGACTGTGTATAATGAAGAAGTCGATGCCCATGCACATATCTCAGTATACGAAGGGGCTTATAAAATTTAGCGTGGGAGAAAAAAAAATCGGATAAGACATAAATAATTATTATGAGAGAAATGCAAATCAAAGGACCACCGGAAAACGTGCTACATACTTTCGAATGTGTGTTTCGAAAAATAATACGTATACGTCCGAGTGTCAATTAAAAGAGCTTGCTGACTTTGTCGGTGTGACGTCTATCCACTACAAGTGTCATAGGTATCGATATTCCGCCTCCGACTTTATATCATCAACGGAATTTGCTAGTGTGAGCAAAGTGAGAAAGCTCACGTTTTGTGTTGGGGCACTAAAAACTCGAAAATAACTTATAACTAAAGGAGCAATATAACGAAAGATTTGTAACGAAGTTGGAGTAGGTACTTTAATACGGAGGTCTGTAGTTCTTTTAACAACTTTGGGTAGAATTCTTAAAATTTACCCAGCTTGATCCTAGAACCAGCCAAGTCAGGTACCGCTGTCACTGTGTGTACGTCTCAAAGTAAAGGGTTTTCCAATAATAGGTGTTATTGTGAATGACCCGCTATTTCGGTAGCTGTCACTTTTGAAGCTTTTATTCTTTGACATTTGACAAGTAGAAACTAGGCCATTGCTTAAAATGGAAGCCGTACGATCATCAACAACGTCGTGTCTTTGCTGATTGGGTCCTTGAAATGCATGAAAATGATCCGGAATTCCAACGAAAAATCATCTTGACTGATGAGGCCCATTTCCACCTCGGTGGCTACGTCAACAAGCAAAATTGGGGCTCGGAAAACCCAATAGTTATTGTTGAGAAGCCACTCCATCCTCAACGTGTGACTGTTTGGTGCGGTTTATGGTCCGGCGTGGTCATTGGACCTTACTTTTTCGAATATGAGGTTGGATCAACAGTTACGGTGAATGGATTGAGCTATCGAGAGATGATTAATGATTTTTTATGGTCGGAGTTGGATGGTATTCATCTGGACAACGATTACTTTCAACAAGACGGCGCTACGTGCCACACAAGCAACTAAACCATTGATCTTTTACGGGAAAAGTTTCCGGACGGTGTTAGAGGTGATCACAATTGGCCACCGAGATCTTGTGATTTAACACCTTTCGACTTCTTCCTTTAGGGCCACGCGAAAGATAAGTTCTACGCCAACAGCTCAGCGTCGATTCAAGACCTCAAAGATTAAATTCGTGCGGCTAGGGTAGCCACTTTGCGATTTCGTTATGGAAAATTTCATGAAAAGGATATGGTCCTGTGTGTGTGCTCGCGGTGGTCATTTGGCTGAAGTTGTTTTTCATTATTAAAGGCATACCTTCCTCTTTATTAGGAAATAAACATCCGATCATTTATTTCAAAAAATAAAATTTTTCTTTGAATACCAAAATAACACCTCTTATTGGAAGTCCCTTTATTTGACGCTATATGGCTCTACGCTCAGCAGGTCGGGGATAGATCACAGACTTATACTGAGTATAGGTCTGGATATACAAAAAGAACGCCTTCTACATAAGATAGCATTCATCATCAACATCTCTGAAAGTCGAACCCATTATCTTCACCAGATTATTCCTGAGTTCACATCTCCTTACGAAATATGCGCTCGAAAGAGCCGTGATTCCCTTAGAGCAGCTTTATTACTTGATGCTTTGAAAGAACAGGATTTTGACGGATTTTCCATGCTATGTGTAAGGAGAGCGGATGGAGGCAAAAATATAACCGAGACCTCTATTAGCTGTGCTAAAAGGCGGATGTAATAAGGAAAAACAAAAAAATTAGATTGCCCACATCGAGCGAATGGACAATAATGCTTCAATCATAATGATTTCTCCCCAGGTTGTAGATAGGTTCTTCACGGTTCGCGATAAGTAGGCCGCCCATTGACTCCGAAAATAAAATTTTACGAAAAATGTTTTTCTCTGAAAAATGTCTATGTCTACCTTTTTTTAGTAAATAGTAACTATATCTTTTTGAAAAGGGAAAGGGTTTTCTTTGATTACCACAATATAGTAATCGACTGCAATTAATTAATATTTATTCGTCATTTCCTCGGAAACGACTCCCCCGGAATATATACGAAACATGTGGACACGTGTGTTCTCTTAATAAACGAAAAACAACACTATATGCAGACATGCACAAGCAAATCCCAAAGCAGTGCTTCCCTTCTTATATATGAGTAGGTATAGGTAGATACACAACCTAATCAATCACAAAACTGCTTCTTACGCAAAAATCGTCGATATAATAATAAAAACAAAATAAAACTTTTCGAATATGTAGGTATTTTCAATCGAATTTGAAATCACCCAGCGATCATCAATATCTTTATTTCATCACACAGCGAAGGACACAAGCGACACAAGGAATTCACATAAAACCAAGTAAAAAAAAAACGAATAAATGTAAAGGTAATAATTTTGTAATTTTCCTCCCTCCTTCCGTTCACTCTGCCGCTCTGCGTGTAATTGTTTTGCGGTAAAAAGGGAATTCTAAATCTTTTCTCTCGAGCCATGAATGATGTTGATTTGAAAAGTGTAAAGAAAGTTTAAAAATAACTGCACTCGCACACCAACATGGTAGAAATATTCATCTCACTCGACCCCATCTTTGTGTTTGGGTTGGAGAACATAACTTTTATCGTTAAATGTACAAAATGAGACTTGAGTGTTCGTTTTCATTCACCGTGCCAGGAGGAATATCATCATTTTATAGTGGCTCAAAAATGAAGTGGGCTTCTTCCATTGAATATCCGTTTATTTGAAATGGGACAAACGAAAAATATTACAGCATCACTTAGCCCGTAGATGTTTGCTTGCATTTTGGGAGCACTGCCAAAAATAATCATTTGTCATGGGGATCTTTTTTTTTCTGTAGGTATTTTAATTCAACTATGGAAATGCATTTAATTCAAATTTTCGTAAGTTTACTTGTACGATATGGTAAATGGAAATCTGAAAATGTAACAGAGGGGCGAACATGTTTCAGTTTTATTAAACAAAATTTAGGTAAAAATTCTGCAAACGTTATTGGGATTTGTTCCAGAAAGTTCTGGTAGAATTGAGAACGTTGCTTGAATGAAATTAGTGAGGCAGATTTTTGTTATACACGAACTTGATCATAGTTGAAAATACATACAGACTTCACTCGTATACATTGGAAATACATGTACATAAATAATTGTTCATGGATTTTTTTAATTTTAGTAACATCTGTAGAAGTACTGTCCATTTGAAACAAGAATTTACCCACATTACAAATAATATCTCCTCTCAATTGCATATAGCTTGTGGAAAAATGCCTTACCCGCTGTCCACTACCCAATGACAGTTCTGATTCAAACGTAAAAATCCATCCCCAGTCGACGGGCGCACTTAATTTCGAAATAGTAGTTATTAACTAAAAGCACCGCGTCCAAATTCAGAGGATTATCAACTCTGACGTAAGAGGCCAGTTAAAAGGTAACATCCGCTGACCATCATCAGCCACGCCATACTTCAGGCAACTCCATTCAGCTTTTGCATACACAAATTACGTGATTTCAAACAGAGAAACCAACAGAGAAAAATAAATTAAGCATCAGTTTCTATCTATACAGAGTTTGGAAATCATAAATAAGCAACAGCGAAAAACAGACAAATAATCTTAGGAAACGGTGCTTTCCAAATGATGTAATCACGCTGTTGTTGGTTACAAATAATTGATTTTATAGTATCCTTGACATAAATATCCAGTACACTGAGTCCAGGGGCTATGCTGGTGAATTGTCATTCGCTTAAAGCTGCTGTTGCTGCTGCTGATGCTATACTATGCTACTGCACATGTGTATGAGTGTGTGTGTGTGTGTGTTTGTGGGTTGCGGCGGGGGTGCTTTCTACTTATTGTCCTCTGTGTGTCACGAGGCAATTTTGGAGAACCCTAACTCACTAAGATTTCAGAGAGTTCAATTCACACTGAGCATTAACGTAGCATTCGCATGGGGGTGAGAGAGAGGTGTGTTATTTTTTTAGTGGGCAAGAGTGTGTTGAGGATATGATAAAGGTTGCAAGAGTACCAAGCCCAACACAATAACTTACAATCCGCCCTTACCCCTTAGCATCCTCCAACGCTCGCTGCTTGCATGATTGTGCAGCAGAAACACCATCATCATGACTGTTGTCATTTTGTTGTTGCATTTGCCGCAGGGATATTTTTGAGTTTCGTTTTTTTTTTTGCGCCAGATTTCCTTCGTTGTGTTATTGTTGATGGTGGAGGCAGCCGTACCAACAGCAGCAGCGACAGTGGCAAGTGTAAAGATCTTTTTGCGAATCCCTTTTGGCCACACAGCACACAATTGAATGAAGCAATCTTGAGATGAAGAGGTGTGAGTTTCAAAATGAGTGGTGAGTATGCATTCTGGCATTTGGCAATTTAGTTATTTTAGTCATTGTGGATGATTTCACTAGGCCCTCTTGTTGGTATAGTACTCATTCATCTTTTGGCCTTTTCCACTGAAACAGCCGTTAGGCATTAAGAATTTAAAAAAAAAAATGTTTTACTTTTGATACATAATAGGTGAATATTACGTTAAAAGTTTGGTCTTCACTTTTCACTAATGAATCTTAACAATGGGGTTCTTTGTGTTTTATGTGCTGTTATAAATTGAGTCGCCAAAGTAATCTTTGCGTTTACAAACCCGCAACTCAAAAACGGTCTATATTTAATAGAAAATAAAACAAGCTCTTTTGATTGAAATCGTTCTCAATTCATTTTATCTATAAAGTGCCCTTCGACTGCATCTAAGATAAATGGTCTCAAAAAATACCTTATGAAAATGGTTGTTTCCGACTGTAATATAGGCTTTTCATTCAGAGTCGAAAACCGTGTTTTTGCATTCAAACAGACCACCAACTAGTTTCCGGTTGACGTTTCAAATGACGTTAAACTTCGGTGCAAACTCTTTTGGTTACAAATTTTTTAAAAACATTGTGTTTTTAGTCGTGAAACAAAGAAACCAAAAAGAAGCCGGAAGACGTTCACAACGTTATTATATTTTTATTGGAATGTTAAGTTAAAAATTGATTGTGCACTCAGTACCATTTATGTGGTAGGAATTAATTTTCTTTGTCTAACAATATATAATAATTTGTACATGTTTTTAGTTTTCGTGAGTAAATGTCAAAATGTGTTTACAATATTTGTTTGTTTATGTATATTACGCTGTCATCGATGTATTTTTGTTATGTATGGGTGTGGGCTGTGGGCATTGTTTGCTAGGAATGTGCTAGTGCTTATTACTTCGCAACAAATTTCGATCGCATTAGTTAACAAGCAAAATGAATTTAGTGCTTCAAAATAATATAAGCCCATCAATTAATTGTGGAAAATGATTTTAAGTTGCGAGTTGTGACATTTGTTCGGCCAGCCATTGTGCTGAATTCTGTTTTCATAGAAGTTTTACAAGTGTTTTCGAGAAAACCCGGTTTTCGGTTCGGTGTGAAAAGGCTTTAACTCTGCATTTAGGGTATGGTGTGCACATAAACTAAATACATAGCTGAGTGATTGAATTTCACCATCACTCAGTTGTTCTCGGGCTCGTTCTTCCTAAAATAACTGATTCGTATATTCAAACTATTAATGTAGGGTGCAGTTTTTACTAGGCGCTAATCACGAGCTCAATTCGTTCATAGGACAAAAGTTTTCTTATGTAGATCTAAAGGCCTTCTTGGTTATACGAAAGTTAAGCGTTCGGTTCATAAAATAGATAACCACTTGGTCTTCGGCTTTGAAACATAGTTAAATCAAATCACCTATCTCAACGAAGCTAAGTAAAGTATGAATGCGCAATAAAACAGTTAACAGTCACTTGAGTAATAAAGTGGTATAAACTAGTATACTGGTATGACTTTTAGTAACGAAATGATGGACATATCTATAGAAAGGTGTTAACAAAAGCTGCTACTGTCAAGTCACTTCCAGTCGGGATAAATACCTAGAGTGAACCTCTCAAGCGTTAAGTAGAAATAGATTGTTGTCGTTGCGTACTGCGGTAGATGTTCAATAAAACACACTAAATGCAAATATTTTTTACTGCCATTTAACTGACATTCACTGCTTTGAGTTCATAAAATAATTAAAAGTATCAGGAAACTTAATTTAATTTTTTTTTTTCATAACATTTAACAATTTTTGTGACCTAATTTTGGAAAGCAACCTTTATACACTCATTGCGAACAAACCACTTGAGCAATTGCTTCCCCAAATCTAAATGTGTTTCTTAAAGTACGTTTCCACTTAAATTCTAAGTTGTTTTACAACCCAGTGGATTCGATTTAAAAAAAGCTTTCTAAGAAAATTTCAAGTACAATCGGCATCAGTAATGCCATCACAGTTGATTACGTAGCTAAGCTCAACGTTTTTTGAATGACTTTATTTCAACATCTAAAACAGAAGTACCGAAACTGAATCTCTAAGTCGTTTTCGAAAGGGGATGAATTTATTTAATTTAGCTATATGCTTAAAATATAATCCTGTATAATGATATGTGTATATTTGTCAATATTTTTATTTAGGTCGATATTTGTTTAAATTCATTCTCACACAGTAAGAAAAGAGAATTTATTTTAAGAACGATGTCTATTGAATTGACTGTAAAATTCTTACCTGTTAGAAACCGATATTTTTTTAAAAAGAGTCTTTGTTAAAACGATTAAATACTAAACGATATCATGCGTTTGAAAAGCAAGGACAAAAAACGCCTAAGGTAATAACAATTAGGCAGTTAAATCAATGCGATTCAAACTACTTACTGCCCATCAACCATAACGATCACACCCCAAGTCTATTATCCTTGAAATTACTATATTATTTATGAACTTTGTATAATAACTATGAGCAGGAATTCATGAATTTTGCACAAGGATTGCATCGACACGACTTTGCTTAAACAAAATTTTATAGTTTCTTCAGGATTAATTAAGCTAACAAATTCCTCCTCTGTGAAATATGAAAGTTCGATTTTGAACGCATGATTTTGTTGAATTTCAATTGAAAGGCAAATTGGTTTGGCCTTTTATACTCACTCTATGATAATGAATAAAGTGAGTATAGAAACTCGCGTGTTTGTTTAAATAATGAATTACGGTTTCTAGCTCATACAAAGTATATTTCCAAGATAAAACTATCAGGGACGTTATTCCATTTAACACAAATTCAATTTTCAACCATTCGGACAAACTTTCCTCGAAGTAAAGAATAAAAAAAAAACAATGTACGTTCAACTTTTACATAATCCATCAATCTTGTATCCAAAAAATAGTTTCCCATCTTCACAGGATTGTCAACGTCCATCACCCAAGGAGATACACTCACTCATACTAGGCGAACAAAAATTCCACAAATAAATTATGAACCTCATTAATAAAATACTTGTACACACAGTTTGCATAAGCTTCCGACGCTTGGCAATATTCCCAGATCTAATCAGCGATGCTATCCCAATAAAGTGTATATAAATATGTATTTATTCACTTTATGTTGTCTCAAGCCCACAAAAGAGTTTTTTTTTATTTATATTTATGTGGTATCTGTCTTTGTTTTCAATGCAAAAGGCCACTTGATGTTTATGTAGTGAGATTGAGAAAATATATTTTAAGGAGCAATTCACAAGTTGAGTGAACAAGGACTGGGTCATTAAGGCCGCTCAATAAGGTTGCCTTTATGATGGTGTTGCGTTTGTTCTTGTTCACATCTAGGGCATTGGTCAATTGGAGTTTTTTTTTTTTTTTAATTAAGCAAGGGAGAACACAAAAAGGGTTATAACTTGCGCTCGTTGATGTAAGCGAGGGAATTTGTCCTTGAGCGTTAAGGTACAAAACAAACAAATTGTTAACGCAATTTTTTTCTCATTTTAATCAGTACGTTTTTATTTATTCAGAATGCAGTCAATACGAAGCAATGAATAAATGCCATGGGAATCGATAAATAATTTAGAATTTTGTCGTCAGCAATTACTATAAAATGCATCAATTTATACGAGTGTGAAACCGATTGATGTGGGTACTCTGGGGCACAAATGTGGCACGGAGCCAGATTTAGAGTGAATTGTGGTTTTATAATAATGGATCATAAATAATTAGGCCCTTTTAAATGGATGGGCGAAATAAAGTTCGCCATCTGTTGGATTCGATTGGGAGTAGCTACTGAAAAGGAAAATGCACCGCTTAATGTTTGATATGGTCTGTAACTTCATTTTTAATGGTATAGCCTTGAATTTTTTTTGATGGCAAGCTGTCAATTTTATTTTAGGATAGGTCGATAAATACTTTTCATATGTGGACTCATGTTTGATCAAATTGAATACCAACAAAGACATTTATTTAATAATGGATACGCTCTAAGGAGGCTATGTCTATACTGTTAGGTATAATGCAGTGGGAAGTACTGGGCCTGAAGACAGAAAGCTTGTAGATCTCCTTGGAAGAAATTGGTGGAAATCACGCAACAACTCATTTTTGAATATATGCAGTTGAATATGCCTTACCCAGTTAATAGCCTCATAAAAAAACAAGGAATCAGAATCGTGTACCTACAAGATGTTACTTGACATATTTTGTAAATGCTTAAAAACCTAAAAAGTTGAGAATTCCATTTTTCTTCATATTTTGTGTAGGTAAGCAATCTATTTCCAAATATTATTTAAAAAGAAAGTCGTAAGCCTTTGTAAAGTTTAACTGAAAGATGAGCAAAACCCTAGTCGAATTATATCTACAGATTGGTTAGTTTAACTACTCCTTGACCCAAGAAGCGTACTTAACATTTGGAACTAGACACTTCGACACTTGAATCAAATAAAATTCATCAACTTATCAAACATACTGAAGACTTACCTGAAGATCCGGTGCTGAACTTGGTTGCGCCAGATCGCAAGCTGATAGCCAAGGATTTACACGTGACAACGAGCTGGTGCTTTCGAAGATGTGACTGTGACTGAGTGTGCCAACGAAGAATCGATCGTCGTCCTCGAATCCGTCTCCGTCTCCGCCTCCACTAACCCCACTATCACCACTAAGTCCAATAATACCAACTTTTTCGATATTTTCCCCGTAATCCTCTATGTTAACGTAACTAATTTTGTCCAATTTAAAATTGTCGAAATGATAATTCGGCTTTATGTCGTCGTTATTGCGATCGAAATTGTATATCGTAAACGAATTTCGATAGTCGGACGATAACGATGACGTCGACGACGACGATGACGAAGAATGTTGCGGAACGACGGATGTATCGGATGATCCAAAAGAATGAAACAATGAATGCGACGAAGACAATGCGGATGGCGATGTGTCTGATGGAGAAAAAGACGACGGGTTGTATGATGAGGAGGAGGAGGAGGAGGAGGAGTAGGACGATGAGTAAGGTGAACGTCGATCCGAAGGCGATCGCTGCTCAGGCGGCAGCTGTTGCTGAAAGTAGTGATATTCGTTCGACGGAAACAACAGCGAAGATTTCGACGACGACGAAGACGACGACAACGACGAAGAAGAATAAGATGACGATGATGAAGACAACGACGACGACGACGATGTTAGCGATGAGAGTGTTTGTTGACTGGTGCTGGTGCTGCCACGCCGAGCCCCCGAAATAAACGCAAGCGCCATCACGACCAGCCCGGGTCCTGGCCGCATATTGACCTCGGGTTCGGCGGTGCTAGCATGGTGCAGGCCCGCTTGAGACGCGCTTGCGACTCCAATTGATTAGTGGATATGATGGGCTCATGGCCCCATCATCATTTGAATTTGTTTGTTGTAGTTCTTAGCACTTTTCGCACCAATTTCGTATTCGCAATATCTTTTTCGTTTTGTTGTTATCCGTTGCTTCGCAAAATTTCCTAATTTAAAATCACTTCTAAATGCATTTCTATCCTTGGCCCGTCCGCACTTCACAATAGTTGATATTCTCCACGGAAATTGCAACAAATCCCTCAAGGTATTGCGATAGTGTTTACTCCTGAAAAACATCAAATGGAAATATGTTAGTATATGTGCAAAGAAGGAAACATATGATGAGAGGAAATACACACCAAATCGAGTATTGGATCATACCAATACAGCGAAATAAATTTAATATGCTTACAACAACAAATTCTACCGATACCTATTTTGTGTACATTAAAACGTAATTTTATTAAATCCTTATTTATGCGATATCTGCACATGTTTCAGATGTGTATATGGTACATAGCACTCTCTGATATGTAATATCCAGCCTACACACTCACGGCTGCATGTACGAGTAGGTAGGTATACATGCGGGTACAACTGTGACAGTTGACTAGCAGAACGGCATCTTGGGGTTGGGGGCGCAAAACTTTAGTGAGAAAAAAGCTCTACTTCTATGATTTTAGTACCTACAGGCTACAGCGAAAAGGAAAACTGAAAATCGAGAACTAAAGAAGCTTCAGTGCGACGGACACCAACAATGGCTGCAACTTAAATGAGACATGCGAGATTGAACGTTGTAATTTTTGTACGGGAACATTTTTTTTTTTCAATTTCATGCAAAACTCCCAACTTCCAAAACTTTTGTATAGCTTATCGGAACTGGAACCGGCTAAAAATTAAATTTGCTTTGTCATGGAATAAACAATCGTAATCGAAACTGAGGTTTGCAGGAATATGGTAGTGGAAATTGACTTCCGAGTGGATCGATAGTCCATCTTCTGTTGCGTGCAAGTCTTTGTTTGCATCTAAAATCAAGGCAAGTGTCGCTATTTCAAGAGAACTTCATAGTACTGATAGACCCTTGGGTGGATATAATTTGCCTTTATGATGTGCAATTGAAAAATAAGTACTTTTGAACTCAAAACAGTCAAGTTCGTATTTTTGCTTTCATTTCTCTACAGACTAGCTTCAACAATTGAGTTGAATTTTTGTATAAAAAGTTGCATTTCATAATAATTGTAAAAGTCATACGTTGCATAAGGGCAGTGCCTATGTTGCACTAATAACATAAATTTGAAAATAATTTTTGTAAGCTCACTAGACCAAAATCGTTACATTCCTTGTGACTATTCATTTCTAGGCTGATTTGTTTAAGCCCGTGACAAAATTTCTATTACAGGGCAAACTTGTATTTGAAGAGAAATTTCAAACCTTCTCTTGACAGTGGTTAGAGAAAAGATATTTCAAATATTTCAACGTTTTTGATGCGCCAAAGGTTTTGGATATAAGGAGCCTGAAAGTCTGTCATTTTATTCCACTTTATGAAGCGAATTATTTTGATTTTGCAACAGTTTTATATAGAACCCAATGCATTGCTTCTTTCATTTTCAACCATCCATTTACTCAGTAAAAAAAAAAATACTGGAACAAGACTGGTGGATTTCAGTTCATTATTCTCCATTTGCGCTTATTTTACCATTCTAAGCTCTTTCACGTGTCTCGGTAAACAATTAAGACGCTCACAAAAATGCACATGTTTCACCATTCAAGTTGAAGAGTCCGGTAAAAAATTGCTACAGTCCACGACGGATATAAGGATATAAGACACTTCTAGAATCGAAAAAAAGACGTAAACAGCCTTGCTCTTCTTATATGACACGTATATTTGTAAGAAACACACACGCATTTCTTATAAGCGATGTCTTATATGTTATATCCGTCGTGGACTGTAAATCTATTTTTAACTACCTAGAGCCAATCGTTTTATAGGCTAATTCCAGGATTCGAACAAAATGAAAATTTCTCAAATTCAACTTGTTCACTCGAAACATTCGCTTTTTCCAGGAAGGAAATGCTGTTCGAATTGATCGAATTGAATCGAGAATGCGAGGAATTATGAATAAGCACAGAATATGTTTGAATTGGAATGTAAGTTTGTAGGTATAGGTTCAATAAAATATAATAAAACATAATACATCACAATAGGCCGAACCTTGTGAAAAGTTTTTTTTTTTTAATGCACTCGTACGTACGGCTCAACGCTTTCGGTCGAGTCATCAAAAATATCGTTGCAAATATTTTCTTTAAAAATAAAAGAAAAATACTTCGCTAATAAAGTGAAAAATGGAAGCTGAAACAATACAGCCTCTACATAATGTTAGAAGTTATTTTATTCGACTCTAAGAAAATATAAACAAATGCCTATAGTTAGTTTTACTGGTCTATTGAGAACTTCTGGGTTTTTCTTTTCTTTTTCACAAATGAAGCTTTTTTCTTTCGTGGGTTAGGTTAGACCAATTTGGCTGACGTGTATGCTATATTCGAATGGGACTGAACCCTTTTTACTTATAGTTTGACACTTGCAATAGTGGAACAAAAATCATTGAAAAGCAATATGTTCAATCCGTGTCCAGCGTTCACAGCACTCACTTAAAATAATATGCATAGTAAATTATTTTGTTGAAATAGCAACAGCAGCTATTTGAAAACAAAACATGTTTTGATATTATAGCAAGTTAACACCACCCTCAAGCTTCAAATGTTCTTTTTTTTGCAGAATGTGTATAAAAATAGACATTTCCAGCTATATTCAGCTGTTTACGTCTTCGTGGCTAGCGTAGGTGTACAATTCGTTCGTGAAGTGCGTAATATTACAACCTTGCAAAGGATTCTAAACATGACCTTACTTTCGAGCATCGCAAACATCTAAAATTGTGCGATGTACAAAATTGAAATTGTCTGGATTTCTTGATGTACGAATTGCATGCACACAATATTCCAACAAATCGTATAGATCCTTGAATATTGTTGCACATTCGAATGAGATGGACTGAATTGTCCTGGAAAATCAATTAATAGTCTATGATATTTGGAAACTTGCAAATGTGCTGCAAGAAACCGCTCAATTTAACGATGATCACAATTATCGTAGAAAACATGTCTCATTAGAAGACTGAACTACAAAACTGATAGAGGTTCTGTAGATGTACCTCCTCTTATATGGCATTGTCTACGAAAGGAATCATACAAACTTATTGCAGTATGAATAACAAGTGTTACCCATTATGCACATGAACATGACCTATAACAACTGGCATAACCGGCGGCGGTCCAGGTGTTTGTTTATAACTAGTATTAAAAAACATAATTTGCCATTACATAATACCTAGACCTAATATCACTTAACCTACTATCATTTTTAAAATTCGCATTTAATTCATTACACCCCAACTTGTTTTTAAATATTGCTCTAAGATTGTCGGTTGAGAACAAACGTGACTATTTGCATCAAAATCAATTTAGGAAATATATTTAAATCGATAAAGATTCAAGTAAACATAGGAAAATAAACGAACGAAGGAAATATAATGCCATCTAAATGAAAATGTGCTTCAGAGTTTCAAATTGCCTACATGAAGATCCATTATGGTAGTATACACAACATCAAATGCATTGTGTTTGTTTTTAATTTGCAATTGTAAGAAAAAACCTACCTCCCTTTTAAGTTGTCTTTCTTTTTCTCTCACAAAAGGGGTAAAAGCTTAAGTAGTTGTCTTCGAGGGTGGCTGCTAGTTTATCTTTAGAATTAAAAACTATGCAAGAGGACATTTGTTTTCCCTTATTGATTTTCACTGCAGAGTTCTCAATTTAAACACCATTTGATTTACATTAAAAGGTAGAAAATAAAAATGAGTAGGTACCTTTAAACAAAAGTCGGAAACAGTTTATATCGTATGCAGATTCCACGTTTCGTATCCAATATCCAATAGGTAAGGTAGGAGCATGGAAAATGAATCAAGTATATCCAAAATATATCCGCTAGGCGTTTGTTAACTTTGTTTTTTTTTTATAATCCGGTAAATGAATTTGAAACTAGCAAAACGACTTGACACAATCCGTTAAGAAGAACTCAACACACTTCATTTGGTTGTTAACTTTTTGAGGGTATACGAAAACCAGCAAACCGGAAAAACAAAATGAAACGAAACTGTTATACAAGATAAGAGATATATCAAACATAGCAACTTTTTTCCTTATCTTGTCCTATCCGAAGTACAAATCCAGAAAAACACTTGCAAATACGAACACATACAATTTATTTATTTTTCGTTCCACGCTCTCATTCGTTCGACTTTCGAATTGAGTAATTGTAATCCACTCTCGTTTCACCTTGAATTTAGCATTTTATTTAATTTGTTATTCGGCGATCGCACAAATTTTTTGTCATTCGACTTTTGTGTTATTATTTAATTCACTGTGCATTTTTGGCTTCGGAAAAATGTCGAATAAGAAAAATCAAATATTTATATAACGCGAGCGAATTGTACGTTTTTTGGTATAAGGACAGTATAACACATTTGACCAATGGAAACTTTCGATTTCTCCATTTGAATATTATTTTTTTTTATATGTAAAACACACAATTTTGTTATCGTTGTATAATTTAAAATAGTCGAAGGGGATACGAAGGGTTATATTTTTTTTCGAATTAAGACAAAAAAGAAATAATAAATCTGTGTTTGTATAACAGGATTCGTCCCGTTTTCCAGTTATGTTGTTTGTGGTGCCCTAAAGTAGATCCTCCCGAAAGCGAGTTTTCAGTACCTAAGTGGTAAAAGTAGTGGTGATGGTATAGTACACGCAAACAGAATATAAAGAAAGGAAAATTGAAAACGTTTTTCTTCTTTCACCGTCATCGACGTTCTCTCTTTCTCTCTGTAACCATATAGATATTATTTTCTTCCAACGAAGAAGAAAATTTCTCTCCCTTTTTTCGGTGATTTTTTCGTACTTTTTTTTTTTCTTTTTTTTTTTTTGCTTTTCTTCGCTTAACAAAAGGATTCCCGGGACGGTTTTAGTTACACGACGATTTCTTTGTTTCTTCTTTCAACGAGAAGAAGTCAAACAGAAAATTAACTTTCAACTTGAACTTAAAATAAATGACGGCATTGTTTCATAACAATTTGTATTTCTTATGGGCAAATCAAGTCGTTATCATTTTTTCAAAAATGAAACGGAGCACATAACTAGAACTTAATTCCACTTAACACACACACACGACGTAAATGGAAGAAAGAAAATTTGCAAACGAATCCCGAGCTGCAATAATTACACCACTTCATGGAGATTTGATTAGATTAAACTCATTATCGAATGTGGATAGATAATCAAATAACAAAAAAGGCAAAGGAAGGAAGAAAAGTTAGAAAATCCACTTGTGAGTTTTTTCTTCTTTGATGGTAGTGTCTTCTGCCCTTTTTTCAGGTGATTATTCCGTTGGCCAACAGTGACAGATTATATTGGTATCTACATTTTTTCGGATGTACGCACAAATAGCAACTTTAACGGAATTATATTTTCAAGTTTTTTTTGGGGCATTAAGTAATTAGAAAATATGTACTTTTCAACGACCAAACGTTTGCGCGTTGCAGGATATACCGTGGTACCCTGCTTCTTGTCTGATGGCCCCAAATGGCACTGAGTGTAGTTGGTGTAGATGGCGCTTGACTGGAAAAAGGGATAGTTGCCAATAGTACAGAGTGTAGGGTGTTGGGGAAATGTTATCCACAAAAATGTGATTTTTGAGAGCATTTTGGAAGCAGAGAGCGGGATATAGAGCAGATGGAAAAGAGTGTGCGAGCGCATAGTAAAATTGGTTGAAGTTGAAGTGTGCTTGTGATAAAACTCCCCCGCTTTTACATTGCGAGAAATGAGAGTCAATGGAATGATTTCCCTTGAAATTCGACCCTTAAAAAAACCTGGTGTCCTGACTTTGATAGATAAGGAAGTTTTATGTAAGAGTTCAAAGCTTTCTCACACGCGCTTACACCGCTGTTTATAGCTCAATAAAAGTTCACTTTTTTGGATCGTTCCAATGGGAAAGCTCAGAATTCATCTTGTGTTGAGTAGCTATGTTTAATAAAACAATTTAGCGTTTAATACGAAATGATGTAAATCGCAAATCAGTTGGTTGTTGAGGGATTTTAAAAACGACTGAGAGACGGAGCGAATCTACTACAGAAGTCACATCGAAAGTTGTTTTTTTTTGTTGCGTGAAAACGTAGCCAATCCATTCCATTTATTTGATTTTTCTAACATTTAATTTATTTACTTATTTCTTAAACTACTTCAATTGTTTTATTCTCTAACTTTATTTGATTTAATAAGTTTGTTCCCCTTCTACGATATTTTTTTTATTTGCTTAAATTATTAATTAATTTAATACTTTTAACTTAATCAAGTTTTTTTTAAACTTTTTTAAGGTATTATTTTAAGATTTTTTTAATATGTGTAATATTACATATTTATCTTATTTGCATGCACTTCGACGTGAATAAAACTCGCCGATTGTTCTCGCGTTGGGCGCCATTTGGCAATTGGTTGTAAAGTAAAGTATAACGTTTTTTAATGGTTTTTGATTAATAGGACCTGGACTGAAAAAAAGGAAAATGAGAACTTTGTAATGTAAAAAAAAAAAACGAATTTTGCTTATGTCCAAAAAAAACCATGTGTAACTTACTGCTTTCGTTTCGGCTTGCAAATCCGCAAATCAAAACAGGCTGAGAAGATTTCTGCTTAAATGTCCTGTATGCAGATAAATTAGAACGGGATTGCAGACGATGTCTAAAGCTAAAGCTCATCTTTATTCATTAACGCAATTCGCATCCACAAAGAGGTTTAAAGAAAATCGGTTTAAATCCATCAGCCGATACATATTTTCCACTGGAAAAGCATCCCTCTCCGAAGCCGGAGCAAAATAATTCGAAGCTTAACTTTTCTAGCTGAATTCCAAAACAAAGAACAAACAAAATTAAGGATAACGGCATTATTACATTGTCAACAAAGTTTACGGGACAACTAAATTTACAAGGGACAACAAAAAAAAGAAACATACACACCGCAATTCGTTGAGAAAAACGAAAGCTTATCCTCCCCCTTTAGAAAAATCCAAAACAGCAGCATCCGAGTGAACGAACAAAGAACAACAAAAAATGTGTGCGCATACAAGATAATCAATAATTCTGACACATGCTCCTTGGAATCCAGCTTGTCATACTGACACACACCCGGCCTTCTCACGGCGCGGGATGAAAGTGTGTGCAAAAGCAAAAGAAAAAAAAAAAACACAATCTATCCAGCAATTGTCATTTACAGTTTGCCACCCTGACAGCGTTCTTCATACTCAACATGACAGTTGTTCCTGTCACGCACAGACTTAAAGCTCTGAGAGCTATCATAATCAGCATCATCTGCTCCTCGTACACAGCCACACGTATCATAGGCGGGTCGAAAAAACAAAAAGGACGAAAGAAGTCTGTGAAAAGCTGATGTCACAAGTGGTGACGCCAAGCGGATAGCCCCGAGACTACGCGTTGTGACTGCGCATTGAGGTTGAGGCTCATCTAAGGTTTCAACGTACTTTTTTGTGAATGAAAAGTCAGTTGTAACGAAGAAGATCGGAAGGATGGGACACCAGCGCGGTTATGCTATTTTTATTGGAAAAGAAATATGGGCCGCTGACCCATACATTGGGTAAATGCGTGTAGCTCACCCACAACTACGAAGCTTCGGTACCGAAAAGAGAAAGTTCGTTTTCGTGAATGTGAATGTGTGAAAACTCGGTGAAAGCTTCGCCTAGTTTTTTTCTTCTACTTCTTTTTTTCCTGACAGACTGCAGAATTTCGTTTAGGAATTTTTCAGAGAGCCATACATAAATGGTTACATACCTGCACATGCCATGTACATAATTTGGTTGAGTTTTTGTCAAAATCATGTGCTTTTCAGGTATATAGGTTAAGGCTCACATTAGCGCTAGCCTAACTGTGGCACAGTATTAATTTGCTCTGACAATAAAGACAAACAATTTGTAATTGTCATTTGTGCTGCAAGGTTTGGCGAGATTTGATTTATTGAGAATGTTTTTTTTTGATAATCATTATATTAATACGTGAGCATCCGAAGTTTCCGCACACTTCTTAAGTATTTATTATGAAATGAGTAATGAAACTCATGTCATTCGAAAAGTACTGTGCACAAACAAAAAATTTTGGGTAAATGTCGCCATTAAGACTGTTAAAAAGAAGTTAAGACTTTCCCATATAAAAAGCTTATCAGTTAAATGAACCGATTTTGGTGACATTCAATTTGTTGCTATAGTACGTAGGAATTCAAATATTATCATCTTAGATTAGAGCCTATGTTCTAAAGACTACAATTTACCTATCCCTAAAAGTTAGAAAATCTAATTTCAATGAAGGGCTTATAACTATATGCGAGGTGTTGACGACCTTTGGTTTCAATGATGTTACTATTTGGAAACGAACATTTTCCGACATATATTTTTTGCTCAAAATTTTCATAGTAATAATAATAATAATAATAATAGTTGGCACAACAGGTTTGTAGCGACCCAGGGCCTAGCTTCTCGCAACCATTCGTTTTGTGTGAGTTTTTAATTTTGGAACTAATGGAAAGGATCTACAATTTTATGCCGGTTCCAAACGGGCCTATTGAGAAGCTCTTTCATGACAGTTATACTCTCGGATGTTTGTCAGACGTTCGCGAGAGGTGGCGCAGTGAAAAAAACCCTGAGTTGGAATTTGGGAACTTAGTAGTCCAACACACTAACCATCACTAAGCCAATGCGACCACAAAAAATTTTCATAGTAACGTATTAAAATATTAATCATGAGTAAAACTATTTTCAAAGGAGCGTATTTTTTCGATAGGTAAGCGAAATAGCGAAATTTATATATATAAAAAATCACCATAATTATCGAAAATTGTGACGCTTTTTAGTATTACATCCTTATAAAAGGTAGGGTCCATTTTTGACCACAAGCGAAACTAGTGAAATTAAAAAGACGCATTCCTAGAATACCTAAAGAAAACCCTATAAATTAGGAAGAGTTTTCAAAAATCACTGCAGTAGATTAGCAAAGAAGTGGCTGGAAAGCTTCTGGGAAAAAATGCTAACAGATTATAATGCTTTGCCTTTATTTTTCAATTAAATGAATAAAATGTGATAGAGCATAGGAGGATAGAAAACCTGTGTGCTGTGTCCTGTACCATTTACAAAATCAAAGTTTTAGATTTATTAACAAAACGTTTGATTGGATTAGTTTTGCAAGAGCCAGGGATAAGACTATCAAGGCTATGATGAATAGAAAAATCTTTTTTAAAAGACCACGGAGACTCCACTTCTTTTTTGTTTTAACAATTTGACTTGCAACATGTTAATGTACATAAAAGACCAGTAGTCGTATCGAAAAAGGAGATTTTGCATTTGTTTTTAGCTATACGGGAATCTTGGAAAAAGTGGAAAAAATTATGTAAATTGTTTAAAAGTAAAATTAAAACGTAAGTCTACTTTGTGAACTATGTTATTCGATAATGTGGTTTAAATAAAACATTTCAATAGCTTTTCAAGTAGTATTTCTCTATATTGGCGAACACTGTCTACTTATTCTGACTTTTAGGTATCAAGACTGCAACGAAGTAAGTTAAACTGTAACTTAAAATAATTTCGTTAATTAGTGACATTTTGAACTACAGCTATAATGTATATTCTCGAAAAACTTAATTTAAAATATCTACAGACTAAATTTTAGCGATCCGAAATAGTTAGTTGATTTAAAATAATTTATTCCTATTCCTGTTACCTACTTACATACTATGCTGGTGTTCCCTTACTAGTTATTTAAGGAATCCTTTTTCTTTAGTGATAACTTTAGTGCTCAGAATTTGCGTGCAACTCGTTAATGTCATGTAGAATGTTGCTTATAATTGTGGGCAAGAGTTTATAACACAAGATCTAAAGATGAACATTCCATTCAAACCTACGAAATTAATTCTTCTCCGATGTTGAAACAAAGACAACCCCTTTTGAAGTCATTTCCATTTTGTGATAGCCAAATTATTTAGCCACATTGAAGAATACCAATTGAGAACACATTAAGACTCACTTCTCGCAATTTGTCCAATGTGCAAATCATTGACTGCGAACAAATTGATTTCCTACCTTTTATGACCTTACGAACTTGAGGTAGCTACCCGCCGCGCCGTCAAATAAAAATACAATATCAAGTTCAAATTCGGCCCGCAGTTTGAGTTATTTTTCAGTCTTTTCTTACTTCCTCATGTGGGGCGGAGAAGAGATACAAAATGCAAAGAAAAAGGGGCGAAAAATAGCTTTCATTAAAAACACAATAAGTGAGATTGTCCACCTCCAACTTGATATCAATCAAACAGCCACCCTCTCGGGGGTTATTTAGAGTTTTCTGATCGAAAGGACCACACAAAGAATTAGGTAAGGCTAAATAAAGACGTCTCCAGCTCCAAACGAATGTTATTTTTGCCACTCCTTGTGATAATTTTACACACATAAGAGTACATGCCACGGAAAGGACAAAAAAGAAGAATATGTACCTATTTTTTTCCCAATACCTACGCTAGCTGGATTGAAAATTTAATCATAAATTATGGCTTCCAATCAATCAAAGATTACCGGTAGCCTTCAAAATACTCTCTTTATCGAGCACGTAGCTAGCTGTTTTACTGTGTATAGGTGTAATATAGACGAATGTAATATTTCATCCCAAAAAAATTCGGCCAATATTTTCATTTAGGGGTTGTTTCACTAATTTTCTCTATACTTCGTGCAGCTATATTCTCTGGTTGGCAAAGTTATTTATTCTGTCTTGCCCCATTCGTTATTGATGATGTCATAAAGCCCCATGTCTAACCATCAAATAATAATAATAAAAATAATATAACAATAATCTACAACTCAAGGTGTTCTGACATTGGAAATATGATGACATCCTCACCTCGCCCTCGAAGCTCGAACTTGTTCGTTGTTCGCAAATATTGACATCCTTACTCTGTGCACGCACAAGAATAATCAAAATAATGACAATCTCCTCTCTTGTCAGAAAGAAGAAAATAATATCATTCTTCGTTATTGTAGTGGCTGCCGACGATTTGTAAATGAGTTTGTAAATATTATCCATGTACTTGACTATTATATTCTTACAAAAAAAAAAAAGAAAAGAAAAAACCAAATGGAATAATGTCTGTAATAAGTCCGTTGCTTTGTGCACGTAAAGGGAACAGTCCAACAGTTTATGTTATCAGGGAATTTCTGTCAATCATTTTGTGTAAGGAAATCGAGGACTGTGTTCTATGTTTCTTTTTATACTAGTACCTACTTCCATTGTTGAGGAAGGTAGGTATCTCAACTGGTGTAGACCAGGCACATAAACTACAACCCGGCCTCAATTATGATCCTCCCAGTCCGTTCGGATATGTAGGTAAAGGTTAAAGCTGAATGCACTCGGACTGATGGACATTTAATTGCAAGTTTTTTTTTCTCAAGCACAAGTTCACGTGAACTATAACTTTATTTTAAATTCGTAGCAAAATCAAGTTCCGTCACCTATTGCTCCTACAGATGCGTATCGGCTCCACTCCAGAAGTGTTTTGTAATCAGTTCTAATTACCTAGATACCTTATTTTTATTCAAGCACATTAAGGGTCGATTTCTATTCTTTCTATGGAAACCAATATTTCGTCAACGTCCACGAATTGAAATCCGAAAATTGGAAGTACCACTGGTAAGCTACTGCACAAAGAAGTAAGTATGGCGTAGTTCAGAAACGATAAACCAAACACGTCAAAGCTAAATGTCTGTAAAAAAACGACAAAAAGATTAAAACGCTCGTAAAACACACTGAAAAGCACACACAAAAAAAAAGCACGCAAGAAAACTTAAGAAACCATGGCAAATAGCACTCCGAAGAATGGTTCGTGTATACATACACCCATTACACAAACCGTAAAAGTGGTGCCAATCGATTTTATGGCAGTTTTAATAGCTAATGTTCTACCCACCAACAGTGGCTCTCAAATGGGCTCTTAGGGTCAGATTCACAAATTCACCACGGTCGCGGTGAAATTTTGTTATCGCTAAATACTTGTTAATATAGAGTTTTTTTTTTGTTATTTTTTTTTTTGCTTTTATTACTTCTGGTCAATGCAAAATTCATATTCCAACAACTTAACCAACTTAAATAAATAAAAAGGATTTGAGAGATTGGTACATTTTTTTTATTGTACGACTTAAAACAAACATCTTAAATATCTCAGTCGAAGTAAAGTACAATAATCAACCTCATCTCTTCCGAGTCAGTCTGAAATTATGGAAGCGTTTGATTAAGTGCTAGTTGGTTATCTTGGTTTTGTTTTTTATATCCATTTGGGATGATATCTCGCTAATCATGTCCTTATTAAAAAGCTCGATTCGTTGTCGAATATCCTTCTTTCCTGCTGAATTCCTATTTTGTGTTCTATCGAGTTTTGGATGATGTCTTTGCTGAAAGCACATGAACTTTCAGTTGTTGATTTTTTTTTGGATAGAGTCACACCTTAGCTCAAGAAATTAGTAGTATAGGTACCTAGTCTTTCTACAATTATTGGGGCGCAGGGTCATAAGTCCACAGGCCAAAAGTCCACATACAGAATTCATAGTTTGAAAGCTGAAGAAGTGTGTCTTGTGGGTTTTGAAGGCAAACGCCGCAAATGAGGTCATTACTAGAATTTTTAGCTTCGCTTTCAAGCTCGTTGTCCTCTTCTTCACCTTCTTCGTCCGTGAGACATAAGACCACAATCAGCGAGTCAAAAATTCACAAGAATTTTGTGTGAACTTTTGGCTCACCTAAGTGGGTCAAAAGTCCATTGTGGACTTTTGGCCTCGCGCGTAAAAAATACGCGTTTGCTTATTCAGGTTCCGTAGCGCAGAAAACGAGCGGTTTTCACAAAAAATAAAAAATAAATTATTAGAAGTGATTTCGGAAAAGGGATACAATACGAATCCATTAAAGGTAGGTATGTGATTTTTTTAAAAGTATTCTTATGTTATAGTAGATAAGTTTATTTTTCTTGTTTCTTATTTTAAAATGCTAAAAATATTTTTTGCTAAATAATTAAGTGGGGAACTTGCATAGGCTCAACCACATCCGGTTTGAAAGCTGAAGAAGTGTGTCTTGTGGGTTTTGAAGGCAAACACCGCAAATGAGGTCATTACTAGAATTTTTAGCTTCGCTTTCAAGCTCGTTGTCCTCTTCTTCACCTTCTTCGTCCGTGAGACATAAGACCACAATCAGCGAGTCAAAAATTCACAAGAATTTTGTGTGAACTTTTGGCTCACCTAAGTGGGTCAAAAGTCCATTGTGGACTTTTGGCCTCGCGCGTAAAAAATACGCGTTTGCTTATTCAGGTTCCGTAGCGCAGAAAACGAGCGGTTTTCACAAAAAATAAAAAATAAATTATTAGAAGTGATTTCGGAAAAGGGATACAATACGAATCCATTAAAGGTAGGTATGTGATTTTTTTAAAAGTATTCTTATGTTATAGTAGATAAGTTTATTTTTCTTGTTTCTTATTTTAAAATGCTAAAAATATTTTTTGCTAAATAATTAAGTGGGGAACTTGCATAGGCTCAACCACATCCGGTTTGAAAGCTGAAGAAGTGTGTCTTGTGGGTTTTGAAGGCAAACACCGCAAATGAGGTCATTACTAGAATTTTTAGCTTCGCTTTCAAGCTCGTTGTCCTCTTCTTCACCTTCTTCGTCCGTGAGACATAAGACCACAATCAGCGAGTCAAAAATTCACAAGAATTTTGTGTGAACTTTTGGCTCACCTAAGTGGGTCAAAAGTCCATTGTGGACTTTTGGCCTCGCGCGTAAAAAATACGCGTTTGCTTATTCAGGTTCCGTAGCGCAGAAAACGAGCGGTTTTCACAAAAAATAAAAAATAAATTATTAGAAGTGATTTCGGAAAAGGGATACAATACGAATCCATTAAAGGTAGGTATGTGATTTTTTTAAAAGTATTCTTATGTTATAGTAGATAAGTTTATTTTTCTTGTTTCTTATTTTAAAATGCTAAAAATATTTTTTGCTAAATAATTAAGTGGGGAACTTGCATAGGCTCAACCACATCCGGTTGACTACTGAACACTACGCTAATTTAGTTTTTCATAAACGAGTAGGCAAAATATATGGAACTTTTAAACTGTCTTGATTCTCGCGCAAAATGTCGATCAATTCTCTTTGTTCTTGAGTAGCCAGCCCCCTGTACATTTACCACAGAAAAGGGTGCTGACCAGGGTTGCCAGAATTTAGTTCGCTTTGAGCGCCCAAACCGTAAAAAAATGTAGCCCAATATCGTTGCCCAAAAAGAAGCCCAAAAATTGTTGAAAATATGTTCGCGTTTTTTCGATCTTCTGCAATTGACATTTTGTGGCTTGTGTCGTTGTGTCAAATCAAAAGGCCTGTTCAAAAACACTTGACTGCAAGAGTGCTGAGTTTTAAAAGTGCAAGTTTGTTCGAAAATATTTCCTTTTTTAGTTGTGTGAAGGAATAAAACAAACAAAATTAACACACAATTTGAAAAAGAATATACATATAGCCCAAAATTGTGTTGGGCGCTCATGGAATAAATTACTATCGTTTTTTAAGTAAAAATATAGCCCAAAATACGACAAAGTGCCCAATATGGCAACACTGGTGCTGGCTATGAAATACACGGTTCTTTTAAAGGTTCTCTATAGTTGTTTTTATGAGAATCTATAAAAAAATTCTTGACTTATTTCGTAAATAGTTTGAACTAGGTATTACATAGCTAATAAACCTAATAAGCTTAGTATTTTCCAATCACTTCAAAAATGCAGGTAAACCAAATATTTCATTAATTAAATAGTTGAACAAGGTATTTCTAAGGAGCAATCAAACACACACACACTGCTTGTGCCACCACTCTAGGCATGTACAAAAAATAAGAAAAACCACTCTCACTATTGGTGAATCGTTTTGACCAACTATTATTTTGTGACGGCTTGCATTCAGTCGGGGAAGTTCTCATTTTCTGATAATGTTGTTTTCCATTTGTTTATATAACATGTTTTTGCAAGAAAATAATGTTGAAGTTTTTAGAAAAAAAGCTGAAATATTTGAGCCCAATTACCTACCCAATTGGGTACTTCAACACAAGGCTGATACCTACCCAAGGCTCACGCGAATGTGAAGAAATATTTTGAATATATCTGTTGAATTGGGATTATACAAGTGTGGATAACCTTTCCTCCTCAGAAAAAAAAAAACTTTATATTACCTATGTACCTATATACCACAGGAAGATACCTATTATCACTCTTTCCAGGAACCATTTTTAATGTTGCAACGATCTTCTTCTAATGTAGGTAGGTACCTACCCACATTAACTCCTGCGATCAAATCTAGAACGGTTTGACTTTCCCAAGAGAAGCATCCAACAAATTTAACAGACAAAATTCAAATTGTTGGACACCAATCTATATCTACATAATATGAACTACTATCCCTGATCACAATGAAAAACGAAAGCGTGACAAACCATGGATTAACTTTTATTTTCTACCCACTAATAGCTCCTATGTAGGTATGGGTATTACACATAACTTTTTGTATATTGTATACATTATCTACCTGTCAGTCTACGAGACGAAGGCTTACATAAAAGGAGCGCAGCTACCTACCATAAGAAGTAAATCTGTAGCGAATTCCTACCACAAGAACAAGACGCACTTATTTAAGTCACCGCTCGTCTGAAGACAGTGCGGTATGTTTAAAAATAGTCACCTAGATTATCGCAGAACTGGAAGAGCCGGTTCCGATCCGATCCAACTTATGCCGAATTCACAATGTCGCGTTGACGCGCGCGTGCGTTGACAGATTATGTAGAAACAAAGCGTTCATATGCTGCTACACAAAATACAGCTTCAGGCGTTGAGTCGACTTTAGATCGTAAATATCGTAAAGTTCAACGCGACGCCTGAGTAGAGCTACTTTCTACTATCACGCGCGTTTGATTAGATGGAGTGGCACAGATCCACAAATTTTTATTTTAAAGAACACTTTTCTATTTTTTCAATGCCGATTAATAAATTTAGTGTGTGTAAATGACGTATTCTATTTTTTTCTTGAGCAATTACTGATTTTTTATGGTTTTCTTTGAAAAAAAATATTAATCATTGGTCGTGTATCCACTTTAAGGTTGTTCTTTGCTTGTTATGCTGTTATATATGATTTTTTTTCCGTTTCGGCGAATACTCTACTCACTCAACGCGCATTCGCCTCAAAGCGGCATTTCGTTTTACAAAATTGTTGCTCGCGCGCTTTGGCACTTAAAATCGTAAAGTTTCGATAAAGCGTGTCAAAGCTCGACGGCGCACGCACGCGTTCAACGCGACATTGTGAATTCGGCATTATTGTTATTGCCTGCAGAGTGCAGAAGAAGAGACAATGTATACCCCAGTGCCCAGCCCCATCAACGGCCAGCGCAGCGCGCTACGCGCATTATTGGGTTTGGGTTTTGCGCTTTTGCTTGCTAAATCAAAATCAGGCGAATTCATTAAAGACTCAAGAGAGACTTTGACTCTCTTAAAACGACTTTCATATTTTCTGCAACTAGAACAGAACGAACAACCAACGCATGCTAATGGTTTGGACTTTGGTGGAATATCAATCATATCGCTACCACCTTTCGTCAAGTTCCTAACATCGCCTTGTCTAGCCCCTAGGCCCTAGCCTTACTCCCTTTATAATATTTACTTGTTTGAAACGAAAAAACAAATATTTAAACACCGACCGACCGACCGACGGACCAAATTGCCGCATTGTGCGGGTGTTTCTCTTTACCGTTTCATTTCGCCGTACATTTTATCTTCTCCGTTCTTCCATTTCCACTTCCATTCCAGTTGTTTTTCGATTCTTCTTTTTTGTTTTGTTCGGTGAATTTCTTGATTTCGTCGATCGTCGCTTCGCTGCCGCTTTGACGATCGCAGCCAATCGTCAGTTCCCTCAATCCACTGTATACTGTGAATGCGGATTGTTGCCTGTTGCGCGAACTACAGTGCGCGAAAAAAGAAAATTTTATTCTGTCCGGTGTTTTTGAAGGGCTCTCTTGTGAATTTGTGTGCGTCCATTCAGTAAGACAAGAATAAAAACTGATCATCCACTGGCACTTTTGCATGTTTTGTTAAGTGTGTTGGCAATTTTATGCAACTGTCAGATTGTGTTTTTAGTTTAAGTGCTTAGTGTTGTTAAACTTATCAGCAAGAAAAAAAAAAAAACAGTGCGATCTTCGTTTCGTTTTGGAGAAAAATTTAATCTCATAAAAGATTACCTGACCTGCTTGTGAATCGGTGTGGTACAGACACAGTGTCGGATTGCGGGAAGGTAACAAAGTGCATTCAGACTGAGAGGAGGTGTTTCTTTGAATTCAGTGGAAAAAGCCGGTTTCGCATTTCCTATTTCAGACGACAAGTTTTTTTTTCGTTTGACGAATTAGGTAGCTAACAATTCGGCACTAACTGCATTTGAATTAAATTTTTGTCTTACGTGCAACGAGTTTTTGTGCATGGGCAGATATTTGTATCTAGTTTTAACTGATGAAGAGAAAGAAAGGCTCGCTGTATGTAAGTCATAAGTTGCGAAAGGCAAACAAAGGAAATCAACAAAAAATCAGATTTAAAATTTAAATAGGTGGATTAATTATAATGACATTCTGCTGTACCCGAGGACACCTAAAAATCGAGTTGTTTGCGGAACGTTATCAACAAATCTTGTGATGAAAGAATTCGCCCTTTGTAATCAAATTGAAGGCGTTATACTTACCTTTGTCCAACTGTGGGCTCACGATCGAAAAGCTCTAGGTATTGCACAGTCTATGAGGCGGTGGTGAGGGTGAAGTAGTGCCGGCATCGCGGACACCTAATCGCCAAATAAATTTAAGTGCCCAGTTTTGAATCACATTTTCCGTATTGGAATATTAATATTAGGTAGGATAGTCGGCTACTAGTATGATTTTAATTTTAAAGTCCGAATTCTTTTCAGAATCTCGGTTCTGTGGCTAACTCTTGAAGGTAGGTATAGGTGATTTTTGATAGCTTTCCAAACATTTCTTGCTGTATTGTCAACACAGAAGGAGATTGGTTTTTAAGTGATTTAATTACTGCCTCTTGTTGCACTGACTTTTGACCATACTTTCAGAAAGTTCAGTTTTCTACTAACCTAATAATCTTGCCAGCTCTCGACATTGAACGGCAGCAATGAGACTAAATTTGTATAACTGAATTATGTATGTTTGAAAGATGGAAATAATTTATTACATTAAGTAGTTATCATATATGTAGATGTTTAAGCATTTTTTTTTTTAAATTTAAAGCTCTGGATAGTTTCGGTCTGTACACCATCTAGGACTCTAGGTACATAAATGACTAATGGAGTTCTTATGATCGTCTGAATGACAATAGACATAAGTTTTCATATTGGATAGAACTTCAGTATTGTCCTAGTTAGGCTATTGGCATTCTAGTTGATATTAATATCCATAAGGAATAATTATGCCAAGTACCTAATTCCAAACGTGAAATAAACGAGAAGCATTCGAAATTTTAAGAATCGATGAAAAGGTTGGTTAACTCATTTTCTTGATTTCAATGATTTCCAATGTACAAGTCTCCAATTGTGTTCACCAATCCTTCAATTCGAAAGGCAATAGGTATTCATTTTGAAAAGAGTTCAGCAAAAAAACTCGCTCAAATCAGCTTCTTTCAGAAGTCTCACCAAAGTCTTAAAGCGTACGTCTTGCACCAAATAGCTATAGGTAGTTTTTTACACTTTGTACTTTCCAACATTTTATTACTTCAAATTGAAAATAATTGAGTACAAAATTAGAAAACACATGTAGAGCTAAACTAAGATCCAATCCGCTTCCATTGTATACATTTGTTGTTTACCTACCAACAGAAAAAAAAAACAAAACAAAATAGATTTACCAGAAAAAAAGTCCAAGGGCCCAGACAGTTTTTCCCGCATTAGCGTCTCCAACCTCTCCTCATCCACACATGACGGATAGAAATATCTACAGCCACACACAAATAAAATCCGATCACATCACAATGTAGTTCAGCTTGCTGTAGCGTTGTACAAGACGCCATCTACTGCATCTCTTTTGGTGTGACATCACACGCAAAGAAGACGAAAAAGCCCCGTCTTTGTTTTACGCACACCCCATCCGTTAGTAGTTCGTATCTTCCGAAAGCCGCAAGCTGATCGAATTTCTCATCATACCGTGTATTAAGGCGGGAAAATTGTTTCTCTTTCTTGGCCGTTTTTCACTCAATTTTTTCTTAGCCTCTTTCTCAAAAAACTATGAATTGTTAGGCGCCTGCGCTCGTAGGTTTGTCGTTTGTCGACTTTTTCTTGTTACATACCTATAACAAGAAAATCGGAAATAAGCGAAAGCCTTTTTTTTCGTTTCTCTCGCCGTCAATATCACCACGATAATTGTTCTAGATGTATGTAGTCACTAGTCAGTAGTGTATAGTATAGCTCTAATTTTAGAACTTTTAGCAAAGCTCTAACACTTGTTTTTTGAATATTTTTTTTTCTTAAAAAAAAAAACCGAAAACACAATTTTAAACATTGATAATTTTCGTTTCACTAATTTGAAGGGAAGGTTTGATTAGTTTATAAATAAAACCTAATACCTAGCTTATGGTAAAAATGTTATAAAAATTATCGACTCGGTTGTTTTGTCCTTGTGGGCATTTTCTGGCTGGTGTGTATTGTTTACATATTTTCTTGTCTGCGAGAGTAGGGTAGTCAATGAAACGTGTCGACGCGAAACTTAGATGCGCTGTTAATCTAATTTTATGGAATCAAAATCAATTACTTTTAGAGCATGAATGATTGCATTATTTTCTCCTATTATTCCTTGCAATACGGATTTATTTGAGGTAGGGATCTTTAGCTATGATTAAACTGAACCAAAAATACAGTCTGCTGTATAAATCCAATAAATTAAATTTCCAACTGTTATAAGTTAAAAATACACCCTACACCATCTGCTTTTAAAAACCACGGAATCAGCTACGGCCAAACTAGAAAGAAAATTTTAACTTTCCAAAAATGAGACCAGTTTTAAAATTGTTGAAGCAAGTCTTCCAAATTCGGAATTGAAATACATATCTACATTTAAAAACGTTGTATATTTTTTATTACCTGTTACCTCCCAGCGAAAATATTTGAACGCTGGTAACTTGACTTCAATACTTCGATTCAATAAAAGAGGTACATAACCCAAACTTTGTCCACGCTAAGTGGCTGTCCTTAATTGGTTCGAATTCGGCTTAGATTTCTAAGTTTCTTTTTTTCTTCCTCATTTCTAAATATTCCATCGTTATGGAACAACGGTTTTGACAGGATTAGGTTTTCACTCTTCTGGTTAACAGTAGCGACTAGCAAATGAAAGGATTCTTAATCTTTTAAATTTCTGAACAATCTGAACTTCAGTCGGCATTCTTTTTGATTTGGTCAATCTAAGTCACATGGATTATCAATAAAAAAAAATTAACAAATTTGCCTTAAAAACATCCTACTTCAGTTTAATTTGAATCATCTTCCAAACTCTGCATGTAGAAAATGCTGAAGTCTCTAGCTATCTAGCTCTCGATCTGTCGCCTTTCGTTCCAAGAGAACATTCCCATGCGTGCCCATTTGCATAAGGATCCCGAAGGATAGGCTACTCGGAAATCAAAATCTGATTTCTGATATCGAGTGCAGGTCCCTCTTTTTTTCGCTTCATTCTTCATCTTCCTCATAAAGTGAATATGTATTATTTTTTCAACTCACAAGTCACAACAAAGCTTTTCATTTAAGAATGATCGATGGCGTGGGGTTACTGATTCTTGTGATTCTTTCACCCTTGGATACTTACTCAACGTAAGGCGACCATGATGTTGGTACTTTCGGTTTAAGGTCATCAATATGCAAATACCTACTATCGCAATTGAAGCCAAGTTTTCTGTACACGAAAATACGCGGATTAAATGCACTTTTAGCTTCATCTCGATGCAGCACAATACAATATATAAATTCAATCACCGATCACATTAATCGCACACTCTCTCCATCTCTTTCTCGGCATTTCGTCGGATCAACAAATCCTTTCAATTATTTGAAGACGTCAATCTTATCTCACAATTTCGCTACAGCAGACGAAGAACCGAAAGCAACAACACCCAGCGTATAGTACGGAGAAGATAGAGGAAAACGCCGCCGATTTGTGTGTGCACTCGCACCATTACGAATGCTTTTCCCGTTAGAACCATACATTATACACTTTACAGTATTAATGTCTACAAGCATGTATGCGATGTTCGTACAGAAGAAAATTCGAATTTTCACGATGGATTTTTTGAATTTTCTTTAGTTGAGAGAAAATCGTCGCTTAGTTAACGTCAAATCAAATAACCACACCTTAACACACATTATTTAGTTTTTAATTTATTTTTATTTATTTTTCGAACACTGTTTTAATTGCAACTGAGGAAAGTGTTAACTATAAAATTATTCCCAATCCAAAGCAAAACGAAGACGCATTTCAAAAAATCCAAGTGCACTTGGTAAAAATATATACCCACAGTGTTTTTAGTGTCAAAAGTGTTGGATAATAAATTTAAAATTATTTTTACTTTTATTTTTGCAGAAACGAATCGAATTTTCAAAGGTTAATTTAAAACTGTGAATTAAAAAAAAACTTAATATCAAGTGAAACGAATTAAAAAGAAACGAATTTTGAAAAGAAATTTTTTTACAAAACATCAGAAAATATTACCAGCCGCTGCAGAATTTTGAATAAAACCGAAAAAAAAAACGAAAACTTTTCAAGGTGAGTTTATTTTTAGCCTCTCGAGATAGCTGATGAGTTTTTCACTTGCTTGAAAATGGGTGACAAATTATTTGCATCTCTGTTGCTCTGGTCCGACTTTCGCGAATCTCATCGAGTAGATACAATTTTTTTGCTTCTCTTTGAGGCGATTGGATTGTAAAATTCAATTGGCATACTTCAGGATTATACGTATACGTAGGTATGTGGGTATCTGAAAGATAGATCTAAATCTAAAAAAAAAACTGAAAAAAAAATGGATTGTGGTTAGAGGGCAGTATTTCGAAACTGATTCACGAGGAATGTTAAGGGGAATATTTTAAAGGTCGCATTCATAAATCAGTCTTCACATTTGAGTTGATTTTAGTATAGAGGTAACGGAATCGATTTGATTGTCCGTCTTTCGGGGATAGAGTTGTGCACACAATATACTCGTATACACGTATCAGTTATGCTTGATCTATTTTCAGCAAAATAGAGACATAAAAGAAAGAAATAAAAAAAAAAAAAAAACAAATTAAGAACAAGAGCAAACAAATGTTTCTGTGGTCGTCTGTTCTCATCGCAAAACTTGTGTCTTCTGTTCTATACAGTGATGTAATTGAAATAAAATCATGATTCGAAGCCAAAGAACACGAAGAACACAAATTCGGTTCAGTGAAATGTGTATTGCACAGATACACCGCGCACAGACATCTCTATCTGAAACCTGAGGATTTAAATTATGTTTTGTTTCATTTTGGGAAAAATGCGGTCTTCGTATTCTCTACACAGATTGGAGACTGCGAAGGAATGTACGATTCATAAATTGGTGGATACATTCCAACTCGAAATTGTTGCAGGCGTTTGAATATTTTGTTTCAACAATATTTTTAATGGTTTTAGTGACGCATTTTGGTGTTCGACTTGACGTCATTTACCTAATATTTGCGTCAAAATTAGATAATGCTTTAACGTATCGATGGGTATTGCCTATTAGCAACTGCTGAGGGATGTTTATTATATCGGGGTGTAGTGTGGTGCTCGTGTAACTGCGGCAGGAATTTATCGGGGAACTTGAAGATAAAAATACATACCTACCTCCTACAGTATTTCAGGAAATACCTACTTGTCAATGAACATGTATACTGATGGAAAAAAACGGAAGTGATTCTTTTATTGCATGGAAAAACGATACGTGTAGTGAAGAAGGCAGTCTCCAAATGTATCTTCTTCAGTTTGTTCGGATTAATTGGAATTGCCGTTGAAGGGTCCATAGCTAAGATCGTCCGTATTATCATTATCATTGAGATCTCATCTGAAGCGTACCCTCAATAATCTTCCTTTTGGTACATAATTTTTGTTTTAATATTTTGAATACGGTTTTCACGTCATTAGCAGGCGGATACATTCAGGGGTGAAAATTAGGTCTTCCACCTGGATCTTAAACATAAAAAAACAAGCTAGTTGCACTTCTTAGACTTCCGGCTATGCCTTCCTAGATCAGATTGAATCAGAACCTGAAAAATGTAACCAACATTAATTCTTTAGTCTTTACTTAAATCCATGTTCAACATTCTTTCTTTTGCATCGACATTTGGAATGGAGATGCCATCAAAAATAAGGCATAAGATTCTAAACCTTTCAAGCACTAATCTCTCCGTTCAGTCATTTTTTATAATATCAGTATTGAAAATCTGTGCAGTCATCTGGTTGATCGATCATTGAAGACGGATTTCTGTATATAGAGACTTTTGAAGTTACTTCCGGAGGTACTTATATTTTCGGCTGTGTTCGCTGACTGTAACTTCTTGCCACAAGGCAAACAAAACATATTTCGAATGCAAAATGCTATGTTATGTTATGTTAATGTGGCTCTCGGTGAATGAAACACGTAATCCGCTAATCGGCCCATTGGGCATATTACTGGTGTTTAGGGGTTCGTTTGCTGGTTACTCTTGTGAACCATTTACGCTGGTGTAGCTTAGATCACTTAGATCATTGATTAAGTAGTTTCCTAAGTACGCCATACTTAGGTTGGATAGGGCAGGGCAGCTACAGAGAAGGTGTGTGAAATTGTTTCTAATTCTTTTTTAAAAAAATATTTTACTTATGCGCCACCCTGCATTGTAGTAATTCAGCTTTGACATAGCTCTTTGTAGTTTTTACTTAAAGCTAAATCTGCAACCAAATTTGGTTGTGTATTACAAGGTAAACTTTTTTGGCTGTTCCTATACGGTCTATTGTGAGTTTGTTTGTAGGTCTTAAACTTTCCGTAGATTTATAAAAGGAAACACGGCTAGCATCAGAAATTGCGTAAAGCACTTGAAAACGCATGTAAATTCATTTAACTTTGAGCATCCTCCTAAGCAGAAACACATTTCTCTGTAAATCGAATTTGCTTCTGATGAAAATAGGTCGCTCTATGTAGCAACAACTCGCAAGCTGTAGTTTCATTCACGCCTGCTCCCATTACAAAGAAAACACAAACTCCTCATTATCTTCGACTACAGAACACTTCCCATAAACATTGTTTTTATTCCCCTTTTGGAATGGATGCACAACGAAGTCGCACACGCTACCGTACACCGCAGAACGATCACTTAGACATCTTATTAGTATGAACTCTATATAGACGCATGAAACATATTATGCATATTAATTACCCATGACCGATTAACATAAAATGAAGTAAAAAAAAAAAACAATATTTATTCAACACAACAATCCTTGTCCGTGCACTTGTGCATACAGAGCCCATGTATTTATTTGTGCGATTCTTGAGAATCGTTTGACTGACATTCGTCTGAAGAGTTTGCTTTTGCTCTGGTGCGTTCCTGGTGCATATTCTCGTATGGGTTGATTTTTCATATTTCCCACATTGGTTTCCCCCTCCTTGGTTGTATTATATGGGATTTATGATGCAAAAATGTGGTCATACTTGATAGAGGCGCATGCAAAAAGATGCATTTTATTTGGCGCCAATATAGTAGTGGCGGATAGTTTTGAGGGTGTCTGGAGAGGTGCTGACTTCATCCGTCGGGACTAATGTAAATATTCTTGTCGACGAACAAGATGCAGTTGTATTAATTGCAAATAGGGGGAAGGAAAGGATAATCGACTTTATTTTTTCTATAATTAGAGTTCTAGAGACTTGGACTCGAATACTGGTGTTTCTGCAGAAACCAATCTTGATGCACAAAATACCGATTTGTACGTAACTACCCTACTACCCAAAAAAGAGTCAATAAACAAGTTTCCTGGACATTCTGCGCAAAAACTGCCAAAATGACAAATTCAACTGAAATTCTCTTTAATTAAAAAAACATCACATCTTACCTCATCCACCGGCTCATATCAATTTAAACGCAACTCGTCTCACTCTCTCGTGTGTGTGTTCCTGTTTGGAATAAATTGATAAGCCGATGTAGGCCCCTAACGCACATGACTCATTTGTGTTTTGGTAGATATCTCTTCATCGCTTATCTTTTTTGTTTATCGATTACGGATATGTATTAAATATTACACAAAGACTGTGGTCTAGGTGTCAACTAAAATAAACATCGACGGTTACATCATTTTCAATTCGGTAGAAAAACTACACAACAAAAGTTCGCTTCTCACCAGCAACCGCACATTTCTTATCTGACTAATATAAATAAAAAAAAATAAAAATAAGCTTTTATTCAAGTAGAGTTCATACGAAATCATTGATATTTGGCTGTGTTATCTGACGAAACATTTACTTTGCCCAGTTCTTTTGTAGTTTCTTATCCACAGTTCTCTTCTAAGTTGCGTTGGTAAATCGGTTAAAAGAAGCACATGTTTCTGAACTTTGAAGTGAGTAAATACGATTTCTGTGATTTGTTAAACAATTTTCCATCATTTCCGCTTTTAACTGAAAGCGTATTGTGTGACTTTGCAGAATAAATATATCTGATTGTCTGTGAAGGCTTATTGAGTACTTTGCAAGCTAATAAATATTTTTAGTGTCAAGGTTTCGAACTGAAAATTTCAGATTGTGACCTATAAAACATAGAAGAGATGGGTGCGTCGTTGCCATATAAGTTCTCTTTCTGTGCAAAAATGATCAGGGTTGTCATATCACAAAATATGGACATTGAATTTGTATAAAATATGAAGCAAAAATTGACTCCATTTACTTTCTTAATGAACTCAGACCTTATTCTGAGCTCTGTTCGCAAAAAGTGACTCCAACTGCATACACAGAATACACTCAACTTGAACTCATGTGTTAAAAACGCCTGGATACCCTTAACCCTACTTTAAGTTAAGTCGATGCTGTCGTCTCTCGTGAGTTATTTACCTATTTTAAGCGGGAATTATAGACCCTTCTAAAGAAAACTTCGTTGAATTTAGAAAAATGTTGGCCAGTTTCAGAACACTTTTCAACAAAAGGCATAACGTACAAAATCGGGGCCATCGTTTACTTCCCCAGCAGCAAGAATTTTTGAAAAAGTTAATCTTCTGCAACTAAGTATCATGGGTTTGTTGTTCGTCCCAATATGCTTCTCACACCAAGCCCGAAGCCGGGCTTTCGCTAAAACACACGAAAACTTCATCGAAAACAGAAGTTTTCCCATACATATTTCAATTTTCAAAACGAATCGTTTGCACTCGTTTTCCACGAAAACACCGCGAAAACGACTTCCAATCGTTGGGTTGTCAAAACAAACACACCTCTTGCAATATTCAGCAAAATGGCTGACCGAACAAATGTTACAACTCACAACTTAAAATCATTTCCACGATTAATTGATGGGCTAATACTGTTTTTAAATGCACTAAATTCATTTTGTTAGTCTCACAGCTGATTGAAATGTCAAACGAAAACGAGTTGGTGGTCAGTAGGTACGGCTTAAAATGTCAGAAAATTCAGTAGGGTAATGTGGTCAGGTTCAAGGGAGCGTCTGCTGTGCATTTTAGCTCTTGATCTTTGCATTCAAATGTTCGTGTAGTTGTAAAGATGACTTCGATGAGTAGATTTCGAGTACAAGTTGCCCATACCAACAAAATCTGTGTTGGAAAAAATTCTCCGGTGTTTATATTTCGTTGCATATACTCGTATACGTCCTCAGTGGTTATAACTTATAAGACGGTTATAGTCTTTCTCATGAGGAGTCGTGCCTTCCACATCGTAAAACTGTTAATCTTTTATTGAGTTGCTAACAAAATTTCTTTCAGGGGTTGTCAAGTGTAAGGTGTATCAAAAAATATTTTCAAAATCAACCGACTGAGTGGAATTATGTGCACAGAAACTTTTTTCAAATTTCGCAACCGTGGATATTGCAGCTCTCCACTAAACCGTTTTGAAGTCTTGCCTCATATTCTGCTGACCACTTGTGCAGACGATGGTTGGATGGTACCATAAAAACACATATTTGTAGAATGGAAAACCTGTCTACTCACACAATACAGATCTAATTCTATTTTCATCTATCACCACCAGATAAAATAATACTCAATTCATTCGCAGCAACAGTTTGTTTATTATTTTTTTCTCAAAAGATGTATAGCTTCCCATTCAATTGTCACACGACTATTCATTTCTTTTGAGTTAAGCAACAGGGAACAAAACTCTCTCATAAATATATGCATCCTTAGCTAGCGGTATAGTGCAGCATATTCACACAAGACACAAGTGACTATCGACCGAGGAGTGATTTAATGCAATTTAATAGCACATTTATAACTTTGGACACATTTCAATTTGTTTTCATGTCAAAAATACTTGTTAAGAAACTTTTTTCTCCTCCCCTTTACGTCTCTACTGGTTTACCCACGACAGCAAAAAAAAAAGAAATAATACCTACCGTACAAAGGAGAGGAAGATAAAAAAGAAACCGAAAACCGACAGGCGAGTTCTATATTTAGGCCCTTTAACGATGGCTGTCTTGCAGCAGTTCAGTCCTCAGTCCAGCAAACATTGACTCCGTCCGCGATGGATAACAGCGAAAGAATTAGTCGGCGATGTTGGTCCTTTTTTCGCCAAAAAAAAAAAAAAAATCGATCACAGAAAAGAATTGACGCGGGTTATTAAAAACATAAAAATATTTTTTTACAACATGTCCGTCACGGTAGGGTTTCTCCAAAATCATCGTTAATTAATGTTGCCTTCGGTTGCGAATTGATGCGAAAATAATTTGTTTGACTTGCCGATTTGACCTGATTTTGGTTTCGAAGCGGTGTTGACGAATGATTTTTGCATGAAAATGTTATACGCTTGATGGCGAGTAATTAATTGTGGCAAGTGTGGCGTTGCGTCACATTTAAGCTGGAACTCTTTAAAAAGGTTTATTTCATAAAATAATTGCCACATCATTTTTATTTCGCATTTTGCGAACTGTTTGAAAAAAGTCCTAAAATTGGAGCCATTACTCGTGAAGCTATCCTCCCACGCCAATGAGATACGTATGCGTACATTTAAAAATACATAGTGGTTTCTACGTTTTTTTTTTTCAGCTCTTTGCTTTAATTCGAATCGCTAAATATTATATTAATAAAAATCAACAGACTCTCACTAATGAACTACATCTGAGAGAAGAAATTGTTGGCTGGCATTGAGATATCTCACGCATTGCGTAATTTAATTTATCACTAAAGAACATAGAACTCTGCTCGAACTAGTGAATCGAATCGATCGGTCGCAGCGAACGACGTACAATGTTGGGGAATTAATCACAGAAAATTAAACGAAGAAAAATAAACGACCTGAGGATTCTTCAATGTGAAACGAGGCCATTTGCGCTAATAGCATGTGTATATCAACGTCACTTGTTAGGACAGATATTCCTCTTCTTCGTCGGGTTTTACATGCTTGGTAATGTGTATGCATTTGTTTGTTGTTAAACTCGTTGATATTTAATAATACAGATTTTAAGTGCACCATATTGCGACTGAGTCATTAAATGGAGCTGTGAGGATAAATTAGATAAAAGTGAGTTGAGAATGAGCTATATTTATGATGCATGCCACTTTGTAGGGTTAGATTTGGCCTACACATTATGTACCTATGTTAGAGGGGGAGAATTGAACAAAATGCAAGAATCCTGTCGAATTTTCTAACAGTTTTTTTTTTTTTATTTTAAAACCAACTCGTAACATGGCAAAATAATATCTTTCGGTCTTTACTCTGCTACTGAAGTTTAGCTCGGTATACTTTTGACTGAGAGCAAAAAAATTGTCAATATTTTAGAAACAGGCTTACTTTTGTTGGTCAACGAAGAAAGTCATCTCTAACATGTTGTCTCTCTGAGGAGCCTCTGTGTCATGGTCAGTTAAATTGATTTTTCAAATCTCATGTGCGTGTCATTTTGATATTCAGCCTTACATTGTAACTTTCAGCTTGAGCATTGGGGATCTTTTACTTGTGCTAAACGCTGAATCTATGAGATGGCAATATAATAGATTATTCGAAAGAAAAAAGCTGAACCTATAGGTTTTTTAAACTTGTTTGGCAAGTCGGAAACGAGGCGAACCCCAAGCTGGGTTTTCAGTGAGTGACACGTTCTAAATTTGCTTAAATTGAAATTAAATTTATCTATATATATAAAAGAAAGTGTCCGAAGCGATGTTATCCCATAACTCGAGATTGGCCGAACCGATTTTGATGATTAATACTTTGTTGGAAAGGTATTTTCTCAGCACGGGTTTTAAAAGAAAAAAATTTCAAAATTCCAAAATTCCAAAATGTCTTATTTTAACCACCCAGCGTGTAACGACAGGTTTTCTTTGATTTTTTAAAAATTTTTTATTTATGTTGGCAACAACCAGAAATAGAATCAAATTTGAATGTAACATAGGTATTGTATCACAATTGAACTGCCAGATAGACACGCAACGTAACTCCATCTATTATCGATCAATCGAGAAGCCAATTTTGTTTCATGTGTGGTAGCGCTGTCCACGTTGACTGTGCCATTTGATTCAGTTGCTGTTTCAGCGTCCATATTGCACTTTGCGAATTCGTGTTTTGTTCGTTCGAATAACGTTTGCCGGCCATTGCGCATTACAGATTCGGATTTCTTCAATGCGATTTTGTGAGTTTTTATAAATTAAAATTGATAATCTTATAAAGAAATTGGTGTAGTTCTGTTCGACTTAGAATGCATTTGACTGCCTGCTTTTAAATGCAAAAATCTTAGAAACGTCTTAATATATTTTGGTGCATTTTTCACAGGGCACAGGCCTATAGTAGAGGATACCTAGGCCCACAATCTCCAATTTGTTTCAACATATATAACTAAATAAATTCCGGAAAAAATGGACAAGAGTAATTTATTTTTTCGTTTCGTTTCGCTTTTTTCTTTGTCACGCTTTGCGTTCGAAAATAAATATGCTAATGCCACCTGCACCTACTAATGATATCTGCAGGTACAACATAGGATATCCAATAACTCGATAACTTAAATGGTATTTTAAATAAATACTAGGCTAAATTTGAGACATTTCTACGTTTTTCACCTGGGTGAGTTTACTACATATTTACTAAGCTCATGATTTAAAAAAACAAATACTCGAACAAATATGTTCCCTCCTTGGCCCTTAAATAAAATAAGTCGATATTTTGAAAACATTATTGGTGACATAATATTATGACCATAATAAAAAATACATTGTTTTTGAAAACAAAGGAATTCAGACTTTCAAAGGATACAATAATAGTAACAGTTGAGTCTTACCTCAGGATTTAGGCTTTTTAGTCCGCTTTCAATTTTAAAATTATGATATGCGTTTCTTAACAAATTCTTAGTTTCAATACTTCATTGAACATGTATTAACTGACACAATTGTATCCGCGTGTAAGAATGTGGCGTGTGGGGCGTGGGATTAAAAGAGATAGGGTGCGAAATGTATACGGGACTGAAAGGAAATGATTTAACATTGCCCCCTACAATATAGCAAATTTCTTAGATCTTTTTTCCATCAACTGTTCTGAAATCACATTTTGCACGGGCGAAGCCGGGGGGTACAGCTAGTAATTTATAAAGCTCTGCACAGTCTGGAACACTCAGTTGTATTGTCAATATTTGGTCAAAATGTACGCCGAAAGATCACTATTTGTAGAACTCCTATTCCAATTGAAATTGCGAAAAGAGTATTTTCCGTGGTATAGTGTAGAACAACTTGTATTAGGAGTGTACAATTTTTTCGGTATCTTGTGTGATCGGTTTTTGGGAATTAGCTGCTTATTATCAGCGTGACCGCTGCAAAATTCTTAAAAGTCACAAGAAAAAGGGTCAATGAAACAAAAAAAAAAAAAAAATGTCTGCCAATTCTGTAGCTATTTTGCACATTCTGTATTTTTGAGCGATATTTAAAAAGCATTGGCTCTCTAAACACTATAATAGTGTTGTGACAGGCAACTGCGTTATATTTTAATGGTTTTTATTTCGAAGTGTCTTCTTTTACTAAAAAACGGGCTAAAATATTAAAAAATAGTAGCATAGGTTCTCAAAAAAAGTGCCAAATCGCCAACGGTCACACTTTAAGATGATCACCATTCGATATCATCTGTCACCTGGATATGGACTTTCTACAAAATTTCACTCTCTTCGCATATTTGGTCAATATATATGTAAGTATCTACTTCCATTACTACCGTTGATAGTTCTCATAACTCATATAAAAAGTGTCCCCCCCCACTCTATCAAACATTCCTGTCCAATGTTCCACTGACATACTAATTGCTTGTCATTGCCTCCAATCGAGGCTGTACAAAGTAAAAATAGATTAAAACCGCTATGGTGGCACAAATCCCTTACAACCTACTTATTCTTGGTAGACGTGTTTCGCAAAATAAAAACCCAAGTTAACTACACTTGACTCGGATTTTAATTACCAACGCGACGGGTAGTAAAAATGTTTTTACTTGCTTCATGCGAATTATTATTGCTTTATCCGGAATTTATTTTTCACAACGCGTGTAGCGTTCTTCTTTTGCTTGTACAGCGAAATAGAAGCAAACAAATCGATAAACATTCCCAAAAAATGACATAAGGGTACCTCTACCTATACAAGTACAACGGAGTGATTACGTGATATCCAAGCAACACCTTCGGATTTCCGAATTGCTCAGCAAATAAAAGTACAAATGACACAGTAGTTGAGCGCAAACAAGATTACGTCTCTCTTAAAAAAAATCGAAAGTAGACCTCTTTGAAAGCATGCTCGTAGGTACATTAGAAATGTGTCATCTACCTGTTTGAGGATTTACTTTTGTTTTCCTAAGCGAAAGCCTACACACCTTTTCTACGCAAAAAATAGAAACAACAACAAAAGAAACATGCAAACAACCGACCGTAGGTGCTCACCGCATTTTTAAGATACTGTCGTCTCGATTGTCTGCGACTTGATTCTTTTTTTTTTGCATTTAATTGTTTAAGTTAATTTTTTTTTTTTCAAGTTGCAATTTCACTATACTTTCAATTGAGTTTTTGTCACTCTATTTTGGCACGAGATGTCCATCTAAAAATTTCGGTTTTACATACGAGTATACATCTGGTTATCGGCTGCAAGCTATTTGCTTCGAAATGACGAAAGAAAGACGTGACATGATTAATTGGGGAGCAACAAGCAGAAAAGAGCTCTTGGCCAAACTTTTTGTCTTACGATCTGAAAAGGAGAAATCTTTCGCAGGAAAGCCAAATTTGCATATACAATTTCAAGTTGAGGTTTTGTTTAGGTATTCAAGTAGGAATTTTCAATTGGACGGGGGTTTTTAATAAGATCAAAGAGGTAGTAGGAAGGGTGCCTTGCATGACAATGTGGGAGTTAATTAAATGTTAAGTGTCGAAGGAGTCTCAAAAAGATGAGTTTTCTTATGACATTGCTGTATAGAAGGTTTAGACGGCAAGAAGGTGCTTTATCTAGACTTTTCGGCGTTGACATTTCGTAAACTTCTACGAGTGTATTTGATCTAAATTTTAAATTCAATCTAAGGTCTGTCTGGAAGTGAACGGCTGTCTATAAGCCGATGAAAGTTGCTGCAATATTGGGTTTTTTAGTAAATTGGTAGATGGACAAAAAACTTAAATATCGATAGTAGTAACCTAAATCCTTCTATGCAGTTTATAGTCTCGTGCAAATATGTCTTAATGTGAGCCTTTCTGAACTTTCTGAAGACCTCGAAAGGATTAAGCTTTAGGGGGCCAGATGGATAATTCTCTTTTTGTATTTAAAAATTTTTCTAGTGGAGATATAGCCTTATTTCCTAACAGTAAATTTCTTCAAAAAAACAGTCCTTTATACCTTCATAACGCGTAAAGGCACCCTTTTCCTAAAAACTCTTTTAAGAGCTTGAGTTTCTACTGATTTTTTTTGGAAGGGCTTTAAGGCTCACTAAGACTTTTGGAGATCTGAATACCAGCTAACAAAAATAGAAAAATCCGAACTAGTTTCCGACAATTTAAATGCTAATTTTACTGTTCAGTTTTGGGTGACCCCGAATCAGAAGCAGAACTCGTCATTTCTGGATGGGAATCTGTTTTGTTTGCTTCGTCTTTATGGAGTATTGTGAAATTATAGATGAGTCGTGAAGCAGTGCAGGACTGATTTGAAGTCAACCAGGTTGGATCTATCATTTTTTAATGACGAGAGAGAAGTTCCATTTGGTCCATGAAAAACGTGAAATTCACCTCTCCTCTTTGAATGCTTTTTTAACAAAACTTCTTTGAAAATATAAATCGATTACTGTGCATGCTAAACAATTTTCCACTGAACGTCTTCATCACACACGGTCTGAAGTCGAACTACCAAAGTCGAAATTACCGAAAACGTACAGCCAGTTCCCCGCATTGATTTAAAAATAACCTAAAGTAGTACTCCGCTGTTTTTTATTGTTCCTCACAGGTGTGCAAACGATTTTATTTAAACTGCTGACACTTACAAGAATTCAATGGTACGCATAACTCCATTCATAACAATTAAATTACTCACTCGGAACCCATTCGAACAAAAAACAACAATAATAAAATGAAACGCAAAACCCGCTAAAGTAAGCGATTTCTACAAACACACACTCATGGCATTTATGTCAGGCACAGTAAATAAAGTAGGTACCTACCCTTTAGTGTGAAAATGAAAATGTTGTCACCGCCTGTGTGTTGAGTTGTATTTCGGAAACCCAAAACTACGTGCTAACAGCTAACCCCACGAACCTACAAAAAGACGAAATATTATGTCGAATGGAAATTTTTTTTTAAAAACAAAGTCGTTGCAGTTTCAGCTTTCGGCGCACAAAGGCGACACACCAACAACAACAAAAATATTTACCTCAAATTTTCGCAACACAAATAATGTGTTAAATTATTGCACAAAGTTAAACATTTTCTTATACAGTAGGTGCAGCTGAGTATGTGTTGTATTGAATTCGATGGGATGTACAAGTGTTTACCCGCTCGGGGGATGAGTATTTTAATTCGATTTTCGGAGACGAAGCTAAAATAAATTGAATTAATCATCTGTTCACGAGTGAGTGTAAAGTTTATGGGTCCAATTAACGCGTCTCATTTAAATGCTTGTTTACTCGGAATGTCTTTTACATTTTTCGAAAAATAAATATTTTAAACGGAAAAAGCCGATTGTTGATTTTATCAGAAAATTTTGTTTTGGAAAATTGTGTGGAGAAGTCAACAATTAGCGATCAAATTATTCCGCTGACAATATCTATCAAACGGTGAATAGTGAATTTCGGTGGGAAAGAAATTCAGGGCAATAAAAAATCGTCCTATTTTTGGAAAACTGGTGGAAATTTCTTACAGAATGACAAATGTGACCAAGTGTCAACACGAATCTGTTGTAATTTCCACTCACCTACTTGACTACTTTGGTTGATCTTAATTGGATTTTAATCGTTAACGATTCTTTTAATGTCTGGCGGGTGTTTGGCATAATTTAGTAGTTAAGTGCTTTTTATTTTCGAAACCACGGACGGAGATATGAATTTCTGTTAGGGGCGCTAGTTTCTATCTTGATAAGATAAACGAATTAGTGAATCTTGCCAAAAAGAAGAGCTTCCTTTTAAAAATAAACTATTTTCCAACCGCTAATTGTGTTACTGTCATCAATCCCATTTAAAGTCAGACTTATTTTGAGAAAATGCATATTTTCATTTCTGAAATGATGGCATTCAAAATGCTACCAATCTTAGGGTAGCACTTACGGCAGAAAATAATCCCCGCGGTTATGTAAGGAATATTTCAATGGCGCAGTAATGAACTCTTTTTTTTCGGGAATCCGTTTGCGTGGGCGTGCTTAATTTTCAACGTCAAACGAAAATCTTTCTTCAGAGCTGTTTTCTTTTTAAGAAAAAAAAGAGTCAAAATATTCGAACTTGTATTTATTTATTTATCTATTTTCCTTCGTCTATTTTCGTACACCAAACACCGATGTATCCAGTGGTATATCTACCTATTATACAATGTAAACAATGAGAGAAAATAATTTCGTAGATATTTTCAAGTTTGTTGCGAGTACAGATACACACTCAAGACTCGGTTAGATAAGATAGTGTCTAGAAATTGAGAATGCTTAGTTAGTTAACCTACTCGAAGCAATTTGTCTAGGTGAATGTACGCAGAGATTACACTTTCGAATGATTTCAGACCTACTAATACTTCACAAGTAGGTTCGGTTAAAATTGTAAACATGTTCGTTCTGGGGGAAGGTAGCATTTGTATTGTGTAAAAAGATGATTGGAAGTCAAGTTGGTGGTGATTTAAAAAGTCAATAATTTTTTTATTGAATTTCCAGCAAGCGGAGTTACTTTACCATGCCCCTTTTAGCAATAAAAGAATTTGGAGACGAACTTCTGCTTTTATTTTCTTCTGGCTTAAATTGGCTACTTTACTTTTCGAAATAACCGATATGATTTGAATCAAAATTAATAAATCGAGTCATAACTGTCCTCTGTTCAGTCGAGTCCAAGCTTTAGATCCTAAAGTGACAGCTAATTTTTTTTGTAAATATTTTCGAATTCAATCAATAGAAGTGCAGAATTGTGAAATGATTCATAGTGGGGAATAATTATTGACGTCTAAACGCGACTCTGCTTTTTGTTGAGGGTCTAAATTGGTATATTGTCTGTTTCCAAGTAGGTACCTACTTACATTATTCAGTTTATATCAGTAAAGGGCTCAAATAGTTCAAGAAAGGGAGTATTTTCTCTTTCCACGGGATTACTCGTACATGTTGAGTTTATCAATAAAATGTTCAAGTAGCACTGGTTCCACTCATCGAAAAAAAAATATTTGGTGACAAGTTAGACAAAGTTATTCCCAAACTATTGGAGTAAAAATAAACAGAGAAAAAACCGACGAATATGCTGGAAAAAATATTTTATTTGTTCAACGGATCAATGTGTCGACAAACTTGAGCATATAGCAATTGGAATCGTGTCTGCTCGCTGTCTAGAAAGAATGATGGGGGCTCTTAGACAAAGATTCGTCAAGATTTTCTTCTGGTTAGTTAACACACATTCTGTGGATTGGGTTCACCTATCATAAATGCCTAGTAATTTGTTCTAAACAAACGTAACAGGTAACTGACCTACGGAATCGACTATTGTCTGTTAAGAAGCCTTTGATTGGTAACCAACCAATTTTAGACAGAGTGTTTCTTTGTTATTGCCATACTTATTCAATTTGCGTAAAATTCCGAAGCCTACCATTTAGGTTTTAGGTTTCGTGTGGATAGTTTTAAAATAATAAAATGTAGTGACTGTGTAACTAACGTAGTAGATGCGATCTATGTTATGGGTATGGCTATCCCCCGTTCAGTGATTTAAATTTTGTACCTTAATATCAAGTTGGTTCCTAAGTTTTTGACACAATAGGGGACATACAGGAATTTAATGAACTACTCCAATATTGAACGGCACCGACCACTCATATTAATCGAATGAATCAGGAGGTCGATGTTCAACCCCAAGAATTCGGTGCTTAATGGGGAGAAGTTTGAATGGCCTTTCATTTCTTACAAAATTTCGTAAGCTTGCTTTTAATCTAGCCACAAGAAATCAAACCAAAGGCAAAACAATCTATTTGGTTGTGACTATAGTTTTTGCTGACTCAGTGTAATTTTTCATACTGTCCCTAGGCTCAATTTGCACTAATATTTCTGAATCTGAAGCCACCCACAGCATTTAGAACTCCAATCGTTTAATTATGTACAGCGAACTTTCTCATTATCCTATACCCAAGCGGTACAAAACATACCCAAAAGAAAAACACAACCAACCACTTTAACTATTTAATAAAAAAAATCAATAGATAATTTGTCACAGTCTTATACAAAAATTCCAATCCCCATGTCACATGATTATCGTTCCTTACAAATCGAACACGCTTGAATGTATATCGCTCCTTTAAGGGCAGACACTTCCCCGAACACAAATGCCGCTTATCATTAAACATCAATCGATTTATTTGACTTACTGCTACGTAGATACGATTTTCGATAACATTGAAATAAATTCGGTAACCGATCCTCTACTTGCAATGAAAGACATTCAGGACACGACTTCCGTCGGCTGTGTGTTTAACAATGAAGACTTGTTTACTGTATCCATCCAGAAATGGTTCGTTTAGTGTAAATAACGTGAGCTGCTGAGTAAATACAGACTCCATACCAAACCGAGTTGAACCTTTTTTATATTGCATAAAACAAAAATTTTACTATGCACAAAAAAGCTGTCATGGGGAGTGAGTTTAAAATCCCTAAACAAAGGAAATGTTCATCCAATTCTACATACGACTAATGATGAAATTTCACATTTTAGCTTAAAAATTATGAACGCTCGTTGCTCCAGAATTTGTCAAAAGGTTATGATTAACTGTCTCTACAAAGGAAACAAAATTAAAGTACATAGTAAGGAAATCTTCTGGAAAAATACAATAATGCACGTTCGTTGTACAAAGCTCAGCTCGAATCCCCCCATCCATATCTATATACCATAGTGAAGAGTCAGTAAACATCATCAATCATATGAAAAGTAAACTGCGTCGCTTTCTTACAACAAAGGAGACGCAGGCAATATTATCGAAATACCAATTAATGACTTTTCGCAAGCCGATATGACGGATATGCCAGCAAAGCTTTGCACAAAGCCGCATCGGCGTCGACGGCGGCGTTACAGAACTCATAAAATTACACACATCTCATTTGAAAGAGGCTATTACAGTGTCAAATCATACGTGTTTTGAATTGTGCACCACCAAGGAGATGAAAGGCTTCAAAGCGTTGTGACACAGCACGCAAACAATCAATCTAGTGCATTCGCATACGTATACAGACGAATTCAAATGCAACCGAACTACACCACGTAATTATTCGCAGTAGGGACAATAAGTTTTTGATTGATGTCTTGCGAGTCGCGAATAAAATATCGAAATAGCTAATTTGGATATCGAACTGGGTCTGTTCTGAGAAATGACTTTGGTTCTGCAGCTACCTCGGTTAATTGCCAATTTATCGCTTGCTTTATGCGGTGTGTAAAATGAAATGGGCGCAGTTCGTTTAATGGATTCCGGATCATCGACCAAAATAAGTCGGTCTTGTTGACATGACATAGTCTCTGGAGTTATTATTGGAATTTAAGAGTCGCGATCGGGTAGTGAGTTGGGTAGGTGAGGATAGTGTAAGAACTAAAAAGTAACAATCAACCGAGTGAACTTGAAATTGTTTGGATATCGTTTTTTGGAAGCATTTTTGATAAATACATGTAAACAGTCGTATGCGTTTCGAAATGTGTATCCAAGTAAGTGTTCTTCGTCAGGCGGACATTCAGTTTCTGCTTTAAATTTGTCCCTTCGACTGGAGAGGGAGACTGATAGTCGTGTGAACTGATGAACTAAGACTAGGACCTATGTTCAGATGTTTGGACTCGAATTGCATCGACACCGTCCTTGATCTTTACAGGGGTCTGTAGGGTGAATAACAAATCAATATCAATATCAAATAAATATCAATATCAATAAATCAAGTGAAAGGGTGTAGTTAGTGTGTTGTACTACTAAGCGAGGGGTACCAGGATCGATTTCCGGAAAACACACAAATTACATCTTAAGTTCTTTTCCCACTAGCACACAAACATCAACTCGGCATAAAATTGTAGATTTCTTCTATTCTTTCCAAAAATTAAAAAAAATCTCCATTCTCTCTCTCCCGTTTCGGGGTTCGCTTTCACAACCTCAAATTAATTTAAACATATTTTTGTTGGTACCAAAATCTGTTACTTAACTGTGACAGTCGGACAAACATTGCTCAGTGCATTGAATTCACCCATTACGGATTGTGCCTTGTGCCAAAGCAATCCTACAGACATCCTGCATTTAACAGGTGCCTCGCAAGACAATTAGGTGAACAATTACACAAGAACAATGCACAAAATTAAAATGGTAATCGCAAGCAAAATAATAATTTAAGCTAAAATTCCTCATTTGTTTATTTGCTCCTTTAATTTTGAACATCATAATGGATTTGTTTCTTAGAACGCAATAAATAGACTTGTTTTTTTATTCTAAAACCAACTGGCAAGACTCCAAACATTAGAAAAATATGATACCCACCCAACTGAATAATGGCAGACGTCCCTCGTTCTCAATGAAATTGCACAAAATATTTCAATTATCTCACTGTCGTTTGAAAGCGAAACATTATATATATAAAATATTTTTTCTGTACTTATTTTTGTGTGTTATTGCGATGCAAATCTATTCAACAAGCAGAAGTCATTCCATGTCGTTTCGATGAATCCTCAAAGAACACACATTTATAATGATTAATTGACAATTTGTATCTATTGAAAGGACTTGCCACAAGATGAGTACTTTGCTGACCCATTTAGTACATTCGGATTTATTTGATTTATCTGATACAGTTTTTGAATGGAAACAACAACCAAACAGCTGCACAAATGTGTCTCTATCTTTGCTACTGGTTAGTTCTTCAATCAAAATATTATTTTGTTTCAATTGCGAAAACTAGATCAGAAAATAAATTGAATTAGTTTGAGTGTAGTGCGGCATCGATTAGGTAACAATCTATAAATGTGAATGGGGAATTATTTAAAATTAATAAAAGTACAAAAAAGCGGCCGTATTTTACTGAGGGGTGAAGAACTGTCGGAAATATTTACAAATACATTTCATTATTAATGGCTGGCAATTTCAACTACCGAATAATGTCATTGGTTGTCGTTGCTTTTAGCTACATTTTAGAATTTATTTGAGATGTCAGTGAGAGCGTAATTAATCATTTTGTTCTGTCAATATTGTTGTTAGGGTCTCTTGAAAACGTGAAAATCGCAGTGGTAAATGCCACTTAATTTTAAAAAATACTGAATAATTAGCTAAAATTTTAGAATTTTCGAAAGCGTTGTGAATCAAGCATCTTGCGGGTATAGATTGTTATACCAGGGTGTGTTTTCGGGTTGGAGCTAGACGACTTGAGATTTTTCGAAATTTTAAAATCTTATCGCTATTATTAAGTTTTCATTTATTATATTTATTTTTTTTAAATACAAATAAACTACAAATCTTTGAGTTAAACTCTTACTTTTTGCATGGGGGTTTGAATGGTGTACAATCTTTATTGTCGTTATTTCAGGGTCTAATTATTTTTCTTTAAACATCCAGCAATATATGGAATTTGTTTAGTTCAAACATGGTCTTTCCAAGACCTTTTCCATGACTTTATGCAAAATTTCCGTATGAAAATAATGATAGTGATTACTCGTATAATTATTTAGTTGGAGTTAAGAGAAATTTTGCAGCATTTTGTTCAAGTATATAGGTACGTTCTAAGCCTAGGGTCCCCACGGACATGTTGCGCCAACTGTTTATTTCATTTATTATAAACGTTCTGTAAAATACACAATTTTTTTTAAGATAGTTCTTGGACCAAACCGAGTGATCCACAAACTAAATATGCAAATTGTGTTAACTTTCGCCTTGATAAAATCTCTTCAAGTTGAACTCTGGACACCGCTGAAAATTTCCAAATGGCCTTTAAACCTCGACCGACTCCCAAAACAAATACAAAAGGCTTTAAAATAAAAAAAATAAATAAATAAATAGTTGGCGCAACAGGTCTGTAGGGACCCTAGGCCTAGCTTCTCACAACCATTCGTTTTGTGTGAGTTTTTAATTTTTGGAACGATGGGATGGATCTACAATTTTATGCCGATTCCAAACGGCTGATTGAGAAGCTTTTTCAAGACAATTATACTCTCGGATGTTTGTCAGACATTCGCGAGAGCTGGCGCAGTAAAAAAAACCCTCAGTTGGAATTTGGGTTTTTGCGGGATTCGAACCTGGGACCCCGGCTTTAAAATAAACTCCTATATCAGACATGATTTTGAATGACTCAAATCATTGCATGAAAATATTTAAATCAAACTGTCTCCATCTACTCACTAACCACTGCCTATAGCCCCACTTGAGTCACTTAAAAATCACTACCCTAAGGTCGTCTTTTAAACCACATTGCTCTCCATTGAGATTATTAATGGATTAACAACATACCACAGGCAGAAAATTAAAATCGGCCAATCGAAGCTTCTCCAAACAACACAACAAATGGTGGTGTTTTTTTTTCTTATGCTCCTATTCTCACACGCCCTCTGGCAACCCATTCAAATTTGAGGTTAAAATCCGATTAAGGTGTTTTCGAGAGCAACACTAAAAACACGTCCCGCAAATCTCTCTACACACAATCGTGTTGATATTGATAGAGAACAATCAAGCCAAAATGAAAGTACCATCAAAATGTTATGCTTAATCAATTTCTTTCCACGAAAAACACTCAAAAACAATAGCCCGGCGAAAAAAGGTAAAACGAACGTGATGCGAGGCATTTAATCATCGATTCCACTCCACTGCTGATGTCATCGTCATCTTCCATCGCATTTTTGACCCCCCGTGTCGACATCAGTCCGCAGAGATACCTACACCTCTCAGGAACATCGTTCATTTAAATAATAAAAATTGTATCAGAATATTGTGCGCTCTGTTTTTTTTTGTTCGTTGTGGTTTTTAGTTGCATGACTAACAACGGCATGCAAATAGCTCCTGGTCCATTGGTGGAATTGCATGTGGCCGAGTGTCGCCTTGCTGTTTACTTGCATATCTTAAATGCCAACTGCAGAATGAGTTTTTCGTCTTTTAGCTTGTTGTGCAAAATAGTTGCCGGACTTGGTCCGCACATTTGGTGTAGGTATATAATGGGGAAAAGCATGGACCGCCGCCCGTGGAATCAACCGACTGGAATGGAAATTGTTTTGCAAAGCTTCGGTGTAAACTACTTTCTGTTGGCAGCAGTTTTGTGGTGTTCTCATAAGCAGTCGACTCGCGATGCATTTCTGCATTTGCGTTTTTCAACGGCTGTCCTCAGGGTCGAACGCGGTAATGAACTTAAAACATGGCCGGTTGTTTCATTGTTAAGCCGGTTGGCTTGTTTTTGTTGTGCCGAAGGCGTTCTTAAGGTGAGACCTTTAGGCATTGTCGCTGGTGCGTTGTATTATTTTTTTTGTTCAGCTATGAAAAGCCTCTTTTGTCTGGTCTTGGCCATATATTTATCGATTCCAGGAAATGCGGCTCAGTAAGTGGGCGTGAGAGGTGGAAATGCAGGCCAGATTTGTGTATTTTCCATTGTGACAGCCTTAGCGCGCTGAGCAGCAGCAGGCAGGGGTGGTTGGTAGTAGTTTTTCATATCCGTTTCGCAATAAATCAGATTTGTAACCAGTTTGTGACTGTGGTTGCGCAGTTGGTATTGGTAGTAAGAATAATTTACACGCAAACGTAATTAACAGAACTTACTGCATGTTTACGAAGAGGAATGTTTTCGCCCCGTAATTGAGTGTAGTGGGTTCGGAAAGCGAACAAACAGAGCAATTTATTAACCGTCATTGGTAGACAATTAAAATCCCGGCGTTCGGTCTTGAGAACGTTTCTGTGAAATGCCACCTGAGGCGATTGTCTGGTCAGTGACCTAATGGCTATTATGGGGGAGTAAGTCGATGTAAATGATATTCTTTATTTAAAAAAAAGTACTGTTAGTCTGTGTAGATTTGGATTTGAAGATATTCATTAGGTGTATTCTCTCTGCAATTTTGTTGACGTAAATGATGGGAAATATTGATTTCTGCGAAGACACATCCCTCCTAAATGTGTCCACGGTTTCGACAAAATTGTGGCACACGTTTACATATAATCTACAAGCCACGTTTTATTAATTAGTCATAGTTTTTGCCGCAGAAATCTGCGAACTTATTTGATTTTGTACAAGCAGACCTCACCAATTTACAGAATTCTCAATTTCTCCACTTTCTGTACCACAAAGGCTCAGTGTAGACAATAATCGAAAACATGACCAGCGAGTTGGAAGTTGCTAAGTCGTTGAAAGTCCGATTTTTTTCAGATAGGTAGCTGCAAATATAAATTTGATTCGTTTGCTGAATAGAGACCAATTTTGGACCTAAATCAAAGATTGAGACAAATGGGCACCAGACAAACTATTTTCCCTATAATTCTAGACACCGTTGAAAAAATACTAACCTAATTTTTAAAGCCCTACGTTCTTTTGGTCTTTTCAACAAAAATTGAGATTTTTACTCACAAAATGTCTATAGGAGAGATCTTTGTTTACTTCTTGATTTTTGTTTTATTTAATTTACTTACATATTTGAGCAAATTTACGGAATGAAAATTGCTGTAGGTACATCATTTTTGTCCTTCATTGATGGACATGATACAGAAAACCAAAATTAGTTACATAGGTCTGTCATTGAAAAAGATTAAATATTCCTTATAAAGACATCAATAAGGAAGTCACAACTGGCAATGGAATGCCCATATATCTTACCCAGGCATTGCAAGTAACTCCTGATAAAATATTTTCCACGTTAGGCACTCCACTCATAACATGTTTGAACAACAGTTTGCGGATCACCCTTTTCCATAAGGTCAAACATGCAAACACTCGATTATTCTTCGGAACTCACGTTTTACGACACATCATCCCGACAGGGTCAGGGCTAAATACATAAAATTGACTCTGACCTACTACAGCACCTGCCGCAAAGTCTTGTTCCTCGTATTCATATAGAGAGTCGAAAGAACCCTTATCCATTCCCATCGTAAAAATACCCATTAAAATTCACGTTGCCACTTTAAAGCGCTTCATGCCTGAGTTTCGTGCACAATGCCCCACATGAGCCGGGAAAATACGCAAAAATATTTTTTACAACATTTGTTTGGAACTTCAAACAAAACTGAGAATACCTATGGAAGACTATTTCAAGAATTTCCCATCTGTCACTTCAAAAACACGTAATCACCGCTTCGAATTTACCTATATACATACCTTACGAGTGCTGATGACGGTGGTGTTCGGTATTGTGATGATGATGACGACGACGAAGACGCAGAAGTGCAGTCAAGTCTATTATCGTCATCGTTATCAAGAACCTCCAGCAGGAAGCATTACAACCCCCACCATCAGCAACATCACTTTTTAGCCATTTGGGTTTCTACCGCATATTCGAATTGACATAAGTAGTCACCTAAAAGACATGCTTGATCCTCGAAATGAGTTCTTCACAGAAGTGACAATGACGGCAATAGACCTACGCCTCCTGGTGCTCATTAGCAGTTTAGCACCTCGTAATGACTATATGCATGGCGGAGCTGGTGTTGGCGTGTTATTAAGGTTTTCCTGTGTCCCAACGGTAGGTAGTCATTTGAATAAAGGAATTACTGCAATTGACATCCACTAACGTGAGTTATAAATAAATGTGTAGTAGCGTACATAAGTGCGCAGTTTTACTATGCGTCTGTGACGTGGTTTTGTAGTTTTCTCTCAAGGTGTTTGTCGTCATTTGTAGCTTTTATTTGTATTCAATCAATTTGAGTCATCTTTTGTGGGCATGAATCATTTGATTACCGTTTGATTGACGCTACGTGACGCTGAAAGGGAAATGTAATCGGATGTCGAGAGGTTAAATATATTGTAACAAATTAAATGAGTGGGCTACGCGAATGAGTTCCGAGAAACATGACTCAAAAACTTATCTTGACCGAGAAAAGCGAAGCAAAAATGAAAAAGGCTTCGACCAAAGTGCACGCGTTGTGATTCGACCTTATCTCTCTGTTTGATTGTTGTTGGTGAAAAAAATATCGTTAACATTTATTTAAAAAATCGAGTTCTGTTGGAAATTGTGCAGTAAATATTTGAGCTTGAGGTCTGATATAGGGATTGATGTGATTCAGTCGAACAAAGGTGTTTTTTAATTTGAAAAAGGAATGTTGTGGCTCAACACAACATCCACATTCTTGACTCATTTAAAATACTACACTGCTACCACAGATTTCGCTACAAAAATTCAAAGATTTTGTGAATAAAGTCACTTGAATACTTTCAACTCGTTCGTAAGGATGCTCAATTTAACGTCACAAAATGTTTTTCAAGTACAACAAAGGTTGTGGTTTTTAGATCTGTTGCAAAATCATTCCTTTTTTAATCTCATTACGTTTGGAGCCAATTTTTTAAATGTAGGATTGTAGGTATTTAAGGTAGTATCTCCACTATTTGCTTGGTCCTTTGTAAAATTATGGTCCATCAACAGGCAACCACTTCACCTATATCCTTCTTTAAAAAAAAAAACATGTTTAACTCTACGAACCAAGACGCGACTTGTGCCCTTACCACCCAGTATCATTAAATTTGCTAAAAGGCTGATAAGCCTGATGAAAATGAAACAATGTACTGCACCTTTCCATAATATCCCTTAAAATTTAAAACGTTCTCTGGCAGTCCTGCCATTTCATCACATCATTCGCCCATTCTTATGCAAATTCTTTTTCATTCTGCACACTCGCACAGCGAAAATCCCCAGAAGTTGTCAGTTAAAAACCAATCCTAGTTTGGATAGCAGTTTCCATTAAAACTTAACAACTATATGAAGTCATTAGCGTGAAACTTCTCGCTGTCTCCATAGATACGAATACATGTGTACACATCCGCGTATCCATGAAATGCGCATTTATTCTTCACCATATATGGGTGGTACGCGTTAAAATGTGCATAATTGAGCTGCCACTCTAAGCCATGATCCGACTCCATATACCGGCCGCATATAGGAGGAACTCCAGAAAATTTTCTAATTATACTCAACCGCAGCATCACTTAATTGCCTGCCAGAACAATGCCTCTTCATTGAGTGCTATATAGGGAAACGAAAATAAACTCAAATAACCTGCAAATGATTTCATCGTGAACGCCAAATCGTGTCACTTATGCTAATGTATTTTGTTTATATATTCTGCTACACCACAATCCACATACGACTTACATGGGCTACCTTAAGGCACACCACGAGCTCCAGTACCACGACTCTATTTTAGCACACATCCAATTAACCTCATTTGTAATGCGATCGGCTCCAGCTTATATATCTCTTAGTGTTATCTTCCCTATGGGAAGGACATGACTTAAATTGACTATTTCACAGTTGTTTTTTGTTTTTGCCTCTTTCGTTGCAGATAAATTAAAGCCATGGCCCAACTAATGCAAATTCGACTACAAAGACACGACGCCCAGCCGTGGGGATTCCGTCTTCAAGGTGGAAAGGATTTTGCTGCACCACTTGTCGTCCAGAAGGTATGTTTCTAGCTTATACTCATGTGTGTGCACGTATACTGTGATATCATGTTCGCAATGGTGTAGCAATGTTTGTGACGTTTTAATTATAGAACATCGTCGTAGACGTGGTGAAGAAAGTGATTAAAAAAAAAAAAAAAAAAAAAAAATTAAGAACTGGGTCCGTGGGTCATGCTCACGCTGTTGTTGTTTGTGTGCTTATTAAGGTTCATAAACGAGTCCCGAGACGGTTGTGGAATTTATTTTAGCAGCGCGTCGAGAAACTCTCAGAATTGCATGTACATATGAGTATACCCACCTACATGTGGGGAGATTATATATTTTTTGACATCACTGGTTGTACTGCAGAAAAATGATAAGAAGTAATTTTTTTCACAAAACAAAAAACTAGTTCTTTATCTCTAATGTCAATGGGCGGTTGCAAAATTATCTGGGGAATTTCTTGGGGCTTATGATTGTTTCCATTTATAATTTAAATTTTTTCTTAAGAGCAAATGTACACAGAAGAAAATGCTGACCTGGCAAACGAGATGCTGTGTACAAATTGGGTGCCATCAGTCGATAGGTCCATTGTGGTTTGATGGTATATTTTAAGACAAGCGACAGTACCATTCGGATCTATTTTTACCTACTCCAGAGGTTTTTTTTTCTCGATGAAGAACCTTCCTATCCAGGCAAGAAAGTCTATTCGCCGAAATTAGTAGATTTAAGAAATGGTCCAGGTTCTGTGGTCTGTCTGTCAAATGCATTGTCATGTTACCAATGGAACAGTATCCGATTATAGCTTCGACCCGGGTTTGTTTTCCTATTACAGGATATTGGGATCATTCCCATTTTAACAACAATTATGCGGTCAGAAGATACGCTATACGCTTTTTCTTTAGCCCTACGCTAGTTTAAAGTGCTACTATTAATGACCAATGCAGCTCTTATAGCTGTCTAAATAATTTTTGGCGCAACAGGTCCGTTGGGAACCTAGGCCTAGCTTCTCGCAACCATTCGTTTTGTGTGAGATTTAATTTTTGGAACGAATGGAAGGGATCTAAAATGTTATGCCCATTCCAAACGGCTAATTGAGAAGCTCTTTCAATTTCAAGACAAATACCCTCGGATGTTTGTCAGACGTTTGCGAGAGGTGGCGCAGTGAAAAAACCCTCAGTTGGAATTTGGGTTTTTGGGGCATTCGAACGAATTATAGCTGTCTGTTGGCTTAAAAAAATGATAGATCCACATATATGGTCAACTTTTCTGCTGTCTTATTTCATTCCACACCAACATGTCCAGGAATTTAAAAGTGTAGATTTTGTATGATTTTTTACTTCAATCATGGTTAAAGTCGTCTACTTAACTCGCCAATCGGTCAGAGTGTAAAGCTCTCAGCTCTTGTTTTTAAGCCATCTGTGCAGATGTGTAAATCTTTTATGACAATAGGTATACCTACCAGGAGAGAGCCAATCCTGTCCTTCAGGTATTCGCAGTTAATTAACTGATCTAAAAGGAAAATAAAAATTCCAACCCGTCGTAATAATTTCAAATTTTAGTTTCGACTTTTAATTTACGGAAGTTCACAATTGCGAAATTTGTATGAACATATCGACTATGAACTACTAAAATTTAAAGTCGAAACTAAAAAAATTTCTTGGCAAGGCCCGACATTTTTATCAAATTTTGTTTAATACCTACCTAATATAATATTTCTAGACCTTTTCTTGGGGCTTAACCTAGATTAACATTTTTGCCACTTCAGGCTCCGAATCTTTTCGAATTTGAGTGTATTCCTTCAAGCGATCAGCTCAAAAAAACAAAAGAAATTCCACCAACTAACTTTGACGGTTTGTAAACGTCTTACACGTAATCACTTAACAAGCGAAATTCATTTTCAAAAAAGTGGACTGAAATTTTGCATCGGACACCGAGTATGTGCACAGTATGATAACAAATCAGATAGCAAGGTTTGTTTCTCTTAACAATTACACACCCGGATGTTAACCAATCGTGAGTGTTTCTTTTCCTGGAACTCATAAGTGCACTCCCATCTCAGTCCACCTCCAAAAAGTATTCCAAAGTATTTCTTTTTGTAAACAAAAGAAAGTAGTTCCTTATTTTCTTACCGGAAAATGAAGTCATCCATATGGCGGCAAAAATTCCTCATTTAAAATACGCCATTGAAACTGTCCGGCTAAAAATACATTCCCCCTACTCTCTCATTGCTATGCACAGGCGTTAACGTTATATTGAAAATGCATTGCATAATGTGTTTATTTAATTGTTGTCCGACAATCCCATGAAACCGCAACAAGATGTCTACATTTTGTGTAGTCATTGCAACCGAAGTAACTTGAAACTTGGCAGAGGAGACCTGCTCTGCCCAACCGAACATCACTTTGTGGTCAGATGAATCTCATTCTCAATTTATTTTACTTGCTGTACCTGCAGTTCTTAATTTGTTAAACATTATGCCAGATCGTGGTGTATACAAAAAAAACCGCAATTAAATCGGAGCCACGTTATAATATTTCATTTAATTGTTTGGTAGCTTTTTTTCTATTCAACACATTTTTCGCACACATCTCAAATCAATTAAGTGGTTGCTTTGTTGATTTTACCGGAACGTTAATGACGCACAATACAATATTCAGAGTGTCTATAAGTTATTTATGAATATTATTGGCTCGTGACTCATTGGTGGCACAAATCGTTAAATTCTTCTGTTGAATAGGATTTAAGATTTAAAAACCCCTTAGCGAATATAGTTAATTAGCATAAATTTTCAGAATGACGTAAATTTATTAACTTTTTGATTTATTATTGTCTTTGGTCAGCCGATAGTTGGTTTACAACTTTAAGGCGATTTAGTGTTTTTAAACAGCACACATCTTGCAATGATTTAGCTGTTAAAAAATATTGTGAAAGTGAAAGCCTCACCAATGGCGAATACGTTTAAAATAAAAATTTAATCAAGGGATTTCATTCAAGCAGACCCTCGTTTCGCCGTATTGAATTATAGATGAAACGTATCTTGAACCTTTTATACCTGAAATAATATGCTGATTGGATTTGTTATGCTAATTGGTTTCTAAGAGTAGAAAAAATTGGGATATTACTGATTTGGTTGTAAAAAATAGATTTTTTTATTTTCTAGACGAATCGACTTTTTATACCGACTTCAAAAGGCTGAATTGTGAGGTTCTAATATCGAATACTATCGGACGTTTGTCAGGTATATAAAGTGAAGCAGCTTTTCGATTGAATTTGAGACCCTAATTTGAGGCTAAGAAGCCCAGTGCACTAATCACTGAACCACTGAGAAAAATTCAGTGTCTAATATAATATACTACGTTGGAATATTAAGCGGATGATTTCATTTCGATTCCTAGACAACAACCAAAGAATTTACTGCACTGTCCTAGGCAGTGCATTTCTCTTTCATTGGACATGAATTTCTGTCAAAATAAGCCCCCAAAACTTCATTAAAAGCGTGCAGCCGGTCATTTTCGTTACTCTTTGAATCGGTACTTTACATACATATATGCACATCCAGAGGATTTTATTTTGCGTACTCACACGACGTATCTCAATGAATATTATTTTCATGTCATGCCATATCATGTAAAGTGCATCCTGCTTCTATTGAAAACAGTTTCGAAGGCTCTGGAACCAAACCAACTCAAAAGAGATTACATGCACTGATAAATGTATGTTTCCCAAAAAAATAAAATACGACCTGCAATCGGCTTTCGAAAAATCCTCAGAGCCTGTACCTTTGAAGACATTTTTCAACAAAAATACTTCTTCGAATGGGGAAATAAATCCTCAGCCTCTTTTCATTCCTCCTGATAATTGGCTTCGAAATACCAGACTGACACACCACCTATAATTCCTTGCAGTTATCATCACCGCCCATCTGCCATCAGCTAGGGTTGGCAAGTACAAACGATGCAAACCTGCTTGAGTGTACGCCCGAGACTCCATAAACAGCTCTGCCGTATAAAGTCGGATTAATTTATTTCGGTGTCCTTGTTTATAACCCAACGAGAGCATTGTTATCAGGACGACCGCCGAGCGTCGACAAATGCGTGAGCGATAATTGAATTTAAGGGCGGAGAGAATAGAGCATGAGTTTGGGGATTATAATGTTAAAATGGCACCACCAATACAGAATCAAATGAAAGTGCTAAGCAAACCGTCCTCATGTTTTAAGTCCACAACCCCATTTTGTGTTTCTTTTTTGCTGTTTTTTGTTGCGAACACAATGAGTCAAGCACCATTAATTGTGCTGTGATGAGAGGGAGGGGGTCTGACTGGAAGTCCAAAAACCCATTTGCAGTTGTATTTATGCTTGAAATATGAATTAATATCCATAAGCCGTCGCACTGCATTGGTGTATCTCTGTGTGTGTATTGCAGATTTTTTTCCAATGCCGTGTTATACCCAATATAAGGGTTGTTATCTTCAAAAGTAGTTGAATCCTTTTTAACTACACGATTTCAGAGGATGACTTCCGTTTTCATTTCTCTTTCGTTTTTGGCAGGGAAACAAAAATACATATACCCAGCAAAAAAAAAACTGCCAGTGATGGGGTTGAGTCAGAAAATTAAATCACAATTTTCTGTTTCGCCATCCGTAGCCGGGACTTCATTATGATTATATTTTCGTCGGAAGGACGAGTATAATTTCGTTAAAAATTATATTCTTTTTTGGCTCGAAATAAAGGCAAACTCTACCCGTCCGCAATGGAATAAATGATGAGTAAACGAGGCGTTTTTGACATTTCCGATGATTACAATGTTTTGCAGTGACAACTTTTTGAACCTTTTTTTATTTTTAATTTTATCCAAAAGTGCAGGTAATTGATGAAATTACCCAGGGGTAGGTTCATTATGAAAAGTTGAAAAGTTTTCGGCTGTCTGCGTTTCTGACACGAACGTTGCGTGTTTTTTTTTTTGGCTTAATTGTAGTATATGCAGGTAGGAGGGTATGTGTGTACAGACAGCACACCCAGCTTGGATATGATTCCTGATGAATTTATTGATGCAGCTTAATTCTTTGAGGAACTTAATTATTTGCTGTCCAGCGAGTGGGTGTTTTTTTTATTTACCATTCATACAGATGTGGCGTCTTTTTGTTGTGGAATAAGGTCTGCCATATTTTACTGACATTTAGTAGTTGTAAAATATTTTATTTATTTTTATCTTAAGCTACAAAAACAACATTATCCATAGTTATCACTGGCATGGTGCATTACTTCGTGCCAAGTACCCACATTTTTTCACCGAACCAAGTCTCATTTAAGTTTAAAATCCTAAGAAAATAATGCATTGGAAAATGCAACTATAATTTGGCGCATGTTTAAAAAATCTTTTTCGAAAAAACGTTGTAAACGTTATGACGAAGAAACGATTACGATTACCCAACTCTAAAATCAAATTATTTTTCAAAATGTAGTATATTCAACGAACTTTGTACGGGGTCAATGAAAACAAATAAAATTTGTAAAAGGTACCAAAGAAAACCAAACAAGACGCAAGGCTATGCACCTTAGGTATATGTACTTGCCTTGAATTTACCTATAGCTATAGGTCTGTACTTCGGTCTAGAGGTCTCAGATCCGATCCGCAAAGGGTCTTCATCTGTAATGCCAATAATATAATAACACCTTCTTAAAGTTGTCTTCAACCGAAATGTCTAACTCTTGACGATTTCAACATCGAATTTAGTCACTTAGAGTACACTACTTGTACGTATATTGAAAATGGATTGAAAACCTTGCTGCCATTCAATATGAGAGTCAGAAGTCTCTTGAAAAAGGTGACTGGGGTCTTCGTCTAGACTGACGCATTTTTACATTTTCTGTGTCCCCTCTTGATATACCTAATATAAGTGGCTTTAAGTATAAACATTAGGTACGTTCACATATTTAGAACACTCGTCGTCGAAAAGACGCAAAATAGGTAGGTATATAAATAGAAAACACTCCGTTTCCAAGAACACTTTCATTAAGATTGACAGACAGTGTTGGGGATAGAGGTTTCCTCTTTGCAAATGTCATTGCCATTTACGTACAAATTTATTCATTGAACACAGACCTTCATTTCTCCGTCAATTGTGCCACCAATCAAAGTAAACTAATGCGTGATTGTTCCTGGTCAATGGCTCTCACGAGAACCGTCAAACCATATGCCGTCTATATTCTGTGTTCAATGCTTCCAGCTCAAATCGAATGCATAATAACTAATATCATAAATTGATATCTTCTGTCCACTCATCTGTATCTGTGTGTGTTTGTGTTTCTATGCGGCTGTCACTGGCCCCCTCTTTATTCCTCTTGGGGTGGTGCGTGGAACAATTAGCATAAATGACGACAAACAACACCGACAACGAAACAGACACGTGATGGACAGATTGAATGATAAACAAAAACACATTTTGGCCCTCATTCTGTTGACCAAAAGTCCACCACTTACTTCCTATGCTCGTATGTCGCATCTCGTACACATTCGACGGTAAAGAAATGATGGACATACAAGATGCGGTAAGTTATCCCCATGCAGCATCTTCTTAATAGACAACACGGAATAGATGTGCATGTACACTTCAATCTGACAGATAGACGGGTCGAAGAAAAAACAAGATAGATTGCCATCGATCACGAAAAATACGGGAGATTGTTCAATATTTGTTGTTTGCTCAGGTGAAGGTTTTTTTTTGTCAAGTGAAAGCCTCCAATAATTCTGGGGAAATTCCAAATTGGAAAGAAACTCAAGGCAGTTAGGGTCAAACGTTTCTAAACCTATTTCGGTCATCAGTGCTCATCTATAATTAGACCTATTTATGTTTTATCACAAATGTGAAAGAAAACAAACACCTAGCGTGGGAGTTTTGCTATTTTCCGAATTTAAATTCGAAATTTGAAAAGTCCAAGTAATAGTATCATCAGTGGATGTGCTGAAAACTCCTTGAAACCGAGAGCAATATGCGCGGGGAACGTGTGCAAAATATATAAATTGTTGTTCTCACTCATCAAAAAATAAAGAATAAACTACAAACATATTTTTAGAGAATCTATTTTCGGAACTAGATCGCATAGACAGGGTCAAGTTCTGTTACTGTCTGCAACGGAGTGGTTTAAAAAACTTGGCTGTTTTGTGTTTTGTTTTAGGAAAGTCCGTTTGAAAAAGAGGGCGGTTGGGAAGAAAGCACTACAAAGCAGAACTCGAACAAAGACTTTGTGGAAAGTACCATGACAACGTGACGGTTAATTCTTTTCGAAAAGGCACAATGCACGTATTTATATCGTGTATTCGACAGAGTTTGTATTTATCCTAGTCACGCAAGGCAGCGACACTCACATGCAATGCATTATACTGTGTTGTTAGGGAAAGGACTTTGGGTATATTCCAGGTCTTGTATAAAGGAATAATTTTTTTTCCAAGGAATTTCGCTTGTCAGACGTTTTCGCACAAAGGAAAGCTGTTTTCAAACCTAAAGCGCTTTAGAGCTCACAATTTATTACTTCAATTCGAAGGTAATAGTTAAGCTTGTGCCAAGCCATATTTACACCGTTGACGCGTCGAACCAGAAACGAACTCGAAGTTAGAGGTGCATAAAGGTACCTGCATATTTTTTTTTTTAACAAGACACCCCACTTAAAGTGTTGATTTTTGGCTAAAGTCATTGACATTCAGTTTTTGGTATACCCACATGGTTTATTTTCTCAAGAGATATGAAAACAGGTTTCGTTTAATGGGGCTCATGCCCAGTTGGAAGAAGAACAATAAACAAGCTCGTTTCACTAGTCTGGTTGACCTAATGCTAAATTAAAGGCAACATAGTCTCACCGATAAATCAGTTTAGTGTTCAGGTTTCATAACCGTCTTGTATGTAGAGTAGCTGAACTGTGGTATGTCAATCGTTAATCCATCGCACTGTGGAAGTAGGTTTGTGGGTATTTTTCAACCAACATTTAACTTTTGACTTGAATCATGCTATGGTCCCAAAAATATTATGTAAGCACGTATCAAGTTCATAAAGCATTTCTGGAATCTATGAATTGGTAAAGAGAGATCTTAAAGAAGTCAGAGAAGAAACCAGCCCAGTTGTATGCTTTTATGAACAGCTGTAGGTACTCATATCAAATTCAAGTCTCGGTTTTAAATTTAGGGAACATGGAAAATATAGCCACTGTGAATTGGTAAAATTTACGGTCGTAACTATAAACTAAAAATGTTTATTAGTAGAAGGTTCGTTGACTGCAGAGGTGGACTACTTCGAAATTGTCAAGGAAGGTGTCGCCTTAGACCACAACTTGCATTTTTGATAGTTTTTGAAAGGATACTTTAATCTCTTTAAAATTGTAATAATTCAAATTGACTTTCCTTAAATCACGAACTAACCTAATCGTATGCGTGCATCTTTAGCTTTGTAAAAAGAAGGAAGAAGCTTTGATTTCTGCATCTTATTGGGGTGTTGTTAAAATCATTGGTTGTGTTGACCCTAAATGAGGCTGAGTTGGTGTGCCATCTAAAGTAGAGTCATTTTCTTTTATGTTGCAGAGGTGGGCTTGAAAAGTCATCGGGCTGTTATTTTGTTGCTTTTATATGCTCCTATGTGATCTAAGTGGCCTACCAGCTGAACTGTAGAATTTTAATCATTTTTCATTGACTTTTCCTATATCCACTCTTATCCACTCTGTCGACTCAAACTGCACTGAATATTACCGGGATATATATTTTCAAACTTCCCAGTCAGAACTAACACCTATCTGCAAGTATCTCGGTGCGGCACATAGTGCTACTTGGGTTCATATTGAACCGCCACCTCTTCGTACCTACCTATCTCGGTGCGGTGTTGAAGCGTTGGATTCTCCTGCATAAAGAGAAGTTTTTATTTAAAAAAACCTTTAGTTTGCCTTCAACAAACTGACAAGTGACAGCTCGTTGCGTTTTATCAAAACTTTTATCAACACCAGCACACGCAACAACTTGCGCCGCATATTTATTGTTCATTTATCAGTTTCGTGCTTCAAGAACATATTTAAGAAGTAACTTGACAACGAACACCTTGTCTTCGATATCAAATAGTTTGGCGGTGTTCTTGACTACTTTGAGGCAGCGTTAACATTTTTTTTAAGTCATTCTGCATAAACAAACGAGATTGCTGCTGAATTCTGTACACCGAAGAAGGGGTTTCTGCTAGAACATACAATGAAAAATCGGGTTTGAGATCTTTTAAGTTTCCAATACCATTTTAAACATTTAAAAAGTAAATCGGACTTGTATTATTGACAAAATCTGTACTGTATTATTATAAAAATCGATATGATTGCTAAAATAAACGAGAATAAAACTTACTTGACTGTGAACAAGCGAATAATAAAGACGTGTCCTGTTATATACTCTAGACAGACCTAACTCCGAGTTTGGTGCCGGCTATTTTCACCATCTCGCATCGGTAAACAATTTTTACAATAGCCAATTTTGGGATGATATGATTATAAACTGATCACTGTCATACGTAATTAAATAATCGGTTTTACTTACAATCATTTTTAGCCTTCATTGTAGGTTGTTGGGGAAATCGTCCCCGGCTTAACACAATCTCACACATATGTTTCTAAAAACAAAACTAATAACATAAATTATAAAATATGCATCAACTTACAATGTATCACCAGTTCCTCTCATATAATGTATTTGAAATATATGAATTAACTAGATAATTAGACCAATTGTAAAATTCAAATCTGGCGCCACAAAATAAAAGTCGGCCATCTTCTGCATATTTTCCTCTGTATACTGAAAATTACTCTTTTGTACTAAAACGTGTTACAAGAAAACAAAATCTAGAAAACACAATCATTATCGTTGTCAACTCCAATCGAAGAAGAGCTTTTTAATTCATCGCTGGTTGCTTAAGCAAGTTTGAAATTTTGTGCGGAAAGTTTCGCCATTGTGAGTTCGAAAAATTTAGCCTGGACACTAAAAAAATTATTATTGGAATGTATAACTAAGCAGTTTCGAAAAACCAATAACCAAGTACGACATCCCTTCTTGAAAGAAGTCTGGTATGCAAATTCTCATTTATTAAATCACTGCAGCAGATTCTCCTCCCCTAATTTGCATTCATCGATATTACATAGAAAAATTTGTAGTATTGAGTTTTAACGACTGACCAATCTCGAATTAGGCATCCACCACTTGTGCTACTGTATTTGAATGTTTCCCAATCTATTCAATTACGAGTTAGAACACATGCCATTGTTGTACAAAAATCGCATCGCTAATTGCAGCCATAGACAACATCGTTAGTAAAGCATTTTTAGTTACAACATTCAAAAACACAGCTACACAGTGCATAGGCCACAGTGCAATGCAGGCAACATTCATTATGCAATTTTATTTATTAAAAACAATATGAACAAACGCACAAATTTCCATTCACTACGTAACGAACCGTACACCAAATTGATTTGAATGCATTGTCACATTGCATCAGCCAAAAAGAGTAGACACTTGTGTGTTTTGTGTTTTGTGTGTAGTATGTTGCAATTAGTGTGCCAGCCAGGACTTGAAACACCCCCTAACCAAACGAGACCATTGTGCCTGTGCTCAGTGCCTCTGGTGGCCGAGGTTGCGTTGAAATTAGAAATTTTTATTTTGTTTTTCCGATTTTGCTTTTGTTTTCCTTTAAGTGACCCACTTCTTTTGCAACAAAATATCGTTCGAAACAACAAACGAGTGTGCGATAACAAATTAGCGGATTCACTTCCTGGGCCGAGTGCGAATACAAAAGAGTGTGCAGCATATATGGCGCTGTATGCAGTCAACCCAATTGCATTGTTTATTTTTTTTTGGTATGCGGCCATGCAGCACACTTTCAATTTGAAATTGAGTGTACCAAAGGGAAGAAAACGTTTTCGGATTTGCATGCAAATAGCAATAGGAAAAAACAAGTCTACAAGAAGTGAGTGCAGGCAGATCAAGGAACTAATCCCAGTCTGGCTACCGTAGAACAGAAAAATACACTTATACCGGCTGCCGGTGTATATTATGTCACCTTCAATTAGCGTTAAAGTGTCGAACAATTGGTACAACCGGTGGTGGCACTAAATAATTCTTTGTTAAGTATGTGAGTGAGTACCTTTGGTCGGCTGGTTTTTTTTTTCATCACACAGTACGTGAAAGAAACTGTGTGGGCTCATATTCCCCGAGACTCACTATCGCATACCATGTGTGCTTAGCTATTGACGATATAGTGGCTTTGTGCATTGAAAGGAAGGCGAGAAAAAAATGTTACCACTAGTGTGACATTATCCGTGGAGGCAGTCCCGCAGAGTAAATTTTTCACGAGCTAAGGGATGGAGTGCGAGTGTTGAAATATTGCATTGGGGGAGTGAAATTGTTTTGCGGCTTCTTTGGGTGAAAATAATTACTCAAAGTGGGTGGAAAGTAGTGGCGAAATGGATAGGTTTTACTAAATTGTCTTACTTGGGTTAAGCTAGGCACATAAATGTGAACTCATTATAGAGCAATGTTAATCCCCTGTGATGGAGTTGTGGTTCTCACTGCGTGTTAGTGGCGACTCTGATAAATCAAGCTCCCAAACTGAGAAATGTCTATATTGGGGCGCATATCCAAAAACCATTCATGCGGGTACCGTATTAAATTTCGCATATATAAACCACATTCTACTATACGCAGCTCTATTGCTCTATTCGGTTTCGACTGACACGATGCAAGCTCTCATTTGTCCTTGCTAGAGTACAATCAATCCGGCTTAGTATTCGACTTAGTTCATCCATTGGCATTGTCTATCAGCAACCCCATTGGTACCCCCCATCCCCCCACCCTCAATACTGCATGTAAGGTCAAAATTAGTTAAACACAATAATTAACAAGCATATCCTTTCCTTGCCTCGAGCAGAAAAATCCCTGATACTGACAAAACAATTTGCCAAGGATTACATACGTTAAACACTCTGATCGTCAGTTTCATCTAACGAGCGTACATATTTCAAACCCCTTTTGGTAATTGATTCGCATAATCGCGTATCATGACAGCATACCATCAGAACAACATCACACCATTAACTCGCAAGTACTTCACATACATAAATCCCATCGAAGGGAACAATAAAACCATGTGCAGAACTTCCCACACCCGTTGCAGGGGTTCCAGTCGCTCCAGTCGTTCACGGCTCATTTGGCCGCCCACTGTAACAGGAAATAAATTACTATTAATAAAATTTGTCACCGAATTGCCTGTCCGTTTTTGGGAAGCAAGACAATCGGGAAACAGTCGGTTTATGATTTCCAAAACAAACACAATCCGGACGAGCAATCAACAGTAATCATTCGCACTCGAATACAATCGACGTAATCCTTAGAAATCATCCCGGCAAAGACAAAGGCTTACTTCTGCTGGGTTGCTTAAGGCGACTTGTAAAAATGTATTCCCCATACCTACCCACAAAGGAATTTTTTGTTAGCACGGCAAGGACTAAAACACACATCACAATCGATACACACGCACAGTCATCCATAAAGATATTTTCGAGAAAATTACCAAATAAATATCCGCAATTGAAACGATTCAGCACGTTCGACAGGGCTTAACTGCGGTCGTCCTCATCTTGCCAGGGGGGGGGGGGGGGCGGGGGCGGAAGTGCTGTCTGCTACTGCTGTTGGTAAGCACTTTATTTTATGGTCATGTGCGTTAAATGTGTGTATTTTGTGTACGAGTTTGGGTTGGAAGTTTAGATAGCCTACGTGTGCAACTGCGAACCCTTTTCGGATATAATTTTATATCCTGTGTACACGATAAACTTTGATGGACTTGAGCTGCTAATCACAGCGATGGATGGTGCTGGAGTAAAACGATTTCGTTTTCTCCATTTCCATTTTTTCGGTAGCGATAAATGGTTGGTATCCTTTTGATAAAACATGGATGTTGTATAATATCGAGCTTGAAAGAGGAAATGGTTGCATCATTAATTCTACTGCGGATTTTTCCGATCATCTTTGAAATACATCTTGGGTCGAAATACCATACAAATCCCCTAAGGATAATGAACTCTCCCATGGCATGTGGTCCATCTGATAAAAATGAATCATCAGAGCTGAATTTATGATCACGTATTCAAGAGAAACATTTTTCTGCTTCGCCTCAAAAGGCACACGGAATGTGTATTCTTTATTTGTGGACCTCTGCAGGTAGTCAACGCGTCACGCCGTATATGGCAAATCCTCAAACTGATGTTCGTCGTGGTATTAGTCATTTTTAATTTTAGAAATGAGAGGGAACACAAGGAAATTCTTCGCATATCTGAGGACAACCCCAGGAAATGACTCATGCAAGTCGTGGTCATGGTCGTTGTATGTTGTCCCATGCGCGCAGTCTCTCCTTTTGATGGCTCTAATTAATGCGACACGACGTTCGTCAATGCCATCAGCATTAAAGGGAAGTGAAAGAGTTACGGCTAGACGTGTACCTGTTGATAGCATGACCCTTTGCCTTTTCGGAGTAATGTTTGTAATCATCTTCGCATTAGAAGAAGCCATTAGTTTAATTGGGTCTCGGAAAATGAAGGCTATTCTCGGATGTATTGCTTGTTCATAGATTGACAGAACGCAAGCCGATTGAATTTCGGGAAGGAAGTATTGAAGATAATATATGTTTAGGTCTCTTTGTTGGAATCGTATTCAAAGGCCTTTTGCCCTGTGATCTGAGTGAATTTTCTTTCCTCCAATTTTGAGAAGGTTTTCACAGTATTCACAGTTTCAGATAATTGCTGGTGTTTATGGTGAATGACATGGAAAGGTCTGATCTTTCGACACAAATTTGTCATTTGTATTTCACTTGTAACTTGCTCTAGTGGGGGGATTTGGCATTTACCAAAAATGGTCCACACGTTCGTTTAGATAAGAGTGAGGATGATCTTTCAGGGCAATAATAAAAATTAAAGTACCTACTTACCGCAGGTTGGATGCGTCCTTCCTAAAGTCGCTCTAGGTTACTATAAACTTTTTTCAAAAGATTTTGTAAAAACATAAAATTAACTCCTCTACCTTCAAAACCTTCGAATTTCCTCAAATTTGGACTACCGTTTTGGTATGTTACAATAGCAACTACATGATTAGAAAAAAAGCGAAAAGTATTCTTTTTGAAGACATGCTTTATTGAGCCAGATAAAGTCTGATAGAGAAGTGGCTTAGATACGAAAAAATTACTTCGAAGGTATCTCCCAATGGGTTTTAAAAGATTGTTATTTCTGATCTTTATTTTTTAATTTGTGGGTCACAATAGACTTTTTTCTTGGGAAAATGTGACTACTTGGACTGTAGAAATAATTATAAGTGCTTTACCTTGCTTTACTGAGGAAAATGTTAACAGACCCAACGTTATGATTTGGTGTAGTCCTGGTGACACCTTCAGCTATTGTATCGAGCATATTGGGATTCGGTCATAAACTCGATTTTGAGAACCCTAAAGTGGCACTTGAATCGTAGATGAAACAATGTGCTTTTAATCGTCAGGAAAATTCCCACTGCCCAAATTAGTGAACAAAGCGCCACCCTTTTCAACCTTTCAGTGAAACATATGTTATAGGCCGGAACAAATGATTGTGTTTCGCCATTGTGACTTCGTAAAATTGAACTTGCATACCTACTAAAGATAGATTACTAGAATCACGCAATACCTTCCCAGGCTGTCAGGTGAAAGTCATCACTTCCATCGAAAGAGTTGAATGTCTAGATATCGGCAGTTTAAAATATGTTATAACAAAAATTCATCGGAAAATCAATATTACTCAACGGATATAGGTAGACTATGACCTGTGACTCAATAAAGTCATCACCTCTGCTCATTTGAAATGTGATTCAATTTATCTAAATTATGAGCTACGTCAAAAAAATATAAACCAACATTTTCCTCGTCTTAACCCCTTGATCAACAGCAAATTGGATTATCCCTATCCGCTTCTGTACACCGTCAATAATTCCGTTGCCTCACGTGTTTATTTGTTCAAATAGAGCACTGCCACTGCTACCGTGTCGTTGCTCTTTTCAACGGTATTGTTAGTTCATTTTGTTCACTTAACTCGGAATATACTTGAGTGTCGAAAAATAAATAAGAACATCAAATAAACTTCCGTCCACCAGCTACAATCTCTTCTGCGAACCTTCATTGTTTGATGTTTTTTTTTTCCTTGATTTTCTGAGCGCAAAGGATAACAAGGATAAAGGAGTAGGTACACTGCGAGAGCTTACCATCGGATGCAGCGCAATATCGGAAACAGGGGATAGTCAATTTTTCAGTATAAATCGATTCACTGTGGAAAGAAGAGGAAACGAGCACACATCCTATACATCCGATTGTGTATGTATTTTAACTGTGGTTCAGTTTTTGTTATCCTGTGTCGGTGATTTCTTCGATTTCCTTTTATATCGGTTTCTGTTGCCACCAAACTATTTTCTATACATATACATATATTATTAAAGGATAAAAGGATAAAAAGGAAAAAAGGACTCACAATGGACGATGGTAAAAAATATAATTTCACTTGTGCATCCGTCTAATGTCTCTCTGAACCAATCCCAAAGGTTGTAATCTTTGAAATGGTGAATTGGGAAAAAAAAAACCAAACGATTTTTTGTCATCAATCTTCAATCTTGAACCGATTTGGGAAAAGCAATGAGAGGGATAGTCTTTTGTCGTTGAATTCGCTTGGCTCGACTTGGTTGTTCTTAAATTTGCTTTGATTTGTCCTTTAGGGTGACTGATTATTCTACAGTTTTGATCATGATTTCGAGGAGTTCCAGTACTTTGTTCATCTGTTTGAATCGAACTTAAAATTTGATCTGTCTTACCTCCCAAACAAAACCATGTGATGGTGTTGAAGGATTGGAATTGTTTTTGCGGATCATTTATATGTGATATGCTAAACAGCTTCTGCCACTCATCTTCCTCCCAAACGATATGAAGTCGAATGGATGATGAAGCTGTAGACATATAATGGCATGCGAAAACCCACAACAATCGAATGCTATTTTTCCAGCCGCCCTTCTAAAAGGATTACCTAAATTCCTTCGATCCGGATCTGTTCTTTAAAGAGTTTTTAAGCTTTTCGATTTTTTTCTGTCATTTGAAATACCTACCATTGCCACAGACAAAATCTTCATCGCATCATGGGTATGTGGAGACCAGAGCGGGAAACAAAAAAATTAGGACAAGTCTTATCCACCGAAAGAATTGTACTCACATGAATCCAAAGCGATATCAGATTTAACGCTGACCACTTCTCCCATCATTCCCCATATCCCTGCAGCCTCATAGTATAGCCCAAATTGATGTGGCACTTTGTCAAATCCTTAGTGAGAGCACCGAAAAAGGAGCTATCCTGGATTGTGTATACCTTTTTTTTTTCTCCGTCTCCTACTTCTCAATGGTTGGTGGCTTATCTCGGTGTTTTATGCTACGCTTAGTTCCATTATGCCATAAGCCACCCATGAAGGAAGTGGAATGCTATTTCATATAAAACTATAGAACTTGGATCTGGAACAAAATGTGTGTTTCTTCATACTCCCTCTCTTTCTCTCATGTAGAATAACTTTTTTTTTTTTTTTACTGTGTCGTCTGCGATGTATATGTTTCAAAGTTGAAAATCGATGGCAGGGAAGAAAAAAAAACTTCAGCTAGGATAAATGTAATTCAAACTGTGAACAAAGAGCATGTTGTTCCTATTCGAAATATAAGGAGACGTGTTATGTCAGGTCCTTGAAGGGACTTGGAGCCCCTTAAGAAAATAGTCGAGAGAGAAGCGAACCTAAATAATAGTTAAAATTAATGACTGGACTTCCGTTATCCTTAGGAAGAAGAAGCATTTCTCTTCTCCCTTCACTTGATGCCTTTACGGTTTGTTAAGCCGGCATATACACTTTGGCATTGATAGAGAAACAGAAGTTCACCTCACTGTACGAGACTAATAGTTGAAAGCACTTTAAACTGACAAAAAGGACTCGACGGAAAATGAAAATCCTCGGCACCAAGTTGAGAGGGTAAAATAATTGTGATACCCATTTAAACAGTACATGGTCGTTTAAGGGACTTTTGTGTTCTCTCGCACTGTGTTGTTGTAGGACTATATTGGGGTTTGGAGAATACATAGTTCTTTGTTGAAGTGTGATGACCCACATTTTTTATCCAACTGCTTGGTCGTGTGTTTTGGATTTGCCCCGAAATTTGTAAATGAATGAGCGGCGAGGACGAGGATTAAGAGGAAAATTTGTGTTACTTACTGAACATGACACGAAATGGGGATTTGGGGATTAAAATTCGGGCAACGATATGCAGAAGGGTTTGTTGGCTGGCATTAACTCGGGGATCATTCGAGACATGTAAACGAGTACACCTTGATTAGATAAGAGGCTTTTGTAACGTCTTTCAAACGGAGGAATGAATGGCATTTGTTATCGCTGGACTTGAATGGTTCGAAAAGGGGTTTTGGCCGTTTTTGGGGAGCGCTGGACATTGAGTAATGCCGTTAAGGAGATTTAAAAGGAACTTTTTACTCACCTGTTGCTCGTAAAATATTTCGATAGATTCAGGGGATAAGTATCTCATATTACGGTCGTTGGGTGGAATGCTTCGAAAAATAGTTTGGAGACAAAAACTTTACAGGTCCCGCTTAAAATAATATTTCTCATAAGAAGTACAGTGGATGGTGTATTTGGGGAGATATTCGAATCAGAAGAGCAGGTCAGAACCGATCCATTTTCGTCACAGAGGATGGTAATCTTAGTACCTACGGAGGCTCTCGAATTTAGAAGTAACGGGCGGACCCTGCCTACTATGCCAAACTTTAAATGCGCAAAACCAAAATTTAGATACATTAAAAATGCAGTATTTTTAAAACAAAAGTAGCCTTAAACCAGCATATATTTATTTCACATACATTTCAAGAAAAAATAAATTTGTTAATCGGTGCAGTAGTTCGTAAGACGTTTGCTGACATGCAATTTTGTTTTATAGCCTTCGCCTAGCTCGTTCGCAAGTATGAGCATGAGTCAGCTTCATTAGCAAAGCTTTTTATACAGAGAGTAGCCTACACCTAATTTCCAACTCATCCCAAGAGATCCACGCATCTGAAAATAAACACCACCCGATATACATTCCAAATTGAATCGTAATAGCCTAACAAATGACATGGCACTCTGTACCTCACCTACTTCCCATGAACCATATTCATCCATAAGAACCGTATGTAATTCCATCCGATTTCACAAAGCCTCTCAAAATAAAAGACCGAGAAAAAGAATCATAAGCCGCCCATTAACACATCGCATACCTACTCCACTTACTGGCATCGTTATGGCAACAAAACAAAACCCTCTGCGAGTGACGTAAGCATCAAATCGAATTTCGACTAATTTCTTTTGGGGCTTTGTTACATATCGCTTCTTCGCTGCTCATGGGGATGGGACCCTCATCATTTTCTTACCTTCCTAAGCTGAGGCAGCCATCTGCCAAACCTATAAATGAGTAGAACAAAGCCGATTTCATTATTTTTATCACTTTAATCCAAATTGGATGCGCTCAACTGTGCGTGTGGTTGTCGGGCAACGAGTTTGTGAACTCTGCCACTATTCAGTACAGGGTATACACCACCACCACCGCCACTATTGGAAGATTGGCAAAGGCCCAATGAGAAGAAAATACCTTTAAACAGAATTTTTTCCCCTCGAGATTATTGTGGTCAGGTGAGGCATACGCTGTTCAAATTCGAAAGTGCGCAAAGGAGGCTTAGACAATCCACCGACTAATGGGAATATTGGAGAGTTCAAATTGAATGAGACTCGATTATATCTTGCCCTATTATTTTTGGAACACCAGTTTTACAAATTATAGTCTAGGATTTCTTTTACATCATCATCATGCATCATTGTGTAAAATTTTGATGAATTTGTATAAATGACTCTTTTAGTCTATATAAAGAAGGGTAAACGTCTTGGACTTCAAATAATTTTGCGTAAATGACAAGACAAGTTTGGAAATAAATATTTCAATTAATATATCAATTCGTATTTATTTATTTTTTTGAGATTTCGTAAATTTAAAACCGAGATACCAATCTGAGCATTATTTCTGAAATCAATCTAAGAAACGATCCACAGTTGTTAGTCGCATGCAAACAGCTGAATTGAGAAGCTTTCTTATGACGTTCGTACTTTCAGTTGTTTGTTATAACGAGGCTATAAAAAGACTTCGCTTAAATTCATTCAACTCTAGTTTGGAGTTGAGGTAGAACATTTAGTAAGTGCAAATCGCTGGTTTCAAAGTAAACAACTCAAAAGCGTTCGAATCAGAATTATTTGTGCTTACAAATTCAGATTCAGTTAAAAGACAAAAAACAAAAAATATCAAATCTCTGCAATTATATAATGTAAATAAATGTTTTTTTTTTTCTTTTTGGAACAGACCATTAAACATAATAATTATTTGCGTTGCAAACGATTTTCAAAATCAATATACCCTACTCCATAGTGAATTCCGAAGATAGGCAATATAGGCTCGGGATGAAGTAATACGCTCAACGCATATTTTGTTAGCTTAGATTTTTTTTTTAGAGGAATTGATTGACGAATTTTTTTCGCCTTTTCACTAAGAGCACCTACCTACATTGTTTATGCGGTGTTTCTTTTTCTTCCCTTTTCTTTCACCATAATCCCATGAAATTGAGTTTGAACACGCATATCGTGATGCAAAACCCAATTTCTTTGCATAACGATCCAGGGATGGATTACAAAAAAAAAAAAAAAATTATACTGTTGTATGGATTGAGTATCTATGGTGGGAGATTTGGGACCAAAAGGATGAGGCGGGATTTTTAGGTGCCTGCATGCAGATTGCATGTGAAATGCCCATTAAAATTGACATAAAAGGAAACCACAACTGAAGCAACTCTCAAATTTCCTTGCACTTATATTTTTGTTGAGGGGTTTTGCCAGAACGAAGTAAATTTTGCATAGGACTTTAGTGGGAAAAACAATCTGGAATAAATAGAATAAAAATGTGCAAAGGACTCCTGACGAAATAAGAAAGCAGGGCCAGAAACATGCGAAATATTGTCAGTAGAAAAATAATGGGGGATTTTGAGTAGTGAGAGAATGGTTTCGATCTCTTTTCTAAGGTTACAGAGAAGAATTGGAAAGCAGAAGTCTTCATCTGGGTTTCAAAACCACAATTATTATTAAAGCTTCGATTGTTTGACTAGATTGTATGCTATGATTGTTATATATCACGATGTTTTGTGGCTTTCCTGTGGTAGGTGTCAGCCGTGAAGCGCTGGAAGTCATGAATCAAAAATATTGCGCCAAATATAATTTTTTTTAACTTTAGACAGGTCTAAGCTTTTTGTGTAGCATCTATCTGAAAGACTTTTTTGTGCTTTATTTGTGAGAAAGTATTTATGTAATTTGTGGAAATGGTTTTTCCGTTGCCTTTTTTGTTAATGGCGTTTGAATGAAATATTTTTTTTTCGACGTTTCGGCAGGAATTGGTGGCTTCTTCAGGGTACCTTTATTGGGAAACATAAATTATTAAAACATACAAAAATTGAGATAACGTGAAGCTTACAATATTTAAAGAAGTTAAACTGCTTAGAACAATAATATAAAATTAAGAACACAAAAATTTTAAAATTAAATCAACAAAATTGGCACACTTAGAGAGCAACACTTCAAAAGCCGGCGGACAAATCGTGGAAAGGGTTTACATTAATATAAAACATCAAATTGGTCAAGAACTATCGACAAGAAAATATTTATGTTAAATTTTTTTTGTAGATCCTCCCTCTACTGCTTTTATGTAGTGTATAACACAACCGCTAGATTTTTTTTAGTTCACCTGGGACCTGTTATTTGCTGAAGGAGGTTCACGTCCGAGTTCAAGAGCTATCCGTATATTCATAGTGCTGCTTATTTCAGGAGTGGTGTACTGAGAGATTCATGTACATGGGGGGTTTTCGAAAATCATTTGGCCTGCTCATCGGCCTTTTTGTTGCCTTAAAGTTCCTCTTGTCCTTAAAAACAGCATAATTCGGTTAGCTTGGTAGAGCCTATTGCTAGTAGAAAGTTGAAGGAGTCCAAGAATGAACTTCCAACATGTGAGTGCATATTATGAAAAATCGTCTATCACCTAATTTATTTTTCTTATGAAGAACCTAACTTAGTGAACGTAACTCAGGCAGACACCAAGCACAGCACTTACCTGTATTTCAATTTGGCTGACATGTTTCTCTCACCTCCGTCATCCTTACCATCCTCTGCTAGGAATGTAGTGCTTCCTTTACATAAGTTAAGCGATTAAATTTGAACCTTCTATAGCACTACATTTTTTCATTGTCATTTCTGACAAATAAAATGGCCCAAAACATACCCAGTTCTGCCATAAAGTGCAACGACATTCCAAGGATTCTTCAAAAACCCAAACTATGCACACACCATGTAAATCAAGTATGACACTATTAATTCATCGACTTTCCCTAAATCATGTAGGTACCTACATTCATGTTCAATGATTGCCCTCCAAGATGCCCACTTAGGCGGCATACCTTCATTAAAGAAAGTTGCACTAATTACACACTTGTACTTGTACCTTTCCACTTTCGCGGAAAAAAAAAATACCCTTCTGCGTGCTACTTCACCGCAGAGGTCCCGTAATTAGGCCATCTAGAGTCTGTTCGGTTAAAAGGTTCCCGCATCCACAGCCACACAGAGCCATCGTTGAACATCCTCATTCAAGCCCTCCACTTGTATACACTTTGAGCCGTTTATACGCCAACTGGTTGTAAGCGTACATAAGGGAATATACACTATTCTCGCCGTCAGGTTCAAGGAGAACGACAATGAAGTACAGCGAAAAGAAAACAAACAAAAAAGAAATAAAAAAAAAAAAATCGGATAGAGAACAAGTACAACAATAAAAGAATTGCCAGCATTTTTCTCTCCTGATTTTATGCCCACTGCAAGTTTTTCGCCTTAATTCACTTTCTTTTTCGTTTTAACTTTTTTTTTCTCATTCGTTTTTCATTATAACATTTTCGGATGCTAATGCGATTTTATTTATGATGCACTTAAAAATTTCCTTGTAAGAATCCTTTACTATACGAGCAAACTGGCTGCGGTGATGCGAGATGTGTTTTCATTGTTGTTGTAGTCGCGTTTTCCTTTTTGGGTAAGAAGAAGTTGGGCTGGGTTTGCCTTTGCATTCGCATTGGCATCGAGCTCATTGTCGCTCCCTGCTTGATCCTGGCTTGGCGCGTTGTGATGCAGCATTTTTCTTGTTTTTTTTTTTTTTTTTTGCTGCCGAAGACGAAGAGCAGTCTCGCGAAGGGGTTATAAAACCATTCGCGTGTCTGTTTGGTATTCTGTTTTATTTTCGAGGTTCTTGCTAATTTTTTTTTTAGCAATCCTCTTGCAGAATTGCATGTTGTTTGTTTGGCGGTTGAAGGATGGTTCATGGTTGTGCCTTTGGAATGCATTGTGAATGCGCTGCGGTTGAGTGGAGGTGTGCTTGAGCAGAAAGAAGTGAGAAGGTAGAAAGGAGTCGAACCAGAACGTTCTGTTCTGATCATTGGGGAATACCTTTTCGGTTTGAATTTTGTGCCGTCACACAAAAAAAGGGGGGAAGGCAAGGCGTTCTCTCCAGATTGTCTCTTCATGTAGAAATTTTGCTTCTTTTTTTATTTTTCGTCTCTTATTGTTACCAACCACTTGTAATGATGGACTGTGTTTGTCTTTTCTGTTTGGGGTTCTTGTCTTTTTATTAAAATAAATGCACAAAAATACAGAAGGCATACAATTTATGCAAACAATATATTCCTTCCCCAGCATTAATTGTTATTTTCTTTTTTACTTGCAGGTAATTGATTTGGTTAAGGACACGCTTTGCAGTGAGTAACTTGAAGGGATATGATAGATTTCTCTTTATAAAAGTTTAGCTTTACAAAGATTTGAAACTATTTTCAGTGAGACCTCTATAATACTGAAATTTTAGTCAGGATAGGGAGCCTTTTGCTTCATAACGGCAGTGAGATAAATGCCATTTTCTTGGCGCACAATACGTTTTAACTGCGCAGTCCTAAAAATGTGAAACTATCGACGATGAACTTGATAACAAGGTCTGTTTCTTTTTGGAAAACAACCCAATACCGAGTAGGAGGTATGTGAACTAAAAAGAAAATGTTGGTTTATACGAGGAGTGTTCAGATTTGACATTAGAATCAAAAGCAACGCAGAAATGAAGTTGAAATCACGGCAAAGTGGCTTCTTGATTAGCGAAGATTCGATCCCCTGAAGTCGTATGAATGTCAGCCGAAAATTGTAGAGTTTGCTTTATTGCTCTATTTCAGATATGGATAGATATATATATGGGTGCACGTGTGACGAAGAATATCCCCGCTTGAAACTCGAAACATAAAATTCGTTCGTGTCAAAGCTCAAACTTTTTTTTAACTATAATTCACCAACAGTATTCTTTCGACGTTTTTGTTGATTACTAAAAAATTGTCTTCCAAGCTGCACCTTTAAATAAATTTCCAAATTTCTGTTTTCCAACTTTAAACACAACTTCGGACAAATATACCGAAAGAGAAATCAACATTGGGACAAAGATTTAATTTTCCAGCTGAAATTTTACGTACATTATTCGGTTTAAAAACAATTTCTTAAGAACAACAAAACAAAAATATATTGCAAACCCAATTCGTATTTTAGTAGGCTCGAAAAGTATTTCCTAAAAATTACCATGGCTAAGTACGTCGCAATCTACGTTACCTACTCTATTTTTAAGTTTTTAATTTTTTTTTTATAAATTAAGTTTGGTACTGAAAAACTGTCGGGAAGGTCAAAGGGCAAGGAAACACTGGCAAAAACAAAGACTTTGTCCCAAATGTACCGTGTTATCAACCGTGATATCTTTTATGGCATAAACGAGTCAAAAGACGACGCAAAAATCAAGTCAAGATCTAGTTACTTTTTTGTTAGATTAATAAAAAAAATCTTGCCCCTTCAATCCCCTCACAAAATCAAACTATGTTGGTGCTAATTATATAGATACTTAGGTATTTTTGGAGTCAACGACTGCCGAATATACGACGTTGTCGAACTGACTGCTTCCTGAGGTGCAATATTAAATATATTCAATTTTAAAGAAAGCCTGTTTGGGTATACAATTCAACAGCAGAAAGATATCACACTCCCCGTCATAAAGGACGCTTTTGAGCAATAAAGATAGGGGAAGCTAACTCCTCTTCAAAATACCAACATATTTGACTTGGTTCGATTGTAGCAGAAGGGCTCCGCTAAGTCCATTCGTACCTTCACAAGTTCTCCAATTCTTCAAAAACATTCCAACCTAGTCGCTTCAAATTGCAAAGTGATATTCTTTCGTACGAGGAAAACCACTTTTAAACACCGCGGGTTCAACGAAAACTGAAATATTTACCAACCAAAAGCACGCGATGCACGTAAAGGTTGTCAGTCATGTCATAAACGCTAACAAATTGCTCATAAACCGTCATTTTCCTGTTGCCCATACCGAGTGCTCGTAAAGAAGGCACACCTCATTAATAAAGGTGCAACACCGTTGACTTGTATCCTTAAACTGCCACCCCCATCAGGTTACTCTCTGTAAATTGACACCCAACTCAAAAGGTTAAATTTCCCTCAAATACCCAAGACGTCAACTTCAAGAAAAACATTTCAATACATTGCGACTACGTCAATTAAAATTAATGATAGTTCTGGGCGAAATTTGAATACATCGGGTTTCATCATTATTCTGACGTTTTCGAGTGCCATCCTGTCAGTACATTCCATCCATCTATCCGAGACCCTTCCGAGGATGGAAATTGAATTACGTACCTTAATTATTTCCATTGCTATTCCTATTCAGTTGCCAAAGTTTACGTTTAAGGCATCTATTTCTTACATTACGTAAATTTCGCAAACAATTTTGCTTCCTCTATCCGTTTTTCTGTATGTCATAGGGAGAAACCAAAAAAATTGAGCTCACGCGGAATTCCCTTGTTGTTTGAAAGAAGGTATACGGGTATACGGGTAGACGGGTATACTTACTCTCGTAGAGTTTTCCATTTGGCGTGGAAGGTGAGTTTTCGTTGCCAACGAAGGAGCAAATTCACAAAACCATAACTTGAAAAGTGTACCATAAAATTTGGGTCGTAAATTTTATTGTTTACAACCGTACGACTGTGATCTAGCGAGACTCGTCGAGTTATACGTGTAAAAAGCTTACATTTCCACACTATTCCTTTTTGGATGTTCCCCTCTAGTGCCGTTTTGTTGGGGAGGATTGGGGGTTCTGCAATTGTTATGCATCATCTCTCTGGAGTGTATTGTTGTGGTCCTCGGATGAGGGTTGTGGTTTGGTCTGGCAATTGCAGGAATTGCATTTGGTAATTTCAATTTGACATGGTATTCCCCTAGGAGTTGTTTATTCGAGGGAATTGGCTTTAAAGTTTTTCGAATGTGGGCACCACCGAGCACCGAGGAAGAAGTGTTCTGCGTCGGAAAAAAATGGAATAAACTGGTTGAATAGAAACGCGTCACAAACGTTTTATAGAATCGATTTTTTTTATATTGTTGATGCTCTGGGTTGACTCATTGCTTCACCCGCATTTCTTGAGCCCTTCCATTCCATACTCCTAGAGAATAGAAATTATGTGTCTCCTGTTCCATTTCGAGCACGAAAATCAGGTTATTTCCATTTCAGTTGGTGTTTTCTCATGCCGCCAATGGTGCAAGTGACGGGTGTGGGGCACGAACAAAAAGGACATTTATTTTTCTCCGCTCTTTATGATGATTAAAGATTTTAAAATCTGTTTATGACAGGAGAATTCGCAGCATGTACTGCACATTGCACGCACAGCAGAGCGCGCTGGCGGCCAACTTTTGTGCGCCGTCACCTGCAACAAAACAGTGAAGATTAATCAAAAGTCATTTAGTATTGCATAGTTGCTGGCGTTGTGAATAAATCGGTGAACGAATTGCCGCACAGTGGGGTGGTGAGTAGAATAATAGGCATTTTATATTTTTTTTGTGATCTGCTGCATTTTGTAACAACATGTGAAATATGAATAAAAACTGATGGTATGCGCGTTGGTGCGGAATATAAATGGTGTTTTTGACAGGATTAATTGTATGACACTAGCATGGGGTGGAAATGATTTAAATAGATTGACTTTTCAGGGATTCTGAGGGGAAGAAAAATTTCCTCCCATATTTGCATTGCGCAAAGTTGCAAAAATGTCTATCACTAAACATTTTCTGTGCATTGTAAAAGCTTTTTAAATTTGGCAATGAACATTTTTTTTAGTGGTCGGTTTAAAGGATTCATTTAACTTAACTTAACTTGCAGATAAATACAGTAGTACCTACCACGAAAATAAAAATTAGTCCAAATGATACCTTTTAGTCCTTAAGGAGGTCTTAACTGTTTCAACTTTTTTTTTAATACAGCATAAGCTGAGTTAGGCAATTAGCTTATCCATTTGTAGCCAAAAATAAACGTTGTTATAACCGCATTGTAAGGGTACCCACCCTTGAGCCCTTGAAATATTTAGAGAAAGGAAGACGCAATCTACAGAACGAAGCCGAAAGATGGTACCTATAACAAATGCGGAGGTTGCTGCAATTATCACTTGAATAATTTGACTCTCTCGTATAACCCGTCGTACACGTTCGATAAGGTGCTACAATTTGTTCGAATAATTTATTGGCACAGCATGTACTTGTAACTTGTGCATGTAGAACAACCGCATTCAAATTACAAACAAAGCGTTCACTTGAAAGCAACCCATGTTCAATCGATTCCAAGGTATATTTTGACTTTGCGCCGTGAAACCTTGTCCGAAATGTCAATATTTCTACTGCGCGCACTTACAACACTCTTATCGTGTCCCAATGAACACGCCTCTATTAACACAACCACCCACGACACTATCATAACACTTATTGGCAATCAATAACAATTCTCTGCGATAATTCGCAATGGCATTTAGCCGAGACAAGGATCTCGAACAACATGTATAACTGACCCTACACAAATAGTACAGACAGGTTCTCTCCTCCCCATTGTGTCTGCCTGGGTTTACCCCCAGGTGGGCCATAAACAAAACGTATAAATTAATTTTTGGTCCCAATCCCAATATCCTTACACCACGCAATAACTCATAGAGTGGTTGAGAGCAAAATGATTTAGTGGCCTGGAATTGGAAGAAGTAGTAGCAGCAACAGCGGCAACATCTGGACAAGCACAGCGATCAGCATGTAGTGTAATATAAAATTGCCCACCTGGGCTACATGCGCCAGCAACTTTATGATTTCAATCAGAAAATTTATGCGAACTTTTTCTCTTTGTTGTTTATTGGCGCTAGGGACAGAAAATTTGAATTCAAACCATAAATGAGCTCTGACCCATTATAAGTGGACACTGCCAATCCATTGCCCGCTGGCTGATTCACTTTTGTGTTTTTCTTGTGGCACATGCTTGTACCTAGTGCGCGTATCCCCTTATGGTGGTGCGTGCTTGTGGGGGTAGCTTTTAAGGAAGTATTAAGCCTAAGCCGACACGTCCGTGCACTGTGTGCGCATGTTGATTAATCGTGGTAGTAATTGAGTTGTAATAAGAACAAATTAGGATTTCATAAATCACAGCCAATTAATATTGTTGTCAGTGCACACGCCATGGGAGGCAGAAAATATCGACCACACAGGCGTTAGACCTTAGACGTTGCTGTGGGGGGGTTGTTTGGGTGTGCCACTATTTGTGTCTGTGGATTCTTGGGTTCATTGTTATTTAGGAGTTGGATTGGAAACTACCACAGTCGTTCCAGTAATGGATAACTAATAGGTTTCATCTATTCAATTCCCGTACAAATTAGGGGGTTATTGGCAATGGTAAGTGGCATTTTTTTAAGGTGTTGGGTAGTTACGAAACGAATGTTTCATAATTCCAAATTCGAATATTTAAGACACACACCAAATATACCAATTAAATCTTAAATGTTTGCAAACTTTCAGGCTCTGTTGGCCATTGGTGGCCCGAGATAGTTTTATTTTACATTTTTTGTCTATGTAGGTAGTTACTACCTACTTTAATTGGCTTTCATCAGATAGATTACCAAGGGGGCTATTAAATTCGAATTAGAAAGGAGACGCCACTTACAGATTAGTCAGATTTCAGATGACTACCTACTTAGTCGCTAAAATGGAATGCTGGCATTTTTTAGGTGGGATTTTGTTTGGAACCACGTTAATCCTAAATGGAGTTGGTACCCAAGTTTGCATTCCATTAGCAATCAAAAAGACGATCAAGAACTATGTTTGCAGACAGTCGCAATAATTCTACATTAGGTACTTATACTATTTAGGTTTTTTAGAGGACATAGACTAATCTGTATGGAACAGTTGTGGACATATTTCCATTCCCTTTGCACATAAAATGTTGATGTAAATAGTCATTTTGTTACATATGGCCTTCAAAAACCAACCTAACACTTGTTAGAAACTGGTAAAGGTAAAACCAATTCAAATAAAGATCTGATCCCAAAAATGAACTCCTCCACAACAAATTACCCAGCCTTATCCAGACTTTGCATTGCAAATTAAATGCAAATACCCACCTACCAAGTGAAACAATAGAAAACAATTCAGTAGCTCAGTATAAATGCAAAAAAGCTGAAAAACATATCTGGCCAATAAAAATCAGCACAGCACAGCCAGATAAAGAGCGAACATTCCCTTTAGCAGTTCCACCCAAAAAAATAGCATCTGCTCCAAGGTGAAATTCCAAATTTTCCATGCACAGTATATACCCAGTTACAAAACACAAAAGAAAAACTGAGCAAGATTTATTCACAACGGTGGAAAAATTGCATAAACAAAACAGCAAATAGGTTTAGCTAAAACAATATCCAAGGATTACACAAAAGGTGCTGTGTCCTGTACACAGACAAAAAAAAAAAAACAACAGCGATGGCAAAAAAGCCATCGTAACCCCATTTGGTCTATCGCTGAGGAGACACATATCCTTTACGCTTTTGCCTTCCGTTGTCAGCAATATGTGTGTGTGTGTTTGATAGAAGCGTTTATTTCTCACTGCGTTTGACGTCGGGAAATAAAGCTGTTCACGCCCGCCATGCGCCTGATGGAGCGTTTCAAAGTCTGCTGCAGTCATTATAATTCATCACCGACACAGACGAGCAATTTACAAAAGTTGTTTCCGTTTTTGTTTTCTTTTTGCAATATACAGCATGCAAGTGGAAAAAAAAAAGTAAATACACAATAGAATAGCCATGGGATCAATTTTTATATCAGGCTCTCTCAATTCAATTTGAAAGGATAATAGGATAACGAAAATGAAATTGATTGAAATAAAGAAGTGCATTTGCAATTGGAATATTTGTAAAAACAAACAGTTTTAGTTTATTTATTGAAAAATATCAATAATTGGTTAGTTTGCAACACGTTCTGATTTAATGTGTTTTGTTTAGCGTTTTGTTTAGCGTTTTGTTTGTATGCTCACACTTGCGGCATGTGGTAAATTATTTGCCTAAAGAGATAGAATTCAACCAAATGTGGCTGTCAATAGCATAAGCGAACAAAAAGCAGTGGCGAACAATCATTTAAATAACAATTATTCATCGTGTAGCCATTCATTCATTCACTAGGACGGTATGTGTCTTTTAAAATATTTTAATGATTTGTTAAGGTCCTTTAAGTCAACTCTATGAAGACACAGCTTGCGTGGTAAATATCTCAAATATCGGTAAGCCAAATCAAGGCAGCCAGGCAAATATTTCGGGGGGATATAACTTTAAAAAATAATTTTTTGTTGTCAAGGTTGGAAGCGATTGACTGAAATAAAATAATCTTAAATTTAAAATTAAATTTGTTTGATTAACTAGTAATTACAGCAAATGTGAATAGCTTTAAGATTTAGGAATTATAAAGGGTTTTCCAATGAGAGGTGTTATTGTGAATGACCCGCTATTTCGGTAGCTGTCACTTTTAAAGCTTTTATTCTTTGACATTTGACAAGTAGAAACTACGTCATTACTAAAAATGGAACGATACACGCTTCAACAACGCATTGAAATTATTGAAACTCACTAACTGAAAATCTTGCAGTTCGCAAAAATAAACCATTTTTTGGTCGTCGTTAAGCACCTTGTCGGACCGCAATACAGAATTTGGTGGAAAAATTCGAGCTGTTGGGACAAGTTTGTGATGTGAAGAATAAAACCCGTGCACGTTGCTCAAGAACAACTGAGAATATTGCTGCTGTAGCCCAAAGTGTTGAAGAAAATCCAGGTTTGTCCATTCCTCGTCGTTCTTCGGAGTTGGGCATTCCACAAACGTCATTACACCGTATTATGCATAAAGACTTGGGTCTTAAGGCTTATAGACTTCAGTCAACACAAGAACTCAAGCCGGCCGCTCATCAACAACTTCGTGTCTTTGCTGATTGGGTCCTTGAAATGCATGACCGTGTTATCTCTCCATGAAGTGATCACAATTGGCCACCGAGATCTTGTAATTTAACATCTTGCGACTTCTTCCTTTGGGGCCACGTGAAAGATAAGGTCTACGCCAATAGCCCAGCGTCGATTCAAGACCTCAAAGATAAAATTCGTGAGGCTATCGAGGACATAGGGCAGCCACTTTGCGATTTGGTTATGGAAAATTTCATGAAAAGGATATGGTCCTGTATGCGTGCTCGTGTTGGCCATTTGGCTGATGTTGTCTTTCATTATTAACGGCATACCTTCCTCTTTATTATGAAATAAACATCCGATCATTTATCTCAAAAAATGGCATTTTTCTTTGAATACCAAAATAACACCTCTTATTGGAAAACCCTTTATTATAAAACCAAATTTAGTCGCCTGGACTTCTTAGCTGCAAATACACCAATTATTTTGTCAGTATTTATTTCTACCTCCCGATGAGTTGACAATGTTGACATTAAGGCTAAACCAGTAAGTCGATTTTCACCGGTCGAGTTTCTTAAAAAAGTTTTTAGGCGTTTCATCCTCGAAAACGTTCTTTCTGGTGTACATGTCGATACTGATACTGGTAAAAGTCGATGTATGTTAGGAAAAAAATATTTACTGCAGTCTCCCAATGCTGTCATGGCGTTCAGTGAACGCAGTCCCTCGGGTTATTCATGACATCTTGTCTTGTAGATTTTAAACAACTTTTTTTTTGCGCAATCCTTTCAGACAGCCGAAGACAAACTGTTCAAATATTTAGAGCGACCCAACTAAACCTCGACATTAACTTTCCAAAGCATCACACCTTTGAACGTAGTCCTGCTATTGCCAACCCTTCTGTCAATTTATTACATTTTCTCACTATCTCCGGCAGCCGAGAATGGAATTCATCAGCTAGTCCCCCATTAATTCCAAAGTCCTTTACGCCCATCCCAATCTAATCAGAGATACTGTCCGTCTACGGCAGGCACAAACTTTACTACTCAATCATTGTGCATTTTAAAAATGTACATTTATTATCAACCACTAGAACCAGCTTAATCTAATATTTATTACAATTTTGGGTCACAGAAAGTTTATAAGCCTTCCGGACCCCTCCCATCAAAGCTGCTAATCATAATATATTCAGCTACATAAAATGATACCAGATGTGACACTGTTCCTTATTAATTGTCCCCCGTTCCCGGAACTATTAGAAAAGGGACATATTCATTATCCTTCCCTCTGCCAGCTTATCATTTTTAGACAATCCGACACACTTGCGTTGAGCACACATACGAAGTCTTCTCGCACATATGCCACACTTAACTGTGTGCTCCGCCCGAGCATAGATCCTATTCATTAGGCATGTAAACAATGGCTGCTTTCCTGTCGCAAATGATGCCGTTCCATCCCACAGTCATAAATGGATGCTTCCCCAATTAAATGGTCTATAATTCGAGCAATGGTATGGTAATAATATTTAAATTAGATAAAGTTACCCCATTAAGTTAACGCACACGAATGCTGGGAGGAATTGCTTTAAAGACGAAGGAGCTGCTGTGTGTGACATATCCGTACTAACCTACATGCGAAAAATTAGAGCGATGATGTAGTCTAATTGGATCGTATTTTGAAAGCAATGAGCCGGTAAACGGAAGACGGTGACGAAGGAGCTCTTTTCAACTTTTAATGAACACCCCTTATCATCGTCGGGGTATCATGTCTCGCACTTGGTTACATAAATAGTAAACACTATCGACGTGACTCAGCAGCATGTTTAAATATCCTTTGTGTCCTTAATTGGAGTTTTAATTGCAGTAACTCTGTCCTTATTATGACGGGGAAATATTATTTTTTGTTAAATTTTTTAAGAAAAATTAATTACTCACTGCAGCAGGAACAGCCGAGACAGAGACAGAGAGAAAGATAGAGCGAGAGAGTTACAAACAACAAATTAATGTTCCGTTGCTTCCTTCGTTTCAGATAAATGGTGGTAGCTTAGCTGAACAAGCTGGTCTATTGCCAGGCGATGCTGTCATTAAAATTAACGACTTCGATGTCTTCAATCTGCGACACAAAGATGCTCAGGATCTGGTCGTCAGGTCTGGCAACAATTTCGTCGTCACAGTCCAGAGGTATACATACAATGAATATTTAATTGATGGTGTAAGTAATACCCAACATTGCGCTCTTATAATTATAGGGGAGGTCTGACATGGCGTCCAGCCGTTACCCCAACTGGTCAAGTGCCATCACCCAACCAACATTCACATCATATTCCAACAGTGACGAAAACTTCTCTATCTCACCAACCCCAAGAGGTTCATCATATTGGCAGTGGATACAATAACTCTGCTCGCCCCTTCAACTCGGTAAAGATGGAGTATTTCTTTTTCTTGTTTTACAAATGGACCGCAATCATCGAGATTGAGAGAAGATATTATGAAGTTTTTTTTTTCACTTTCCTGATGGTGGTGAGCTACCGGCATCATCATCATCATTACCGTCATTATTCTTTCATTGCACTCTGGCGGATCCTTGAGGAAAACAAGAATGAGAAAGAGATTTCTTTGCGGTGGAATAACGCACAACGATTTACGTTTTTTTTTTCTTTATATTTAGGTTAATGGAAACGATGGTCAAGTGAAGAGCATTGTCAATAAGCAGTACAATACCCCAGTTGGCATTTACAGTGATGAAACTATTGCGGAAACCCTTTCGGCTCAGGCTGAGGTTCTTGCTGGCGGTGTTCTTGGGTAGGTATACAACACGCAGAAATGTACACTAGAGGAAATGATAGATGCTCCGGTGGAAACAGAATCAGGATACGGCGGTGTGGAGATAATTCGAAGGAAGTTGTTGTATATTTTGAATGTTTCTTATTTGATGCGATTTTACTTCCACAAGGATATTCGTAGAGGAAGCGACAGAAGGATTGAATTGTGGCGTATCCGGTTTTTTGAGTTGTAGTTGGAGGTAGCATTAGAAGAACTGGGAGATCTTGGATGAGGGCAGGTATTAGTCTCGATTTTGTATGTATTGCCAGTGTTGCTTCTTGTTGCTGAGTGGATTCAGTACAGCGACCAAGAAATTTTTACTAAATACTGCGTATACGAAATAGTACTAGCATTTATTTGGCGTGGACCAGGAGGGAAATGAAAATGTTACGTATACGCCCTGTTTACCCAGTTCTTGCATGAAAAAAATAAACAGCAATTTTACGACAACTTGAAGGTACAGAGAAACTTCTTTAATGCTTCAAGGGCAGAGAGTATGTGCAAGAGGTATCCTAACATGATAGGGAAGTTCTTGATTCGTCCTCGATTTATGTCGCTTCGTGAATCAAGTTCGCCATTCATTTATTTCTTAAATTCATTTATTTGCAAATTTTTTCGTAAGCAGATGCTTCCATATAGAGAGCTATGGCGCTATCAAAAATAAGCATTTCCTTACAAAATATGGAAGGCACTTTATCCGTTGAATAGTGGAAATCGCCGGGCTTAGATCCTGAACTGATGCTGCACGCATTCCAATTATTTTAACGAATTCAAATAAAACTAAAGTGTTTTTCATATAGCTTATTCAATGAGATAGTAAGCTATTTCTTAATACGCTTTAAAGCACCGGCAGCCGGTTGCACAATGCACCGCCCGCGAACGTATCGGCGTTTAGATCGTGTTTTCCTGTGGTCACAAATGGTATTACTCAGCTGGCTTCACTATTGACAGTGATGGTCTTGTTAATCGCTCTATATAGTTAACTCACTAAGGTCCACATAAGTTGTCGATCGGCTTTACCAGAAAGTTCGCTTAAAAAAGCTGTTGATCGCATAGTTAAGCAAATCACCACTGCCTAACCCCAATTTATTTTATTCTTGGTAACCACAGCTCAGCTCAGATTTTCAGCAAATTAGACCTCGAGTAAATGTTGAAGCTTAAAAACAAAAATTAAAACAATTCCGTACACTGGAAAACGGAGAATTTAAAAACGCATATCTTTAAAAACCGTAATAAGAACACTGCCAATAATATTCTATTTCTACCCAGTTTCTGCGTTTCGTTGCGTATGCTATTAGCATTGGTTTAAAAAAAAAATCAAGTAAATAAAACCTAAAAATATGGAATATTGCACTCGGCCTTGAAATGTTTTTCTGGAGGAAGAAAATACAAGCAATAAAGGAACTCTTACTCTATTTGCATATATTTAGTTTTTAGTATGGTTTCACAATTGCTTTACTGAGGAACTCACCTAGTTAAACATGGTGAACGTGTACCAGTGAGATGTAACCCGTAACCTTTGTGATGGAAAACGAGGGAGAGAAAGAGCATTTGTGGTCGAGTTCTCCTCTTGAAAAGGTTCCTCCTTCCTCCATAGCAATTTCAAAATACAAGGTTACGAGGCTACCTATTTACTCTATAAACAAATATGCACCCGAAAATTATTCTGTTTTAGTTTTACTTCCATATGTTGGTTTGATTTTTGAGTTTTATAGCGGTATACACACTTACATGTTTTTTAATTAAAAATGTTGGCTGAAGATAATAGTTTAATACCATAATCTTCATAGCTAAACATGTTGAAGAATCGACCATGGGGCTTCTGTAAATCGATGGATTTAACCTTCACAAATGCGTAACAAAAGCTAGGTAGGGTTGAAGTATATTCAAGCCACATGAATCTAGGTTATTTTCCCTACTAGCTGAGCCAATTTGATCTTCTTATGAAGCCTGAGAGCCTTTGATCTGTTTATTAAATCTTTAAAGGAGAAGGCTTCGGTTTTATTGAGGAGAGAGCCGGTCAAATGAAAGAATGTGTGACATGTAAAAGCAACCTTCTCAGTTCGTTGCTAAAATTCAACTGCCATTTTCCAAATCAGGAAGAAAAGTCCAATGAAGTGTGTGAGGTGTCAGGTCGACATTCAGCGTTACACTTGTCACACGTTCGGTGAAAATTTAGATGTTCGCACGGTGAATGCAAGCGAAGAACTCTCGCCTACCTATGGCACAACATTTCTAACACCACAAGTGGGAAAACATTTCCTCCTGCTCCATTTTTAGCAATGGTTGAATTTAAATCAGTAGAGTGGTCTTAATACATTTTAACTTTTCGACTGAAATAAATATAACTTATGTTTCAAAATTACCCTTTTTTATGGTTCACCACTCTCATGTGAACCCTTCTTAAATTTTGATTCGTTGTCAATTCTTGGAATTTATTTAATATTTAACAAGTAATTACAATTATCATGGTAACTAATCCCTCTTAAATATAATTTAATAGCTTTAGATCTCAGCGATGAATTTCGAGAAAATGCTTTCTAATATCTGTATCCTTCATGACACAATATAGTAATATGACTGCATAATCAAATTAATTTCAAAAACGTGTCTACAAATCTCTGGCATTTCACTGTAATGTAATTATACCGAACAAGAGTTGGTGTTAGTTGGCGTGGTTACAAGCACGACATGAATGGAATGAGTGTGGCACTTATATTATGTCTAGAGGGAAGGACAAAATGGGCTTGTTTTTTACGCCGAAACAACTGGAAGATGGTAATGGAAAAGCATACACGTATAAAATGGTACTAAAAACAAAAACACGGAGACAAATAGAAGAGACGTGTAGACACAATTTTCTCTATCCTTATTTCCTTAATTGTGGTCTAGCCAAATTGAGTAGCTAAAAGGGGTAAAAACAGTTTACTTTTTCTTATATATCGTATTTCACTCGGAAAATGTGTGTCTTTGCATAGTTAGTAAAAATTAAAACTATTATCGAATACGCGAGTTCGTTTTACTTATAAATGTGTGTATGTTTTGAGAGGAGGTGGAGGATTTCGGTCCTGTAAGTAATGAGTTGAACGAACGTCTAAATTTACTGAATTTTGCTAGTGAATTCTAAATTGCATTTATTGTTGTTCAGAGTAGTTCACAAAAAAGGATACACAACTTATTATGTAGGTACATATTTACGGACGTTAGTTTTTTTTTGTAATTACAGCTGACTAATTTTTTGTGTTATAAAATAAAGGACTTTTGTAAGATAATCGTACATAATTGAAAAACAAAAACAACAACGCCTTTCTGTAAGTTGTCCTCTATTCCCCACTTTGTAGTCACTGATGTTTTCTTTATCCGAATCGGAGGGTAGGCCAAATTCCCAATTATAATTTAAAAGATAATAACTTTTTCCACCTGTTAAAGACATTAAGAATTTTTAAATTATTACCCAAATATTTAGACCTATTTGCTGATACTACTCATAGCTATTTCAGTTGTACTTAAATATATTATGGACTACGATTCCTATGTCATAAGTTGTCACATAAGATCTTAAGTGGAACTAAAATCGCTATGTATCAGCAAACGGGCCTGAGAGGTCCACAAAAAACCTACGATAAGAATTTATACTCTCTTTCATTTGTCTATTCACATGGCATGGGGTTGTGCAAGGTTTCTCTGTTGCATCTACAGAATCTCACTGCTTATTGTCATCCTCCCATTCACACTCCCATGATCCCTAAATCTGTTCACAGAAAAGCTATTGGAAGGAGCATGTGAATGTACGTAGCGCATATTTGAGCTTGAGTCTATTTGATGTCTGGTGGAATTATTTTCGTCTGGAGAGCATCTATCTGTATTCCCCAATCTTCTATCTGAAATGATAGGGGACCAAGACTTAAATACTCCTTATGCAAATGTACCTCATATTTTAATATCTCTTTTTTATTTCCACAGAATCAACTTCAAGAAGAACGAGAAACAATACTCAGGCGACAAGTCTGAGGTATTGAAATTCTTACACGAAGAAGAGTCCGGTGATCCCCATGAGCCAGGTAATCGAAATGACATACTCGAGCACTGTTATGAATTGGCAAAGATTTTATATGTGATAAACGACAATGTTAACCCCTTCACTGTTGACCAGTTGTTGGATTGAAAATCCTGCGGAAGAGACAGTCTTTTGTTGATACTATTTTGTGTGCATGCACTGTAACATTACAAAGATGAAATATGTAGAAGGAGTTATGTACGAGTATTTGGGTTTAAAGTGAAGAATTGTCTGAGTTCAAGTTGGGACATTACGTAAAATTATTGGCCTAGTGCCCAGAATTTTATTTTTTAAAAACACATTGACAAGACCTTGAAAGAAGTTTGATTAAAATTGTTTAGTCATCTTAAGGACCATTTTTTTTCACCGATGAATCTATTGCTGCAGACGCTTGAACGGACTTATTGGCATACGTGCTATTAATTCTCTTCATAAGAACTCATAGTAGTCTTTGCATGGATTGGAGATAAAGGTACACTTACTTCTCTTTGAAATTCCGTGCCACGTGTCTCGTGCATATGTGGCGGAAGAATGTAAAAATTGTTTGGTTAAGACACCGCAATAATCCACCAACTAAGGATCGTCGCTTACGCAGAAAATTCTTGAGTGTGGCGGTCATCTACAAAACCAACACAGTTTAAACTTCATTTATCCTTTTCGCAGTACAGTCCACGACGGGTATAGGAAACACTTCGCGTATTAGAAACGCATGTGGAAACAGCTTAGAGTTTGTTTCTTGTGGAAGTCTTCGCATATAAGAACACCTCGGATGTAAGAAACAGTTTTTTTGGTATTTTAGAGGTTTTTTATATCCGTTGTGAACTGTATTCTGCAGCATATCGCTAGAGTTACGATATTTGATCTATTCCTCAGTTTTTTATAAGAAAGCTTCTTCACTAGTCTCGTGAGAGTAGGACTTTCAAGTTTACTTTCAGATAACTTACAAAAAACTATCATAACATGTTCATCTTTGACAAACAGACCTTTCTGATTAAATTGCCAAACAAAAAACGCCCTTTTTAACAACAGTTTCAACTAAATTCTATGTGACTGTTTCTTGTGTCTAATTTCTTGTTTATTCTCGTGTGTTTTTCTTCCTACACCAATATATGTTCACAAAAACAGCTCAACAGCAACACCACCACAATCCACCACAAATAATCAACAACCACATCCCAAGTCAGATTCAGAACCAGTCAAATGCTACTCGGCATGTGAGTGCCCCAATCGATCGTCCAAAACCCCCAAGCACTGGCGGACTACCATCTGGACAGAACATTTGCACAGAATGTGAACGTCTCATTGTGTAAGTGTTGTCAAACATACACCACACTGTGTGTATACACTTTATCCTTAAAGTTATCCCCCACTGTACCTGTACCCACTAACACAAAACAGCACACCCACACTCCCCTCACTTTTCTTGAATGCGTGTATGTTACTATCTGTGATCCTGTACTCTAATCCAGTTGAAATTAATTAAGAAAGTTAAAAGGTTGTTAATCAAATGCAAAAAAAAAACAATAAAAACTTTAAAGAGCCCCGAAGTCCGGCGAACTTCTACTGGACTCACAGCCACGCCATCGGCGGACAGCGTCCGTCGCGACCTGTAACACCATCAGCGAAATCACAGGATGAACGTATCGGCACCCCATTGCAGCAGAACACTCTGGCTCCGGGTGCCTCGCACCGGCCCAGCCTCCCAGCACACCACCCAGAGTCCAGAGGTGATGCCGACGAGCAGCCAGCCCCAGCAACACCAACCGTTGATCCCAGGTTGATTATAATGCCCGTTTGTCCAGCACTACAGTCGCCCGAATACAAAGCGGAATTGGATGCAGCTGCTGCTGCTGCATCGGTAGCGCCTAGTGAACGGCCGCCATCGACCACACTGCCACATTGTGGCATTTGTGGCGTAGGAATTGTGTAAGAAATATAACTTATGAATGCGTTGTTTTTATTGTTCCTGCTGTTGCAGCTAAAGTGGATCCCTTTTTATTTTTATTTAAAAAAATAAATAAATGAGAGAGTGTGTGTGTGCTAGATTTCCTTCAATCCCTCTTCCTGTTTTGTGGTTGTATTTACATGCACATTTATAATAATTGAAATTTCTGTACAATAGTGGTGTTTTCGTCCGCATCAAGGATAAGAACCTCCACGTCGAGTGCTTCAAGTGCGCCACGTGTGGCTCTTCGTTGAAAAATCAAGGATACTACAATTTCAACAACAAGCTCTATTGTGATATCCATGCTAGGATGGCTGCTCTGCAGCAACCACCCAACGGAACCGATGGATATGTGCCCGTACCAATCAAGCCGTAAGTAGAGAGCAAGTTTTTTTTTTGTTGACTGAAATTTTCTGATTTAGCACATAATGGGTATTGTTTGAACTTCTATAACGAAAATCAGTAGCTTGTGTCGAAAGAGTAATTCAGGAGGTCCAGGTTCCCAAATTCTCACACTCCCGTTGGAGGAATAAAAATACAAGTGCTTTTTGCACAAACAAGTATTGCCTGCTGAATTTATTTATTTTACGCTTTTCCTCATATGCATCGAAGGTATTATCGGAATCGAAGAAACGCAACCCTTGCCACTTGTCGACATTTGATACTTCTAACGCATCGCTTCGAAAATAGAACTACATTTCCTGGTCTCACTCATTGATGCATTCAAAAGAGCAGAGTGGGTGACACGACTACAAAGTTGCAAAAGATTGAAAGAATGCACGGTTTTCAGTTCAACCATTTGATGGTTCCAACAACTTTTTTACAAACTTTTGGCATAAATTCAATTGAAGTTTCTTTTACCTTACTGATTTTGCAGAAGTTGTAGTAGATCCAAAATTATTTTCTGATAGCGAACGGCTATGTTAAGAACTGTCCTCGGGATAATTACTACGAGCACGCAGGAGTCATGGAGAAGTTGACAAAATGACACAATTTATTTTATACCAGAGGTTTAACGTGGAACTTCTTCTTCTCTGAACAACTACGTAACTATAGCTTATATATCCTTCTGAATAGCCGGAGAGGTCTTTCGATTAAGATTCTGATGTTTGGCCCAGTATGAGGCAGCAAAGAAGTTATTAAATTACACTATCCTTTCACCAATCCACGAACCTCTTGACTGACTAGACTAACTAAATATTCTGCGAGGTGATGCAAATCCCCAAACTAAAAGTCGTAGTTCTTTCTAAATGCTGCCCAAAATAACCATGACCCTTGAAAGCATTCCAATAAACAATCCCAGTTGGTGGTACGTGCAAATTGCAACTTCGCCAACAGAGAAGGCACTTCTCCTTCTCCGTCTTTTCCTTATGACCCGAAACCCCAATCTATTTCGGTTACGGACAAGCCCTCCTTCTACAAGCCTTTAATTGTTTTTAAATCACTTTCGACTGCACCCAATTTAATTTTGATCTATTTTTTTTATTATTCCACTTTAGAAATGCCAAACTGAGTGCTACAACCATTTCCGCTGCTTTAAATAGCATCGGATACAATGGTGCTCCAACTAATGGAAACACCACCCCATCGTACTCTGCACCACCCAGCAATGTAAGTAGAACCTCCAATGTTGTATTTTAAAATCAGAGTGCATGCTAACATAGTTGATTAAGTAAATGTCCGTTTATGCAAGTGTGTGTTGTAAAAATAAAAATAAAAACAAAAGCCACGTGCACCTTGCTACTTGTAAAATGCATACAATGCAGGTGTGACGAATACACCCCAAAACCGTTTGACTGATGTGTATGTTGTTTGTGCTGTCTGTTTTTTTTTTAAGACTAACTATCTAAAAACGTAGATATGCTTCGACTCAATGTGCCTGCTTGAAGGACTCGAAGTAATAATCACTTGACTCTGTCTCTGTTGTGTGACAAGGAAAATACTTCAAATGCCAATCGAACACAATTTATTTGAAATGTGAATTCGCCACTTACCCCACTCCTAGACTAGAGTGCATTTCGTCTAACTAAAAAAGAAATACTCTTCTGAAAATAAAACTAAAAAGGATTAAAATAAACCCACAACATGAGAAAAGATTAAAAGAACATTTTCGCTGGCATGAAACTTAGATTTAAATTTAGCTCATCCCTATTTACCGAGCAATACTTGTGTAATGAGTCGCATTGCTCTGCAGATGCAACAACTCTGTTTCCTAGTGCAAATCAAAGGTGTGCATCTGTGCACACAATATGCATTTGTCGACACACCAACACACCTTTTCACCGTCGATTTGTATGCGAGCACCTATAAAAAATTGTCTTTCAAACTCCTAGATCCCAGAATGAGAACGAAAAATATCTGCGGTTTTCTAGTTCGACATTTCAACGCGTACGGATGGTGTCCGTGTAACCGGACACTAAATTTAATTTTTGTCATATAACGAATGAAAAGAAATTTCTTAAAGTGCTACTTGTAGTAACGAACAAAATATATAAAACATACAAAGTCAGTTACATAATCATACACCAAGTGTCCAAAAGGAATTTTCAAAGTTTGAGTGGCCGTAACTCCGACGCACGTTGATTGATTTCATTTTGGGGAAAGTTTGTGTGCCTTAAATGTGGGTATGGGAGTAGAATATCGTGAATGTAGTCAATGACCTTGACCTAATACGAACTTGGGTTCAAACGAAATTTTAATCGACTCACAGTGGTTGGTAAAAATAAAAAAAAAAAATATAACCTACGAGGGGAACTAAAATTAAAATAAAATTTGTAAGAAAAATTAACCGTCTCATTGAGTAATGTTGAAGTGGAGTATTTACATCAAGTTCGCATGTTACATTTACAAGAACCAAAAGTTCAAAATAATTGTGATATCTACCCCTCAATGAAAATAACGGAAATATTATAACCCTTTTGAAAGGATGTAAAAATCATGGAAGTGCAATTTTTAGTGAAAAACTACGACCCAAGATTTGTTGCTCTGATCTGATATGCCAAGGATGAATCATTATGTAGACATAGGTATATGTCGATATAGTTTGAAATCACGCCCATTATAACCAAGCTTCTGAAAGGCAGACAACTTAAATGCCAAATAATTTCGACAAAGAACATTTGGATGGAAGTGGTTAATTAGAAATTTTTTGTTAAGCACTTTCCAAAGCCGTAATTTTTTGTTTTTACAAAAACTGACGGGTGTAATATTATATGCTTTTTATATACTTGAAATTGAAGGTTGTGGTTCATAGTGTCCGTATGCATAGTGCACTGAAAATGCATCTAGGCTCGGTATTATACATCCACACTATGTGTGGTCATGAATCCAAACTATATATTTTTTTTCTAAGTAATATATCAAATATAATACATTTTTGTGCTATATAAATGGAAATATATTTGAAAAATCTGTAGGAACAGCGCGAATATAACTCCCTAATCTTCTTCTCTAATAACATAAAACTGCTCAAATTGTACTTCAATGAAATAATCACTCAATCTCAAGGCATTTCTTATTTATTATTCATTTAGGGTCTGAGAAATATATTATAAAATCGTGCTACCCAAAAGCCCATTTAAAACAAAAATAGGGTTCGATCTCAATGACTTTTAAAAATAATTTTTCCAGTCATTTGACCAACCTTCAAAATCTTATTAAAAAATTTCAAATATTTTTCCCGGAACTTCTTAAGCAAAAATATAAGACGAAATCCGGACAGTGTTGTCACATTTACCTGATGCCTGATTTATCTGAAACTGATTTAATAATTTTGCCTACTTTTAGCTTAGCTGTTTTAATATTACAACTTAAATTGTTAAGTAAATTAAAAACGAGACGTTCCTCCTCATGATTCATTTAACAATTTACAAAAACCTAAAGTTTTATCGCAAACCGTTTTCCGTTGGAATACAGAAAGCAAAGCGCCCTGAGTAAAACTTTATTTTTGCAATGAAAGGCTTAACCACAAACAGATAAAAAGTTAATTTCTCTGATGCCCAAAAATAACTCCATGGCAGCCTTTTTATTTTTATTAATTGATTTGTTTCGTCATCGTCATATTACAATTTATGAAACTTAAAAACGGAAAATATTGCAGTTAGGAAACCAGTATTATTATATGAAAGGTTTTGAATTGGCAAAGCTTGACGAAAAAATAAATAAAAATTCTATATTCTCAATATTAGCCGCAAGATTTCACAGAGAATCTTGACAGTTTTTTCCATAAAATCAGTAAAAGAGGTATTTTATGTGATTTGAAAATCGTTAAGCATTTTCAAGTAACTCTCAACCTCGCGCTGGTAGGAAACTACATTCTCCAAGGCGCTGTTAATTGTAATAACGCAGCAAAGACCTTTCTTTCGGTTGGTTGAAATTCGACTCCCCGAATTCTCAAAGACTTACCTGGAACTTCGCTTTGGTCACTTCGGGAAAATGCATTTGTCAGCATGGCCCGAAGTGTTTGCATTTTCTTAGTAGGGCGTGGCCAATTGAGCCATTGCGTCACGTAAGCGAATTATGATTCTGCTGTGGAAGTGTGTTATTTATGTTATTACAATTCTACTGTGAAACCATTTCACATGCAACCAAGCAGCTAGTCGCAACTCCTAAATATGCGTATTTGATGCATAACAGCATAACAGCGGGGTAAAATTAACTCTACTTTCACTATGGCTCAAAACAACAGAATCTACATAGATAAGTCTTTCTATGGACAGTGCGTTTTATCAGTCAACCGGCACTTTTTAAAAATTACCTTTCAACTCCAAGCGACAATCGGAGGCAAGTTCCGTATTTATTTTAAAGGATTTTCTCTCAGGCTTGTTTTATTAGAGACTCTTGCATGAGGTATAGCTTATGCGTTTGGAGTTGAATTCACTTTAAACATTTCACTAAACTCCACAAAATATATTTATTTCTAAGTTTTTCCATGATTATGAAAGTACCTACCTACATTTTAAATTAATAGATAAAAGATCAAACAAGTCTTTGAAATTATGAGCTTTGTCAATCCAATTAGTTGAAAGAACTTCGGCTTCGAATTGGCTTGCCCTATTTTTGTAAAATTCAAATTAAAACAAATGCTTAACGTCGATACAAAGAAAACAGATATACATAGACATTCACATCATGCAAACTACTTACCAAGCTCCGCCAACGAACTAACTAACACTTGTCAATTTTGTTTTTTTTTTTATTTTTTATTTTCTCTTCTGTATTAACCCCGTGTGCTGCATTTGCCTATTAAAATGTTATAAAAAAAAAACTTAGCAACAAACCGACATCACAAGCATCTCCGATCTGCCACTGCCACCTCCTCCATCACCAACACAACTCCAGCAATTCCAAATGCAAGATACATTCTACAACGGCAATCAAAACAACACTGCCACTAACAATCATTCGCGCACAAACAGTAGCCTATCGACAGCGTCATCGTCGTCCTTGTCATTGTCTCCCTACTCCTCGACAAATGGAATCAACAACAGCAGCTGCAGTCCGGTTAATACTGCCATCAACAGCATTGAAATTTCCTTAAATAATCACAACGGATACAATAATAACAATAACAAAAACACCAACAATTCATCATCCACTCTGTCATTAGACCGATTTGCATCACCGTCTGCATCGTCACCAGGCCATTCAAGACAACAGTCAGCATCGTCATCGACTGGAAGTGGTAACGCTACCGAATTTCAGTTGCCGCCACCTCCACCACCTCCACTACCACAGCCGTACAGCTCAGTACAACAACAACAACAACAACAACAACATCACCCAAACCCGATGACAATTAATCAAAGTGGCAAACAAAACGAAAACGATATGAACTCGAACAATCGATATGCAGCGCCCAGCAACAGCAATACGACGAACGGGAGCAGCTCACAAGCAAATGTATATAATAAATTTTTAAAAGAGTATTCAAACAAAATATTAAACAACAACAACAACAACAACACTGAACACTGTACAACAACAAGCTCCTCTGACGGGATTAATATTTATCAATTCCCCCAGGGTGTTGACAATGTCGCCGGTCAAGGATCAGACAGCATCGCAAGAGCTGATGATTCAACGTACGGCAGTATTAATCCGGCAGACTCACGCACCGGGCAGGGCAATGATCAGTTCCAATACGTAACTTTGCACGGTAACGTCATAAGAAGTGTTATTCCACCCGGTAAGGGGGTCTCGGTCAACTACAAGGTAAGTACACACAAGCCAACAATAATTAATCTGTTCCAAATTACAGTGTTTGCTCTGTTTAATGTTGTGATGCACATTATGCGACTACTTACACTAAAGTTAACTCTGTTGTGCTTTTGAATTTCGGAATTGCATTAAAAATGTATATCTTACTTCAATATCCAACAGGTGAATCAGGGTATCGCTCGACCATACGGTGCTCCGGCCCCAGCAGATGCTCCAAAGTCACCAACCTCATACCCACCACCATCCCAAGCAGGAGGCAACTGGGGACAACCTAAACCAGTCCAATACCAACAGCCAGCAAACAATCCGTATGCTACTTTGCCAAGGAGCAATGCTGCTCCCCAAGGAGGTATGTACCGACCAGTAGTGTCAATATTGAATTGGAATTGGATTAAATAGGTTTCGTGTTAAATTGGGAACTAAGTTTTATGGAAAGTGAATGAAATGTTGCTCCTTCGGGCTAAGAGAGAGAGAGTACTCGTATCTATTGCATTTTAGAAATGAACTTGTTTCTAGTTTATGACGTGCACACTGCACATCCCTTTAGAGAGTTCTGTTCGGCTTGTCAATAAGTACTCAATTTTGGGGGAATGCGTTTGCCAATGTAATAGTAACGCCGTGTCTATTGTCTTCGAGGATGGGAATTATTTTAGAAATCTCCTGAAGGTATGACTCTACCAGCAATAGTTAAAAGCACAGCAACATACTACATCTCTCAAGGAGAAGCTGTTGGCGATTGTATCAATTACAGGATCTCAACGTATAGATGAGGCTTTTTAACATTCAACTGACGAAGAGGAGACCTAACCTTCCTTTAGAACTATCGCTGAAACTGATTTTGGATATTTTCTCTGTCCGTCATATGCAGTGTGGACTTCAATGGGGTTCAAACCTGTGCTAGAAGCCACTCCAAAAAACAGATCATTGATTATGACACAAAATGCATTCACTTCGATTCTTGGCAGCTTTTCCGATATCTCTACCCATCTGTGATGTCAAAGTCCTACACTTCCCCTTCTGACACTTGTCCCTTTACAAAGATCGAAGCGACTGATTTAGACATTCCTCCTCAGGGAATGGCCATGTGACACAAGTTAAGTGAACCTACAAAAGGACAATCGACATATCTCTACCCAAGGTTTATATTAATTAAATTTCTTTGAAGAAAATTCCATGACAATGCCCAAGAAATAGACAACTACGCCAATCCCTCAGTTAAAAATGTAAGGTCGCAGCTACTCTCTCCAAGACGGCATTTGATTCACTTTCCCCAAACTCATTTGGCAAATCAAAAAAAAAAAACTTACCGCAGCTCACAGTTAAAACAAACAATATTCAATAAGACAATAGAATCACATGTCCTCAATAACAAGGACACAATACAACTAACATAAAAACAATTCAACATACCAAACAGAATAACATATCCAATCTGTAATATATGTTGTACATAGGGCGTCCTCACTCTTTATATGCAACACAATACAGAAAGCCCACCGGACCCAAAAATAATTTCTACCGAGGTATGCTATGTAAAAAAAGAAAACAATATCCACAAAACAAAAAAGACTCACAACCAACCAGAAATAATCAAAATAAAACCGAGGCTTTGTTTAATTGCTTGCTTTCGAGTAATATCACAACTATTCCCCACAACTTATCTCGGCTGGCGATGATTCGATTTTGCAGTAGCACACTACCACCACAGCGAATGTATAATCAATTTGTGAATCCGCACCAGTCATACCTACAAAAAAAATATTTACTTTTCCCTCTTCCTTGGTTTGTAGCAACAGTATAGTGGCAGTAGTATAAATTATCACACCTCCATTAATTGCTTTAGATCATTCATTAAATCATGTTATGTATATCGCAACGAGTTGCGAGCAGAATACCAATTTATATATGAAAAAAAATTCCAAAAATCAATACACAGAGAAGAAACGGACATTTTTCAATTATCGTCCTCCGCACTGCCCCTTTCTCAATTTCTTTATTCAGATCGAGCGTACATCCGTCAATATTGTTGATTTATTGAATTTGTTAAACAAATTACCGTTTTTCCGTTCATGCATCGCTGCGAGATGATGCCGATGATGAGGCTCTTGATTTCGCATTTTCTGTATCCTGTAGCTGTAGGTATATATTTTGTGTTTGCCTTGTGTTGCAGTTTATTGGCTTAACAATTAACGGAATTAATATGGATAAAAGTTGTATATACACTTTTTTTTTTTGAGCGCAAATTGATAAAAATGAATTATGTGTGCGGGGGTGAGTCCTTGCCGGGCTTTTTTAAAACTTGCTACGCCATTGATGCGGGAAATTATAATAAATCAGGAATTGTTGCTGTTTTGCATACTATATTGATTTTGTTACTGAATTGTTGCGGTGCTTATACCGCGTGAACAATAATAAGCACCATCTGGAGTTTCCCTTTAGAGCATCATTAAAAAATGTAATTTAAAAAAAAAAAAACACGAACAACAACATGACTACTATCGGGTGGTTATGGTTATGGTAATATGTTTAAGCGCATTAATTAGTAAATTAATATCTTCCCGCATTCGCATAACTCACTTGCCATATCATGAGGCACGCACTTTGTAAATGAATATTTTGTAATATTATTTTTAATTTGTATTAAGCTGATCATAAACGCGGTAGATGCACATTACCGCGTATTAATATTTCGGGTAATTTTTTGTTGTTTTTTTGTTTCAAAGTAATCCACTCAGTCATCGGTATAGGAATATTTGTTTTCGAAACTTGTCATTAAAGTGAAAATTGTCCCTTTTTAAAATAAATTTTTTAATAAGCAACAAGTAATGCAGCTATGTTATTTTAGACAGAGACAAGTGGACGGGAGCTACGAGTCCCATTTCCTTATTAAACAATTAATTTTTGGGCGATCCCCATTTTGGCCGGAAGTTAGACTCTGTTAGGTTAGAAGGGTAGTTTGCATTATATTCAATTTCACCCAGCGGGCCCATTGTGATTACAATTGGTGGGACATGAAACTAACAAAACCATTCAGATCTGTTTATGAATATTTATAGATCTGACAGAGGTATCGTTGTTTCAGTTGTTTCGACTCCCCTATGTGTCAATTGAAATTTAAATTTGAGATCATTTATTTTTCTTTCTCGTTTTCGATTTCACTACCGAATCAAGGACGTCGTCAATGGGAGCCACTCTACAACCGATTCTGTTTAGCAAACTCAAAATATCATATCCCTTTCTAAATAATTCACATTTCTTCCCTGAAGCCACTTATATGTCATTAATCATCCTCATCCACTAGTCGGGAAGAAAAATTCAATCACGTTAAATATTCAATGAAATAAATTACCCTCCTTATAAATATACCACAGGAGATCCTTAACAAAAAGAAGTCCACAACGAAAATACACATCATCATTGAAAAGTATAGTAAGCCCCAGAAAATTTGAATTTTGTCCCCTTTCTCTCATCATTGGTGGTCACGTCGTAAATGTGGCACACAAGGTTTGATACGTCCGAATGACATGTCTCTAGTCTCTACCATCGGAAGGCATATACACCACCATATATATCCATCTACTTTTTTCGTCTCTTTTATGGGTCACATCTCAACCTAAATATAGGTATTTTGAAATGCGGGCTTTTTATGAAGTAGTTTTCGGAATTCCATACCATGCTTATATGTATGTGTTATTTTTTTCGCCCAATTTTAATAAATTAAATTGAAAACTAAATGGGATGGCTTTGGGATTGGGACTGGATGTTTATGCGCTATATACAATATCAGAAAATGACACCGTTTCGGCAAAAATAAAAGACTTCAACATGAATTGGGTCAATTGAATGATGAGCTCTGGAAATTGGTCAGATAATACTTCTTGAATGGGATTTTAATCCCTTTGCTCCGGAATTGCACGATGTTCTGCACACGTGATGATGTCCTCTCGTAATCACAATAAATGAATAGCGTATGATGAGGCTAATTTATAGTGAATGGGAACTTTGTTAAAATTTCCCTCGTTACGGGTCCAATTCAAGGAAGTTCGGTGCACAAAATGTGTGTTTGTGGAGCAAGTTGTTGTTGCTGGGAGAATATAATAAGGGGACTTGGTTCGATGGAGGCATAATTCCAGGTTTGATGGGTATACCTATCTTGGTTAATATTTAAAAAGGGGACATTTAACTCGTTTTATGATTTCCTGTCTGTTCGTCTTGACTGTATTTTCAGTCAAACCATCATAAAGAATGTATAGTCCTTAATACTTTGTGTGGGTACATTTGATTTTTAAAATTAACGAGAATCAATTTTATCACAGTTTCAAACGACTAAATATATTTTGAAGATGTGTTATCTTTCAGATATTCGCAGGAAGTTGTACTGTGGGATCGACACTGTTTTTCCTGAGATTGAAACAAGAACTTGAAACCATTTATCAATTAAGTACCACAGCCACTACTGGGCTCCACTGAAAAGTTCACCAATTCATATTACAATTTTTTTTTATTACAATTACAATTACAATTTTGTTATATTGTCAATATTATTGAACTACATCATTTAAAGCAAATTTTTGCGGCCGATGTTTACCTGTTTGAACGCACTTAAACAATTGCAATTAAGACGACAACAAGTACCCATTTTTGTATAAGCAGTGTGACCGGCACTTATATCATTTTTAAAGGACACTTAGCTCGAGAACTTCCAGTCGTATTATTTTACAATTGTGCTTAAATGGAAAAGTAGAGATCACTAGGTGCGAGCCTCACCAAAGTACCAAAGTGACCCGTAATCTAATAATGGTTGGGAGAAGTTATTTTTTTGTACATATTGCAAGCCGTCAGTTTGACTATAGAATCCATTTCGGAATCCCAGCATAAGTCCCTATTTACTGTGATGATGAAGTAACATTGAGAAAATATCTCGTTAAGCGGTCAATTTCCATCAATTTTACCAGTCTTTTGTAGGAGACAACGGATCTGGTTGGATCAGCAAATAAACTCCGCAATGATTGATAAAAGCACGTCTTTTCTATTTTTCGACTGAATGAATTTACATTCTATAACAAAATATTATCCAAACGACGTCTTTCTTTCTTGAAAAATTCATATTTTCTTCAACAACAAGCTCAACTGTTGATGTCAAAAATGACACATCTTTAAAATACGAAGTATGTGGGTAACAAACAGGAAATGTGGTGGACTATTTTCTTTCTCAATATCTTGACGCTGCCATTCCTATGAGTAAATAAAAAAAAGCCTAGTGGAGGCTAAGTGGCCTTGCGAACAAAAGTTTGCCACTTTCAAGCGGAAGTAAAACAATAATAATACCATTCCCATATTATATGTTAAAAAACACCACACAATTTCTTCTTCTGTTGCCTGTATTAGTTCCACTTTCAATCAACAGCAAGTATATAGTTGCAAAAGTTGGAGCGAAATAAATATATCTTCAGGCATAAGCTAGAAAGAATTATCTTTGCAATTGCAAGGAATCAGTATAGGAGAATGAGTCATGAGTCCATGCCAAACTTAAAAATTATACCTTCCCAATTAATTTTTAGTTTCTACTTGTGTTAATTTAAGAGCCCTATATTTTTAACTAAAACCGACCTCCGATTGCCTCACACCCTAACTAATTCCATTCTTTTTAAATTGACCAGCAGGATACCAATATTACTAAAGAGTGGAGTTCGAACAAAACGTTCACAAAAGGATAAGTTCAAGAACAACAAAATAGAACCGTAAAACCTTATAACTCATTTAAGAAATATTTATTTTTCGTTACACACAAAGAAATGTAATTTGCTTACTTGTTCCTATTGATCCTACAATAAAAACTGAAATTTTCATTAAAATATAAAATTTGTATAAAAACGTATTACTCAAAACCAAACCTCTCAGGTACGTTATACACAAAAATATTAAAATATTTCAAATTTCTAATCCGACTAATTTTGCTCACACTGTTGGCTTTTTTTTTCCTCTCTATTTTACTAAAAGCACTACGGTACAAATTAGCTATTTACGTTTAACACGTAACTGAATGTGTTTTTTAAAAAAAAATGTATATTTCTTTCTACAAATACATATGGAGTGCTTTTGATGTTGTGACCATATTTCTATAATATTAATCCTCCTACTCAACCTGAGTAAAACTTTTTTCGACAACGCTCGTTCCATACGGCATGAACGTTGGCGTTCGTTGAAATATTCATCATTATTAACAATTACGTCAACACAATAATCCTTTCAATGGAAAAAGCAACAATCTATGGCTCTTTCCTCTAACAAAGTTTCAAACTCATATGTTATTCGGAATAAAACCTAGAAGGGGGAGGGAAAACCGAAAACAATTTTCCGGTCTACCTCGCATTGACTGTAAACAAACTACTTACCTCTGTGGTAAATAAATAAATGAAAATTCGTTGATAGAACTCTTTCATCATCCGCAAACAATACGACAGAGCGATGAAAGAGGAGATATAACACGTCCTTAAAAGCAGATAAGAAGGAGTAGCGAGTAGGTCTATGTATATACTGCTTTCCATTTCCAGTTTAGTAAGCTGTTCAGCGAAGCATCCACGCGAAACGGGAAAAACAAGAATTTAACTTCTTTTAAACCCCTCGGTAGAAGCAAGGATATATAACGCTAGATGCTGTTCTATCTGTCTCTTATGCAAGAGAATAGGTGATGCTGGGTGGATGTCGCTTCGCGGGGAAGGCATTAGGCATGCCGTATGCATAAGTTGATTTAGGTCTTGGCTGTCGGAAAACTGTTTAGACTTTAAACAAAAGGCATGCTCGTCGAAGGGAGGCTGCAGAGAGATATTATTGCTTATTTTTCTATGAAAAGGATATTGAAAATAGGACAATTCGCGAGATGGGTTGCAACCCATTCAACAACTTGTGACACTACATTAGGCAGTGGAATGGAATTGCGTTGAGGGTGATTGACTTGAGTATGTTCCACAGTGGTTTGAAAAATCTGCTCCAATTTTCTTTAACTGCTTTAAGTTTCCTTGTGAAGAAAGGCAGATTTCGTACTTCACTCTTCAAATTGTGTAGAACATGGAAACTGGTGGAATATATCTATCGGGTTAGCCTGACCCTGATAGTCTGAAAATTCAAAATTGTAGTTAGGTAGCTAGATACGGTGGGAGCCTTTTCGTTAATCTAAAAAAGGAGGGCCTCGTGTCCCAATTTTCTAAGTTTATACTGGTTAAATTGGTAAATGCCTACAAAAAGCTTTATTTTATAAACAACCACCTCTGTATACCCTCAAACCTTAGCTTTAAATTCCTTCTTCGTCAGTGCTAGTTTTCTCAATCAAATTTTATAAATTTTCAGTCTTGCTTTCTCATTACCACCCTTGTTGCTCCAAAAGGAGGCTTTAGCTTTCAAAATTCTTATTAAATGTAAAGGAATAGTCCACGATCCTACATACGTTTTTCTCATGCCAAACGATACTCGATAAATTCTGTTACTCATGGTCTTTCCGCCAATTTTGAATTAAGACATTCCATATAGCTAAAAGCATTTTACCAACCAAAAGTTAGAACAACTGCCCTGAGAAAGCTTCCCAATTGAGTCGCTCGCATACGGCACAAAATTGTAGGTCCCTGCCACTCAACACAAAATTAAGTTTACCCAAATAAATGGGTGCAGGAGTTGGGGCCGTTTTTCCAATATTGTTTACTTCACATCTGCTCATACTCTCGAATCTGCAAACTGCAAACTATACTGTTGCTGGAAATTTTAAATATTTGGTATGATTGGTGTGCCATTTTTCAATGCTTTGTTTTGGTTGTTAACATTTTATATACTCGTATAATAGAAGCGGGTCCGGGACTCATACGAATTCACAAACACATCATACACAGTTCATCACATTCATCTCTCGCTCGATTATATACAGCAGCTGCCCCCTAGCGTGTGCATCTCTCAACTCTGTGTTAACATTCCTTTTTTGCTTAGCTTAGCTTTGAGCGCCTTTGTAAATATCGCTTCTTTAACACAATAAATTTTTATTTTTCTCTCTTTTTGATTTTTGAAATAATAATAAAAAAAAATAAAAAAATGAAAAAAAATGCGAAAAACATTTGCAAAAACGCACAATAATTCGTCCATACGCAAAAATTTCTCATCTCTTGTCACATACATTATACTCATTCTCATCCGCAAAATACTGTCCATACCTGCCCCTCCTCATCGACGAATCTGTTGTTGTTTATGCCGCATGTCTGTGTATACATGCATCCCGTTTTGTCACCCCTTCGCGTCACATTGCCTGGGGAGCAGAGTGTGAACAGCATCAGTACTACGAATACGAGAGCCGGCGCACGGAAGAGCATCGTGCCGCGTCCTACTTCGAGGAGGATCACGAGATTTGTGAATCGAATCGCGAGTCGCGTGCGTCGTTCAACTGGCCCCCACCACATGACGACTCGCACGATGCGCCAACTGCCGCTCCTCTGTACATAGCCCCTCCGGAGACCCAACATGTGGTCGCGAAACCCCTTCAACAGAAACATGTTGCGACGGAGGAGGAGGAAGAGGAAATGCGCCTGGAACAGGAGCAACAGCAAATGCAGTGGCAAAGTAGGTCCGCACCGCAGTTGACTGGCTTGCAGGGCATGCATGCGCCCGAAATCGAGTCAAGCTCCGATAGTTACACGTCGACTTGCACTACTACGACAACGACCTCGGAGGAGTATCAACGGATGTATGCGGCTCAGGCGCAGGCCTACCAATCACAGGGCTATGATCAGTCCGGCTCGGAGTTGGACTACCATATGGACATGGAGGTCGCTGCTGTGCAGCAACAGGGCGATCAGTGCTATTTGAGTTCGTCGGAGTATCTGTCCGGGCGACGAAGTGCCCAGGAGTGTGTTGAGTCGCTGACTGGCACCTTAAGCACCTACCGCTTGGTTGATATGGTCCGCGAGGTGACTCCTAGCCCAGTTCCACCACCGTCGAAGGGCCCCCGCCATGTGGAGTTCGCCGACGAGCCTCAGGTACAAAGTATCCCTAAGCCAGAAGAGCCACCGAGGAAGGAGCCACCTCCAAAGAGGGAAGTACCCCAAAAGAAAGAGGAGGCACCAAAACAGCAAGAATCGGTAGAGGAACCGGAAATTGTGAAAGACGTCTATCAGGTGTGTGGAGAGACCAAAGAGGATAAGCTAGTGCTTGAGGACCGCACCGAGATCCTCGAAAGTCAGCGGATATTCCAGCCGACCCCTGAGATTAAAATCCAGATCCCACCGGTGAAACCGATCCCACCGACGAATATACCCAACCCAGTCCCAAAGGAATGGATTAGCCCAATGGTGCGTGCTCTGACCACGGCTCCGGATACTCCAGTGCACATGGTGGAATGTCCCTGCCCAAGGCCATGTGACTTCGCGTGTCAGTGTGATCCAGAGTCGTGCAAGAGAGAACAACAGGTCCAACAGCAGAGAGTGCCCGAACCAGAGCCAGTTCCTGAGCCAAAGCCGGAACCGATGCCAGAGCCAACAGTTCTGAGGGAGTCACCTCCAAAAGGATCGTTCATTGCAACGGCCATGACAACTGCTCCAGATTACACCATTCGATTCGCGCCCAACCCCAACGACGAGATAACCCTGCCCGAAGAGACTGAGCCGTACTTGCCTCCCCCGATCGACATGAAGCCCTACGAGCGCGAGGACTACCGTCCCAAGTCGCCATTCCTCAAGGCACTCATAACCGCTCCCGACACACCATACAACCCCTTCGGTCACGATGTGTGCTCCCAGTTGCTTGACCTACCAACGCCAACAGAGAAACTTTCAATGGTGGATGCCCTCATCACGGCCTCCGACCGCCCCTACACTCCTCTGAATCCCGAAAAGGCAACCCAACTGATTGAAGAGCAAAAGAAGGCCGAACAGAAGAAACCCTATCAGTTCCAAATTCTGCAAGACGATGAGCTCTGTGATACGTCTACTCAAACCAGTTCGTCGGTAGTCGAGTCCCGAGTGGAACAACGTCACACTTCGGAGAGAAAGGCGTCCGCCTTTGCCAATATGACCAACATATCCTCTCTGCAACCATTCCAACCGTCGAAAGATCCCCTCTCCCCCAGTGCTCCCCGCAACTCAATTGTCTCCCTACGTTCCGATGCCGCTGCTGATGCCCAATACGAGTCCATTCGTCAGGCATCGCAACGGAACACCACATCTCAAGTGTCGTCCACCTGTTCTACCTCCTGCAATTCCTTCCAGCAATACCAACAACAACAGACCAAAACCACATCTCTGTCGACCCAATCTAAAGCCGAATGCCATCTGAGCACTCATGATGTCGATGAGATGTTCGATGAGCACAAGGTCGTCTTCCCTCCACCATCCCCATTAAGCCATTTGAAACAACGTCCCGCCCAATCTGGCTTACACAGACCCGACACAATACCACAATATCAGAGAAATTGGACAGTACTGCCAACACAGAGACCTGTTCGTACCCCGGAACCGATCGAGCTTAGAGAGAATGTACCGCTTGCTTTCGTAGATACGCCACCATCACCTCAGCCCACCACCGCTGGCACAAGTGCGGTTTGCTCAAATGCTCAACAACAGCAAAAGCAACAGCAGGTCAATAACACCCAGCATACAAGCTCGACGTCAGTCAGATCCTCACTGGCGACATCTACCGCTGTTAGTTCGAGCGCAACTGCCTCCAGGACTATGACGAGAGGCAGCGAGCAACGACAACAGTCGCACCAACAACAGCCGCACCAACAACAGCAACAGCAACTGAAACCTATTCCCACAGTTCCGATTATTGTCGAGGACCGCTCCGGTCCAGTAACAATGGCTTTCCAATCGTTAGATGAGCACCAGCAGCAGGACGAGTCCTATCCGCCGTCGAGGCCATATACCCCATCGCAGATCAACAAGCCAGCTCCGATCATCCCGTTCTACCAAACCCCGGAGAAACTCTGCTTCGAAGAGTGTCCCGCTACCACCGGGCATCTTTTCGACCGTCGATCGGCGTCCCCGTGTCCAGATCGGGCCAAGTCCCCGGCCCCTGGCCCACCACCAAATCCACTGAGTGCGATCCGCGCTCCAAGGCTTAGGGACAGCGATTTGCCGTCGGCTTCGCCCAGAACCCTTCAGGTTGGTTCGATCACTACTGGCCAATCGTACTTGGGCGCTCAACAGATGCAGCAGCAGCAACAGGGACAGGTGCTCTCCCACTATCAAACCGCTAGTCAGTCTGGCTCGCAGAGCTATATCGATAAGCCCGAGGTTGTGGAGCAGCGCCGCATCGGCGACCTTACCATCGAGAAGCGCGAGAAGGAGTCTCGCCTCGCCGAGGAGAAGAAATCGCAAATGGAAAGCAAAACCACATCCCAGGTGGGCAACACGCAAATCGAACGCCGACGCAAGGTCGTCGAGGAGTACGAACACACACAAAGCGCCAAGACCATCGAAATACGTACAGGCAGCTCCACCACCAGCACCAATGCCGTTGCCAGCACCAAGGCCGACGTACGCAGTTCATATGGCAAAACCGGCTTCGTTGCCAATCAAGCTCGACGGCTGTCCGGCCTCGAACAGGAAATCACAAACCTCACCAGTCAGTCGCAGGCCATCAGCGCACGCGCCGCCACACTCACCGACACCACATTTCCACAGCTACATTCACCGACGGACTCCGTCTCTAAGTTCCCCATTAAGCCTGTTCTTCCTTCACACGATGAACCTCAGCCGCCGAAATACATCGTTTCTGCGTCCTCTGGTAACAAGATGGTTGGTCCGCCGCCAGGCTTCCAACAGCAACTATCTTCTACTTATGCACAATCATCGGTTTCCCAAAAACAACAACAACAGCAATCATATAGCGCGCAATCATCATCGTCATTAACAGCAGCAGCCAGCTCAAGCTGCTCCTTAACAAACGCTTCTGCTACTAGTTCTCTAACTAACCAACAACAGAATCGCGCCAGTGCCATCCCGGTGCCGGCCTACAAGCCACCACTAGCGCCAACATCCGCCGCCTCTGGTGGCGGTCGTTGTCCAATGTCTGGCAAGGTATGCGCCGGTGCTGGAGGTGCTGCTGGCGGCAATGTTTGTCCTGCACCATGTTCTCAAATGCAATCGCAGCCAAGTAGCAATAATAACACATACAAGCCGACCGCTTCCACAGGTCCGGCTGGTTTTAAGCCACCGCAAGCACAAGCTCCGCCGCAATTACCCCTGCCGCAACAGCAGCAACAACAGCAATCGCAGCAACAGCACTCGGGTGCTACTAATACTTCTTCTGATTTGGTTAAAAATGTTAGTGATTCACAAAACTCTACTTCGGCCGGTCCGCCTGCAGGTCCCGGTAACGCAAGCAAGGGTGGAGCATTCGGAGCAACTTCCGCACCGAAACGCGGTCGCGGCATCATCAACAAGGCAGTTGGACCCGGTGTACGTGTGCCATTGTGCAGCAGTTGCAACATGCAGATCAGGTGACGCAATTGTGTTGCAAGTTTGCTTTGATTTTGTTCTCATCCGTTTTTTTTTTTGTGTTGTGTTTTTAACCTATAGATGTAAGCAAACGGGTTTTCCTTTTAGAAACTTAGCCATCCCAGCATTTAAGTGTTGGTCCGCCTCTACGTAACAGCTGGTGAATTTCTGGCACTTTTCTGTGCTGAAATCGACTCAGAGATAAAAGGAAAACTCCTAAACAGGGCTTAAGCTTTAATGTGGCATCGGTGCTATTAGCTGGATAGAAAGTTTGGTATCCTCAAACCATGTGTTCGATTTCATGACTTCTGTCAGTCTCCACAGCTTCGTGGCTCCTTCTCTTAAAGTTTTGAACGTTCGACATACGAAGAAGTCGCAGAGTCCTTAGTATATTTTGAAAGCACCTAACTACGACTGCTTACAGCTTCAGTATGATTTTTATGCACCCCCACAACAGCCCTGAGTCAAAGGCCGTATCTGGTGTCGCCCAGCCCTGACTTGTTCGTCCCTAACTTGTTGCGCCGACCAATCGAAAATCTGTATTTCGAACATGAACTTTTTAAGTGCAGTCAGGCTATAACTAATTTTGCTTTTTAAAAAAACTTATTTTAACGTTTGCATGATTTGTTGTTATTTGTGTTTTGTTTCCTATTTTTGTTGTGCGCTTTTCCAGAGTCCAATACTAACAACAACAGCTCGAACAAGCCCACTCTCCCAATGACATCGTCGACCCTACCTCGTGTGAAGCCTACCATTGCACAACCTAATCCGAATGCGAGTCAAGCCTCCGACGCCACACACATGCTGACAGACTCGATTGGCAAAATCAACATTGGCAATAAGAACAACTTTATGGCCGAAGCTGGCAAAATCATCTCGAACATGCTGGAAGCCAGGTTGGCCAGCAACTCGAAAAACAACAGCAACAGTGATCTCACCGCCATTGCGCCGGCCAGCAACATCAACACTGTGACCAGGAGTCCAATGGTTGTGCGAAGACGTTTCGAGTTGGAAGACTTCAAAAACATTGATCCTACAGCCCCTGCAGATCTCAAGCCCACGCAGGTGGTGATGCCGGCTGAGCAAAAAGTCCTACAGCCTTCACAGCCGAAGACTGCAATGCCAGTGGCAAACAGTGATGTGCAGCCGCAACAAAACCATCACATGAAGAATTTGATTGACATTTGTGATGCCAAGCGTCTGCTTAGTCCCGTAGCAAATGGCAATAAGCCGGCTTCAAGCCCGAGCGCAAAGGTTCCAGTTGTTGCTCCTGTGCCGCCACCACAGCCGCCATTACAGACAACGGCACACGTGTCGCCCACGGAGTTGGCACCGCTTGAAACTGTGATCTTCCGCAATAAAAACAGGAGTGCTAACAAAAGCGGAGAGCTCTCCACCCATGCCACCGATCGCCGGTCGTACATAGAAAGAGATGGGCCGGCGGAACCCGCTCCAGTTTTTGAGATCTCAGTCAAGGCAATGGGGGCCAGCACCCCCGAGGGCGAGGCAGGAGTCGACGAAACGAAGGCGGTAGTAAGTCAACTTCTCAAGGATGGTAAGCGTCCAATTTGCTGTCAGTGTGATAAGGAGATCAGCAGGTAGGTACCACAATCCTGGTTTTGCTTGCTCTCGTGTTGCATGATGAGTCTTTGTTTTTTACCATTCGCATTCATTGGCCGTAGCTGATTTTATAATTCTTTTCCGATCTCTAGGGGACCATTCATCACCGCTCTGGGTCGTATCTGGTGCCCAGACCATTTCATGTGCGTAAATGCCAATTGCCGTCGTCCATTGCAGGACATTGGATTCGTCGAGGAGAAGGGAGACTTGTACTGCGAGTACTGCTTCGAAAAGTACTTGGCTCCTACTTGCAGTAAATGCAGTGGCAAGATCAAGGTGAGTAAGCTTTTCAAGTGTTTCCAACTTTAAAGTAAATTGTGTCTCTTGTTGTAGGGTGATTGCTTGAACGCCATCGGAAGGCACTTCCATCCAGAGTGCTTCACTTGTGCGCACTGCGGCAAACACTTTGGCAACACTCCGTTCTTCCTAGAAGAGGGTCTGGCATACTGCGAAGCCGACTGGAACGAGCTCTTCACAACGAAATGCTTCGCGTGCGGATTCCCCGTTGAAGCCGGCGACAGATGGGTCGAAGCCTTGAACCACAACTACCACAGTCAATGCTTCAATTGCACCGTAAGTATATTTTAAAAACCACTAAACTTCACCCCCATCATTTGCGTCCTCCCTTTGCAGTTCTGCAAGAAGAACCTCGAAGGACAGAGCTTCTACAACAAGGGCGGTCGTCCATTCTGTAAGAACCACGCGCGTTAAAAGCCCCCTCTCTAATATTGTGTGTATACCACTTCAGGGAATGTGCATATTTAAAAACAAACAAAAAAAATCTAATAAAAGTAACACAATGTTACTACGTTTTACTTATTGCTTAGCTTATTATTTTATTCGTTCTTATTTAAACAATTTTATGTTTTTTATGATAAAAAAAAGAGAATAATGTCATTTTAGTCGATGGAGAGAGAAAGGGAGGATATCTAATATGTAATTATATATTTTTGTAAAGAAAGAAAAAATACGTCAATTTTGAGTAGTGATCGTCCTATTTTGCCGGCTACTGTGAATATCAGCAAAGATGCAAACCGTCAGAGCTGGCTGGTGCTATGCAAAGAATAATTATTCAATTTCCTACTTGAGTATGCAATCTGAAAAGCCCCTAAAACTATGCAGTTGCACTCATTCACATTGATTTGTTGTCGCTACTCAATTTTTTTTTTTTTTGTTTGAAAATTGATAAAAACATTTTGTTTCTATTACTTTACCGCTTATGTTTAAAAGGAAAAGAAAACAGAATTCAAGTAACTTGATTATGGAAAATATTGAAAAACTAAAGAAGAGATTGTTGAAAATGAGTAGGTGACGTAAGGTATTCTTGAAGAAACACCTACGAAACTACGTATGTTGTATTTTTAAAAACTAATATTCTATGAACACGAATTTTATCTGCTTGATTTGTCATTTGTAATATATATTTAGAATAAAATGGAGATTGTTAAATTTTCGACAAATAAAACAGTTGCAATTTTGTCCGCCTAACTTTACTGTCGTGGTGGATTACATTTTACATTAGGTAGGTTCACTCCAGCTGATCTTGACGAAAACTTGCCTCCTTTCTGGCCATGGCAGTTAGTCATATACGGATGGTGAATTTTTTGGACAAGTTTTGAGAGGTGATACGGATTTTACGGCATGTAGCCAAACTTACAATTTAATACCTAAAGTGGACAAAAGCAAAATATTGTCGAATGTCGGTTGTTTAGAAAGAGGAATGGGAAATCAAAGTTTTGAAGAATATGGAGAATTGCAGCTATTATCGTATTATGAATTACATATACAATTTTAAAATAAATTATTTGGAGTAAGTATTTGGGTAAAAAGATCCAAAACAATCTTAGCAATTAAAAAAAAAAACCGGCCAAGTGCGAGTGTCACTCGCGCACAGAAGGTTCCGTATTTGGCTGAAGTCCAACACATCAGATATTATTTGAAATCTATATCATTCAATCTTTCCCCTCTTCATGAATTCATCACAATTTAGTTTAACTTAATTACTTAATATTTTTACTGAATCTCATTTTCTAATTATTACCTATAGTACCGAACCCACGCCAATTTTCCATTCTGTATGCGACCTGTCCCAATTAAAAACTATTGACTAAAAATATATTACTTTTATTTTGTTCTGTACTCCCCAAAAAAATGTATTATATTCCCCAACGAAATTAGCAGGCGGAAACCCTGGTGGGGTTCTGTCTTTGATGGGGTCAATTGTGCACAACTGCGTAGTAGAGATTAAAACTTATGAGAGCAACGTATTTTACATGTTAAAATTATCTTTTTTGAAAATATCTTGTAAACTATTAACTTTTCGGCAAAACAGTATTCAGCACATATATAGATAAAAGCATGATCTACAAAAAAGGAATTTATGTATTTTTTTGTGAATCAAGAAATAAACCGTTTTTTGGGCGAATGAAAATATTTTGTTCACCAGATTACTAATTAATCGAAAACCAATCGATGTATTCCTTCCATTGGTATTTTTCGTTTAACTACAGGTTATACCGGATGTTGTGTGTAAATTTTAGCCTCCTATGTCAATCGGTTCTTGAGATAGACCTGGTAACAAAATTGGCTTAGTGGGTTCGGACAGACAGACAGACGGAGAGACATCCGACCGAAACTAATAAGGTTACGTTTTTTCCCTTTGGGTACGGAACCTTAAAAAGAAACAACGCCCAGTGACCGAACTTGCTGTATAATTTATTTTCTAAAAGAGCTGCAAAGCATTCTTCAAATCATTATCCCTTGTTCATTTATCAGGAATGGCTTACGACTGCCATGTTTCGAATACGGTTTCAAACATTGGCTCGTCGACAGTGTTTTCAAGGGTGGCGTTATTTCACTTTGTGAAAGCGAAATAACGCCGAATTTAAATGTTCGGTCTTATTTCACTTTGTGAAAGCGCATTAACACCGATTTTTGGAATTCGGCGTTATTTCACGGCACCGTTTTCAAAGCACATTCGTTCGTTCAAAAAATGTTAGGCCAATCTTAAAATTGTTGCCCCTATTTTCGCTGTCATTTAGGATAAGCGACTAATATTTTATTTTACTTCTAACTCGGTGTAGGTACTTAAGTAAATTTTTTTGACACACGAATTGAGAATGCAGCAATCAAATAGGCAGATAAATTGAGTTGAAAGTTCGACAAAACTCTAAATATCGTTTGTACTACAACAAGGCAAGTAGTCGTAAATGATAAACGGCAACGGGGTGAGGGTAATTGGAGTTTAAGTGCTGAATAAGGACATACTACATGAGCCCCCATATCGCCTTGTCTGTGTGGCCAATTCACATATCCATTTCGTGATAAATGCTGTGTTTTGAGTTTTCAGTTAATCAATGGTTTCATGGATAGCTAGTCGTACACCTTCTGTCCTCTGTTGTTAGTCTTTTCATGATCAAAGCTGTTTGTTTGTTCCCTTTGAGCTGCTCTAGAATATTTATGTGACTAAGTTTTGGGGTGGGGATGTGGAACTACCTACTTCATGTGCAAGGGTTTAAAGAAATGTTTTTGTCTCGATAATTCAAGCATTTCGAAGAAAATTTTCCGACTTTGATGAAGATTTATAAGGTCTTCTTAAATTAAATACCGAACTATTTTTTTTTTACGAAAATATTGACTGGCTTAGTTTTTGATATACAATTTCAATTGCTCCCAAATATTTGAAGAATCTATGAGAAAACCTATCTTTCACATTTTTAGCTAAAATACGCATTCAAAACGACCCAGTCAGGGTTGTATCCGAAAATAAAGCAGCAGGTGTGATATAGTAGCAAAGGGAAAGCTAGAAGTTGTGGATGAGAAAGTGTTATAGGGTTTTTAAAAATTCAGAAGGGATGTGATTGAAAAAAAAGTATAAAAAAAGATAAAATGTTTAGAGAAAAAACCACTAGCAGAACTGAAAAAAATATGGAAAAAGGTACTTGGGGAATGCATCCAATTCAAAGAATTTCTTAGTAACCTATTACAGTGCTAAAATTATGGACACGATTCTTGAAAAGATTTAAGTTACCTACGCAAAAACTTTCCTAGCTGAATATTCAGTGCAAAGTCGGAAAACTATTCTTATTTAAAAAATGAATCCGAAAACAATATTGCTCCCAATAATTGTCGTCCGTTCTTTTCTCATTTGAAAGCCCAAATCACTCGATTAATTTACTTAAAAGATATTTTAAATAATAGGTAATAGGTAACTACTTACAAAAGCGTTGACTGTACAAAAATGCTGAATTCTTAGTGAGAAATATAGCCATCTAAGGACACAGGGAAGGATATGATAATTTTAACATCAATTATGAAATATGTAGTTGTTAGAGCTCTCATAAAGCTGAGTATACAGCTTAAAACTTCTAATAACCGTTCTTCACAAAATGCACGCCTAGGTACTAAAATCGTCGTTCAAAAGGGCCGTCTAAAATTTGTATAGCAAAATTTCAATGTCAACTTAAACGTCCATCCCCTTCTATTAGACGAAATCACTTCCTTCTGTGAAGCCCAAACTGTTAAATACTTTTCGGGTAATTTGCCCTGAATTGGATACGAATCACTACCCACTTCATTGAACCATTGTTTTATCCTGTTCATCCCTTTGGCAGAGTTTACCTTCAAGTAAAATTCGATTGGTTAAATTTACTTTTCAGTTCGGGTACATCGGCTTTTATGGCAACCCTTTCGGGGTATATTATGTCTGATGTTCGCTCTTTAGCAATTGGCTCTCCAGCTCATTTATTGGATAATTTTCGCTTAATATAAATATATTTCCCCCAGTAAAGCAAAGAATATTCGTTTAACGAACAATCTGAGTTTTTTGTCACTTCAGTCCTAACTTCGAAGGTCGTTTCTGCTACGTTGAAAATCGTTCCTCCAAAGAAGAAGAATTTTCGCAGCTGAATACACTCCGTGACTGTCCAACTTCGGACATATCAAACGACCTTCAAGTGGGTCAAGTGTTTAGATTGTATACTCCAACGCACGCTTCGCGATGGACTTTTAAATAATGATCATGGTTACATGTACAAATAGTAATTTCCTTCGAGTACATGGGCGCAACTCAAATTAATGCTTAGGCCTGACTGGAAATTTATGCATAAAAATGTCTGTCACAGATTATGGTTGGCAGTGTTGTAGGATTTTTTTGCTGTTTGCCTCTGTGGTATTGGCCGTATCGCGTTACGCAATTGAACAATTGAAGTAGACGGTGATTAACATGTATCAACAATAGCTGAAACTACGCACTTTGATTCATACTTTGTACTCGTGCTTTGTGCACATCAAGTGAATGAATTAATTTCGATGAGTTATAAAAAAAAATATATAAATATTAAAGTGTTGGTGAGGTACACATATTGAATTGCCACTTGTGTGTGCATGGCTCTATTTGGCTCTGGATGGTGATTCGAATGCCACCTGTTTACAAATGGGACCACATCCTTTTTTGGTATTTATAGGTAACTACTTTGGTTCTATAAATACGTCGTACTTGGGTATGGCATCGAAGTGACTTTGGTGAAGGGGTGGTGAATTAAAATATAAATCGAACAAACACAATTATGTTTGTGATAAGGGAAGTAGGTATGTTGAATGAAGTCCACGAACACTTTCCGATTATTTTAAATTCGAGTACAAAAGCTGACATCGCTAAACACTACCAGATTCTAGATGGAGGGTTTGACTGTTAAAGACGCCATCAATCAAGTCAAACTGTGGGATCAGTGGATAACTATTTAGGATGTAGGACTACCGAGCTAGTGGTTCTAGGTTTCACACCGTAGCCTTTTCCACTAACCCACTCCTTGCAATAGTCGGTCAAACGGTCATTATGGGAGGCGAACTTTATGAGCTGATTGAGTTCGGAACTCAATTTTGCCACCTTATCATTCGCCCTAACAACAAAACATGCCAAGGACTGTGAAGACTTATGTAGGGTCTTTGATGGGTCCTTTGCGCTATTTGATTTAAGTTGTTTGTTAGTTTTTCTATTTCTTTAGTATATCTAATCTATCTCTACCGTGCAAATTTTGGTGTCATTTCTTATTTTTTTATACTCTGAGCCGGGCAACTGACTTGATGGTTGCCACTTAAAAATAAAGTTTGTGTCCAAAATTGGAAATGAAAATGACCAACTGTAGCTAAAAATTACCAATATAATATAAGTCCAAAATATTTGTAAACACAGAACAATCAATTCATCTTATTTATTTAACAAATTCTTCATCTATCTACACAGATCACATATGATTTTTCTAATTATTAATAATATTTCACTTAGTAAAAAAATTAACAAATGAAATAAAAAATGACCAAAAGAAAAAGTAATGACCAATGTGGCAACCGTGGTCGTGAGCTCTGTGATTGTACATTATGAAGAGTTTTGAGTCAATCCACTTGCTTACTGTCAAATTTTGCCCAGTCACGAGATGTCCTTCGGCAGATTTGTTTATAAGCCCAAAATCAAATAATGATCCATTAGAAGCCGATGCACTCCGGAAATCTTTCAAAAGAGCATCCAACCTTTGTTTTTCCAAATTCTTCAAATATTTGAAATTAACGCATTTTTAACCATAACCAATTAAAATAAAAAAACATTCCACATTTTTTTTTAAACAAATTTTATTCGTCTTTCCTGTTGGGAGAAACTGTTTTTTTTTTTTTTAATTTAATAACATTCATGCTCACTATTCAGGTCGAAAACAGCGAAAGTAAGCCCTTCACTTATCTCCGACCCTAACTATTGATTCTGAAAACATCATCATTACGTAATATATATATATGTGTTCTTTACAGATTAATTCATTATCTTTTGGCAAAAATAATAAATCAACTTAGTAACTAATCGTTAATCAAAAAAAATATATATTTTATTTGTTGATATTTTTTGTTATCTGTTTTTAAGTCTACACGTGTGAATATACACACACTTTTCGGCAGAATAATAATAATTCTCTTTAATAGTACGATGATTTTTTATTATTTATATTTATACTTAAGTTTAGTTTTCATTTTTACAATTAAATTTTGTTGTGTTTATTTATTTAGCATGATATACAATTTGCGTTAATAATATATTACAATCGAATCGAAAATAATTGAACATAAATTATAAAATATAAATACCTTTGGGCGACCGAGTGCGATATGTGTGCTGGGCCGTGGTGGGGGAGGCCCAAGGGAGCAGCAACACACCGCTTTCAAAACTACATAAATGCATAATACAATTTTACAAAATAAAAGGAGAAAAAGTTTGTTCATATTTCGAGAGGTTGAAAAAGTTGCACAAGCATGACAGAAGATGGGGAAAAAATAATCAAACAACTGAACATAAATATAGGCATCCATGCGGAAGGACTAAAACGTAAATTTCAACATTTGCTACAAATGCGCTAGTATCTCCATTTCGTTCTGTGAACTTGGCGGGTCAGGCTGCATATGTAGCTGATTTGTGTTGTCCTGTGCTGAGATGGTGACAATTGTGACCAGATCCTTTGTCTTGCCAGTTGTCATTGAGTCTGTTGTTTGCGACGACGACGATGACGATGAGTGAATGTTGAGGAATCCAATCGTACGGTTGCTGCCAACACCGTTACCACTACGACCACCGACGCCGCTGTTGTTCGCTAAAACTCTGGGATTCAGCTTTTCACTTAAATGCAGCAACTGCTCCCGTGGGTGGGTGTTGTCACTGCTGCTATTGTGGAGCGATAATGAAGTGCTGTCCCCAGTTGAAGGATATTCTTTGGAGGTTGATGATGAATGATGGCCATCGCCGAGCGTTGATGATGTAATTTGTTTTTGAGGACCCATCTTGCTGTTGCTGGTAATGTTGTCCTTCTGGTGATGGTGCTGCGAGCGATTGTCACTGTCTGTTGCTGAATTTCTTGATGAGGAATTTTGCTGTGGTTGCTGATGCAAATCCTCGCTGATAATTGCATTGTATGCTGGCAGTGAGGAGTCGAGGTTTGACGATATTGTACACATAGATGATTCAGGAATATCCTCGTTAGCTAAGAGGCGACCAGATGGTGTCGTTTCGATGCTTCTCTCACTGGTTATTATCGCGGGTATGGTGGTGTGTCTAGAACGGTAGCTGGGCGGAAGGCTGTACTCCGAGCCGGGGCCACCTATATTGCTGGCACCGCTGCGAACCGTTGTGGTGAGAGGTGCTCTGAAATCACACAAAAGAATGTTTGTCAGCACAAAATGGCGCATTTGTCTAAATCAAATAAATTAGCGGAGGAAAATGTTAAAGGAGAACTTTTGGGTGTTAATTAAGGGCGGAAAGGCGAAGCTCAAAAGGGGGGTATTGATTGCGATAATGTGATATACACATTGGTGTGTATTTTAATGCGATGAGACTGTAAGTAAAGGTCTTTCTGCCACCGAGTATAATGATTGAGAATAGGCTCACTATTTAATTTTCAAGATACACCGATTTGAAGCCTAGGCCTTGACATAACGAGAGGATTAACAAGGATTCCTGGTATTTGGGCAAGGATTCCTGGAAATTTGCTAAACTATGAATATTGAAATCTTTTTTGCCAACAAACACTATGGTTGGAATTACAGCTTTTTCGAAAAGCGACAAAGTAATTTGTCTTCTCATCGGACCCCTTTAAATGGTTGTTAGACCTTGACCTTATTGTAGTTGAAGAAGTTGAGAGAATCAAAATCGTTTTTGCAACCAAGCAATATGGTTGGAATTAAGTACATCTCTTTAAAAAGCAGCATTCAAATACGTCATCTGTTCAGGCTTCTCCAAATCATTCTTTGAGCATTCACTCGAAATACAATGATTAAAACTACAGCTGTTTCGAACAATACCACTAAGACATCATCTCTTTGGAATGATTTGAAGGCTTCCTCAAAAAATGATCGTATAGTTGGTGCAACACAGTGGGCAAGTACCAATTGGGCGTTCGAATATTTCGGGGATGCATGTGAGGTTAATTCATGCAAATCTGATGCTGTGAGCAATAACAAAAAAAGGATTGCTTAGATTCATTGCATAGAAACAGCTTCTCGAAAGGGAGTATTTTGCACAAAGAAACTTCAAGCAAAAGATACAGCGAGGTACGTCCAATGCATCACGCCTGACGACCTCCCCATCTGCATTAATGCCCAACTCTGATTTTCGACAATTTCCGACTTGGAACAGATGAGAACAAAACGCCTCCTGCATAAGTATTAAAATCTTTCCGGCACACAAAATGACATAGGTAAGCCCACAACAAAAGCCTTTATCCATATGTTGTCAACAATGCAGGAAAAAAATGCTAACAGAAAAAAAAACTGTATGTCCTTCCTCTACACCAGAACCATCGCTCTGGTGAATAGGAAATTTTGATTTAAGTGTGCACATTACCCAAACGCAAAAACAAATGGATTACTATTTCCATACATTGTACATAAATGTCCTTGGCTGTAACATTCAGCCCACCCCTTGTGTTGTGTTTGTTTCAGTGAATGCACACATGACCGTATGTAAAACATGAGTGGCATGAATAGAAAGCATTTGTTTTTGAAAACCCCACCTGGAGGGTGGCTGCTGTTTTATAGTCCACCTCACCTTCAAAAGCTGACGTGATAATGAAGACGGATTTCCATAGTAAGGATACACATCTACATTTGACAGATTTTCAGCATCCTTGTCCTCGCATCCGAAATTCGCCATTGTGCGCCGGCTGCAGCACTTGGAATCATTATTATTAATTTTATTAGCCAACCACCGGTGCAGAGCACATGCATAAACTGAATGGCACTGCTCGTTCGGACGGGAAGTCCTAATCCCACTTTAACCCGGACGGCACAGTCTTAGCAGGACTCTAAATGAATGGAAGATGACTTAATGGTGGCCTGCGGGCAACAGGAAGGTATATCTACCGCTGTACACATCCTTGTTCTTATACGCTTACATCGCTGCGATTAGAGAGAGATGCAGATAGTTTGGTAAATATTTGACTTATGCCCGAAATGCGGAACACAGCCAACAGGTACACACACACACCCCTGTGGAGCTCATGTTTATTTTATTTTTTTTTTCAGGGGGTTACCGCTCGGCTTTTGAATTCCGGACTACGAGCGGAATTCGACAAAGAACGTTTTCATGTTCGTTGGCATTTCGCATAGTGGAATGAGGTTAATTTGAAGATTTATGAAGTGCTTATGAAGGCAATGGGCGGCACTGTGGGTCGGAGGCGAATAAATTTGCATTTTGATTGATTATTTATTCAAGGGGTGATTATTCTTCGCATCAGTGCCGTGATTGTGACACCAGCACGTCGTCTCTTGTTAACATTGTTTTTGTCTTTATTCCGGCCGAGCGAAATAAATTGGTAAAAACACGGTGGCGAATGCGAAATCCCAGAATGTCTTACATTTTGATTTATGCGGCATGGATGTGGAATTGTGGATGGTGCTTCAAAGGAAATTGAATAAAAGCATTTGTTTGTGTATTGTCGTCGGGCGAAGTTGTCGCACAGTGGGTGGTAGCTGGTAGCTGGTAGCTACATGTCGCCGCTGGTGAAAATGTGAAAATTTATGTTCGTGACATTTGTGTGATTTAGGCAACATTTTAATTAAAAATATGTCTTTCTTGGGGTTTCATGAAGGGTTTCCCATTTCAACGTATTGAGAAAAGCTTATGCGGGGTTGATATTTTGTATGCGGTATGATATTTGGTGCGGTTTCAAATTGGTGGTGATAACGTGATTTATTATGTTTTCATTCGTTTCCCGATAGGCATCTGTTGTTGGGTAGACTAAGCTGTCGTGTAAAAAATTTAAATATCCCCTGCACACAAGCTTTAGTCTGTCTTTCTTTCAGTTGCGTAACAACTCGATACTTATATCAATGCACGCCCTTGAGAGAGACTTCCTGACTAAAAGGGAATGGGTATTGGCACAATAATTGCAGTTTCGATGTAACTGCTCGCGAATTTTCATGAAAACTGCGTGCCTATTAATGAATAATATGAAATCTGATCCAATCCGGGACTACACTATTGTGCAGATTTGCTCTATTTTACTAGTATGGGCTGAAATTTAAGGCCAGTGTCTGAGTCGGCTGATGAACGTATACCTATGCTTTTAGATGCTTTTAAGCAGTTGACGGTGACGGTTGAGAAAATCACATTTAAAAAAAAAATAACATAGCGTCGTTAGTTATTTTCAACTGCACCATTCGTAAAATTTTTAAAATTCTTTTGCGTCTATTACAAGCAAACAAACTTACAATATTTTTAATGCAGAGGTAACCAAACATCCGCAGTTATGTCAGAGCTTAGGGTACAGCCAAAAAGTATTTGGCCATCCGGTAGGTAATTCATGAATTCACTGCAGTTTTGTATATTTTTGACAATCAAAGTTCAGTGAAATGTTGTACAAAGTATGTACATAGAAATTTGCGAAGATCTTTAATATTTTAAATTACCTACCCCAAACATTGCTTATGCTTTCTCCAATGTCCCTAATGTAAGTAAGTACAAAAATAGTCAACTGAAAAAACACGCTATAGTGAACCAGAGCACTCCGCCCGTCATACCCCACTTAAGGACGGAAAAACTGCATAAAAAAATGTTACTCCTTTTCGAACTGCTACCCCAATTCAAACGTCAAATGATTAAATCCTTTTCCGTCGTTAAAAATTAACAGCCAACTCGAACTTAAGTGGGTTATAAACCCAAAATCAAAACTCCCCACTCCCACCTCTCTCTGGAGCCAACCCAAATAGACTGATGGAAGAACCAACAACCGACTGTTCTCCTCCGATAAGCGCCGGCTTTTACCTTAATGCTTCCGGCTGGGTATAGTCATACGACTGCACCGTAAACATAGAAAAACAGACTTCGCCTAATTAGAAGCCATTACGATCAAAGCGCCAATTTAGAGCGAATAAAAACATCCAGCCTATGCGAGGGAGACAAAACGCAATTCTTCCCAGAGATACGACTACCCCGGAGCCGGGACAAACAGCCTTACAGAGAAATAATTTTAAATGGTCAATTATAATGGCGGGTTTCAACTTCCACCAATTCCATGTTTGCAGGCAGTTGTTGTTGTGTTGATGGAGTTTCGCAACTTCCCCTAACTTTGTTACCCGTGGGTGAGTTTATTGGAAGTCACTTTGAAGTACCCTACTCTGAGGAGTACAAGTTTTCACTTGAGTGAGTTTGTTTACAGCAGTAGTCCCCCAGGGGAGTGATTCCCTGTCGTCCTTGAAGGAGAGCAACAACAAATTTTTCATCCCATGAAAATGTGACACAACCATCACTCAGCACAGTTAACAAAATATCAAAACAAACACACGGCAGGTGGTATGCTCCACAATATGAAGGAAGGGAGGCTATTGGTCGCATCACCCATCGGCCGGGATCGTCGTTATGCTGAGACGAGAGGAAACGAAGGAATTAAATGATCTGCTGCCGAACCCTAGCTTTATGTTATTACAAGTAATTCGGGGAAAATGTTTTCGACTCCCCAATGAGTAGCAGGCAACACTTTCCGATGGAATAATTCATTATGCCCGTGCAGGAAACTTTTCCTGTGGAATTTATGGTGACACATTCAAACATGTATACACACAAACACACAGAGGGTGTTGGAATTCGCAAACTTTTGCTGGCCCGGTAAGGGTTAGATAGGTTGCGATACGGTCCTCTCTTGAGGGGACACTAAAGTTTGCCGACAAATAATGTTTTTCTGTTGGGTTTCGGAAGGGAATGGCTTGTCATTAAAAAGGGTACACTCAGGTACAGAGAGTGAAACGATGATTTGTGGGACCAAGTCGTAATTCAATTTCGCTTTACTACCTCTCCCCGATATTGCTTTACTATTATTTACCTTAGCAAACTGCCAGCATGAGATCGATATGTCGGTGGCGGTGAACTTCCTCGTACTACACCATTTTGTCGGTCACGGTCCAGGAGTAGAAGTCTGCAATGAAAAAAGGCAACTTGACTAATGACGTGGAAATATTCCAGACAATTTATTGTTTTAAGTTTGCAGCAGCACCTGCTTCCTTTATATGATTTTCAAGGTGGACGCACGCACATTTTTTCGTTTTGCAAGACCACAACGTAGCGGAATCGCATATATGTAGGTACCGATAGCACGCAATATGGAAATCCTTTGTTGTGGTCACTGGTTAATGCCCACCTATTGAGTAATTATCTACCATACACACACACTCACCTGAGTCGATATTCCTGCATACTGGCCTGGTACGAGGGTGGTGGTGGTCGATGCTGAAATTCAGGATACAAAAGTCCGTGTGGTGCACCGCCGCCGCGACTGCATGGCCTTCGACCGCAACGTCCCAGGTCAACACTTGAACCTAAACCCAAACAGGGTGGACCACCTGGTGCTGTCATACGCCATGCTGCACCACTAACTGTTACAAGGACTACACCAACACCTGGAAATAAACAAAAAATAGAAACAAATAAAACTGTGTTCGCATAGAACGTCAGGATAGTAATTATTGGAGGGAGAGAGAACCCTTCAGAGGCTCGTGTTTTACAGGAAACAGTAATGTTGCGAGTCGCAACCGGAAGTGATAGTTTTCAACGAAACTAGTCATGCGGCACGCAGTTTTCAGTTTGTTTGTAGTTACAAGGGAGGGTTCGGCAGCAGTGCATGCGGCAAGGCACTTAGGCACCTCATGCAATGCAGGTTATTACCCTGAATCGCTGACGGAGTGACTACACTATAAGGGTGTAAGTAGCGGACTTTGTGCATAATTGACAGCAATTATCTAGTAGCCAGCTTTTAAGGTAATTTGTTCACCCAAAGGACTGGGCATGATAACAGCGGATAGCATGAGGAAATATTGCGCTACCGGCTTGATAGTGGATTCTGAGCGAACTTGTCAGACGTTGGTTTCAATTTTTGTTTATGTTATGGTAAGGGAACACGTTTATTTTTTTTAGATTCGTCGATCCTGTCTGAACTAATTCTTTGCACATTTAAGGTGCCGGTTTAATATATAATTATGTTACACGGTTGTTGTTCGTGGCTCATATTATATGCCCTAGTACCCATGTAGGGTGGGAACTAAGTCCACTTTCTTATGGGAACTTAGTACACATACACATTCAAAAATAAGAAAAGGCAACCAGCTTTCAACATTTGGAATTGGACACTTTTTTTAATTTTTATTTTGTTTGACACTCCTTTTGAAAAAATCAAAGGAAAATAGCGGCTATTACTTTCAGATTCATGCAAACTGAATTTCGACTTTGATAATTTTGTTAATTAAATTTGGTAGATATATATGTTTTTTACTCTGTTTCAGTTAAAAGTAAATTTTTTTAACTTCACATTATAAGGGAAATAAAACCAATCAGAGTTTTCAGAATTTATTTCACAACTTACTTTTGAGGTAAGTCCACTTCACGAAAGCGGGAACTAAGTCCTACAGTGGAAAAAGTTCCCGGTGCCTTACTTCAGCACCGATGAGTATATCACAGTTGTTTGCAAGGCAACCTCAAATTTTCAAACAATTACTCTTATTATCTTCATACAACAGAAAAATCTGACAGTAGCTGAAAGATGTTATTTGAATACATTTTTAATGCATTTTTATTACATATCTACATTAATTACGTTGGTTTGGTGTATACTGTATACTGTATACGCACTGACTCCTATCGGGAATTAGCGACAAAAACACTCCCATTTTTTCTTATATTTCCGGCTTTAAAAATGTTGCCACTCCCGTTTTTCAAAATTGTGTTCTAAATACGTAGGTACTTAGTTTAATTTGTTCTTTTTAATTTCCCTCAGCATTCGAAGGAATGTGTGTTTATAGGTATTCTAGGGCTTGTAAACGACTCCGTACTGGGATTTTAGATGATGCAAATAGTTTTTGATCATGCTACTGACTTAAAGTTGGTTATAATTTAATGAGACATTATAAGCTAAATTCTTATTTAAGCCCTCTATAATTTAAACCAAATTGGACGTCTCTACAAATGAACTGGAGCTTCTCAGCCTTTGTCCATCAAATGCACTTAAAAATTTTTAAATCTGCTAAACAACCAGTTGCTTAAGTGTAGGTATGGCTAATATATTCTGATCAGATGCACTTTCCGACGTTAGCTCTTTGCATGTAGGTTACCTATCAAAAGTACTTAGTTAAGCCCTCACGTGATAGAAACATAGGGGTTTTATTTTGAGTCGTAGGTATGTCTCTTGCCATCAACAGGGTTGACAGCTGGTCTTAAACTAAGTGAGAGCTCAATTTAAAAATGTTTGCTTCCCAAAATCTGAGCCATAAAGTTGAGCTAAGATATCCCGATTACAAAAAAAAAAAAAATATACCTACTTCAATAAAAAAAATAAAAACAAACTTTGTTGATTTGAAATGTCGAAATAGCTGAGTGAAATCTGTGAATAAAAAGTAGTAACAAATTGTAGAAATCGGTAAGGGTATGCTTAGGGGTAGAAAAGCGCTATAGAAAAAGTACCCGCCCAAGATAAAAAAATGCTCGGAATCGCAATTAGAATAGGGCCAACTGAGTGTAGTGCTGGGAATTTAAGAAAAAAGAAAGCCCAATATCTGAAAGGGCTGGCCATGAAATATCCAAAAATCTTTTTATAAGCACATTCACATTACGAACGAATCCATAAGACAAGAGAAAACAAAAACTACTAGCCCGAACCCAACAGTAGCGTTAAATGTATAGGACCCCAGCCCCAGGCATACCAACTCTACCTGTGTAAAAAAACGTTTAACTTTGCTTTAGCTTTTGTTCTTTTCGAGCATTTTTCATCACAGACAAAGAACAACAACTCTTTTATTTTTTGCCGCTCAAATTTTGTTTTCTTGTTCTAAGATTGGGGAGTGTTCTCACATTCGTTAATGAACTTATCTCGCATTCGAATCTGATTGATTTTCTGATTATTAGCATTTTTCACAAAACCCCTCCACTTAGCACAAAATGTCTACCAAAATCGTCAGCCATTATAGCTACAATTAAATCAGCTGTCACAATCAACGTTTTTGTTGCGAAAAGTGACTTTGTGAATTAACTAATCGGGAACAATCAAAATTCCCATTTTAAAATGCAATAATTATAATTCATCGCTATTTTTATATCGAAATCTGCAAACAAAAGGCGATTGGGTAAGGCCTGTCTGGGATGTGAACCATTTTTTTTTTGTGCAAATTGAATCAAACTTATCGTATAATTCCCTTTGTTATAGTATACGATTAAAGTTTCGCCCTAAATCGCTTGCACAATTGCAATAATTAAGCAAAACTATAAGAAAACACAATCCGGACAACAAAAGTGAAAGCTATGGCTGCTGCTGCAGACAACGAAGAATTAATTTCCTTCTGCCAATTAGATTAAATGTTAAGAGGTTTGCCTGGTGTCCGGCCCTAGCTCTCTCTCTCTCACTTTCTGCTCGTGCATGGTATGTATACGTCACAAAACACGAACGTGATTATCATGATAATTTTCTAGTCGGCCACAAAAACTTTGCCCATTTCAACTTAATGTTGAACAATGCAACAATAGCTATAACTGATTTCAAGTTTGAGTGCTCCAGCTCGTTCCAGAGCATCCCTACTTCCTCTGTGCGGACCCATTCGTTATACTGTTTTCTTTTTTAGTTCATTGGGTCTCGTTTGCTTCCTGCTTGCATCGTCTTTTATTCAATGATAGAGTCCTTATTAACGGTGAAATAAAGTACCTACACAAAAAAATAGAAAAAGAAAAACTTCAATTTCCCATAGCCGAATGTCAGAGCGAGGGACTTTGGATAGAAGAAAAAAAAAAAAAAAAAAGACACCCTTCTTCGTAGAACAGGAAACAGGAAGAACGTTGCCTATTTCTGCATCGTGGTGCATTCAAATTATATAGAAGCTTTGCCAATGCAGATGCAAATTGGACAGAGAATTTGAAAGGGAGTTATGTGCTCATCGAAGCGTCCTCAAATTAGTTTAGAGTTTGGAAAACGTCTACGGAGGTAGTGTATTTCCAGAGAATGTTCTCTGCCAAACCATTTTCATGGCGGTGCGCTTTAGAGAAATTAATTTTCATTTCTAGTTTGCTATTTTATTACGAAAGCTGTGCACGTATTTCAGGTTATTGGGATTTTTTTTTCTTCTGCGAAATGGGATTCTCGTCAAAGCAGTTGTCATAAGAGCCGGTAGGCAACAGTTTTATAAATTTTATTGAGCGATGTTTAAATGGGAGAATCAGGAAATATGAACATACACTTGGTTTGAAATGAGATCGGGGATGGTACGTGGGACATCTAGAAGTATCATCTGAGCTATTTTGAACTTGTGCATGTTTGCCTGACTCCACTTATCTTTGAAAGGGGTTTGTAGGAACCGCACAAGCTAATTAGTTAAAAAATACACCCCAATCGAGCTAATTGAAGTGTAATCCCAGATCCAAGCTCAACATTTTTTTATGTGTAGGTGTGCTTCTTACAACTTTTCTGTGTGTATAAGCTTTTCGTAGGAATAATTCTGATTCTGAAAATTCTGATCATCACAACATCGGTAAATAGAGAGTCGGGTGCTAAGAAACCAAGAAATATTTTTACTGGACCCACTTGCCATCAGGTGATGATGCAACTCCTGAGTTAGAGGTCGGACCGCTTTTTAAGTGTGGAGAACATTTGGCTTCGTTACTTCCCAACGACCTTATAATTTTAATAATTTGTTAATTGAATTTGACTTAAGAGAGCAACATGTTGTCGGCCACAATTTATAAGCCACACTTAAACAGCGCAGAACAAACTGTTATGCTGATAGGGATGAAAAACAAGGGCAAGAAAAATTGGTTTAGTTAAGACCCAGAAATATATCAGAAACTAAGCTTCATATTTTCGAATATATTGGAAAACAATATATCCGTTCCTCTGTGCAAACTGGTGAAGATGTGTTCGGCTATACTGCGTTAAGTACTGCTGTCACTGGTGGATTTTGGACTTTGTCAAGGGAGTATTTAAACTCTTGTCGTCTTTAAACGGATATAGGCTGAACGTTAAAGAGAAGAACGTGTTAAATTGGGCTGACGCAGAACTAAGGATGAAAACGTTCTCTCCGCAGATGACTTCGTTATCCTTGGGTGATCCTAAATACTACTAACTGAGAGTTCCTATTGGCCTTCTGCAGTGTGATGCAAGGAGTAATGCTGATTTTTAAAGCAGAATTGGTAAGGCTGAGTCTGCTTTGAGGCAGCTATGTCAATATAAAAACTTCCGAAACAAGATTTCTTCGAAGTATTGCAGTAGCATATATGAGGTAAGCGACCGGCTACTTCTCAGTACAAAACGGTGCGGTGGTTTTGAACGCATGTCCCCAACTCAGTTACCAAGGCGTGGAATGGATTCCGCGACATCTGGTAGGCGTTCTCTTCTCTAGGTAGACCCAGGTTGCGATGGTTCTATCAAATCCGAAATATTTCCTCTTCTGGTAAGGGGCTAGCCCTTGAAATTATACCTTCTATAGAATCGGTATCGTTCTTAATGGATAAGCGGGACATTGGAAATGACTGATAAATATATTCACCACTTACAAGGCAGGCGAATATTTTTGGGGCACATAAGCCTGACTTGTCCGTTTCATCAGGTGATCTTATTGCAAATCGCATCAGCCTGTGACAAAAATCTTGGAAGCAAACAATCAAATAATCAAAAAAATCCTCAAACTTTGTTTAAAAAAAATATACCAGATGAGACTAGGTATAGCAGTGAATGTAAAAACCTGGAAAATATTTTAACAAATAGAAAGCCACATTACATTGCACTTGTCAGTATTTTCTTGATGATTTGACACACTAAACTTGAAACCTTTGATACGAAAAAGAGGTCAACTGTTCGTCGCTGGTTTAATTTAGATTCAAAATTAGAAGGACAGTCAAAATACACTTAATAGTATGCCTCTACCAACCCTCCACTACGTTGACAACGATGGTAAAATTGTTCAACGATCTTCAACGTTTATCTAACGATTTATACCAACGCTTACTCCCTCCTCAACCCCGCTTTGGCATTGCGTAACCATCAGTATTCACTCCATCATAATTCAATTACCATTGACATAAAAGTCTCTATTACCCACAGTGCTCAATTAGACAGGAAAAACACTGTCATCTGCATCTCCCGCGTCTTGTATGGCGGCGTGACAATCAGTGTCAAACAGACAAGAAAAGTCCGCTTAACTGTCACTCAACGTGCTTTTTACAAATTTCCACTCATTATCGTCGTGTCCGTTCTCTTCCGCTCGCGGCCACCATTGACAGCAAATATTGTGCAACAGTAATTAGCGCCATTAACACCCATTGAGCTGTTCGCTTCAGCTTCAGTGTTCAGTCCACGTTTACGTGTATTGCTTCAGTGCACTATAAATTGCTATGGTACAAAAGTGACGTGCACAAAGGAAAATCACAAAAGTCAATATTCGCTTTTTTTACTACAAAGTTTCTCTTTGTAATTTGCACTACAAAAACGCACATACATGTGTATTTTGTATCCTGCATAAAAGTGTGGTAATAGCAAGAAAACAATCAGCTCTTGCCGCCCCCAGCCACTCCCTCGTGGAAGAGTGCTGTGTGAGCTTTTATTGTTACACGCCAATTTGCCATTGAGGCGACCAACGCCAACGGCGAAGTGTGCTTATGCACTTCGCATCTTTTATTCCCATGGGTAGGGTAGGGTGGTAATTTTCGTCTGTCACTCATCACTCTGCGCGCTGATTTAAGAGGGAAGTGCACAAATTGAAGCGGATGACAGTTTGCCGATGAATCGCCGCATCACCGTCAGATCAGAGAAATCGAAAAACACCGCACTCGGTCGGTGATAGTTTTCCATCTATTTGCGTTTTGATTTCGCGTTGCAATTGAATGACTGTCAGTAGTCAGTGTCACTTGTGACGGAGCCTATCAATTAATATTATTTTACGGGTCGAGAGAAAATATTTGCTTCTGTTATTTAAATTCACTGCTCCATTGATTGAGGGGGCAGGCGGTCTCATTGGCCCTGTGATTGCCACTCTCGACGTTTTGTTTTCTTTTTTTAAAAGTTGAAACAGCTTTTCACGCCGAACTATGGGCATGGGGTCATGGAGAATGTACATATTTGTCCTGAGCGCTGAATTCAAAAAAAAAAAAAAAAAAAAACCGTACCTACACTTCATTGTGGTTACCCAGTACGGCTCAATTAACTTTGAGCTCTCTTCCGGTAGAGCGAAAATACATAATCGTTTAGCGCAGTTTTTTCTTTTTGGATTTTTGTTGGGGCTTTTAATTGAAATCGGTCAATGACAGGGAGGGTTTAGAATTTGTTTTCGCTATTGCTTGGGTAGACGGCCGGCGACTATTCGCGCCCGCGAATACTGTTGAATTGCACAAGTGTGCAGGTAGTCGGATTTTATTTCTGCAGTCGATGTTTGTTTGGGTTGCGACTCAAATTAGTTCAGAGTTTGTTTGTATTTGCTTGCAGAATTGAATAGACTAGAATTTTTGCGGATAGGCAGACGCCATTCAATTGGAATGGAATTTTCAAGTTCATTATTGGCTTGGCGGAGACTGCAGTGCAGTTGCAGTGGAAAGTGAAGGCCACGCTAACAATGAAAGTTACATAGACTCGTTGCAGTACGTGATGCGTTAGCCAAGCGAATTTCGAAAACTTTGTGGTGAGTTATTTAAAAAATTTCACGTCGAAAAATGACAAATGGGGTTGAAGAACGCGGAAGCGGAAACAAGAAATAGCTTTCAGCTGTGAGTAGATTTTGTAAACGAATTTTAATTCGAAGGCAAGGCAGGAGCTTTTGGTTTTAGAGACAGATCACAGGAGGACCGAAGTTGGTGTCAAACTTAAGTTATTGGTACTCATGACATACGACTTATTCATTACCATAAGCGCATGCCATCATGAAGGAGTCCTCTAGATGGAGATAGTATGGGGACCGATATGGGGCTTTCAATGAGAATTTGACTGTTGAAAAGGCATCTCCATCGAAAGACTAAACTCAGTGACTCTTCATTATACATAGAACAACTTTCTGGACAGTGATAAGTGGAATCAATAAATCAATGACTACCATTGTAGGATTTGAAGCCGATAAGACTCAAACCCAGCCACCTAGACCATTTCAGATCCAGACGCGAGCCATTTAATTAAATGTCGCTCCTAAACTATACTGGCAGCTGACTAATGATCGGCATAAATTCTACACAGCCAAAACATTAAATCATTCCTAAATTGGTTTTCAAAATCAGCCACAAACAACTCAGACTTACCGATCATTAACAACGCTGCTGTCAAATGTGATGATGGCGGACCCGCCAGTCCTGTCGCCCCCAATGCAGCACCACCCAGAGCACATGCCACTCCGCCCAGTGCCACAACCGCAATTAATGCACGTAATGGCGGTCCAGCAAACCATTGGCCACAGCATCCTTTCCCCGATCGCTCCGAAGGTGATCTGCAAAGAAAATCAATCGAAAAATAAATAAATATAGGAGTACGAGTAAAATACAAAAATTAAGTCACAGTCCATTCTAATGTGGTCCAGTTTTTACTATTTGTTTATTTTCTTCATCGGCCAAGATGGCTTTGAACTACTTTCCGTCACCTTAGAGCGCGGCGACTCGTTCAACACATTACGTTGATCGCATACGAATTGTGTTTGTGTTTTTTTTTGTGTTACCTGGCGCACACATAATCTTATGCATGACAAGCGGCTTAGTGACATGATCAATCATTGTGGGTTTTCTCAGGTACTAAAATTCACTTTGCGCTGAGAGTGAAGAAGGGGACAAGTTCGGCTATTTACACAGTTCTTATGTTTTAGTGTTTTACCTGTTGTCACCGCATGTCGACTTTCGCGAACGCCAGTATGGGTACATTGTGGTCACGGTGTTACGTAGAGTATACTTTCTATACAGTCGGCCGGCTCATAGGTGAACGGAGAAATATGTCAACTGGCGTGCGAGAAATACTGGGTGAAACCTGATTGAATGCACATAGTTGCGGCTAGATATGGTCGAGTGTTGGCACCTGCGTGGGTCTTGTGTGACGACAACAATTTCAATGAAAGAAGGCGGGTACGTATGTCTAGTGTAACATATTTGACTGCGAGTAGCTCTACTGTACCTCGTAGACTTGCGGGGAAACAAAAGTATCTCGGATGAGCGGAACTATCAATGTCAGAAACAGAAGTATTATTAGACAACTGACAGGTGGTTAAGAGACAAGATGCCCTCAGGTTTATTTAACTGCCATTCGCCTTTATTTAGTGACTCTAAGAAGTTTTACGAGATGACACGACATCATCGCACAAATAAATATAAGGAACAAAAACCACTAAGCAATTATGTATCAAGCGACAAGCTGTCGCTATGATGTGTCACAGGGAATATGTCGGCTTGTTTCATACGCATTTTATTACACCTAATGGGGAATAACTTTCCCGTCGAAAGAACCATTAAGTGGTGGAACATTAGAGTGCTTATGATATAAAGGGAAGGACCACGCGAGCAGTGTGTGTATTCATATTCTATAGTGCGTATGAGTGTGAACTGGTACCATATTGTTAGATCCTCGAAATAACTTGCTAAGAGGGTGAGAATATATTTTTATTGCCTCACATTGATGTAGGGGGTATTTCTTGGATATAAGTGGGGGCAATTTTGGGTTTTGATTTAATTTATGATGTAGTTTCATTCACAATCTTTGGATCTGCAGATCACGTAATTTTCGGGAATCATTGATGATGAAAGTAAATCTGCTTTCGGTTTTTGACAAGAATTTTTGTCTTACCAACTTTTTTATGAAGCCTGAACTCCTTCTAAATTAATCTAATATATAAAATTCTCGTATTACTATAAAGATTTACTATCAATATAGCCAGAATTAGAACAAAATTGCGGGAGCTAATGACTTCGCCGCTAAGATGATATATGACTTGAGCAAAAAGTCTTCCAACTCGCAAAAGTTTGGTCGGATAACCTACCCGACGAATGTAGTCTCACATTCGTCTTAAAGGAGACCTCGATATTTTAGTCGATATACCCGCCGATACAATATAATAAAACACTGAAACTCAACTTTTGGGACTACTTTATTAAACGTCTGAAAGATTTGCGCTCTGGTTCTCGACTGACTCTTCGTTCAGTTGCGAACGTGACAACGCTAATATGAATGTAATATATATATAGTTATAAATGTGTGTATAGATACAATTGGATTTCTTCGGCCAGACACCATCAGTTATTGTATTGTCTCTTTCTTTAACATGGTAATTAAAAGGGTATTGATAATTTTTTATAGTTGTGTGTTTACACACTGCTACAACTCGGCTATCCTGACATTGAAATCGCCCCGATTACATTTGAGGATCCATTATTAACCCATGATTTGATGTTTGCCGCTTCCCATACCCCCTCATACGGTAACTGTGTTAACTGAAAACCCTCTATGTCCTTTACCAGATACCTATCATTTGGTAATACTTTCGCTATTCTGTACGGACCTTTAAATTTCGGTGCTATCTTTCTACATGCGCCTGGTTTGGAAATAAAATTTTTAACCACAACATAATCTCCTTCTTTATATTCTCTACGAACTCTGTTTCGATCCTTAACCATTTTGTTATAATCTTGCGCTTTTTCTATCTTTTGCCTCGCGTTTTCTCTCATTTTACTTAAATCTCTTCCATTCTCCTGTTCATTTTCATCCCCTAGAGTATCCAGACATTCTTTCAGAAAATCGATAACCATTCCTTTTTGAACAACACCAAATAATAACTGACTAGGAGTTGTTCCAGTACTTTTGTGAACTGTGTTATTCATTGAAAACTCTATCGTTGGTAATACACCGTCTAGCGAGGAAATAGTCCCAGCACTCGTTAACTTTGCAATCATTGGGGCTAAACTTCTATTGACTCTCTCTACCTGGCCGTTCGCTTGAGGAGAGCCTGTCGCGATCTTGACGTGTGAAACATTATTCATATCTAAGAACTGTTTAAACTCCTCTGATGTGAACGCACTACCACGATCAGATATAATAACTTTAGGACGACTATAGGAACTAAAGTAAGATTTTAGGCAGCTGATAGCCTCCTTAGCATTTGTGGATCGTACCGCAAACAGTCGTACAAATTTTGTGAAGGCATCGATCACGAGAAACACATATTTTTTTTTTCCCATTCTAAGGGATACTGGCCCGAAATGATCGATATGTATTGTTTCAAAAGGTACATTACTTTTAGGTATATTGTGTAATAGTCCTTCATGTTTCCCAAACTTAGGTGAAAATGTTATACATTTCAAACAATTACTTATATATTCTTTTATCTTTTGACTCATTCTAGGGAACCAATACGTTTTGAGTATATTATTCAAAACTTTATCCCGCCCGACATGTCCTACCTCATCGTGATATAACCGAATCACGTTGGTTTCCATAAGCTTCGGCACATAAAACAGTATTCGTTTTCCTACCTTTCTGTATACTAATCCGTTTCTCATTTCATAAAACCTATCTTCCCTTTCCTCGAGTAGTTGTCTTATTTCCTTTATCGTACCATCACGACCTTGTTGGATTGACAAATTTTGCTCAAAATTGTTTTCCTCAAGTACCAAAATATTTGTCATACGGCTTAACGCGTCCACATGTTGCATTTTGGAGCCATTTCGATGTTCTAACACATAGTCATAATTCTGTAACTCCAGTGCCCATCTCGCGATCCTTGGATTTACTTCCTTTTTATTAAGAGTCAATGTTAACGAATTGCAATCTGTTACAATTTTAAATTTTAGTCCATGAAGGTAAACTCTAAATCTTTTTAACGCGTAAATAATTGCCAATGTCTCAAGTTCGAAGCTGTGGTATTTCGATTCATTATCTGTGGTTCGTTTTGAGAAAAAGAAAATAGGATGGAATCTTCCATCCCCTTTCTTCTGCAATAATATTGCTCCAAAACCCAATGCACTTGCATCGCAGTGTAATTCGGTTTCATCTTTCGGATTATAGATTGCTAGAACAGGCGATCCACTTATTTTTTCCTTCAATTCTTCAAATCGAGCCAATTCTAGTGAACCGAATTTAAACGCAACATCCTTTCGGATCAGGTTATACAACGGTTGGGCAATCAAAGAGAAATCTTTAATAAATCTCCTAAAATAGGAGCATAAACCTAAAAAGCTATGTACAGCCTTAACATTTTGTGGCGTTGGGAATGTCTTTATAGATTCTACTCCTTTTTCGTCCGGTCTAATACCTTCGTTTGATATAAAGTAACCTAAGTATCGTATCTGTGAAACCATAAACTGACACTTGTCTAATCTTAGTTGCAATCTATTTTTAACCAATCTTTTGAAAACCTTTTCTATTATCTCTAAATGTTCCTTTTCTGACTCTGTTGCTATCATTATATCATCTATGTATATGGAAACTTTTCCTTCTCTTATCAAATCTTCGAAGACCCTGTTGATATATCGTTGGAATTCACACGGTGCATTTCTTAACCCGAATGGCATTTTAAGATACTCAAATTGCCCCATAGGAGTCACAAATGCTGTGTATTTTACAGACTCATCATTCACCTGAATGTGATGAAATGCACTTTTTAAATCTAATAAGGTGAAAATCTTCTTATTCATCAATCCGTCTAATAGGTCATCTATTAGTGGGATTGGATAGTTATCCTTTTGCGTAACTTTATTCAAAGTTCGGTAATCTACACATAGCCTTATTTCACCAGTCTTTTTCTTAACCAATACAACCGGCGATGAATATTCAGAATTGCTTGCGCGAATCACTTTTTGTCTCAACAAATCATCTAAAATGAGTTGAACCTGTTCCTTCTCATAGTATGACATTCTTCGCGGGGGGTAGTGGAAGGGCTTTTCATCGTTCAACCGTAACTTCATTTCGTAAACAATTTCGGGTATATCAGGGCGAGAACAGTACAAATAATGCCCTTTGATTATTTCATAAAAACATTTTTTTACGGCAAATGTTAGTTCATCGTTTTGTATTACGATATCTTTTTCATTAAATTTAAGTGCCCTAAGCTCCTGATTTTCTTTTGAATGATCTAAATAATCTTCACAATCTTTTTCATTATATATATCAATATTCATCAATCTTTCGCACTCATTATCATAATTACTATTCATTTTCATTTCTTTATCATTATAATCTTTTGTTTTCTTTAGACATAAGTTTGCTTTCTTTATAAAATCCCGTCCCAAAATGACAGGATATTGCATGGTATTATCTGCTACCACCAATAGGGTTATCTCAACTATATCTTCTTCAAATAAAACATTACAATTTATTGTCCCTAATATGGACAGAGGACTTTTATTGATGCCGTAATAAGACAAGGAGTTAAATACATCTTGTTCAAAATTATTTAAAATATATCTCCTCTTAATGAGGCTGACTGGGCTGCCGGTATCTAGTAATGAGCCTAATAATAAATATACATTATGATAACTTTCTAAAAAAGTAAATTTCAAAATTCTTACGTATTCATCATCTGAGTCCGTATTAATATACCCAATTGGACGCTTCCTCTTCGGGCATTGAGCTGCCAAGTGCCCCATCTCGGCACATACATGACACGAACCTGGTGTCCTCTTCTCCTTCCTGCAATCAGCTGCCATGTGGCCCAGAGAGTTGCAGTTGTAGCAACGGATCTGCTGCCTCTCGTTCCCGCTGGCCAGTGCCTGTCGTGATGTTGACGGTATTGGAGTCGCCCTTGGTAATATAATTTTGTTGAACGCCTCCTGTAGTTGCTGAGTATTGGTGAATCGCTGCATTCGTGCTTGAGACCGCAACTGACTATCGGGGATGCCATCGATGAGATTGTCCAACAATTCCTCCTCATCCATTGATAGTCTGTTCGCCATAATCGTCTTGTCGTACGCGTACTGTTGAAAGGTCTCTGAGGTCAGCCACTTTCTTCCTTCAAATGTTCGTTTGAGTGACAGTCGACTTTCTTGACTGACGAACATTCCTCCCATTTCTTTCAGCAGTTGTGTGGTAGATACCTGCATGAGATCGGAACGTGAATGGAACCATCTCAGTGCATTTCCTTTGAGTCGACAGGAAATTAGGATTCGTGCGCTTTTGTCGTCGAGATTATATGCGTCGACCAAATTTTTGAATTGTGCTTCCCAGTGGGGAAAACATTCCCCCGAAAAATCTGGAAGCAATTCTTTTATGCCACTGTTTACGTATTCGTTTGATTTCTCTCTTTTTAAAATTTCATTTTCTCTCTTTTGCAGCTCGATCTCTTTCTTCAGCATTTCCAGTTCCTTCTTCATCAGTAACCACTCTTTTTTGATGTTCCTTTCCTTTGTTATTCTATTTGTGTTTTCGTCGCAGCTGTCATCATCGTCATCTCTCTCGTTTTCCTGTTCGTTAGCTTTCTCCTGTGTGCGCTCGTTTGTGTTTTTTCGTTCAGTCTGGTCTTTCTTTCGCTCATTTGTGATATCATCATTTCGTGACATTATTGGCGCCACAATTATTCCGTCTGTACTGTCCTCGTATGCGTTCTCATCCGATTCGCTATCATCTGCTGCTTGCATCTGCCTGTCTAGAGGAAACTCACCACGTTCAATTTCTGGAACAGACAGCAATCTTAAGATCAACTCGCTTTTGTTGCCTGTCGTTTTCTGTCCCAATTCAGCCAGCCAATTTTTTAATTGCATCGCAGTATATAATTTATATTTTTCAACTTCTGCCATCGTTTGTTATTTTATTGTATATCTTTTTTTTTTCACTTCTTCTTTTCTTCTTTCGTTTGTTCGTTCGGTCGACAGAAACCTCCACGGAACACACACAAAAAAATAAAACACAAGCCAACTGCGTGTTTGAGCTTGTCCAAATAGGGGTGGATTTGTCGCAACTAAGCTAAATGCGCACTTCTTTTTTTCGATTTCTTTAGTTCCACTTTTTGAAGTAAATAATATATTTTTTCGCGATGGGGTGGATTTCCTAATCCCACTTCTGAATTTTAGTCGATATACCCGCCGATACAATATAATAAAACACTGAAACTCAACTTTTGGGACTACTTTATTAAACGTCTGAAAGGTTTGCGCTCTGGTTCTCGACTGACTCTTCGTTCAGTTGCGAACGTGACAACGCTAATATGAATGTAATATATATATAGTTATAAATGTGTGTATAGATACAATTGGATTTCTTCGGCCAGACACCATCAGTTATTGTATTGTCTCTTTCTTTAACATGGTAATTAAAAGGGTATTGATAATTTTTTATAGTTGTGTGTTTACACACTGCTACAATATAGAGTATTATGTTTGCAAAAATCCGTACCTAAAACTAATCGTCAGGAACCTGATGGGTTTTTAATAGTGTAGTTTAAGGTTGGTAAGGTCTACCGTCCACCAAAAATTTCCACCTCGTCAGATTTAGGAAAAAATAGAGCGATTTGAAATTGTAACACACGAATTTTTCATTGGGCCTTACTAATAATCATTTTTAACCTTCACACTAAATATTTCCTAGATCACAATATGCAGTTTTGTATGGAAAATTTCGCCATTGTGAGATCAAAAAATTTAGATTGGACACTAAAAATGATTATTAGTACCACGGATTGTGTTTTAAGGTTGCAAAGCCATGTGTATAACGCTGGAGTCCTTGTCAAAATTGTCTATAGGTACGTTAATAATGATGCTGAGTAGCCTCGATGCTGCATAAAGATCGGAAAGGGATGAACACCTCTGCACCATACGTAAGGTCGAAGGAAACGAAGTTAGACTCAATTTGAGTAATGTGTAGACTAAATTTGGATTATGTCAAATTAGAAAGAAACTTGACTTATGTCTTCGAATATATTATCCTTAGGGAAGACATAAGTCAAATTTAGTCTAGCTTCGTTTCTTTCTACCCAACTGTTGCCTAAGGGAACGAACTTTGACTAATATGTTCGAATGCATAATGAAACCAATCCTAAGACGAAGTGTTACTTTGTGAATTTTAAAAGTCAATCTTGAAAAAAATTTACGAAAATTGCAAGACAAATTTTACGAGACTATGCTTATGACATCAAAATAACCGAAAGAACTCCGGCGAACTATCAGGGTTTCATTTGGGAATATCAACACAATATGAAGTTCGCAACACTGGAGCTTTGGAAAGAAAGTAACAAAGAGACAGACTTAATTTTGAGGTATCAAAATAAATTTAGGCTTTGCAGTAAGCCATAACTATCCATCCCTCGGAAGCTATATCTGTTAAAGTTTAAAATATTTGAAACTACATATTTACTTCTGAGCTTTCTAAAAAAATATATATGGTGCAGTAGAGGTCAAATCTTACGTCTTAAAATAACTTGGTTTCAAAACAATTCGACTAAATTTGAGTGCGACTTCCACTTGTCACATGGTCCAGCGAATCCATCGTTTAGAAAGTACCTCGAATACTGTGTACCAATGAATAAACCTCTACTTAACGCGAAAAAAAAAGTTCAAGTTGGAGGCTACTTGTCAGACAGGAAGGCATTCACCGGCGTTAGCTTGACAAAGTTATTGCACAACTATACTAACTCCAATAACGAATTTGTCAAATAAATTAAGCAAAATTTAGCCAAGCTTATTACTGCGTCATTGGCATTGAATTTAAGATACCTCAAGTCTGTGCTTCAGCAACGACAGAGAAAATAAAACCTGCAAACTTATACACTGTTGCTGGTCACATAGGTGGAACTAGTTCAAGGTCCTTGAGCGAATTTTAACATTTTCACTTCGTTTATTAGCGCACAACGAGATATACACCAACAACTGTTGTTTTGTTGCTCATGAATTAACTGCGGGTAGTTATGACATGCACAAGTGGTAATTAAAGCCGAAATATCCTTGGGAGAATCTGTTGGGCTTTTCTTTGCATATTACTGCGGCACAATATACCTATTTTAAATTAGCCAAGCGAGTAGGTTATGTATGCGCGAGCAATTCGAACGGAAGTCAGGGCAGCGCGTCAATTACCCGCGATGCCCATCGCCCATGCCCACATTGGTGCATCTGAACCACTGCGTAGATGGTGTTAAATTGTGTGGGAGATTGTCTACTGTCTATACAGTCTACACGGCCGGCGGCAATGGAATTGGACGCACTATCTAAATTGAGATGGACGTATACAGATTTTAATGTGAATTTAATTATCCGGCAGTTGATGGTTGGAATTTTTGTGTAAAGAGTTGAAATGAGAGGATGTTGTTCTTTATTTTGTTTTATTTGACACTAAAATCCCCGTTAAACTGCTGCGATAATGAATGCGGGTGTAGATGGTTATCTAAGCCGTAGGTAGGCGCGTTTCCATGCTAATGAAGTTTTATGGATTTTAAGTATGAACTTGGAATGGGTATTACTTCTTATGAAACTAGTGTGGATATGATGATATTGGGCTGACACACTCTTCAGCGGTATTGGGTAACTAAAAGTCAATGAAAAACGTAAGAAACATAATACAGCAGTGTCAGTACGGGAGCTGAGTAAAAATCTTTATAAATGTCATGAAACAAAACCTTTGTAACGTCGTCAGAGTTGTTTTGGTTTGTAACGCTCATGACCATCTGACAAGCGTCTGTGGCAGTTACATGCAGTTACGAATGTTTTTTCGATTTAACCATTTGGGGCACATTAGAATTGTAAGATTTTGTATTTATTTGACAGAAATGCTAACAAATTTATATATTTACTGTTGTTGCTTTCGAGAGTGAAGAGAGGAAGTTCCTAGATTTACCTATGAAAATTATGAACTCTGCGTGAAACTATAGCTAAATGTAATAACTAACTGCAGGTTGACGGAGACTGGTTTTGGAAATAATTTGGCTTTTCCGATATTCGAACGGATATATTAACGTCTTGATGACAGCATTCACTTAGATTGTTATCTAAGTTGTAGTCCTTTAAGAATCCATGCCTCAGCCTTAGAGCCGAAGTTTTTCTATAAGTTTTATCGGACAATGTGATGATCTGGTGATCATGGAGACCGACATGAAACTTGCTCTGTACCCAAACTTAACAGTCGATCTCAACCAACGTGGAGTGCACAAGCAAAATTTGCTTCTCTCGTTTCAGTTTCTCACTTTCAACTTTTTCTATTTTAACTTTTCTATTTTAACTTCTCAAGTTTAAATTTATAATGTCGTTTTGCCCAAAGTGCAATAACCAAATTATAAACATTGACACTATAAGTGCAAAAATTGAAAACTTGTTTAGTGAATTAAAAGAACTCAAACAATTAGTTTCGCGCTCAATACCATCAACGAAACCACAAAAAATTGTTACCCGCTCTCAGTCCAATGGAACTCGCGGTTCTCCCATTGTCTCAAAGAATTTATCCACTAAATCTCTTTCAACCGTAAGTAAACCGTCGTCGTCAACTATAACGCTTACACCTCGTGCTGCTGCTAAAACAACATCAACCATCGCTGCTGCTTCAGATGCACACAATTTAACTGCTGTTAATGTTGCTGCCGACAACAAGCCCTCCACGGCGGCGTCAGATGCTTCTTTGGAACTAACCACCAGCATTATATCGACGCCTAGTGTTAGTGTTCTGAATGCAAAGATGAAACGCCAAAACCATAATCAATGCATAATTGGAACAAACGCTTCTGTCTCAAATGCACATATGCAAGTAGTGAGGCATCTTAAATGGTTGCATTTATCATCATTCAAGCCGTCAACCACTGCTGAAGCTATTGTTAGCTACGTGTCATCAACTTTCAATGTGGATCCCTCTATGTTCTCTTGCCATCGTTTACTAAAGAATGATGCCGATGAATCTCTGCTTAAACATATAAATTTTAAGCTGGGTATAGCTGAAGAATTGCTACCACCTCTTTTGCAATCGGAAAATTGGCCCCAAGGAGTTCGTGTGCGCACTTTTGTCTTTCATGCTAAAAACGAAAAGAGCCCACATCAACTATTACAAACATAGATCAACACCTTCAAATTAATATTTTGCCCGCCAACGCCTCAGCCACCGCCTTTGCCATCGAAAAATCCACCGCCAATGCCGAAACTATTTCCAACAACAAATCAACAGATGCCGACACAGCCTCCACTTTAAATACTGCGCATGCTCATGCCGATGACGTTGCGTTTGCAAATCGTTTTCGTTCTCTCGCCTTGTTCTATCACAATGTTGGTGGAATGAGAACAAAAGTAACAGAATTTCTTCTTGCCGTTGCCGATTGTGCATATGATGTTGTTGCGCTGACTGAAACCTGGTTGCACAATGGTATTTCCTCGTCTGAATTGTTCACAGCTGACTTTGAGGTCTATCGTAAAGATCGGTGTTCGATTCAAACTGGTTGTGAAAGGGGAGGTGGAGTTTTACTAGCTTTTCGTTCGTGTTACAAAACAAAGCAGTTAACACTTCCCACATCTACAAGCGACATCGATCAAATTTGCGTATGTTTGGATTATCATCAAGGTCGTGCTAGTAATGGTTTTATTTCAAATGCATTTCATATTTATTTCTTTTTGTCATACATTCCACCTAAGTCTGATATTGAAATTTATGAAACTCATATATCGAATGTTAAAAGCTTAGTTGATAATTTAGATAACAACTCTTTTATAATTACGTTGGGTGATTTCAATTTACCTTATTTAAATTGGATTTTCTTTGAACCAGATAAGTGTATAATGCCATTTAATGTAACTAGCAATGTAGAATTCCAAGTCGTTGATGCTATGGCATCAATTAATTTACAGCAAAGAAATCTTGTTCCTAACTCACTCGGTAGAATATTAGATTTAGTTTTTCTTGATAATGATATTGGTGCTTCTGTTGTTGAATCTGCATTCCCATTGTTAGATAATAATACACACCATACGGCTTTAGATATTTCTCTAAGTTTAAATGTTGCATATTCTTGGAATTCAGATGCCAAAAATAATGAATATAAATTTGATTTTATTAATGCTGATTATGAATTAATGTGTAATTTTTTTAATGAATTTGATTGGCAATTATGTTTAAATTCTGACAACTTAAATTCTATTTTTGTGTTATTTAGGAGCATATTAGATAATGCGGTCTCTAGGTATGTACCACTAAAAAAATTAAAGCCTCAAAATAGTAAGCCCATTTGGTTTAACAAAAGTTTATTAAGGCTGAAAAATGCCATGCTTAAAATGCACAAAAAAAGCAAGACAATTCCATCTTTACACGGCAAATTTCGTCAACTAAGGTCTGAATATGAATTTTTGAAAAAATTTATCTTTAGACAATATGTTTGGACAATCGAATCAAAAATTAAACAAAATTCTAAGTCTTTCTGGTCTTATATTAATGAGAAACGTAAATCTTTTGGTATTCCGGCGTATATGGTTCACAATGGTGTTACTGCCAATGATATGCAGCAGATATGTAATATGTTTGCTTCTTATTTTCAGTCAAACTATGAGGACAAATCTCTTGTTTATAAATCTACATTGACTCTTGCGTCAAGTGTTGATTTAGGTTGTCTTAGCATTACTGAAGAAGAAGTTCTTTCAATGTTGTCAACCTTAGATCAAAGTGTTAAATTAGCTCCAGATAATCTGCCACCAATTCTTCTCAAATCCTGCAGAACTAGTTTAGCTAAACCTCTTAGCATAATTTTCAATAAATCATTGGCCAATGGCGAATTTTTAGATTGTTGGAAAACCTCTTTAATAACTCCAATACACAAGGCTGGTTGCAAGGACCAGATAAATAATTACAGACCTATAGCTAAATTGCAACTAATACCCAAGGTATTCGAAGCTATAGTTAAAAATAAAATTTATGAAATCGTCCGGAATTACATATCTGAATTTCAACACGGCTTTGTTTCTGGGAGGTCAACAGCTACAAATCTCGCCATTTTTGCAAACTATTGCCTTAAAACAATGGAAACACGTCAACAAGTTGACACAATCTTTACTGATTTTGCTAAAGCTTTCGATCGGGTTCAACACTCAGTTCTAGTTAGCAAGCTAGAACGCTTCGGTTTTCATTCAAATATTTTGAAATGGATTCGCAGCTATTTAGAAAATCGTATACAATACGTAAAGATTGGTTCTTCTATATCTACTGCTGTCTATAACTACTCTGGTGTTCCTCAAGGCAGCCATCTTGGTCCTCTATTATTCTTACTCTTCATCAATGATCTACCTTCCTTTATTAAACACTCAAATTTTCTTTTGTTCGCAGACGATCTTAAATTATTTAAATGCATTGCTTCTGTATCAGATGCTTATGACCTACAAGATGATATTAATAATATCACACATTGGTGTAATCTTAATGGTCTGCAAATGAATATAAGCAAATGCTCAGTTCTTACATTTTACAGAATTCTCTCGACGGTTAATTTTCAGTATTCGATCCAAAATGAAATTCTAACAAGAGTGGAAAGTCATAAGGATCTTGGTGTAGTCTTTGACCACAAGCTGAATTTTTCAATGCACTATGATTACATCATATCACGTGCAAATTCATTATTTGGTTTCATGCGTCGCAATACCAAAGAATTTCAAGATCCATGCACATTGAAGACCTTGTTTAATTCTTTGATAAGATCAAGGCTTGAATATTGCAGTATTATATGGAATCCATATTACCAAAATAACATTTCACGTATTGAAAAGATTCAGAAACGGTTTACAAAATTTGCTCTACGAAAGATGAATTGGAACGGTGATTTGCCAGTCTATGAAGCTAGATGCACCTTATTAGGTATTAAGCCCCTATATAAAAGGCGAATTTATTATGCGGTCTTATTTGCGCAGGATGTTCTAACTGGACACACTGATTGTCCACACCTGCTTTCTTTGTTTTATGTTTATGCTCCGTCTCGTACTTTGCGTCCAAGAGACCAGGATTTCTTTTATGTTCCTAGACATTATACAAACTATGGATTAAGCGAACCTATATCTTTTGCATGTATTTTTTATAACCGTTATGATAATTTTATTGATTTTAACATGAACAGATTATATTACAAAAGCTTTATAATGTTTTTGATGTGAGCAATTATGTACATATATTATATTAATAATTTATGCATAATGTTATTGCATTTTATTTTACTTCTGTAAATTAAGTCTATGAAAGATAATGTTCTTGTTAGACGTAAATAAATAAAAAAAAAAAAAATAAATAAATAAATAAAATAATAACACTATTTATTTTTTTGTGATCTTGACTTTATTTGATTTGATCATAAAAGGTTCTACAATAGCAGTTTATAAATTTATTAGGGAGTGAAATGGTACATACAATCGGTTGTTCAATGACAAGTGTCGAATGAAGGGAAAATGAGCATTACAATTAGAGATGCCACGAATATTCGGTATTCGGCTAATCAGTCACATTTTCCACATTTTTTCGAAATACCGAATACCGAATAGCAAATCATTAAAAAAATCAAAATTTTGCTCACAAAGATGTTTATTTAAGCAAAAAAATAATATGTGTTAATATTTAAAATTTGCCATTGGTAAATTATGATGTATGAAAACAATTTTTTCAGCATTTGTCGATAGCAGACGATTGCGTTTTTCTTCATAGATTATACCTGCTTCTGAAAGCTAGCCGCTCACTATACACACTGCTACCGGGAAATGACAAATAAATCTTAGAAAATTGTGAAAGGGTTGGATACTGTTTTGCGTTTGCTGACCACTACTTGTAAGGTCTGTCTTGAATTGTCAACCGAGGAAAATACCTAGTAAGTGTTGCCGAATATTCGGGGCTTTACTATAAATAAATAAATAAAAATAACTATTCGTGGCATCTCTAATTACAAACACAATTGAAGAGTAAAAATTTACATTTTGAAATTGTTTAGAATGGAGAGATAAAAGCTACTTTGACATTCAATGAGCAAAATTCAGTTCTTGACGAAACCATTTATTTCTGGATAATCGAGAGATATTATCAAATTTATTATTAACTTCTGAAATACACTTTTTACGCTCCCTACGTTTCGTTGGGTTTTCCCACTTATTCGGTGACTTTGTAGGTCTTTATAATATATAAACTGGTCTTGAATGTAAGAACAATTTGAGCAATCATTAAAGAACATTGTGTGAACATCATTTGTAGTATCAGCCGTAATAAAGACTAGCACATGCCCCGAGGAAGTTGGAGAAACCCAACGAAACGTAGGTAGGCATAGAAGAACGAAATACCTATAGTGTTATTATTTTGATTCGCATACCACTGATCAGTAAGCTCATTAGAAACAAAATTAATTCTTTTCCGCCATACAGCAGAACTCATGTGATCAAGGTCTTGTATAATAATCTCCTCAGAATGAGAGAGGGTTTTACTTCTTAGATGCCTAACAAGTCCGAAGGAAAAGGCATTAAAATGTGTGACGAAGGCCGGGTATCTTTTGAGGAGGTAGTTGTAGAGAACGGGTAGAAAATGTCTTTAATTGCTTCAGATTTACATGCCCCATTGTGAAATTTAGCTTGAAAATATCGGCCTTCACTTACCCTACTTTTTGCCACCATTTGACACAGCTGTGATGTAAGCTTGTAACCCTTAAAGCGAAGAAGTAATTCTAGGACGAAATGAAGAAAAACTGTTAGTTTTCTTTTCTACTGACATGAAAGTTCCATTTTAATGCAGCTTACGGTTTGTAACTTTTTGATATTCTGAAATAAATAAAAGCGCCAATTCAGTTGATAATTCAATTGACGTCTCGTTCAGACCCGTGTCCTACGTTGTTGCATACCCGCGGTGGTAGGTTATTCCTAATGATGGCTTTCTCCAGTCTTTCTAAGTTGACAGCTGGATTTTGGTTGGGTTCAACTCGGCTTAAACAAACGTTGGTTTCGTGCGGTATATAAAAACAATGAAATACTCCCTTTAAAAAATGAAAAAGGCGTCGGTCGTCCAAAAAGTCCGTTGTTACTATATTTAAATATTACAGATAGCCTAATGGGATTAAGATGGCAATATAAAAAGAAGAGGACTCGAGGGACCCAACCCACATGAGCATAGCCTTTCTGATATACACAGTAATTCGCTATGTTTTCAAACGAGGTAGAACGTCGAAGTAAAGTGAAAGGTCCGTTTAGATTTTTTTTTACAAAATTGCAAGGTGCCTCCATTAGTCTCAAACGAAAACTGGTTACAAGCTAGGCCTGGGGAGCTAGGGTTCCCAACACTTTCCTAACTGATTATAGTATTTTCTAAGTGACCTGTAAAAAAATATAGTACACTACCAAAAAATATAGTACTTTATCTATCTATCTATATACATAAAAATGGTGTAAAAAATGTATGATAGTTCATCAATTGAGAACGGCTGGTCCGATTTGGCTCAAATTTTTTTTCAGCGGCTCGTAATTATAAGGAGAAGGTCTTTAGGAAAGAAAATTTTGGAAAAAAATACCCGGAAAAGTCGGGAAATTGGAAAAAAACGAAAAAAACGATTTTTTGTATGGAGTTTTTTGTGCTATTGTTACGGAATGGCTTTTCGAATGGAAAAATAGAAAATTCTTAGTGGAAAACTTGGAGAATTGGGGCATTCTCACAAGTTCGTTGACAGCGTCACCGACGAAGATGAAGCGGCCAACTATCCGACAGAATTTTCAAACTCGACTTATGTGTCACGAACTCCGCCGCATAATTTATAGCTGAAGGTGGGATCGCTAATCCGAAATTGTTCAACGGTACGCGGTTGTCCGTCGAGAAACTGATGAACAATGTGATTCAAGTGGCGATCATCAAGGGCCGATTCAAAGAAGAGAAAGTCCTTATCCCACGAATTCCGATTATTCCAAGTGATCTTCCATTCCAATTCAAGCGGTTCCCCGTTCGATTGGATTTTTCGATGACAATCAATAAATCGCAAGGCCAATCGTTGGAAGTCTGCTGGATTAATCTCGAATTTCCCTGTTTTTCGCACGGTAAGCTGTTCGTTGCCTCTTCGCGTGTTGGTAAACCGTATTCGTTGTTTGTTCTTGCACCGGAAAACAAATCGGAAAGCATTGTTTATCATATCGCTCTCTACTGATTTCGATTCCATTCAAATAAATCACATCGAAATTTGAACTATCTGTGTTTTATTATCGCTCTGGATTTTATCTGATGGCGTTAAATTGGGGCGAGAATACATAAGTTCGATTCATATATGATGAAGTGAAACCTTAAGGTGAAATAAAAATGGAAGATCTGTTTGGTATTGATTCAACGGATTGAAATATAGTATTTTTGAGTACTATATATTTCCTCAACAGTATATAGAACGCATAGCCAAAATATAGTACAATACTATATATTATAGTACGGTTGGGAACCCTACTGGGGATCCTCATATATAACTCTTACGACCACTATTCCTTTTTAGGCGTCTCCAAATATCCATTTTTATTGGTCATTTCAGTTCGAATTTAGGACAGTTTTCTAAAATAAAATCATCACCCATGTGGCATTTAGGCGAACAGACAACCAACGCTGTTTTGCTACGAGTGTTTCAGTTCAAACCAAATGTGTTACATAAAAATAATAATAAATCATTGTTTTTAGACCCAATTGTCACCTGCTAACGAAACGAACCAAACCCGTCGTTTCAAGTTACTGCCAAAACACAATCGCACTGCGTGGTCCGAATAATCGCATCTAATCGATGGAACACGTCTCATGATCGTGGGCGGACAATTTGGAAAGAAAACCGCCGTTATATAAACAATTTGAATAAGCACAATAATAGTTTACCCGTCATTATAGATAACATCAATTTCTCCAGATTGATTTGCAATTTTCTCTTTTGAACAGAAAAATAGAAAACAATTCACAAACAATGGAGCAGAATGCTGTCCCATTAGAAGACTGCGCACAAACGAGCGAACAAAAGACGAGGAATTGTGTGTGGATAGTTTTTTATCTTCTTTTCCAATTCTTTTCCATTCTTCGCAATTCATTTTGTCAGTATTGAAATATGAATCGCAATCGAGCAATCATTCGCACATTTGATAGTTTGGACTGGAAATAAATATCTAACATTTAGTGGTCTACTTGCTTAGCGTCTTTTACTTGGGCAATCCAATGTCTGCCTACTTTTATACCAACCCGAACGGAGTGGGTTATAATCGAGAAGAAAGTCCGCCGAGAAATTTGGCAAGGCAACTTGATTGCCAGAATGTGCCCAGAAAGGTTCACTTTTCACCGCATAATGACTATGGAGATGTGTTAATGGGAAAAGCGTGTTTAATGTTTGAAATTCGTTGCTGTGGCGGTTTGTACAAAATTCGTAGCACTCTACAGCATTAGGTATATTTTATAATTCAAAAATATATTCTGTGGCATGTTGCGTCACGGCTCCAAGTTTTGTCAGGAAAAGATCCCATGACACTTTTGGCCTGCGCCTACACAATATGGGTAATTTATTATCCTCGTTATATTGTGTGTCTGTGTATAGCCGAAAAGCACTATTAACATTTTCACTTGGTTGGCATGTCTCTTTCTCCTCCTCATTCAGCCATGCGGAATTCCCTAAACAATTTCGTGTATTTCCTTGAACCATGAATGATGCTTGCCACCTATTTAGCATCCTTACGGTGCACAAAGCGGCTGGTGCTGGTGCTCGGTTTCTGTTCAGTCATTTTTCATACTGTGTGCGGCGCGGCGCGCGTTCTGTTCCACATCGCTGTTCTGCTGGGATGTTTTGTGTGATTTATGAAAGACAGACAATGAAAGGACCGCCCGCTGAAATGCCACAACACACATCGCATTAGAGACGATGTTAGAGAGCGGATGCAAAAGTGCCATTAGTCTCTTTAAATGTCGGTTCGTATCTTTCAATATTTTAAATTGATATAATTTAAGACTGTAGGTATAGGCCACACCTGGAAGGGGGTGTTTTCTGTTCATTCATCTTTAAGAATTTGCAGCCGAGTAGGTAGACAGGTGAGATGTCATGGAACCTCACGCCGAAAACAAATTTCACATCTGGTTCAGGTGTTATATACATTATTGAGTTAAGTCATTTGACAACTATCCCCGCAGGAGTCACGTCAAATGGAGGGAGTCACCTAACAGCTGCAGATGGACAAGAACTATTTCTGTGCATCTGCGTGTGTTCTCAGAGTAGAAGAAGCGTTTTAATAGAACGAAAAAAGGAAACGATAAAGATATAGGAGGGCACTAGAATATAGCTACATCAGATTAGGCAACGAGGACCAGGTCCACATCCCTTGCAGTTTTAGAGGGTTTATTAAAGAAAAAATATTTACACTCGGGAGTCTCCTGTAAACAGTGCCCCTTGCATAAGCCTGACAAAAACTGAGAAACTGACGCTCATACTAAAAATAAATCCGCTTCCACTAAAGGTTGGAGAAATTTCACAACTCCTCTTCTAGATTTTGTAGGACCATCTGTCGTTTAGTACGAATTCTGGACTATCTGGATTGCACGGACACAAATGTGTGTCGAAAATGAAAAAGTTGATGAGCTGCCAAGAGATGAGCTAACCGAAGTAAAGCCCTCCCCCAGTGTAACCGAAGACGAGGCGTTTGAGAACAAAATGTTAAAAGTGAGAAACGAAAGATGAAGCTAGCTCGATATCTAAGGTCAAACAGGGTACGGCCTCATACAGGACTTACATTAGTCGCCACAATGCGAAACTGCGAACTCCTCTAACCAAAAACTCAACCCTAAATGCAACATCAAAGCTGAAATTGATTTCCATTTTGTATCCAGCTTGTATAACAACAATTACGAATCTGGCAGACAGTTGAAAGACTTCATTATTCCGTGCATCCATCATCCGAAATTGCCCATAATAACGCAGAAAACTTATACCCACCGATGGCTCCAGCATTCAAGCCTTAAAGGGCTAATTTACTTAAACATTGTCTACGTTCCTAACCAACATAAATAATTTCGCCTGGGCATTGCAACATCCGAATTTTCGAACAACTCAGCCGCAGTTGAATGCGCCTGCAGCAAAAACTGGTTTCCGTTTATTTTTTTCCCAAAATCTGGCGTCAGAAAGTCGGTAGCGCCTAGCAACTGATTGGCATCTTTATTAATTGCATACGAGCCCAAGAGCAAATTGATTAGTCAAAAAAAAAAAAAAAAAACAGAAGAGGAAACCAAAACCAAACGAAAAAGAAACTTGTCGGTTCAACAACAGCGATAAAAAAAAAAGGCGACAACTTTTACTTTTCACCAATGGCCGATCGTATAACCCCCGATATGGACAAACGCTCACCACAGTCCACAGCGCACAGCCTCCGAATGTGTCACGGCTGCCATACTGCAGAGATCAACGAAAGCGAAATTAAATTTCCATAAAGTCGTCGTGTTATTTTTTTATTTTTAGATTTTGTTTAACTTTTTTATACGGAACTGGCTACTAATCGAACCGGTTGCCGGCTTCGCGAGAGAACAGTCACTTGAGTTATGAACAAGCAAAGGCACAGATACACCGTGAGAGACGGTGTAGTCACCGTGTTCTTGTTGCTAATTTTGTAAAAAGTTTAAACACATTTTATGGGCCGTAAATAAACGAGTCTTGATGCAGTTTTGACATTTTCGGCTGTTGTCGAGTTGGATTGTACTTTTTCCTCTTGTTGTGCAGCTCACCTTTAGCTTTGTTGGGTTTGGCTGTGATTTCAGGTGGAGATTTACTTGGATAATGGAGTAAGTTATATCAGCGTGAGATGTCTTGCAGATATACAGGAAGTCGTTTAAAATGGTCGGATCCGCAATGAGTGGTTATGGTTGGGTTATATAAGCAGTTGTTAGTTGCCTTTGTATGGGGCGATTTCTATGGGGCGATCGACATTTTCGGTTCAGTTTGTTTGCAGTGGGTGTCTATAGAAAGGTGGCGCAACCATTTTGGGGGGCTTTGTGTGGATCAGTTGCAGAGATTGTACGATTTACCATGAAATTGGACAAGAGCACAACAGGATTCAATGAGATTTGGGATTTCAATCGATTTTAAAAATGGAATACGAGGTTTCGGTTATATAGTACAAGTACAAACTGTTCGATGGAAATCAAAATATTGACGGGGGGAGCAGTTTTGTGCTTAAATGGAAATCATCATCATTTCCAAGGTCCGGTCGGTCTTGGTGGTACAGTCCACGATACGGATATAAGAAACCTCTAAAATGTCCAAAAAAAAATTTCTTATATCCGAAGTGTTCTTATATGCGAAGACTTATACAAGAATCAAACTCTAAGGTGTTTCCACATGCATTTCTTATAAGCGAAGTGTTCTTATGAGTATTTCCTATATCCGTCGCGGACTGTATAAAATTTTGCAAGTTTGCTAGCGAAACCAAAACTGGATGTTGGTCTTACATAATATGGCTTAAACAAGCATCGATCTGAACTACTTGGGTTTCCTTCCGGATCTCTCGTGCTGTGAATACTCCATCGGTTGTCAACTTACGAAAAATAAGAGCGTAATAGGAGGGGTCTACAACGTCGTCGATAAATACTTACTTGCGCAGGAGTTTAAACAGTAAGGCAAAAGGAATCTTGTACAACGCTTAGCTGACTGAAACTGATACCCACAGTATACATTAGTCTCGGCGCACACTATACGCGCGCAACGCGTCAATTTAGACTTAAATTAATTTTAGTCTAATGCACGATGTTCGCAAATCTCTCCAACCAGCCTGTTGGAGAGAGTTGGATGTCATTGAAGATCTCTCTTCTGGACGGATATAGCTGAGCATGGTGTTGAGCAACAATTGGTCAAGTTCTGCGAGCTCCAGCGCGTCAAAAAAAACTGTCTTTCTTCTGCCATAGCTACACACCATCCATTTTGCGCTATTCTAGGCTATTACTCTTTTAACCAAGTGCGTTCAACGCGTTGATCAACGTCCGAGTGCACAAATCTTTGCGCGACCACACCGAAAGCGAAATTGACGAGCTCGATCAAGGCTATCCTTCTGCCAAGGTAATAGAAGTTGAGGAACTATGTATAGAAGCTTTTTGAACTATTAGACTTATTAGAAGCACTTCCACTAATAAAACATTTAAACAAAGCTTAAATCTTTTATATGAATCGCAAAACAAAAGACCTTCGTATAGAGTCAGAGACTTAGTCAATATTTGCGCCACTATTTTATTCAAGAATGCTAAATCTGTCTTTGAAAAATCTCCGACCACAAAAACGTAAACAGAAACACCCTTTCAGAGTCATCCACAATAGCCATCCTAAACGCGTGCACGATATCGAAACGCTATATCGCACTTAGTGATAAAGATGACCTCATTCCACAACCAAGACCATTTGGCTGAGCGCGCAGATACAATCAAAACAGGAAACTCTTTGATCTTGTCGCCCCATCGTTTGTTCCCTCAATTGCATTCAAGTTTGTTCATTCATCTGACAGATCATTATAGCCAGCTCCCTCCGCCCTCACCAAATTGCTTCAAAGTGCGCGTTCGAAAAATCAAAATAATTAGACACATTTCACAGAATTCGAAATCAAACACCAATGCACAGTCAGAAATCCCATTGTGCCCCCACTTCATCGTCTGCCACATGCCAAGCAATAAGCATCCAAACCGACAACTCTCTCGATTGATTGCAACATAAACTACAGCCGCACAGCTAATCATAATGCAGCGACCACGACCCACATTTGCACCCCGCATTTGAACCGCTTCAAGTTCTTCCCGGATGCATACAGTATTGCGCTGTTCGGAGAAGCCAGCCCCCCCACCCGACAATCTCATGCACGCAGTCTCAATTGCCTCGGCCCATTTCACCGAGTCCCGGATACTTACAATGTGCGCCACAACACCACAAATCCAAACAAAGCGACATAATACACACAAACAGCAGTGTAACAGACTGCCAGACAGACAAAAATGCCTAATTGCAGAAGAAGAATTACGCTTTCGGTCGGCTGTGGATGGGGAAAATGAAAAATCCAAATCAATAGTTCTCTCCAAGAGTATCGCTCTGATGGAAACGAAGACGACAGCAGTAGTTCAAGACACGACTGCGACTGGGCTTTTTCTAGGTCACCACTTACTGTAGAAGTGAAGTCACCAACAAGTACTTTCAAGATACATGAATAACTGAATAGCTACGTGAGTCTGGTCGACTCGTGAGCCAACAATGAGACTGGCACTGCTGCAGTTGTCTAGTGGCTTCTTACCTGGGCTAATTCTAAGCCGGCTGATGTGAGAAAATCTAGTTTGTAGGTTAAGCAACCATGCTGAAGCTGCTTCTAATGAGACGATGACTTGATATATTTCTTTCTGCTTTCCTTTCTTCGGTACGAGTTGATAATGTGGTAATTTGGGAATTGTAAGTAATTGAAGGAAACTGAAATTTTGTCGCTCTCTTTGGATTTTCCCATATCAAGTGGAACTTTCGCTCGAGGGGCTCTCAGTCGAGGTGCTCCAGATATCAAAGAACAATATTGGACCGCATTTGAGATGACTTTCTAGGAATCGGTTACATATTTTATAACCATGCATTGCATACTAGCAAGCTAAAGGACGGGTGCGGTTTGCGACGGAGCGAACATCGCTTGCTTTTACAAATCCTTGATAGAAGTTATTTTATTGAGCCGGTTTTAGGTGTCAATTTTCAATTGCAATTAATATTTAGAGTGTTTGTTTTTAATTGCAAATTTTTAGAATACAATTATGGACGAAGTCGTCCGATTCCGGTTTAAAGGAAGCTAAATAGGAGAAAGAAGCTAAGTGTATTAGAACAACTACCATCTCTCGATTCGAACAGTTATTTCCTACGGATCGCGCTCTAATGTCGAGTCCAGAAATGCAGCAAAGAGGAGAACAGACAATTCGAGCCCCATTTGAGTCTTAGGCCCACGGTATGAGCTATTAATCGATCCAAGTTTAGGTGCACACAGTTACAACTGTTTGTGTAAGGACCAAGCTCTCGATTCCGATTTTACCTCGAGGGAATAGGTCATATCGATTTTCCAAATCTAAAAATCAAGTATACGTAAAGAAAGGTGTGCGATACTTCCGACTATTTTTATGTAAAATTCTGAGACGGTTAAGCTTGTGGCCTGGTTGAATCGTGTTGTTTCGTAATGAATTTCCAACATCTAAGCTATGACTGGGACTTAACAGTGATTTCCCTTTAATTGGAGCAATTCATATAGCCCTTCTTGACTCTGATTCACAACAGTTTGTAAGGTCGCTGAATTCCCAGGCCACTTTACGATACAGGAGGGCACTTGAAACAACTTCACTTAAGAGTTTTCAGCATTTCTGAATGATGCGCATCGGCAGATTTTCGATTTTATTGTAAGAGTGACTTCTTCTACTGTAGGACTATTTTCCGACCTAAAAGACGGTGGATATGGCCAAGTTGAGAACCAGTTTGCAATTTCTTAGTGCAACCATGATCGGTTTTTGAAAAGCCAAGTCTCCAATGCGAATCTTTCACCTTTTGATCTTTGGCCATTTAAAACAAGCATCCATTCGTTCAACGTTCCTAGGCTTACGGTTTACGAAAAGGGAGTCTGTCAGCGACTTACACTTAAGACAAAGCACTTTTCGTGTCAACAGATGTCTTTTGTGTGAAATGAAACTATGGAGTTGTCATATGTCCTCCCAATAACTCTGGCCGGTCTCAGAAGCCGCCCATCGTTATAACTACATGAATCCATTTTTGAGACTACAGTTTCAGCATCCAAACTTTCGCGTTAGATCTTTATTCCACCTCCTAATCTTACGCTTTAAAATTGTTACACTCTTTCATAATGCCATTCAATAAAATATTCTGCCTGTCAACCTAGGCTGGTGAGTGTCCCCGCTCACACCGAAACAGAATTTGAGGGTGCTACTCCTGATATGACGAGTTTAAACACATCCGTATAAGGTCAACAGACTCTCCTAAAATCCGCCTGCTTCATTAAAGAGATATAGACGAACTATATACTCACACTCGTTCCGCAATCACCAGCCTTTCCAAAAAGGTTCAGGTATCAGTTTATTTTTATATACAATTATTGTCGATAAGCCGAATGCCCACTAGGTAGTGATATACTCTTAGAGCACGCCTCTAACATTACAATTAACAAAGGATGCTCGTATCCTTCAGGTGTGCCCTTACTTAACAGGGTAGGTCAAATCCACTTTGTCTTGTTATCTTGGGTGTCGTCTTCTCAAGGTATATCTACAGCTCTGAAGTATATTCTGTTAACAAAAATAGCTTAATCCAGTTGAAGAGAACTTTAGAAAGTCGTCCAACATATTGTAGACAATACCTTTCTTTTAAAATAGTTTTTCATTCCAATATTGACGGCACCGTTCCAACATAAATATCTAGCCCATCACTTACTGAAAACTGTTTTTCACACACCGTTCCACCTTCATCCCTCCTTCCAAGCCACAACTCTCGTTTTCAATCACAAAAGTTCAGCCATTAAAAAGTTCGTGAAGTGACGCTCTCATTCCAAAGCCGTAACCCGTATATGTCAATTTAAACTTACAGTTTGGCATAGAAGCCGTCAGTTTCCCTTTCGAAACGGCAATAAACAAAACTATATCGTCACGTTTCATGATGACATATCTCATTTTTCACAAAGCAAACCAAAAATATTCAGGCCGAGCATTTTTCGGTGAGACATCAAGGAATTATGGCTCCACATACCTCGCGGCAGATCAACTTTATGCCGCATCATTAATCGCCTTAAAAAAGAGTCCATCCAGTCAAATTAAACTGAAATCTGGAGCATTTTTGGGCAAAATTCCAAAAAAAAAATATTAAAAATACATATCATCCAAAATGTGTGTCGTCGCCATTTGGTCGCGTGATGCATCTAGCTGGCAGCCGTGCACGAAAGAGCATCAAATATAAGACTCGGCGAGATGAATTATTTTTATTTTGATTAGGCCACAAAGGGGCGCGAATACAGTTCATTACTGGGCGACTCTGCACATTGTTTATGATTGTGAGTTGCGACTTGTGACTTGTGAGTTATGAGTATCTTTTATAAAGCGATGATATTTTTGGTTGTTATTTTTATCTCATCCGAGTACACATGTTGTGCGTCTGGTGCGTTTTGGAAAATCTTTGTCCTACATAGAGGAAGAGTGCTGTAAGCCTGCAGCTGCAAGTTGGCAGCACTACGAGGCAAGTTTCCCAAATGATTAAATGGGAGTTCTCTTTGTAAGTGATTTTGTGGTAGAGCATATATGCAGTTCGCAGTTGATTAAGACTCTGACATCGGCCGATGAAATATGACCGAGCGGGCTTATCTGGGATTTACCGCGCGAAGTAGTCTTTATGACGACACATTGAAGTAAGTGATGAAACATTTATGGACCAAAAGACATCCATAGCTTATGTGTACATATCCCGCATGTGTTCCAATGTCATGACAGCTGAGAGGATACTTTATACACACAGTATTGGTTTGCGCAACAGCAGTATCTATTCCAAATTGAAAGCAATGACCCAAATGTGCCTCTGCCTATATGTATGATGTAAAGCTATACCTCTCTTGCTGAAATTATAAATACGTTGTGCACATGTTCGCGGATAGTGCAAAATTGTAATTTATAAAATTCCCACGCTAGGTGCACTGGCATCAGTAACGTAATCCGCGTTATGGTTTTCAATCTGATTAAAACTCAATCGGTACGTTACTTATCCATTTATGCACGGGGGGTTTATTGTGCTCGGTTGTAGTGATGCGGAAGTTGCATCATGAAGCGGCTCTCGCCAAATGGAGAGATTTAATTTAAATTTATTACATTTATGAATATTTGCAGTTAGCAGTCGTTTTGATGCGAATGCGCCTCTTGTATCCATGCGGGGTGCAAATAGTTGGGCCCCAAAATGAGAGAGATAATTTCGCCGACGTTATATGCTGTTTATTGGGAATTGATCATGGTAGTAACGAAATGCAGTTGGGTGTGAAAATGTTGGTATTTTTAAGAGTTCAATTTATCCGCATACCCATTTTAAAATTCTGTACATAATTTAATTGTTTATAGGACTCCGCATTTTATGAAATAAGTTTTAATCAATAACATAATAAAATGCAGTACGAAATAAATTGAAGTTGACTGTATTTTTACACAACGGGCCTTACTAATAATCATTTTTAACCTTCACACTAAATATTTCCTAGGTCATAATATACAATTTAGCATGGAAAATTTCGCCATTGTGAGATCGAAAAATGGACACTAAAAATGATTATTAGTAGGTATCACGGAACATCTATAAAAAGTTGTGGGAGCAGCGGCTTAGTGGTTAGTGTGTTGGACTACTAAGCGAGGAGGCTTATGTTCGATTGCAGGAAAAAAAAAAACAAATTCCATCTTTATGTTTTTTTCCACTGCGCCCGCCACCTTTCGCGAAAGAGTGACAAACGTCCGAGAGTTTAATTGTCATGACAGAGCTTCTCAATTAGGCATTTGGACTCAGCGTAAAATCGGAGAACCCTTCCGTTCGTCAAAAAAAAATCACCCAAAACGAATGATTGTGAGAAGCTAGGCCTAGAGTCCGTACTGACCTATTGAGGCCAACTATTTATTTATTTATTATCTAAACACGGTCAAAAAAGAAGGTAAGTCTTAATAGAAGCTCATTTCTTTTTTGTAAAAAGTAGAAAATCATAATCATAAAATCACACGCTTATTTATTTTTAAAGCTGCTATTTAAATCCATTTTGATAGGGAAACATGACGAAGAATAATTGAATCCAGGGCCCATGTTCTGTAATTATCACATCGATATATTTATCACTAAAACGATATAAATTGAAAAATATGTTACTGAGTTTTCGATGCGAAAATTTATCGCATGAGTTACAGAACATGGGCACAGTTCAGCTTGAATTCCACATGCCTAGGTAACTATACCTCCACCCCTTATCCGAAACAGATATCCTTGTATATAATTATAAAAGTCCATCCCCCTTCCAATTTAAAGGAGGAAAGTTAATGAACGTCTGGACGACCTGTGCAGAACCAGTAAAAAGAAAACCTCAACATAAAAAAAAGAAACAAATCGCTCAAAAGAAAAGCCGAAGACGATTTGCAAAAACAGCAATTTCTTACTACGCTATCTATTGGTCGGGAAAAAAATTCTAAAGATCTCTGTGGGAGTTGGGATAACATCTACCTCGATCCTAATGGCCTGCTATTGCCTCTGCGAATCCTGCGCTAGCTGCATCAAAAGGTACCCAGCTCTCAATAAATTGATGGATGGGCGAATAGCCGAAGAAGAGAACAAAACAAAGTCTTTTCCTCCCGTCTTTACAACTTCCTATTTGGTTTTCCATCTGGTGTAGCCTTGGACACACAAATTTTTTAAAGACGCTTGACATTCAATTCCATCCATCGCAATTGAGGTACTAAAAAAATTACCGAAGGAGAAAAAATCCCGAAGCGAAATAATTGAAAATTTTATTCTCTTTCGTTTGGGTAATTTTTCCCACTTTTCTTCTGTTCCTTTTGTGTGGGTAGTGGGTACTGGGTAGTGGGGTCTGGGTAATTCATTGAGAGTCTACGGGCGAGGGTGCTGGTTTGACGGAAACAAAGTGTTTCTGGTTTTGCAATGATTTGAAGTTCGCTTAGTTGTGTGCCTATGTAATCGATGCCATCCAATAAAACATGAAAAAAATATTCAACTTTCCCGTTTTGCGTGTTTTCCACTTCGAAGAAAGCAGACGAAGAAGCTGGCTCCTTGTTTAATATTTAAATTTGGCGTCTTTGTCGTTCGACTTGGTTACGCTTGCGACTATGATTTACAAAGAATTGGAATTGGAATTGGAAATGAAAAATACGACCGCTCCTTCGGTTTGAGAGTTATTCTCATTCTCATTGTGGAAAATTGCCGATGAAAATTGCTGGCACATGTCACAGTCACAATCACAGTCACAGAAGAAAGAAAATTATAATTTTGTTATTGCTTTCTTCGATTTTGTTTTCTTTCTTGTTTGGATTTACATTTGAGGTGAATTTGTACTAGGCCTTGCCTATTGTCTCCTTCAATTGTCGCAGATAGCGAGTTCATGATAACAATGGGACACTTTGTTTGTTGTGAGTTGTTGTTGACTGCTTTCTTCGTTTTGTTTATTAAAAATGCAAATTGAGGAAACGCTTTAAGAAAGCAGAAGCGAAATTTTGTGATTCAATTTAATTTGTTTGCATAGGGGAGACTACACAACAGTTGACAGTTTGGTGAGTGATGCAAGTGTCTGCTGTGTTGTCAAATGAACAAGCACATTGTGGTTTTCTGAAGAGTATAGCTCTAGAAGTTCTTTTTAAATTTCGCTTGATTTATGTATATGTCACGAATAATTACAATTTTAGTCCAATTTATTTACTGTAACTACGGAATTTTGTTTCAACTATGGTGACAGTTACAGTCACAGACGTCATGTCGACGGACATTTCGTTGCATTCACGTTCTCCTAATTTAGTTCTCAGACTCTGAAAATCCTAAAATGCTAAATATCCACCCCCTTGTTTTAAAGAGTACACGAACATTCCTAAAAAAAGCTTCTTTAATGGGACCGTGAAGGAGAATATATTAAAAGAATGCTTGTTTTCTGTAGTACCTGTTACGTTGTTAGACCAAAATGGCTTTTTATGAGGCATGGCCCAAATGAAAGGTAAATTTTCGGCTGTTTTTTTCCCGCAAAACTATTTTTATTTGTTTTTGAATTCAGGTTAGTTTTATCCGCAGGGTTTTCGTATTAGGCATTTGGTATACGAAAAAAACCCTCCAAGAAACACATAATTTCTAACATTATGTAAACAGAAAGGATTTTAGATTTTGAAACGCCTTGAAATTATTTTAAGCTGCAAATTCAAATTTATTGGGACCGGATATACAGATTTGATAACACTTCGGGGACAGTAATAATTAGGAGTTCCAACCTCCTAATCAGCGACCAATTACGCTGCTTTTTTAAGACCCTCAAATTAGCTTTTAGTCAATCAAAGACTAATCACCTGCATGTTTATGAATCTGTTGGCATTTTGAAACATGCGATAGATCTGGAAAAATCATTCGACATCCTAATGCTACATGTGTAATTATCTTCGTATCTAAAATTGAGCCGTAACGAATCCATTGCCACTCACTCATTAAATCTTATTACCTTCCAATCTATACCAACATTCATCTTACATTCTGCTTCGACTTAAATGATTTCCACTTTCTTTTAGCCCACGACTTCACTTAAATAGCATCTCTAATCTCCGATAACATTAAACAAATTTTGCTGCCAAAATTACGTAATCCCTAAACCAACGAACGACCAACTTCCGCCAAAAAAAAAATAGAAACTATCCAAATACCATCATATTTATAAACATTTCAACATCATCAAAGAAAAAAACACCTCACAGGAAAGTCGCGACCAAAAATTTAGCACACTCGCCCATGCAGACAAATACTTTTACTTTTCGCATGACACAGAGAAAAATATAGATATAAATACAACCCGACATCGCATTGCAAATACACATTTGAAACCACTGAACGTGAAAACGTGAATTTCTATACCATAGATATAGTGAATTACCTAGAGTAGGTAGGTACTCCCATCCCATATAATATAAACAAAAGAGTCGCATAAAATATGAATGCAAATTTCCATCGACATGAATGACAAAACGAATGAGACCGAAAAGATAATCATTTAGAGAAAAAAATCGAATTAATTAGACGAAATAAGCATGGAAAAAATACACGACACTCATTTGTATATGGAAAAACTTTCAATTTCATTTTCGCGAAATCATGTCAGGCCCGAGCTCTTTTGCATTCGGGTTTGGGTTACTACAAAATATGAGTTTATTCATAAAAACGGTGAAGAATAATGCACTGGTTTGGATAGCTGCAGCGGGAGTCAGAGAGTGACAGTTGACAGAACGGGTTTTGTTTCAGATTAGCATAATTCGATGTGAGCAGTTAACGGTTGAAAGTAAGAGTGCGATGTATTAAAGTGTATTAACATGTTTTATAAGGACGGTTGTTATAAGGGTTTGTAATCAATTTTTCTTAGGTGGTTTAGATGTCTACTTCAACAGGGTTACTTGTGCCACTCACTGGTAAATTTCTGTGAAATTTGTAAGCATGATTTTATTTATAGGTGTTAGATGCAACTCAGTTAATTGAGACTTAAATTGAAGCATTCGAAAGATTTCCAAAATTTGATGGAATAGTTAAAACGGCAATTATGACAAAGTAAGTTATATTTGGTGAAAGTTAGTAAGTCATAATCAGATACCCCGAAGCTGCTGAATAAAAATATCAGTCATTGATTTACTACACCTATCCAAACGATTAGTGATTTTAAATCGTATAAATTAATATTATTTTAATTTAAATATGTATTCGTACTTTTTATATACTGGCGTTGATATATTGTAAATCTTTGCCAAATGTTGACAGAAAATTTAAGAAGTCTGGACAGTGTTACAGAGACTCTATATTGCGTACCTTGAATCATAATTTTGTGAGCGTTAGAACTGGTCTATTAAAATAGGTAGCTATACTGTATAGGACGGTCTTTAACGTCAAGGACAATAATTTATCATATACAGTAGAGGCCAAATTATATTACAACAAAAGTTTAGAAAAATAGTTCGTCTTGATTGATCGCGATTTCCTTCAAACAAACATACAAATCATTTAGGGTACTTTAGATTAGCCGTAAGCCCTACTAACTGGTGCTTTCTTAGTTATTAATTTAGTAATAATTTATTAACTAATTAATGCAACTATAGCAACAATAATAAAGTATCAGCCTTATTTATAAACTCACTGTAGAGTCTGCTTATCTTTACGCACCCTCTAAAATGCCCTTACGCAGAAATAAGTTCTTTAGAAAGATTTTTTTGAACTTTAGCAACGTTGCTTTAGGGCTGCGTACGTGAAACGACAAAATTTGCGTTTAGAGCCTGCGTAGAGCTTACGTAAATCTGTTTTTGCATCAAATATCATTCGGTCGTGGTCGAATTGTTAACAAAACCAAATAGTGAAATTAATTTTTGTTTGTTCATTTAACAATGAAAATTAACTTTACAATATCGGGAAGAGTACCAATATTTTTTTCAGCGAAATCAGGCTGTTATTAAAATATTTAACGCGTTCAAAGCTAAAATTTAAAATTTTGATTTTGAGTTTGTGCTGCTTAAAAAATGTTTGTTTAACTTAAGTGCTGTATAAACTGATGGGAAACATCGAACCGTATTACGAATTGGGAGGTACGATAGCTCGAAACCAGTTTATACCTACCTTTTGTAGTCCGTTTTGTGGCAAAATGGTGTTTCGTTTATGCGGAGTCGACTGCATAATCTTTATAGGATCGCTTACAAATTTTACAGGGATCATCCTACACAGTCAAATACAAAAATCTGAGTTCAAACAGAAAGCCTATTCTTTTTTAACTCTATTCAAATAAAATTTGAAAAGTGTGTAGCACCAGTCTAACAATCTGCATGGTGATCTATAAATATTCAACAAGTTTTAGGAAACGAAATTTTTGTAATTATTTTTTGTTTTATTCCAGATAAAATATTTTTGATTTTAAATGACGGCTACAGAAAACCATCAGATTTTTATTGCGCAAGCCTAACTTTAGACACAGCCCCTTAAATATTATGGACACAGACAGAATTTTGGAGTCGTTTTAACAGGCTACAGCGTACGGTTTGCGGCACAGCGAAGAAAATGTGATCGATCGAAAGCAATCTGAGAGCCCGAAGTCCATATGTTGTGTAAAATCATCTTTATTGACACACAACCTTCGATGTAGACCAGTCGGCCCTTAGCTAAATATCCCATTTAAATACGATTTTTGTGAAGAATTTGTTATTACAAGAGCAGTTTGCACTGAAAACAATGAGTTAATCAACAACTCCTCCGAGACTTTTTCATGTTGACCAGCAAAAGTAACCCGAAATAATACTAAGCCGATTATCAAAAGTTCAAACAAAGCTCGAATCATCGTTCTATTGCGTGGGACCCTCGTCATATCGATCCTGAGATGTAATAATCTTTTATATTCAGATCTGAATTCAACCCAAATTTACACAATCTTATTCGCAACGGTGAAGTAAATCAAGATGGTTTCCACCTTAAGGAGAATCAACACTCCCAAGAGTCCCCAAATTAATACAAAAAGCATCTTAAAGTGAAATAAATAACAATTTGTCCTTAAACGTATCAACTGTCCCTGTCCCAAAGGTGTGGCTTCTCCGAATTGCTATTCCATTTGACGTCTCCCCCGCTGGGCAAAGGAAAAGGACTCGAAATGAATCGGACGATTAAAACCAAAAACGCGACATTAATTACACTCGACTGACCCCGTATTCTCTGTCTCATTTTATCTGCACAATGTCCTAACTTAATTCTAATACCCGAAAGGACTCTACCAAACCTTGACTGTATAATTTGTTTTCTTCTTTCTGTAGGTACGCTTTTTGCCGTCGAACACAGCGGAAGCGTTTCATCTCATTTACATTCTAATTGTTTTCATTTTGATTTCGTGTAGTTATTGTATTCGCCGTGCTTCCATAAAATTAAATTCAAATTAATCGGTCCGAGGTTGCTGACTATCTAAAATGGGTGTACACTCGTACGAATAGATGCTTGTGCATACAGGCCCCGGGCGCAAAACAAAGGCGACGCGGGAGGCATACAGCAGTGCGGGTCATATTATACCTCTTCAAAGAAAGTAATTAATAAAGTCGGGGGAAAAAAATAAAGAAAAACACAACCGCCTCCCTGTGAAGAATTGATCGGGGAACAAAACAAAAAACAGAAGAATTAACAACACAGTGGAAGAAAACAAAAAAAAGAAACAAAGAGTGGCGCAAAAACAACTCAAAGTCATCGCTAGATCCGCCGCGCCGACGAGGGGACCACGAGTACAATCTGCTGGAGGAGGTCATCTGAAAGAAAGTACTTTCTCCGTTTTCCGATGGATTAAGCATAAAGCTCTTATATTACCCTTGAATGAAAATGGAAAGATTTCACTTTGCTTTGTTTAGTTTCTCTGTAGGTTTTTGTTTATGTTGTTGGGTATAACTTTTCCTTGTTTATCCTTTCAACTGGGATATGAGTGTCTAGAAACTGCGTGACCTACCAAGGGGTTACTAAAGAGAATGCGTCAGTTGACTCGCAACTACGAGTATGCTAAGCGTTTTGTTTCCTTAAGGCTTCGGAGTTCGAATGCAAAGACAAATTTGAACCGACTCCACATTGAATGGAGCTTATTCAGATCTGGTTTGGGATATCTGCAACCTATACGGGTTGCCTCATGTTCATTATTTTCAATCGTGCAACTGACCACTTTCAGAGTTGGTTGGGATTTCAGCAAGAAATTGTATCTTTCATCGCGAAATGCTAAAACATGTGCGAGTGCATATGATTGAGTATACCTACATCTGCATGAACAAAGGAATAATTCATAAAACTCCATAAGAGTTGCTGCCGAAGACGTATAACACAATTGGATGAACAAACAGCAATTGCTCAGCTTATGCAAGATTATGCAATGCACGTAGTGTGGCGGTGAGTCATGTTATTGTTTTTATTTTCATAAATTGCGCGATTGGGAAATCTGGTTGGTGCGGAAAGTTCTTCTGGCAAATTGAGTTGTGCAGAAAATTCAATCGAACTGATAGGGAATCGGCGAGCGTGACTGAGTTCGTCATTGGTTTCGACTTTTTGGTTTGTTTTCTCACAATTTATGCAACAGTCAGTCTGACGCGCATTTTAAATATGAAACCTATGTAGATGTGATGACACCTGGCGATAAATAAACTTTGAAGGACGTACAACTGCTGATTCAATCAACCTACGTATATTTACTATTTTTTGGTGGAGAGACAAAACGAAAAATACGGGGGTATGAAGAGGACTTGACATCTAACGTCATGCCAGAAGGCCGGACGATATGTATTTTTATTGATACACCTACCAACCAGGATGTGTCTCTTGGTCAGCTGCTCGAACTGTGTTTCTTCTTAGCAAATGTATTTTTGGCAGGTCCTTTTGACTACAAGCCATAAATCCCATTATGGTAGGTAGGTTAAGAAGCTTCAAACAAATAAATACAAACTTTTGTCGATCCACATTCTACAGAGAAAGCAAAACGCTTTCCCATTTAAAAAAAAGCCCAATAATTATATTCAACAAATCAACACCCCATGTACTCTTAACCTTCATAAGAATTATGAGAGTACACCGTCTTTTACCTCCGGTAAAGCAAGCTATACTTGTGTCCTCCCTCAAACAAATAAGTAAACCCACGCGACAAAGCCCTGTCGTATTCCTCATCGTCGTAATCGTCGTCGGCAATGTCAACAAGGTGCTTGACCAATATAACCTCAACAGGCGGTGTCGGCGATGCCGATTACAACAGCACAGCCTTAACCGAGTTCTTTGCGAAATTAACCTTGAGCTTGAAGCACTTGTTTGAGCTATCCCAACTCTCAGTAGTGCGGTTACAATTGGGTACACTTCTGCTGATGCATATCACCCGAGATGAAATTACAGAGCACGCTACGAAGTGCATTCACAATATTGACATCTCTAGAGCACACAGCGTATGCAAACGAGTATCCTATTGGTATACCCCCGTTTGCACTGGCTGAGAAATTCTAGAACCATCGCCGTCAAATACTACAATTAGTGTGGGTACTTGCCTGGCATGCCGCATATTAGACCGGATTTTGGTAAACATTCACAATACCCCTTGGAATCGAATTGATAATGATGCAATCACCTAATGCACATAATGTTTATGAGGATATCGCATTTCAGCAAACTATGTGCATGGCTGTTCACCTGGGTGTACAGACGAACGACGTCTTGATAGACGAGTGGATATCGTGGGCGTTGTTGGGTTTATTTATGGAGCGCTATCAAACGAAAAATATTTATCTCAGGTGCGCAGTAGTTTAGTGCTGTTAAAACAACCCGCAGACTACCAGAGGAGCCTGATAGGAAGTGTATATCGATATGAAATTTATTGACATCGAGGGGTTTGCTCGTAGTTGCAATGGAATTGAAAATTTTTTAAGGAAGATATAATTTTCCTTCCTTTTCAGGTTTTTGGCGTCTTGATTTTGAAAAGGAAGGTGGCCTGAGAGCAAGGGAGTACCGGGGTCCTACCTGTACACTCGAAAGCGTTTAAGTGAGTTTTCTTATAATTGTCAATCAACAAAAGAACTTTTGGATAAACAAGATAGTTTATTATACCTAAATTAAAAATTTACGAATTAATTGAATTCTCAATATCGTGAACTGAAACTAATTGGGGAAACCATGTCTTTTGTTTAAAAATTCATTCAGGGTTCAGTGTTCGGAGTCAAAAACGCCATGATATATGCATTACAAAGGTAACCGCTGAAAAGGAATTTAATTGAAAACCCATTGCTAACTATAACCACTTTAATTTAATACCCGTGCGCATATGCTTTTAAAAAACACTTAGAAACGAGTTCTTGTTACCAAAAGTAATAGTTAGGGCAACGACTTTTTGCTTACAATTTCTTAGATCTCTCGAAATTCTTTCCTTACATTTTTTTTCTGTGTGTAAGACGCTCCAACTATTCGTTTTTGCTTTGACGATTTTGATCGAAATGATTTCTAGAGAGCTCATCAGAAACTTCCAAGAAATAGAAGAACTCCTTCTTACAAAAAGAAATATTATTATTCCAACTTTTGCTCAATTTTTTTTTATGACATCTGCTTAAAATATTTAATTTAGAAAGAAAGTTGTTTAATTTTTTGGATCATTCTCTATAAGAACTTAACAGAACTACATACTAACGAGTACATTCTGAACTTTTCGTTTTTGATCAATTGGATTTTCTCACTTTTTTGTTGACATTTTTAAGATTTTTCTTACACAAAAGTAAGAGAAGATTTTTTTTTATAGACTTTCCAGAACTATCAAAACCTATTGCTATCTACTAAAAAAAATTAAAGTCTTGCTCGAAATTTTTAAGGTCATCATCAACTGTAGAATTTTTGTAAATTATTTAGATACCTAAATAATTTAGTAAATCAATTAATTTTTTGGATAACTCTCCGAAACTCCAATAACACTAACCAGAGCTGCCTAAGTGCCTTGTGCTTACAATACAATATCATTTTTCATTTGTAAGCAACGTGTGTTTTTACCTTGAGAGGTGAAGATTTTTGGAAATTTTTTAAATTTGAGCTTAATAGTTAGAGTTCATCGAGTATTTTACGGAAGTTATGAGAGCTCTTAAAACATTTTATCGTATTTCCTCGCTTAATTTTTTTAAGTTTGAAATACTATTTTAATAAGAATTTTTTGGGAAACCTAAAATCTTTTAAAATGATTTTTCCAATTTTATGTATCGCTCTTTTGTTTATAAGTAGTGCTCTTTAGAGAACATCACAAGTATTAAAAAAATTATTATATAGAGCTATGTTAAGCTGTAACCCAATTTTAATATTTTCGCACATAAAGTGGGTAAAACTTATATCAGGATAGGAACATCTTGTCAAGCTTTTCAATATTCCTGTGTAATTTTGCTATGATTTGTTAACGCACCTCTTTTTAGAGAGCTAATAGTACTATTACATCTCTACATAGGTTGTAGATATGACAGTCTTCTTGCACAAATTTGATATCGTCTTAATTTTAAAGAAAGCTCATGAACTCAGTTCTTCCCTTGCTAAAATCACTGAACACTCTAGTTATAGGTAGCGATTTAAGGGCGATTGAAAATAAATTATATAAAAATAAAATAAAATTAAATTCCAATGCTACGTATTTTCCAAATGGATGTCAAAACTCACAGCAATTATCCTGTCTCGGGTTTTCCTTGAATTTAATGACCAAGAAGCATTTATCTGTTAGAAGCGCACCACAATTTGTAATACAATTTACCATGATTCCATTTAATTTGGCCTCGTCAACTAATAGTTATATTTTCCGTTTCGCATAATTTGTTAACATTAAGTCGCGAAAACCGCCATCAATCTAAAAGTCCCCCAAATGATATAATCGCAAATTATACTCGTAAATGGTTGGACGTATTAAACAATTCCATGGTGGATGGTTGTAGCTTGTAGGTACTTCTGGGTAAATTAAAACTAATGTCGGTACCTCCTGACAATAAGAACCTGCTACATTCTGACTGTCGTAATGATGCGAGGAATAAAAAAAGTAAGCCACACAAGATTTTCGAATTTTTATTTTTATTTTTTCTTGCCCACATCTCATTATGGTAAGTCTCCTATTTCTGTCTCACAAAGTAGGCAAATGACTTAACGAGAACTGAAATATAATTTTTTTGTAAACTAAATACAAAGACAAGAACAAAATTAATTGGTTTCCTAAATTGTTAACTGACATGCTAAGTGGTAATTTCTTTGAAATTTATTTCTTTTTTATTTCCGTGTCGTTGATTGTACGATGAGAGCTTTGCACGTGGTAAATTCTAAATTGTAAAAATAAATTGCGATTCTAATTTCGGTGACGGTCAATGCGAATAAGAAGTCATGTTTGCCTATATACCTACATACGTACGTAAGTGGGGAGTAATTGACTAAAGATGTACGAACCGATCGATGGTTGTTTATATTACTCACAAATATGTACATAGCTTCGTAAATACTTGGCATCCAAAATTTATATAAGGCTTCTTCAAGTGTTTCGGTACAAACCTGAAAAGAAAAGACGAAAAAGGTTTAAATTATAGATTTAGACAGAGCTCAGGAGTTGTGTGTGTTTAAATTGGCATCCGAGGTACCAGCAGTGGAAATATCTGATCAATTCATTACAGAGACGTGACTTAAGCATGTGGCTGACTGAGAATGAGAACTTGTCCGGAAACTAGCAGAGTTCAAGATTTTGTGCGACAGAGCAGTACGTTATTTTGTCAAACTTTGCAAACACATGCCACTTGCGCAATGTCGTTTTAGAGGGTGATTTAGACTTGTCACATGTGAAATAGCTTCGGCTTTAAAACATAACACATTTTTGAAGAATAACTTGTGTGGGGATTACAGCTTTAGATTGGTTTCCATCTCTGATAATACTTGACTGAGCTTTTCTTTCGAATGACGTTTATATAACTACAGTCCGAACCCTTGGCTATGAGACTAAGAACCCGGAATGTATTTTCGCAACTATTTTTTAAACCTATACCACCGGCCACTTATAAGATTAAGGGCCAAGAAAAACTGATTGCAAGTATATATATCGTGTCATATGGCGAAAAAAAAAGCGAACGAAATGAGGGGTGGGAAGCGAAAGCGAAAATCTGCTTCATGTAACTCCTAACGTTTTTTTGTTCACATTCGTTTAGGTTTGAGCAACTGCGTGACAACAAAATTATAGCTTGGCAGTCTCAGTATGTCGCTTTATATTCGTTAAGTTGTTTTGACTTTGAGGAAAGTTTTAAAATAGGAGGCACGTATGTATTTCGTGTACCTGTATGCAAATGAATATTGTCCAGCACATGCTAAAAGGCAGCTTTGTTTAACCTAAAACGTTGAACGAAACTACAAGAAAATAATAACTTTTTAACTAAGAACCAAATTTAAATAAACCAAGCTTTTTTCAGGTAATGTGAGAGTATTCGAACAAACCCGCAGATTTTTTCTAAATTTTCTTAAGTTTATGTGTTAATTTTCCACTTCACTTTTGTCGCTTTCGCTGGTCAACAAAAAATGTTTGTTAGCATTTCTAGTTCAGCGCAATCTTAACACCAAATTCAAAGAGAATAAATAAATAAATTGGAAATTGATAATCATCAACAAAATAGCTGTCGTTTGTTTTCATTCGTGGAGACGATAAAATCTGTTCCTTTTTAAGGTTACATGAAGCAAGAAAAGTGAAAATGTCAAATAAAATGTGTTCGTTAGTTTTTTTTTCGCACCCACAAAAATTTCTTTCGTTTTTGATGTTACATGAAGCAAGCTGTTCGTGTGCACGAAAACGTTTAAACGTTTTCGCCTTACAGAATGCCGGCCGAGGCTACACAAATTTTTAAAAATAAAAGCATTGAGATCCTGTTTTCTATTATAAAGAAGGTGACTAACTTCATGTACATAGTATACAGCTACAAATTCCTAAATTGCAATTTCTTTTCTTCTTTTGCATGAAAAGTCCACCCTAAACCATATCGCACAACCACAATTTATTACTTTAGTTGGTTATTTACCTGAGCAACCTGTGAGGTCGCTCCTAATTTCAAACTGCACCTTGATAGATCAACGTTCATGGCCTCCGCCGGGTACACCACTAATTGCAATCCGTCCATGATTGATGCTCATTGCCACAGTTTTTCACATTTATCTCTGCAAAGCCCCCGCTCGAACCAAACCAGACTATTAGAACAGTGAAACAAACAGTCATTCAATGTACCTCGACTGAGACACAAATAGCTCGACTACTGACTGCTCCTTCAGATATTCGGAGGAAAAGATGACTTTGATACGCTCGCATTTATACCTCGTTTTCAGTTTGTTATACAGTCTGTGGCCAACGTCTGTTTGGTTGCTTTTCTCATCTTTCGCCATCGGGGATTTGCTCACAAATGCATGGAGGGAAACATCCCGAAAACAACAACAACAGCAATCCCATCCCAAAGCAACCTACTTCCACCGTCGCGTCGCAGATACCATCACATGGGGTGGGCAAAATGGAAACAGCTCCAAGAGCTAAAAGTTAAAAATGATTTGGGAGTCTATGTAGATGGAGATAAAAACCTACAAAAGGATATCTATTCGGCAGGGCCAACGTTTTGATCCCCCCATCGATTGGTATAGGTGCGCGCTGTGCTGCTTCGGATGGATGGAAATTGGCACATCGCGGCTGTAATGCACAATTTATGAACTCTCCTTGGGGTGTACTATTTTCGATACGATTAAAAGTTGCTATGCGGTCGAACGACCTCGCAGGGCGACTCCAAGGACTATGAGTAATTTCATGTTTCTTCTGTCGAAACTGGGTTAATAATTTCAAGTCGGAGGCGTACACAAGTCCGTTCTACAAATTGGTTCAAACATAACTCGAAACGTTTTTATAGGTGTCGCCCACTTATGCGGTCGTTCGTCTTCACCATTCGTTTGCTTTGTAGGTAAAAAGGCAATAAAGCGTCCAAACAGAGACAGATCTTTTTATACGATCTGATCCGAGACCATAAAAAATATGAAATACAATATTTTACGAGTGCGTGTACACAATTTCGTTTATACGGGAACGTTAGATAGGTACACACTCATTTGACGAAAGTATAGCAGCAGCAACTTTCCCTTGAGAAACATTCAAGTTGATGATGGACCACATGTAGGAGTACATACCAATCGCGTTATTGTTTATGTTGATGGTGATTCATTGACTCACATTTGAATGTAATGTGTAATTCCGAGGAAGACTTTCATGGTTATAGCTAGTTGATTGATGGCCAAATGTAGAACATGGCGCAGAGACTTTTGACATTTATTGAAATAATGTCAAAATGTACCTATATCATTTAGAAGAAGTCGTCACTCAGGACAGCAAACAATGAGATGGATTTCACGGAACAGGGTATGGTCTTTTGTTTCTATGCAATGGGTGGTGGGTAGGGTGAAAGCGGGTGGAAAAGTGCGTGGTAAAGTTTGTCGCAAAAAATTAAAGAGTGATGAATTTACCACGCTATAGGTACCTACTCAGTTGTTAAAAAAGTGAAACTTATCAACAAAAAAAATAGGTAAGTCGTCTTTGAGCTTTGATTTGACTGACAGCTATCGGCGACTACCTCCAGAAAGTTGGTGTGGGTATACAACTGAATTTTTGTCGAAGCAGAGGAATGTCACCAGCTGGACCTAAGAACTAAGTTACTGTTCTGAATGTTGAATCGGCCATTTTTTTTTTTCTAAATACCGCCAAGATTTTTTTAGGTTAGGGGTTTTCTCACTTCCATTATACAAATAAGGGTCCGGAAAAAATGCCAATATTGTTGGAATGCCAAGCAACAAAAACAGTTCTGACGGCAGATGTTGGAAGAAGCCCAATTCCCCTGATTGATTTGAAAACTTGACTTTTAATACTTCTACAAAGAGCTACTATCAAAGCATTCGACCTTGATTGGAATCGAACCCCTACAAAAATAGGGACAGTCCATTTCTGAGCATGCGGAAGTCACTGTCAAATGGGAGTCATTTTAAAATGGCACTTATACTCAGTAAGGGTGTCTGTTTGGCAGTACAATTGACCAGTAGTTCTGTCTGAGTGCTCCATCTGTTACCTTCGACAAACAAAAAAAAAAATACTCAATAAACCTTGGAGGTGTAAAAATATTCTCAGCGGTTAAATTTTATGTTTTTCCTGCTGTATATAAGTATGAAAATCTTACATTGGACCTGACGTTGGAACAACGATTCGATTTCCAATCAATTAATAGTCATTTTGCATTTTGCCAGCTCACTAGACTCAACCCGCTTTCAGCTCTCTTTGCCACCCCAACATGAAGCGTTCAAACACACGCATCAAGCAAGGGTATCGCCAATTAATTAGGGACGTAATGAAATCGGAAATATATGTGTTTGCCACCTCTGGTCCTGCTGGAAAACTACCGTGAGTCCGTAAAAGCGTCCGCAGCAGATCCCACCCACACCCGCCCGTCTTATCTAGCTCGCGAAAGGTTTGCGTAATGAGTTCAGGGACTACACACGCATAATTCAACGGGAAGACACGTGCAGCAAACATTACCACCCATTCCCCCCCAAATCGAAGCATTTCTTTCATCACTATAACTTCCTCTACCCAGGACTATCCAATTACATTACATTCGCAACAGTTCATCCCTTAATTACAATCAGAGTCCCTTGTGAGAGGTTTTCATGGGGTGGCAGAGCATACGTCGTATGCGAGCAATATCCTTCCCGAGAAGGGTCGGACAATGTGTTTACATCTTAGACAGGTTGAATATGGCGTAATTGCTGGGACTCGTCACGCACCCTAAATGACATCTTCTGTGAAATGGAATCCTCTCACAGTGGGTTGGGATCTTTTTTTCCCCCCCGTCGAACTGTAGATAAGAAATTATGCGGCATTGTAATCGCCTTATTCATGCGGTATGTATATGCACATCCTGCCGATTGCATCTCACTGAAATATGAAATAATTACAATTTTATCTATGGCAGTTCCCCAGTGAGTCATTGTGTGTGCGGAGTGTGCTGCTGCCTTTGTCCACCCTTGGTTTGGTGGAATGAAAAGAAACTACCGTTCTTAGAGAAGTGCGTACACTTCTTTGAACTACGACCCATAACGCCGTGAGAGAAGGTCGTTTACCCTCGGCAGCCCTCTTTTGCTTCATCGCAGACGCACAAAGGAAGATGGGGCACTCGTACGCCAAGGTGCCTCCGCCTCGCATATTCCATTCCCAAGTAACAAACAGTATTGTTCTCAAAGAGCTAAGCTACCCACCGTTTGCTTTCGCCGTGCTCTGCGGTAAGCGGTGAAATACCAGAGGGGCGCAACCATTAAAAAAAAAAAAACAGATATCAAAATCAAGGGGAGATACAAATTTATGCTCTGTCACTCATTTCGCTCACAAGCATATCCGTTTGTATTATCGGATTTGCGTTTCAACCTCAGGTGGTTTCACGGGTGAGATTTCACATATGCGAACGCTGTACTACACATGATGTGCTTGTGCATGCATTAGCACACTTTCGTAGAGAGGGAGCGCGCAAAATCGACACACACTCACACTCGGGGTGTTCTATTGCTGCACTTACATAAATTTGATGATAGATACGAATGAGTGCATCGCTCTACCATATGCCGCATCACCTCGTCTATAGGTGCAGCTGTAGCAACAGCAGCAGCGCTGTGCATGGGAAAGATACTACGTGGATGGCTGCGACGACTGCGATGTATCATATGGCGTTGATGGGGAAATATCCCACGGCGATGCACAGTGCACACTGTGTGGATACTGCACTATGGCAATAGTTTTCCATTTTCACTTATTTCTCCTTTTGTGCTCTTCTTGTTGCACACACTTTGCAAAAATGATTTATATTGCGTGTCAAGTGTGTTACATCAAGGAAAAAAGAACACTGAACGGCGAACTTTAGAAGCGGCATTGGTTGACTTCTATTAAATTGGCAGCCATTAAAACTGGCGATAGATGGTTCTTTTTTAAACTGACTGCTGAATGAGTGGAATAAGCACAAAGTCAGCTTTGAGGTCAAATAGAGAAACAGCGCCACATGTTGGAGAACTGCGGAGATAGGGAGATGCTCATGAGTCTTCAGGTTTGGTTCTTCAGTGATTGGTTCTTTAAAGATTCAGCGAAAAAATACTCAAACTCACGTATTGAAGATTCGACTTAGATAGAATACAACATGTTTTTGTTGATGCGATCCTCGAAAACTTTGTTGATCCACTGATTCAACACTGACAACTTCGTGCACCAATAGTTTATCAAATGTGTTCACTTGTTGAGTAGTCATGCCCAGTGCCCACCCTGTTCAGCCTTTTTGATTTTGGCAAGAGAATCTGTTTTTGGTATTTGCGTTCTCGGTGTGAAGAGTTGAAGGACGAGTAGTTGATACCTTTCTACATAATAGACGAAGCAAAATAACAGATGACGACTGTTGTATCGTATATAGACCTCAAATAGCAAAAGACTGAGACTAAAAAATAATAGCAAAATTACAGTTAGCAATCAAACCTGTACGAGTTTTTTTAATTGAAAGCAGTGTTTCAACTCACTTATAGAGGGTGTTTTTTTTAGAGGTTAATTTTTCGAATAAAATAAAACTGACATTTTGTGGTCAAATCGTGCAACTCTAGTGTCATATATGTTCAGTTTGGTTTGACATTTTATCATCAACAGGTTGACCAATGAACAACGCTTGCAAATCGCGCAAATTTATTTCGAAAATAATGGTTCAGTTCGCGAAGCTAACCGCAAGCTCCGTTCATTTTATGGTCGACATAATCGTCCATCAGAGCAATTAATTCGGTTAACTATAGATCGTTTTCACACTACATTTACTCTATGTGATAATACGCATCCGCAGAGACGTCGAGCCGTGCGCACCGAGGAAACAATTGCATAGCATAGCAATTGGAGCTTTGTCCATCAACTTTATGGAAGATTTTGCTCAAAGATCTTGGCTTACGACCTTCCAAGATACACATGTTGTGAAATCGTTTCTCAACACTAGGCACAACGAGTAAAAAGTTGTCCGTTTATAGCCTATCAGTCCCCCATTCCAAATCCGAATAAGCTCTGCCGCTCCAGAACTTTTGACTGCATGACGCCGCTTAAGTTGCCTTTCCTATAGTCAATAGTGCGGAATGATTGTAGGAAGGGCTACAAAGGCTCAAGCTCGCTCACGTCAAATTGTTACCAGCTGCATGAGAAATCCGTGTATGCTTGATGAGGGCCTCGAATATTGCTCCGAAAAACAAACCTCGGATATTTTGATTGGGGCTACCAAAATTCGAGGTCTTACATGCGCTGTATATAGAGATTAACGAGCTGCATCGGGTTGAAGCAACTCTTCGCTCTTAATCGATAAGTTAACTTTGAGGTAGGTTTTCTTGCAATATTGAAAAAGTGGTCCTGCTTTGCTTCGAATAGACGCAGTGACTTCTAAAAGTTGCATGGAGTTTTTGGGATGGTTGGGTTGATTGCCTTTGATTTTTTGTTTGTAAAACTTGGGACATTTGACTTCGGTACATTTAAATAAGACCGAGTTTTATTTTTCCCACTAAAAGATGTTGCTGGGATCTACAATAAGTGAACAAAAAATGTCCCCGCTTTTTGGGATGTGCATAGTTGCTTCCACTCTGTTTGTAATGGAAGATACGACTCTTAGGTGTCAGCACTGCACAGCTATAAATGTTATATCTACTTCGTCGACCGACAGCTCACTGATGAAGATGAAGTAGACTTGGGGATCCTTCCCAACTCCCATCTGTTTTTCATAAACCGGCTTTACTAAGAAAAGTTCTGATTTCAACAGACTTATAGCGTACACTAACTGCGAAGAACCGACAGTCTCTTAACCTTGCAAATGACTGCCAAAAATTAAGGCTTAAAAAAGGAATGAGAAAACCTTCTTGCTTGCTTTTCCATCAACTTGCTAATACCCAACCCGTCCTTAACTGACAAGATCCGTGATCCTATTCCAGAAGTGAACAATCCACTTGGGGAACATCTCCATCACATTCAAATTAAGACATTCTTCCACTGGCTGGGATTGCCAGGTGGATTTAATTTTTCTGTAATTTACACCCCTTCGCCCGCATTTCCGTCTTTCGGTAATAATCCCATTTCATAAGGACTTCGTTGTTATGCACTTAGAGTGAGATATCTCCATCTGGTTGTCTTAGCAACCTAAAGTTATCTTCGTACATTATCTCCACGAAAGTGACTTCCCCAATGCAACAACAACAGGCGAAAACAAAAACAACCGTTCGCCCCCTCTCTGCCAGGATACACACTCCATTAACCATTAGTCGTTGTGATTGAACTTTTTTCGCAATTTTTATTCAACTCGTTCCGTTGCGCACCATAAGGTTCCATCCGACATCGCCATAGTTGCTCCCCCTCTCGCTGAGTAAACAACTCACCTTGGTAACCAGGTGTAATGATGCTGAAACAAGGAATACTTATTAATCTTCAAGTAGAGCTGCCATCCCCTGGGAGGGATTAAATGAGAAAAATATAAAGAACAATGAAAACATCTTCAGGATATGCAGGCAAATCTCAAATTACAATGCACCGCTGGGGTTGGGTTGCGCTCTGTTCATTAGAGAGACACGTGCAGCCGATGCAAGAGCTCCGGATATAACGTTCTAACTGAGGGGTGGGGTGATGCCCTGCTTCTAATGAGTTTGTAATCAGGACCTGTATCAATCACTCGTCACGACATCTATATGACTTTCAAACTGACTTCGAGTCCAACTTCCGACTGGAAAGAATCTACCCAAGATTGACCACTCTGACATCGCTTGTCGGACCAACTTAGAGCACGGTCAGAGAGAGCTGACAACTGATGCACGCACAAGCGTCCAACGAACAGAAGTTGCTTGCTTGCCATGGGATGTTTGGAAACAACATGTCTTTGCAGGCGTGTGGTAGAAGGTAGAAGGGATCCTGCTGGACCTCCCGTAGACGGTGCTGAAGAGTCACGAAAAATCACAGAAGACCGCGCACTTGAACGGGCCTCAATAAATGTGCCTCAACTTTGTCGCAATTACCACTGTCAGCGGAACGGGTTTCTCCGTATCGCTGCATCCACTGAACGTCATCATCACTGTAATACAAATCATCGCCAGATAAACTGGTTGCTGCAGTTGTCGGCTACCCTTGGCGGTGAGAGAAGAACAAGACATTCAGGATATTCCGAAGCATAGATACCGTTTCTGCAACCTACTCCATCGCGACGTCAAAGCCTGGTGCAAATATATGCTTGCGGCTCAACGTACTCAACGCACATACAACCTTCTTGACACGAGATATCCCCAGCATCACAACCACACACTTCCACAGCGCATCGCGCTGATTGACTGACGGAGTGACGGAGAAAGGTTTAGTTCAGAGTTGAATGACTGATGATCATGTTTAGCTCTAGGTTCAACAACAAGAAATAACGGCACACAGCCGGAGGAGAACTTTGTTGTGTTTTTGACAGATATGAATCTGGTTTTAGTTTTCAGCTGTGTAGAGAGTTGGTTGCGGTGCTTAACACCTTCATTGGGTGGCTCGTTACCAATCCCAACCGCAGCACAGTCAGCGAGACCAGCTCAAAATTGATCGTGATCATAATTTGCGGGACTTTCACTTTTTCCTCCTCCTGAATGATATTTCGCTCAGTTGTCTGTACCTTTGCTTGGTTTTGGCTTGAAAGGTAATATTTGGGCACGACTTTTTCGATCCACCAGAGAAACGTGGGCAGGCGAGTCGTGTCTGTTCGACTTGTAAATTGGTTATGGGTGGGGAATTTGCATAAATTCTGGTTGTTGTGTGTGTGTATGGTGTGCAATAAAAGAGGCAATCCCACGGAGTGAATCAACTGAGGAAAATGAAGCTTAATTGGTGTAGATCTGGTGCTGTTTGTTTGACATTTGGTGGCTTAAAGGAAGTGGCCCAGTGTAATTGAATTATGCTAATTCGTCACTAATGGGCTGTATTTGTTATATCTGCGGCTTTTCGGAGATTTTTCAATGGGGAAAGCAACAGGAAAACAGAAGAGAATGTGCAGAACCAACTCAGAAGATATGGGGCGGGACGGTAACCAAAACACTAATATTAGGTCGACTTTGATGGGCTGCATTTTTATTCGTACACCGCGGGCTCACTGTGTACGGTTCTGGACAACTGACCGAGGGTTTAGAGGTTCAAAAACACCAATGACATCTTGGATTTGTTTTTAAGGCATTTAATTAAGCGTCCTAAACCAGCGGCTTCTAACGGGTGATTTTTTAAGAGGTTTAGAACTTTTTAAAAAAAAAAACACAAAAAATTCGAAAAAATGAATGAAATATTTATTTGAATCGATAGTTTGAACCTTGCAATTTAATGTTTAAAGATAATTTCATGCAAATGTTGACCGCGGCTGCGTCTCAGGTAGCCCATCCACTGAGTCCAATTTTGGCATACTCTTTCACACATATCGGCCGGTATCTCACGAATGAATGCATGGATGTTGGCTTCCAGTGCGTCAATCGAAGCGGGCTTGTCCCTATACACATTAGCCTTGGCATACCTCCACAAAAAATAATCTAATGGTGTCAAATCGCACGATCTAGGCGGCCAATTGACCGGCCCGAAACGTGAAATTAACTGTTCACCAAACTCGCCTCGCAATTGCGCCATTGTTTCGCGTGCTGTGTGGCATGTGGCACCGTCTTGTTGAAACCACATATCATGCAAGTCAAGAACTTCCATTTCGGGCAAAAAAAAGTTTGTTATCATCGCTCGGTAGCGTTCACCATTGACAGTAACGCTGCGATTCGCATCATCTTTGAAGAAATATGGCCCGATAATGCCGCCGGCCCATAAACCGCACCAAACAGTGGCTTTTTCGGGATGCATTGGTAGCTGTTGCAATGCTTCTGGTTGGTCTTCACTCCAAATGCGGCAATTTTGCTTATTTACGTACCCATTCAACCAAAAATGAGCCTCATCGCTGAACACAAACAATGGAAGCAGCGCGCGATGAACATTTCGAACCGAGCACGAATTTTGATAGTAAAATTCAATAATTTGCAAGCGTTGTTCATTTGTAAGACGATCCATTGTTAAATTGCAAACCAAACTGAAGCTGTTTGACAGTGACACAAGGTACTAAACACACGTCAGCTGTCAAAACCAGTGTTGCCAAAACCAAACCAGCTAAAAAATCACCCGTTATAATACATAGGTAATTGGGGAATTGAAAATTTATGAGTGTTTGAGCGTTTTTTTTAAGTACACGCCTTTGAGTAAGTATCGAGTGGTGACACCTAATATATAAAGCTTATGCAGTTTGCCGAGAGAGATCAAACAGTACGACCTTTTGGATCGTATCGGCTTATTTCCCGGACACCAAGCTGTTCCACCATTTGGTCTTTCACGGGTATCCAGTCTTCGTATGATTTTTCCCGGAGCGGTCAGTATGGCTTATAAGCTTATATTTAACGTTTCAATTGTGTAAGGCTGTGAAAGCTATGTCACCTGCTTTAATAGAAACTAAAAATCTGTTGAATTAAGAAAATGTTGCGAGACGTTCCTGAAGAGTCGAAAATTTACTTAAGATTAACCTTATCCTTCATTTAACCGAACAGTCAACCAGGCGAAATTTGTTTGAGAAACATTTCTTATTCAGTTTGTCAATCTGTCAAATTTTCGCATTTTTCTTTATGAGCTGTTTGCAGCCATATGGGAACTACTCGTTACTCGTTACTTTTGTAAATTGCTCGTATTTTCCCATTTTTGTAGAGAACATAACTTTTTGTGGTTGCAAACAGCTTTGTGCTTAAGTGCTCTATTGAGACGTTTACCGTCAATTTCGTATTTTGGCAAATCACCCAGGGCCAACACAAAATGGAATTTAACAATTTTTTAAATAATACAATTCGTTTCATTTTTGGTACTTTTTCTCGTTATTTTTCGTTATGCTAAACTATGACTACGACTATTTTGTTAATCAAGTATAATTTTGTGTATGTATTTTCTTTGGATTACTATTTATTTCGTCTCAAATGCGAATACTAAGACTATACAAAAAAACGACCACTAAGTCCAAAAAAGATATCCACTAAATTATGAATTACCAGCTGAACGCATCCACTCAACTATCTGTAACACAGGCTAGTGATGGTCACACTTAGGTTTGAATTTCATATTTTTAATTCGTTAGTATTTGATTGAGTTGATTTTTTTGTGGCCTGTTGTCCGGCGGTAGGTACAAGAAAATACAAATGGGCCCTTAAATTAAATTAAATGTCGCCGATAAGGATGTGTATACGAACAGACCTTCGATTTTGACTTCTAACTCAAATTTTACTATATACCTACAAAAAAATATTTTTTCCACTAATTCAATCGCCAGACAAAATAATTTTAAACTTATTTAATTCTTTTATTTTTACGTTAGAAAACCTAAATTGATTTAAAAGACGAAGCAAATGGCAGTTCCCTCTTTAAACCAAGGCCAACTTACGGCAGCTAAATAACGAATATCGATATTGTTCCCCCTTCGGTAGCCAATGCTTACCTGGCTATCTAAACAAATAGCCCCACTTGACCACTTGAGCAGTTCGAGTTCCCTAAAATCCATCCAACAAATTGCCCGCGGCAAAGTGATCTTCTACCTCAACTTCGGCCATGCATGAAGTTCTCTACAGCCAACAGTCTACACTCAAACGATGGTTGGGAATGGAGAGAGAAAGGTAAACCTTATACCGTCAATTTATTTCCAAGCGAATGGATTTCCTGCTTCTCCTCTTTTTGTGTGTACGGACTTTGTCTGACGACGAAGACGACCGACGATGATGATGAAGAAGATTGTAATGACGGTGATCATGATAATGATAGCGCGCGATGACCCATTGTCTTTGGTTCTGTGTGATTTACTTGACCATTGTGTGTATGCTTGCATTTTGAAGGAGAAGACCCAAAGCGCTTGTTAGTCAAACTATTTTATGGTTAATTTGCACCCAAGCCCCGGAAGGGATGAGGCAATGCGATATGGCCAATAGGCAGGGCTTTAAAAAGAACACACAGCTGCTGATAGCGATCTTCGTGCTATATGGTTTTACTACTGTGTTGGCGAAGGTCTAGAAAGTTGCAGTTGACCCTCCCTGTTACGTGGTTCAGTTTGCAGCCATTAATTGCCTTTTAATCGGATTACGGTTGGGTAGATCTATAAGAATCGCATTTGCTTCCGACAGGGAAGACAATGCATATGAGGTTAAAATTTGGTAGCTTCAAGAAGATGGCCTCGCTCTTCCTATATGTGGATCCATGGGCAGAATACCGATTAGATACGTCGCACTACAACAATACGTATTTTCCTACAAAAGCAAGCGCACGCGATATGGGATATGGGAATTGTGTCATTCTTTTCTGTGGCAGTTGAACAACGTTCAGGATGAGGCTTTGCTTTTATGGATTGGGTACGAATCAAGGTGGTGCCATAAATTCGGAGAAAGTCTATAAAATTTGAGTGTAGGTGTTGCGATATGCATGAAGCAAAAGTGGTTTAAAAATAAACGATGTTCATGGTTAGAACAGATCACCACACTTTACGAGCTAATGAAGAGAAAAGAAAAGTCATGTCCTATACTTATATACCTGCAGCAAACTTTTTTGAAAGTCCGTTAAATTGATACTGATAAACAGAAAATGATGAAATATTTTACAGGGTACTTTGGAAGGCTGCTGAATCAGATATAAATTTGATATAAACAAATTTTGAGGTCTCCTATATGCAGGGTTTTATGTGCCGATGGCTGTCTGTGTTGTCTTGAAAAGCCATAAAATATTTAAGTACGGCTGAAGCCACTCAATTGAAAATTTGCCTACGTTTTCCTTAAATATTTTTCTGTTGGTGCAACAATCCTCTTCAGAAAAAAAATATTCATACTTTCAGGGGTCCAGCTTTTTGAGGTACCTACCCTTGGTTACGAATTCCAAAGGCAAACTCATATTTCTGTACTCATTTTCTATTAGATCAAGCTATTGAACTTCATACTTCACCTATAGAATCGAGGGCTGTCCCAGGGCTGATATGATCCGAATTATTTTTAGTCTGACAGACGATGGCCTAAAGGAGAAAGGTTATTGATCTAGGGGAATAATCACGGTCCAAAAAAAAAAAACATCAAAAGTGGGCAATGACTGAATTCAATTTCCCAATGGCATGGCCCACTTTTCAAACAAAATGCACCAAACCTCTGAGCTTATTTCAAGGCGAATCCAAGCTGAAAGCAACCACAAATAGTTGGGTATTGGTGGAATATTTTTAGCCACATACTGACATCTAAGGCCCAGTTATAGCCACACGTTTAACGAAACCGCACGAATTTTCTTTTGCTTTTTTTACCGCTTAAATTAAATGGTTGAATTCAAAATTGGTCCTAAGATGTTGCGTACAGCTTAAAAAGTTATTTTATCAATAAAAAAAAATAACCAAATTATCTTGGAATGTTTTAAATTTTCTAGAAAAAAAACGTATTAATTTTTCCGTGATCGGATGGTTTGATAAATTATTTTTCTACAAAATTTAAGACAACTTTTTTTTGCTAAACTAATTTTATAATTCATAAGCAACACTCTACGACCAAGATTGAGTTCAACCATCAAGTTTAAGTGGTCAAGCAAAGCAACAGAAAAATGTTTACGGTTTCGTTTTGGGTATAAGTATATAGCTTGGGCATAAGAAATCACAAGCACGAAAGACGGCATAATCTGTTTTCTTAATTTTACGCGAATTTTAGCGATTTGTAATCTGACGATTTTTGATATCGTTTGTTGTTTCACTGTCTACTTCAAGTAGGTACCTTTTATGAAAGCTATCAACCATGTCCTAATTTCTTCATTAACTTGACGAAGGACTTATTTACATCGAGTTCATTCTTATTCTAATTATGCTGTCTAGTGTCTAACATTATCTATGGATGGCACTTACGTGATCGAAATCGAATTGCCTTCCAATCCCTATGTGTGTTATCACAAAAGCATTTGCTGGAAGGGACATGTAGACAAAGTCGTCAGGAAATGTTGAGGATACCTCAAACGGAGCAAGAAATATGTTATTGGCTCTGCTCTGTCTTTTCGAACCACACCTTAGTAAGACTCTCATATATCTTCTCTAGTGCGTCGAAATCGATAATTTCATTTTATACGATTAAAAGTCATGAATATCGTGACGTCTATATATGTAAATTCGCTTGCCCTTATAGCAGAAATTTAGCATGTTGCATCTCCCTGTGCTGTCGTTGGTTTATATAACTTTGCTCAAATGAGATGCCTATCAGTTCATTCCTCAGCCTATTTTTGGTCGCACCTACTGCGAAATAACCAATTCATTCTTAACCCTGTGGCATGCCTTGTCTTACTCTGTCCACGATTTACAGATATTTGAATTACCAATTTTTTTTGTTTTAGGATCAGTCATAACATCATTAGCGGATGATAACAAAAAACTCCCCTACGAAGTACAACTGCTTGAGCCAAGACTTGGTATATTTCCCCACGCGGTGTGTGTTGTTATAAGGCTTCCCTCCTCTTAATCCACCGATTCCCTACATCGCAGTTCAGAATGCCTTATGACGTCTCATGAAGTATTGCCCCCTAACCCTATATTCAACTGTAGAAACGTGTTTCTAATCTGTTTTCCCAATATGTAACTAAGCACGTTTCTGGTAGGCACTAAGCCGCTTAGTTGGCTTTGAAGTCGCAAATAAACACTATTAACATTATTAGCACACAAACAAGTGCATTATGCAATTAATAACTTGCAATCGCATGTTAATTCCAAATGGGGCGCTCACGTCAAAGTGCTGCATTCAATTTTATGTAAACCTCATTAATAAACCACTAGAAGCGTACGGTGTACGATCGGCGATTATGTGTCATGCAATAAATTCGTAACAATCTAAGATGCATGATAGTCACAGTGAAGAGGCAGCAACTTTAAGCCGGTATCATCGAACAATTCCAGCGAACATAAGTCGTTCGCTTATCGACGCCATGTGTCATTTATATCGGGGGCAAGTTCAAATTGGTCTGGGCTGGGTCCCCCACCGAGATAGTTTGTTCGTCGTCTCAGACAGGGAATAGCATGTGGATGGGATTTTCCGAAAATCCCATTTTCACTTTTTTTTCCGCCCTGTGCCGAATAGAAAGAGAAAATTTTGCGAAAATGTGTTTTGTGTGCACCTTTAATTGGGTTCCACGTTGGCGTCTCTCGGCTCGTTTTTGTTCCCGTTTGTCCCGCCCGCATCCACAGATTTGTATCAATTAATTCACCTTTTATCTGGCATTGGTGTGGTGGTTCTATGGACGCTATAAGTATTTCGATTTGATGTTGAAATCGTGTGGCAGTGACGGGGGAAATGATTTTCCCACGCAGACCACGTCTCTTTCGTTAAGTAAATGTGTGCGGCGGTGTCGGTGTGGCTGTGTAACGCTTCAAATTGGAAATTGTGTTTTTTTTTCTTTATTTTTTTTTTGTGGTGACTTGCTTTTCCTGACATTTTACTGATTTTCACTCGGGAAATTTGTAATTCGAATCGACACACATATCGATACTGTAATGTTCTGCAGCGAAATGTGTTTTCCCCCATTCGTCGTACCTAATGTGTGTGCGGTTCTTATCGTGGTGGGTCTGAATGGAATGTGGGATTCCTGTAGCTGTAGGTCTCATGGGGATCAAATGCACGAAACTTTAGTTGGTTTTGATTGCGGGTTGCAATGAGTTGGCACATTTCTACGAGATGTAAATAAGTGATTTACGGGAAATTATTCTGGTGGGTGGTTCTGCACCGCGATAACACTTATGCGCGCAATTAAAATCAGTGACACCCGTTGGGAATTCCAGAAACTAGGTATATGCAACTGCTGAGCAATGTTTTTCGTTGTCTGTCTTGTGTCCAGTATGAGCCGCATTTTGTCGTTAAACCTCCTCCCCATCCTAATGTCATTTATTTTATAATCCGACCAAAGTCGGCTACAATAACTTCACACTGAAAGTCTTTTAACTTCGCAGACCGTTTAAAGCCGTGTGGATGAGAATGGTATGATGCCTCAACCTCAGCCGAGCCATTGACCATTATGCTTTAATGATCTTAAATGCGTCCCCAACGACAGAGGCCGCACAGGCCATACGAAACATATACAGAAGTCAACACTCTTTCTTATCGGGCTACAGAAATCTGTATTAAATTAGCTTCTTCCTTTTGGGGTGAACAGAGAGTGACTTTGCGTGATGGCGTATAGAAGGTAGAACTCATGCAACAATATTTTCGTTCTCATGCGGTTGCCGTTGCCGTGGGCTATGGCCCGCAAGTGGCCTTTCAGCCAGAGGGGGTTCTGAGAAAGTATTACCATTTAATCCGCATAAAAGCCGGGAAAAATTGGAGTTTAGTCGCCGGCGATAATAAAGGAGGCAATTTTTTTTTTTTTTTGATAAAATCGCTTGTATTTTTCTTTGTAGACATTTTGTTCTCACATTGAGATGGGTTACAGATTGTAACACCATGAGATTTATGATGATAGCTTACCTTATCCAAATAATTGCTAATGGAGACAGGTTGAGACACAAGTGGTGCAAGTCTGATTTATCTCACTGAGCAAAAGTATGGAGCAGAATTCCGTTCCCTATTTATACATCTAAGGCCTCATTTGTCTAGTTTTTGCGTGCTATATGCTCCCAGTAAAAGGTTTAGCCGAATAACAAGGATTTAGGGGTGGCATTCACTATTTTAATGGTTGGATGTTGGATCTATTGTCAATTAAGTACCTGTACTAATAACTCACTTATGAAACTGGCGATACTGACATGCGTCCCGGAAAATTAGTGAAACTACTTATATTATTATTAAGCAAATAATTTTTTGTTCGAATTTCCTACTTTTTTTTTAAATAAAATTTTTCCAGTAAGTGCAGGATATGGAAATAAAACTGCGACCCCTTTTCTAGAAGAATATTTTATTTCTTTCCTCACTTCATTTAGGTATTAGCAATCCGGCTTATTTTAATTTTAATACAATTTCTGACATATTTTCAAAATGTTATCTTGCAACCCTTGTAATTGACATTAGAATTATAACTATTGTAAAATTGAACAAAAGGAAATATGTTTTGTAGTATTTTTTAAAATTTTATTTAAGAATTTGGGCTGAAAATATATATCGCTGGGTTTGAATTTGGTTTTCTTGACTTTTTTCAACATCTGCCTAAAATATGTAATTTTCAACATTTGTGGCGCATTTTCCAAACAAAATTCTGCACTTCTTCCCAAATTTAAGTACACAAGAGTTTTCTAGAATGAAAAAATTCGATATCATATCCCCTAGCGTAATCAAAAATTCTGCCTTGCTTCAACACCAGAAATAGTTTCCGTTAATTATGTCGCAGCGAAAGAAAATAAGTATTATATTTCTTCCTAAATTTTAGTACAGAAAAGTTTTTTTTCGAAAGAAAAGGAGAAATTCGATCGGTAGCGTAATTTTTTGGGGCTTGGTACAATCCCACACCATCGGAAAGGCCACAACGAAAATTTTAGCAACATTTTTTAAAGTATTTTGGGCCGATCCAATTTGTAAAAATGTGGTAACACTTCATTACTATTCCTCCAAGTTTCAGTTCAGAATTCATTTTCATGCAATGGCTTCAGTTTTCTTCTAAATTAAGTACGATGTTTTAGAAAAATGTCTAACAAATTTTGAAACTGAAGTCAAAATTGACATATTTCGTTCGAATAATTATTTTGCAGGTGGTGCCTAGCTTACGCGTCAGGGTTGTTATGCATCGCTGCTCAAAAGTGACCCTTCTGGTGAGGTTGTGCTACATAGGAAGAGCTGCCTACGCTACGTGTGCTAAACAATTATTTAACCTTAGTCGGTTGTAGGAATTGTTTGAGTTTCGTATAGGTACATACTCGTATCTAACTCCAACAACGATTGACCGATTGACAAATTCCGCCATTAAAAACAAACTATAGGTTTGGGAAGTTCTCGAAAAATTCGAATTTGGACGAGATTTTCTCTTTACAATTTGCTATACGTACTTTGTGGACGAGTTTTAAAAAGTATATTGCAAGTAAGACTACAGCCTATGTCTGCTAACCTCAGGTACTACTTCTGATGCAAATGAAAATTTAGTATGTATTTGGGCATTTCGTCAGCGCTTGTATAAATTTACTCAAGTACTGCATTGATGACCTATTATACTCTAAACTGATAGATTACCGACTTTCACACTATTTCTGTGTTTGATTTTGTCACGGACAAATATTTCCCTGTCAGATAATTGATTTGGTGTCAGTATTTGGGTAAAACTTTTAGTCAGCTATGAACCTCTTGCTTTTAGCTCTTTTTTACTTCAAATTGCACATTGTGGAGCTAGCATAAGTGCGTAAAGCAGTCTTGGTAGGTACAAAGGACAGGACCTATGACATGGTGTCAAAAAAAATATCTCAAAAATGGTCACGAATTACCTATTGATAAACGGTGTGGTAAAAGACCTTTAATCAGCGATGTGAGAAATTAAAAACGGATTTTAAAGAAGTCGCTCAGTATCGCGAGCTATCGATCAAACTTGTGTTGAACATCAACTTTATGAATTTTTTAATATTATAACGAACTTAGTAAAAAGAAAAGAAATGAAACAACCTACGATTTTCAATTTGTATACCTAACGACTTGAATCGAAAAGTTGTTGCAAGTCACTACTGTCAGTCACACCCATGTCTTCAGGCTTCTAACTCCAATGAGAGGCTCTGGCTTCTAGTTGCCAGCTGTAAACTCAAGTCAGCCGGGATGCAAATGATTTTCATCTCGCCCATCTTTGAAGAACCCTCACATCTCTAATTAAACAATTCACTTTGACTAACTATACCAACTTTGACTGGCAATGCTTTGCATTAATTTTCATTATCTCGGACGTCGGACCTCGGATGGCGGACCTACCTCTTTTCATAGGTAAGTAACCTGAGGCTCAACTATAATCAATGCCCAGTCATGAGCGAAAAAATCAGTAAACACTCTGCCACTAACGTGAACTGGCTCGCAGTGTTTCGTGTTTCACATCAGAGTACAACAACAGCACACGGCGTCAGATTCAGATATACGTATATAAAAACCCCAAACCTGTCCAGACAACTTTCCAGATTTGGCGTTCAAAGAAAAATGTTTTTCTTTCGTTTTGTCGAATGCGGTTTCTTTGGCTCTTTTGTTTGACTTTTTGTGTGAGCGCAACCAGAGTAAACGTAAAGCTCCCCCAGCCCCCACTTGATTTTTGAGCTCCTCTGGTCTACCTACTCGTCGTTGATGTTGATGTTATTGTTGTTGTCGTTTGTCGTTCGCCGTATCCTATTGCCATATTCGCCCGACTCCGACGTCCATCCGCCAACCTCCATTGACTGCATTCAATTTGTGAAGAAGAAAAGTTTTTTTAGCAGCATTTACACAGGCACCACCAAACAAGAACATCATTTTTGTTGATTGCAGAATAAATAAAGAAAGGCAATCACGCGTTTGTCTCGGCCTTAGCCAACGCGCAGCGCAGTTAGAAGGCAAAACCCAACCAAGACCAAGACCATCATCAGCTTCAGCATCATAGCCACAGCTTGTTTGATGACAATACCTAACGCTGGATCAGTAGAAGTGCCCGATGAAGAAGCAAAAGGAGAAAGAGTGTATGCATCAGTTGAGTACCTATACTGTTGTATTAGTTTGGTATAGTGGATATGGAGTGGAGTCACCTTCTCCTCATAAAGTGTGTCAAGCAAGCGACCGCAATGCTCTGGTGAAATCAGGTTTCTCTCTACAGCTTGTGTCTCTTTGCTTGCGACCGAGCGAACGCCCGAGCCCGTCGCTGATGGTCTTTGCTCGCAAAATGGTTTCTGGAAAAAACAGTCGCCTGCACTCCAAGTTCCCTCTCCTAACAAGCGACTGAATGTTTGATGATGATGACGATGAGTTTGAGTAGCCGGTTCCTCCCGACTCCCGTGTCCCGTCCCGAGAAGCGGTTTTCCTTTATTATGCTCTTCTGTGCGCAGGGAGAAGATGAATTGCTGGCTGCGCTTTTTGGGGTATCGTCTTCTTCACGTTTTTGCAGCTAAGTTCCTTTTTAGTCGGACTTGCTCAGCAAAAAACAAAACACTTTTCATTGCCACCACCTTGTGCTTGGTCGCTGAACATGGCAAGAGGCACTGAGGACTGAGGAGGTTGCAATTGCATTTGCAATGGGATTGGGAATGGAAGATCAAAGCAGAGAGGTGACTCATTGCAGTCGCTTATTGTGTTTTGTTCTTTGTGCACTCTTTTTCGGACACTTAATTAGCAGAAAATTCATGACGACAAGCTCTGCAAAGTGTTAACACAAAATGCCTCGGTATCGGTTCGGTATATCTACCATCGTCACATTGTTGTCATTGTGCGCGGAGACTTCGGGAATCGGGAGTGCAAATTTAATTCGAGGGGGATTAAGTGGAGGCATATTACATATCGCTTTGACAATAATGTGATGTGGGCAAAAGTTGATAAATTCTTAGGATGTCATGTGATAATTGCGAATTTCATAGCAGCCTAGTTTGAGGAAATTGGACGTGGGACGGTCGTTTAACTGTTTACAGAGTAGTTTGCTTCTTTTAAGGGTGGCCTTCGGTGAGTTCATTTGCGACTGCACCAAGTTAAGGAATCCCTATTTAACATTAGAAGCATAATTTTGCGGCAGGATAGTTGATATAATAAATAATATATTATATAGAAAAAGGCTGTTTGCAAGACCCAAGAATTTAATAACCCAAGCTTGGATCCGAGTCCAATTCGTGTGTTACTTTGCTACCCCAAGGCTAAAACCCTTTTTAAATTACATTTGATATGGTCATAAAAACTTGAGAATTTTTGAGAACACGCATTTAATATTTTTGAGCTCTAGGTGATTGGTTTTGAGCTTCATTTGATAGAAATGATAACTTTCGCTCACTGCCCGACATTTTTAAGATTTGCTCTTAAAGTGGGTGTCTGTTGTTCAGTTGGAGCTGATATAAAAATATATTCAAAGGATCGAAGGTCTTCATACTTAAGGACATGTTTTGTACCGTACTGCCAGCAGATTTTAATATATAAGTCCGAGAATAATAATAGCGATGCGACTGAACTCATGGGCTTGTTCCCTCTAAAAGGCGTTTTGTATTTTAATTGACATTTCTGTGAAATAAAATGGTGGGGATCTAAGCTGAGTCTAAGACTCGGTAATAATATCCATCTAACAGTTGGTATAACCGCTTTATTCTGTCCAATTTCCTATTCGAAACTGTTAACAAGTAGCGGATCCTTGCCTGACATATCCATATGTAGGACAAAGTATTTATTCGACTTCTGGCCACACATTGTTTCAGAATGAGATCTATAGTCTTGCAGCTCTAATATCAAATAGGCCTGTCTCCCCCAGATGTGGTCGCAGTGACTTAGTGGTTAGTGTGTTGGACTACTTAGCGAGGGGTCCAGGTTCGAATCCCGCTAAAACCCAAATTCAACTCAGGTTTTTTTTACTGCGCCACCTCTCACGAACGTCTGACAAACATCCGAGAGTATAACTGTCATGTCTCCCCCAGATATGCCCAATTCCGGAACGGTCCAATGGGACTCTGGTTTGCGACTACCAATAAAGTCTTTCTTAGTATTCACATACCAATTTCGACGGGGTTGTAAGTCTTTCTGTACCCATTCTCAAGTTCAACGTTTGTTTCGATCTTTATGTTAATCATTACTCTATCTTTAAATTTAAGATGAGTCGTTTGGGCAATATGACACTTTGGGCCGTACTGCAGCAGAAACCTGAAAATACCACCCCTTTAAATGCCGGGGGGAAATATATCACGGAATAATAATATAAACTTCAAATAAATCAGTCATCTGTTAGTCCGACAATGAAAGCTATGCCCTATGCCAAACTTTTTAGTACCCCAACCTATAGACCAATTCAGAAGTTTTAAAATGTTGCCTGGTATACTTAAAATGCTTAGGGTCTAATTCCAGATTTTGGAATTCACAATGCCACAGCTCTGCAAACAAAATTGTCTATTTTGACCTTGGAAATGTTTAAGGTGAAGGCTTTAAAAGGGTGGTTACTCGTAAAGCCCATAGACAATGATCATTTGAAGACTTATTTTTGTCGTACCGCTTACGACGTTATTTCAGAACGGAATTTAATGTAATTTGGTTCAAATGAAAATAGAATTTCCGAAGGTCAATTCCCACATATTTCTCCCACCAAATCCATAAACTGAGTCTAAACGATATACCCCCAAAATTAACAGCCATCTAACGTCTCTCTTGAATGTGATAAAATTCTGGAAAATACCAATGGGCTTTCCTAGTTTGTATCTGTATTTCTAAGACTGCGATCAAATTCTAATTGATCGCAAAAGTGTAACTCACTCACCTTCTAATAATGGGCAGCGGTATGGAGAACCTTCCGTCGCCAACCATTGTCGCGGTGGCTGCAATAGGAACCGTTGATATGACCGGCGTGATCAGAGACGTTGCATGCGGCGGTGGTGGAGGCGGGGGCGGTCCACCCTGTGACAGTGGCAGCGCGCTATAGGGTGGTGGAAAATGACTATGCAGGATATCGGGCAGCATGGGGCGCAGCATGGCTGCGGCCGCTGCCGACATGGTATGATGCGCGGGATGATGGAGCAGTGGAGGCTGTGGCGGAGAGTGTGGATGCGAATGGTGTCGAGTCAGCCGTTGATGCTGCAACTGTTGCTGCTGTTGATGTTGCTGTTGCTGGTGCTGATGGTGTCGACGTTCACGACGCTCGCGACGTCTCTGTTCGCGCGATAACAATGCATCCGGATGCAAGTGGGTACGGCCAACTGCACTACTTCCACTGCCGCCACCATCCCCACTACGTACTATCGAAGGGCTATCCGCTGGCCCGTCATCTCTAATCACCATCGGTATGTCGTCCGTTTGACATTCGGTCGATGTAAATGTCCTTGGCGGCGCGGCGAGTTGTTTTAATCCATTTCTTGTCACGTCGCTTGCTACTGCAGAGCTTGGCTTATCCGTCTGACTATTACTATTTACAACATAAAATTTATCATTTTTAGGCACTGAACTACTGCTACTATTGACACTACCACTTGCACTGTTACCACTATTCACGTATGTGCAATTGACGACACTTATTCCATTATTCGCGATCGACTGATTCACGACGAAATCACCGTGATTCGTGTGACAACCTTTGTTGTTGTTGTTGTTGTTGTTGCCGCCGCCAATGTTGCTACAACTATCATTAACTTGAATAGTTAAACTTGGCGCACTGCTGCTCGACAGAATTGCAACACTACTGTTGTTGTGGTGGTTTTTGCTACTAGGATTCGAGGTTGCAATCGAATTCGTAAGGAAAACACTACTCGACGTCACGAACACATTTTTACCCGAGTTGGCAACATTCGCGGATGCATTCGATCCATCTATCACCGGTGCCGGAATATTGAGACGCATCGCTAACGCCACGCACTCTTCACCACTATCACGATTACAATCAATTATTTCATAATCCTCCCGAGGATGGTTAATAGTTAATTGCGCATTATGCAAACGACCGTTAGAAGGGCTGCTACCATTACCATTACAACCGTTGTGATCCGACGATTTTGTCACTGTTGCTGTAGTTGCTAATGCGGGCGAAACAGACCGACAGGCGACACTCGATATACCGTTCACGACGAGAGCACTCAATGAACTGACTTCATTCGGTTCACCGGGACGCGATCTTTCTTCGATTCCTCTATCGCCGACTGTTCGTCGTTGCAGCGTTGTTGAGTTTGTTGGTTGCTTTTGTTGCCGTTTGCTGTTGTTGGTGGCGGTGAGTTTTGTGGTTGGTGTACATTCGAACACTGCTGGTGGTGGTGGTGGTGTTGTTGCTGCAGCAAGTTGACTGACCTCGGTTTGTTTTTGTTCACCGTTTGCTTTGTGTTTGTCGTCATCTCGCGCCATGACGTCACTGATCGTTGTGAGGAAGTTACTCGACACAATGTTGCTTGCCGTCTTGTTTTTAACACACAGTGACTGTTTTTGTTGTTGTTGCTGCACGCTTGTTGTAGACGAAGACGACGACGGCGATGACGACGAATTACACTGAAAGAAAGACAAAATCCATCAAGCAGAAGAAAATTTATCATAATTAGCTGCAAAGAAAGAAAACTATTTATTACGAAGATGGTGGATTATCTTAAAGCTAACATCCGCGAGACGAATGGCTGTTGCATAAGGGCCCAAACAGCGCACCGTGTGAACGGTGACACCATCGAAATTAGGCTACTCCGTCTGAGATCTCACTTGGGCTTCACACAAGACCATCAAGAGGCAGTTATATAATCTTCCTTATGGCGGTTAAATAAACTTTCTGCTGGGATTTTACATGCTTGCTATTGGTACGCGCGATTAGCCCACATTTTGGCGTTTCTCTGGCGAGGAAGATTTATTAAATAAGTTTTAATGGTATTGAAGATAATATAAATTACCAGCTAACCTGATGACATAAGTCCGGTTAATTATAGGCGCACGGGATTAAATGGATTGTTAAGACATTTTGTGAATGCCATTAGTTCCAACGATCCACTGACGGAAAATTAGAGACACTCGTTGCCTTGAATTGCCTTCATTAGCACCTTCATTGGAGTAAACTAAGAAACAGGTTGGCCTGCATCAGTAGGCCATTATTAAACGCTGTCCTACGGTAATTCTGTTAGACACTAAGAAGTGTCAGAATCTGGGCGCTGGCTGGGGCATTCTGATGGAGCGCTTAAGCACCGCCATTATGTGCAATTAGTGAACGCATTCAGAGCATCGGTTGGGGAAAGGGGACCGGGATTCTCAATTAGTAGAGGTAGAAGTGTGTTATTTAGCACCAATGCAGGAACACTGAATAGGAATAAATATTTGTGCATAATTTGCTTGTTTATAATTTGCTTATGCAAGAATATTCGAAAGACGGGTTGTCTCGTAGTCTCATCTTCGACACTAAGCACGACTTAATTATTCATATACGGACCGACCAAATTGTGTTCAAAAATCAGAGTTAAGCAGGACTTGCTCTCCTTAAAATTGAGTTTTCTATACTCCAGTTTATCAGTAGAAGTCAGTCATATGTGACGAGGCCTTTCTCTACTGATCAGTCTCGAAGACTTTTAACGCTTGAGCAATTGTGTCCACACGCTCTGTATGTTGGAGCTATCAAAAATGAACGAAGTGGAATTTTTTGACTAGGGAAATACAAGCTTGTACAGTTTGTGGTTGAGTCTTTTCTTCCCAAGCTTCTCAATGCAAACGGGACCGACAATTTTACGAAGAATAAATCTCTCGAAGGGACAAAGGTTTTCTTATTGATGGCGTTCAAAGGTTCAAGCCAAATAAAATAGGACAGGGATGATTACAGCATCTCATTAGTAGCTTGGTATAGGTCTTTACTACACAAAAGAATACGTAGTCCAAAAATACAGCGATTGGCAAGAGCGGTACGTTCAATTTCGACTGAGATTTTGCTATCATAATTGATAGCAGAGCCTGTGCAGACAAAGTTCCCTACTACCTCCAAGTTACAGCTATTGATTGTGTTTTGATTTTGTAATTGTTAACCTCTAAGCACATTTTTTAAGCTTCCCTTTTGATACTTCTAAACGCACCAGTGACAGCTGAATTTCGCTCTATTCTAACAATTGTGTCATCGACGTGTGCAAGTACTTAAACTTGAACAGACTTTTGAAAATTCTTACCTTGTGTTTTTCAAGTGTCGAAGAACCTACATGACAGCGCGGAGCTTAATCGGCAAGTATGATCTTGTAACCGATGCTCTGAGGACTGATATTCGTACCCCAACAATTTAGAAAATCAAATCTGTACTTAAGAGACGACAGCCCCTCAGCCCTCACGCATCCTAAAAGCTTTATATACCTGTCTATTGTGACGCTAGATTTACCCATCGCCAATAGACGTGACGTATTGAATTAGAAAATTCTCTACGAAATTCGATGCTTTCCTGGCATGATCATATTCGTTCCACAAAGATCGAAATTAACAGAAAGACTGCCCACGATCATCAATTGCTACATTGCCTTTTGTGGACGAGTACCTATCTATCCAGAGATGGGCACAAAGTCTATTCACACCAAAGTCGGGTAATAAGCAAGCGTAGCTAAGCCTTTTCCGCATTTCAAATCCGAATCGAAATTGAAGACTCACACCCACGATCGCTCGGGCTCAATTTTATAACTGACAGGAAATTAAAAAAAAACAACGACAACCATGGGACTGGCATGCATTGCTTCCATCTGCCCTCGGGCATATAATTTATTGAACCCTAGTAGAGCAGAGTCTGTACGCCATCACTCATAGTCATATCTCACATATGGAATGGACATGCGTTCAGCTGACGTTTTGCATACGCCAGGCCAAGTGCATCGACCGGAATAATAAAATTCTCCTCATTTTACAACACACAAATTTAGAGCACGTGGCTGATAGAAGTTTTTGTTGTTGTTCAGTGCTTCTTGGTTCCTGGAGCGTGAACGCGTTTGGTCTGCAATGCTATGGCAACGCGCATCAATTAGGGCAACCCTCTCCGTGTTTACCAGCATGGCGCCGTACTACTACTACCTACCTGTATTAATTACCTACGTCACCACTTTGTGTTCTATCGCATGCCATACGCCTAGGGCGATGCAACTACAATGGTCGCGAGGTCACGCTCATGACTAATCTGTTATGCTTCGATTTTAATGAGGGTGTATAGGAACAAGTAAACCCATTACCCATTTGACAAAAAAAAAAAAAAAAGAAACGGTATATGATGTTAATTAGTCATTCAGCTCACTTACTCGAATTTGTTTTGTTGTCAGAAGACAAGAGTACGCTCGTGGTAATTGTTTTCGACACATGTTCCGGGAATTCTAAGTGGAAGGGCTTTTTATCTCAGAGTGGTGTCGAGTCGAGTGACTTCACTCTTTGTTGGCAGCGGATTCTTTATCAAAGTGCATTGTTTCTTGTTGCTCTTGGTGGCACGGAAATATATGGACTCTTCCGAGTACCGCTATGGAAATTAAAATGAGTTGATTACACTTTAATATGTCGGATATGCTTTGTTTCCTTTTAGTGACGTCATGTGGCAACATAGCAATGACAAAAGTGTTTATCGTTGTAAAGTGACCTGAGGCTGACAATAAGTTGTGTTTGGGACAAATCTTTTTGTTTTTGAAATTTGTTTTCAGATTATTTTGTGAAGGTCATGAGAAAGGCTTTGAGAAGAGAACTTAGTTGCTGAAGTTAGCCTGCGTTCGACCATTGACACAACATACCTACTCATTAAGAACTGAACGGTGCCGTGACATAAGGCCATGCGACATAAGGCCATATTTCAATATATGGCGTTATGACATGTGATCGCATAAGAGAAGCTTTTTCTATAGCTTCTTATATTATGTAACGCTTTTACTTTTTTGTCACTTCGACAGCGCTACCGTTTTACCATTTATGTATAAAACGAGTTAAAGTAGCCTTAAACCCGACTTTACCCACTGTGCTAAATTAATTCACATGACTTACCATGTCAAACAACCTAAAAAACATCTACCTCAAAGCAAACAAATCCAAAAACTTTTATATTTCGCTATAATTATTTGAGTGAAGACCAATTTTAATGTGAACCAACCAATAAATTTCAAAGAACCTACAAATGGGGTGTTCACTGAAATCCAATTAAAATTTAATCAAAGCCTGGGGAGCAGATTTTTTTCCAGAATTTCACACCTCATTTAAACATATTTCCCATCAGGCATTTAAAAATTGATCCATTTTGGTATTTATTTTCTTGGGAGGTTAGGTTAGGTTGGGAGGGCAGTTTTGCAACTGATGCAAATTTCACCCAGAAGCCATGAAGGCCCATTGTGAGTACCCTGTTTGTACATGTAAGGACATGTGGCTAACAAAACCACTTCGATCTGTTGAGGAATAGTTTTATGTCTGATAGGGGTACCCCTGCCAAGTCGTCCAGACTTTCGAAGAACCTAGCTCCCATACAGGATGAGCGGCGTTCCTGTAAAGCTGGGCAGTGGCATAGAAGATGTTCCACGGACTCTATTTCTTCCTCGTCTCTACAGCTTCTGCAGAAGTCATTTGCAAAAAGTTTTCTTGGAAACCAATTATTGAAATTGACTTCAATGAATTTATGATGCTAATAGATCGGTTTGCTGTAAAAAGCTCTTCATATTCACTGTGGCCAATAGACAAAATGATGAGATTCACGCACATCGTGCTTTTCCAGTAAAAGCGAAATTACTAATTAGACTGCGTGCCAATTATAGACATGAAAGACCACAGGTAAGTGACTGAATTAGCCAACCAATAATTGTCCAATGACGCACAGAACATCGCATCATTTATATGAGACTGCGTGAATAATTTGGCCATGATGAAAAATCCAGGAATTTTCTAAAAAATATATATCTTTCGTTATCCACCAAATAGCCAGAGATGGAGTAAATTGAGCTTTTGGATGACATGGGACAGTGATACTAGCTCGAGTGACTTATTCCTTTTCGTGGAAATTTTGGTGTCCAGAGATCCTTTCATTGGAAAAAGGAAAAACAATGACCTTTAAGGAATCTGCCAAAAAAAAAAAGTTCTACATTTCACCCTGAGTATTAATACATTTGATACCCCTAAAAATCAATTCATATAAGTCGCTTTTAACACGCATTTCTAGTACAAAAAATTAAAAAAAAACACAAATTACACTTTCTACAAGGTTTCTACGTTCACATGTTTTTTTTTGTTGAATGAATTTAAGTTCGCTAATAATGGGAAAAATGAAAATTTTACTACACCTCGTGGGTAAAATGAAAAGGAAGTGTTTTCAACACTTGAAATAATCTAATTCTACATGTGACCGAGTCATTCCTTGAGTAGATTGGCGAAAGTTGGACACATTTAAAAAAAATATACCTATTTATTTAAATTTGACTGGATTGGTCTGGACTAGATGTACCCTGAACACTACAACTAGATTAATCGAAAATGTATAACCTTTCCTACATCAGGCATATAATTTTACAAATAATCAATTTAGTACCTACACAATCAGCAAATCCTTGCCATGCTTTACTCGCTACCCCTCGATAAACTTCAACTGAATGAACTGTTCACCTTTCCATTCTAGGCCAATAACAATTGAAACACATCAAGTCGGTCAGCTGTCAGTGTGTCAGACTTACTATACCATATTCTTGAACGTCCACAAATTTCAATCAACTGTATTGGTTTGGGTCGAGGGCTCGCTATTGTATGAAGTGGGTAAGTGTTTTTTTTTCCGTACTTGACTCGTGGGCATTGTATCTACTCATAATGGCCAACATTTTCAATTGGCAAATAACATTTCAAACGGCAATAAATTGAGATCTAATGGAATGGCATACAACTTTGTAGAAAAACAGTTAATGTCCAAACCTTGTATATAACTTTTGAGGTTAAGGAAACCTTATTCCTGGGGTTGGCCATCATTAAAACATGTTCGTTTGTACTTCCAAAACCAAACGATAAAGGATTTACGAGGTGGTTGGAGACGATTCGGTGGGGTTATTTAACTAAATTACATTACATTAAATAAATCGTTTTATTATCACTCTGGAGTTTACCTGAAGGCGTTAAATTGGCGCGAGACGAAGTTCGCTGTGTACTTAGCTAGCCTACTTTAAAAATCAGTTGAAGGTGTTCTCAAAACCCAAGACAAAATATTCAAAATATCTGTATTTTATTTTCTTTGGCCATTTAAACGCAAGAACGATGTCCTAATAGCCTTAAAAAAATTACCCAGGACTGGACTGAAAGACCAAGACGCATTACAAAAATTTAAATTTAAATGATAACTCATATGTCCAGCATAGCCAACTTGAGGTAGAACTTTCAAAATTTAAATCTTTTACCAGTTTTCATCAATAAACCTACCTCTATCACGAAATCGTCGGTGAACGAATGCACCATCCGGCCGTAGCTGGCGTTCGGCTCAAACACACTGTCCGTGTAATCCCCACGCAAGACCCCACTAGCCGCGGTAGTTGAGACCGTCACCAAATTGCTCAACACCCGTGTGGCGTCCCTAGATCTCGAATACAACGAATCATAAGACGGAGGCTCCACACTCAGGCATTTCTTCAGACTAGGAATCGGGCCATAGTAAGGATAGCTGAATCGAAAGTTGTCGCACCGGTCCGTCTTTCGAAAGTAATCCGCACTGATGCTGCCGCTGCTGTTATTATTGTTAATACTGTTACTACTACCACTATAGCTAAGACTATTATTATTATTATTAATATTATTACTTCTAACACTGTCATGATGATTATTAGATAAAGGCACGAATGGTGTGATGGGATCGTTCGATCCGAAGTACGGCATAATGGCCGCTGGCGGTGCAAGTGTCAGCCCACCATACTGATAGTACTCGTAGCTGCTCTGTGATTTCCTCAATTTCCTATTCAGGCGCTCATCGTCATCGTCTGAGGAGCTGTCGGTTGGAGTTCGCTCGTATGGCGTCCATAGCATCGATGAGAGTGCCTCTTCGACGTCAGGTGGGCGCCGATGATGGCTGCGTTGCTGTTGCTGCTGGTTTTGTGTCTCCCGCTGTTGAGGTTGATCCATCATTATCGGCTGTCAGGTGGTCACGCATTTCACACAGATGGGGAGCTGGTCACCGGACTGTCATGCGAAATCGCTCCTTGTTCAGTAGGTGTGGTGATGGTGGTGGTGATTGCCCACTGGCAATTGTCACCAGGATTTGGGCTGCCCAACTGATTCGATTCGATTGCCTTCACGTGAGTGCAAGTCATTGTCGCGGCCAAATGATGTATCGCCAACTTCGTTATCATCGTTCTATCATCTCTCCGCAGGAGATCGACGTGTGAGAGGAGCGCGCTAGATACAAGAATGCCAAAGTGAAATGTAGCTATATTAATGACACGCAGCAGAAGATATGTGTCGCCGCAAAACGGCTCCGCAAATGAGCGAGTGTATTCACAAATAGACTTTCACCCCGATGGGAAAAATTTAATTATGGCGCTCGTTTGATTGCATTATCCCACATGGCTCTTGGGCAGGCTGCCGACTGATATGAAAATTATTATCTTCGCCTGACGATTTATTTCCGTTTTGCGTTGAAAGGCTGCTTAGGTGCGGATGAAAAGAAAAGCGCTCCAACATGCAGAGTCCGTGCAGGGGGCAAATTGTTTTTTTTTTCTATTTGTTTTCTCCTTTTTTGTTGTGGATATAGCCTGCAAGTGAACAAATGGAGAAAATGTTAATAATGGCATTATGATGTAGTTTACAGTAACGAAGAGTTCGCATGGGAAAGTTGAGTTAAAATTTTAATGAATTTGGGTGGCCGGTGTGTTGGTCAATGGCTGAGCAACGAAACAGTAAGCGACTTTTAAACGCATATTGATTAAAGGTGTGTTAGAGCAGACACTGATGGGAGATTGTAGTATATTGTTTCGATTTAATTGGTGGTGGGTTGCACATTAAATTGAGGAAAGGCTGAAGCATGGAGTGTGATCGTTATCATTTAGTTGGCAGGACAAACAATTTCATTGAGAAACATTTATACAATTTTTGCAAAAGACAAGGACAGCGGCATCGATTTAGTCACACTTGGGCATGGACACATTCAAATTCAAAAAGTTGTAGTCGGTTCCATGTCAAACGATAGAGAATAGGTTCCATACTTTTATTTGACGAACATCCTTGGAAAAGTTTAAATAACCTGCAATCATGGTGTCATGCCAGCTGTACGGCAACAGATCGAGCTATAGGGGCTGTAGATGTTCTCAACGAACTATATTTTGGTCCCATCAGCAAGAAAACCAGCAGGTTGGGTGATATACTGCACTTAAATCGACTTTGCAATATAGTAGCTAGACCCAGTTAGTTTTTTGTTAGTTTATTGAGGCCCAGATCGAGGTCCCAACAGACTGTAAACAACCGATCGAACTTTGTTTCTGCCATTTCGTATTTAGCGAGCGTCTGACAAGCATCCAAGAGTACCTGCCTACCTGTCTTGAGTCAATTCAAAAACATCGGAGCCTATGTTAGATTGTAGTTCCTATACTAAAGGCATACAGCGTAGACCCTCGAATAATCCTATTTGGTCCTGTTGAGCCTACTAGATATATATTTTCAGTTTTTAGAGACTGTCACGAACTTACATTTGCTGGGCTTCTTTGACATTATATGCCTATAATATAAAGTTCGCAATGAAGAGGCGTTATGGGATGGAAAAACCTACCATTTGTTAATTGCTTTGATACTGCTAAAAAAAACACAAATGCCCTTTAAATCACTTCATACTTCTGCAGTTGTGCGGAATTGAACCTCAACCAGCACGCTTCTTTAATGAGATAGCTCGTTAGAGAGTTGACTGCCTTAAGTTAAGCTATGCATGCGACGCAGGGCTTTAGTTTTGAATAACGTCAGAGGCATGCAATCAGCTTTCCGTATTTTTTTTTTTAATCGCACCTGTGATTAAGAAGAATACTACTGAGTTTTGTGTAGGTCGGTATATAAGCCGAAATTCCTGCATTTTAGTACCGCCGTAAGCCTGCTCAAGAGCAAAACTATGGCTTGAGGTAAAATATGTAAATGAACGTGGGTGGCAATTTTTATTAAATGATGTAACCAAACCTTTGGGGCAGTTTGAGACTTGAGAGTTCCAAGGTATTTGAGTATAGTTTTACAGATCTCGTAGTTCCAATTATACTAAACGAAGGATTTTGAGCCCGCAATCACTAACCAGTATAGCTGGTGGTCGTCAACAAGTTAGGTCGCCGGCGGCAAAATTGTTCTAGTATCCTTTTGTGGAAACATAAATAGGCATTTCGTATATAGCATTATTGAAGTAAAAAGGACAGAAGAATATGGCTTCGTTTTATACTGAAATGTTTTTATTACAAAGGTCAGAGTTTTGTGAGCCTAAAATAAGAGTTAAATTTTTGGACAAAGAGCAGAGACGTGAGCTCAAAATGCGAATTGCTATTGAAGGGCCAATTTCATGAAAAGAAAACGGAGCCTTGTCAACAACAAATTTTAATAGAATGGGTTGCAGGATTAAAACTGATCAAACTGACTTAAATTGAACAGCGTAAAATGTGGTTCTCAATTTTAAATTAATAAATCTCTGACAAAAAAGAAAAATGCCAAGAACATTGTAACGCAACAAACACCTCTCTATATACAATGAACGGAGTATGGAGAAGTAGGTAGGTAACCGAGACTCAAAATGTCCCTACTTTCGTCACAAGCAATTACGAATATACTTGGTGTTGTTCTACGACTTGTGGCTAGTCTTTGTATGATATAAAAATTGAAGGATCTCTAGCTTATTTTCGAGTCGGCAAATTTTTAAATGACTCTACCTCACAAAGAATATTTTTTTTTCCATTTTAATGGTTTGTGTTCTTACTCAAACTTGTCAAAGTAAAAGCCGTTTTTAAAATAATTTTTAGTCTGAATTTTTTTCTGCTTCTCGTGTTCATTGTGCAAAACAAAGTTCAAGTGTTTTTTTAAGTTCTTACTAATAAAAAAAAACTGTTTCTCCCTAGCCGGGCTAAGATTGCGTCACTATATTCGGCCAATAAAGTTTTACTGTATTTAAATTCCTTTTTTTTTGGGAAACTTAATTTTGTATAAGTAGGTACCTATTTGTGGAATCCGACTTAATGTAGTATAGACATGGGTCGCCCTCTACTTACACAAGAAATTATTCTGCAATATCAGCACAATGAATTAAAAAAATAAATACCAAGCGTCCTCTGACCCATGAGACTCAGCCGCATTACGAACAAAATTAGATCAGCTCCTTGCCATTTCTAATAGCCCGCAATCATGTTGGTATTTTTTGCAACCGAACCACATAATCCGACCCAAACCCAATGACCTATTTGCAGCCAAAAAATCATCATTGGTTACACCACCCTGATACCACATCAGAACAAAACTGAAACACAAGCAGATACAAAGGACAAAACCAGAAAGAACTGGATAAAAAGATAAACCATTTCATTTCAGCAATCCTGCCACATCCGCAACGGACGGACATTCCCCCATCACAATCAATGGCGGACCATAGCAAAAAGACACAATAATGTGTACCACGAGGCATCAGCCAGCTGCGGAGCCGAACACATAAATCAAAACCGAAATCACATTCTGTCAAATAAGTCCCAATTGTTTTGACCTACATACGGTGCACCGATGAGATGGTATCCTCTCTGGGGTTGACCTACACACACCCAAACCCAACCTCAGCTCAGTGGTCAGTGCTCGTGCTCGATGACTTTTTGTTCTGCTCTCTCCTGCTAATGACTTTAACGTCAGCAATTCGACGGCCGGCGGTGGCCCCCTTTGTCCTTTAATTACAAAGAAACGGATGTGTCATTATTAACAATTACACTATTTAATCCCGGTTAATGTTATTAGCTCGTATTCCTGCGGCAGCCTTGGACAAAACCGCCATCACCCTGGCCTACGTAAATTCATTTGCTTCTCGAGGTATACTGTTTATTTTTAATACTTATTTACGTCCGAGTGAAAGGAAAAGTTTCCCTGATTTCCCTCGAGGACTTTTGCGGGAAAAAATTACAGCGAAAAAAAAAAGATTCCCTGAATCGCATTAGCAGCTTTAGATGAATTTTGCGTGGGGCGCTGCGGTGCTGTCATCATCGCCGTAATAATGGTGATTTTCGCCGAAGAGGAGTCTTGTGCCAAAATTAAATACAAATATTTTGTATGCACACTCATTGTTTCCCTTTGAAAGCAGCCAGGAATTCCATCTTCTTTGATGGTTTCAGAGGTTCCTAGAGCCTACTCGTACTCGGAAAAAGCAAATATTTGTTTATTTTCACGGGAGCGCACATTCAATCGCAATCGCTGACGCTAGGTAGAAGGAGTCAGAGCAGAGCACACCGAAAGGAGCAAAGTTTTGACATGTTTTGTGTCTTTTTGTTTTATTTTCGTTTCAATCTTTCGAATGAAAGTATGTGTTCGTATTGCCCTGGCAGCTGGTAAGTTCGTTCACTTTTCATTAATTCAATTGAATTAGTTTGAATGGCTGTCTGCTTGTCTGCCGGAAGAAATGAAGGAGCACCACCGTATAACGGTATATAAAATATAACCCTCTTGCCTGAGTGAGTGAGTGAAGTGGAAGTCGAACGAGAGTCGAGAAACAGTCGGATCGGAGCAGAATTCTGCAAACGAGATGTGCTTCGGAATTAGGGACTGAAGTAGGTACTTTTCCACTCCATTTGAGTGAATGAATATTTATTTAATTTAAGGTATTTGCTAAGAGGGTACACTTTCAAAGTTTCCTTCAGCGAAAATAAGAATTTTCGGAACTGGGTCTTCCTTTTTTCTTTCAGAATTCAAACAACTATGAATGCGGGAGGCGGAGGATGTTCTCCTGCGTAGTTGATGGGAGTAATTCAACTACCTACGGTTAATTCTGAAGGTAAATAGGAATAAATTAGAGTTTTCGCTTTGTGGCGTGTGAGAAGTTTCTGGCTCTAATAAGTCGACATTATATTAGAAATATGTGTGTGGGGAGATTTCAATAAGAAGAACGGAGCGCTGGGTTAAGAAGGCTCTTGGTGAAAATTGAAAGCACCACAAGTAGCTATACACAAAACCTTTCAGAAAAATTCCCAGAATTGCTGAACGAGGTTAAGGTTTATGGGAAACAGGCAGAACATTGGTAGGAGAACACTCTTAGGGCTGTTTGGATGTGTTCAATGAGTTTTGATCTTTCGAATTAATGAGAAATGTACCTACCTATACACTTTGACATTGTAAAGCTTAGACCGTAAGGTGGGGTTTAGTGTTTTGCTTCTTTAAGACGTGACTTTCTTTAATGCACCAAATTTTGGTGTCTTTTGTATTTATAAACTGCGGCCAATCTGTGGATTTCATTTTGGAATTTTTACTAAATAGACTCCGTTCAATGACTTGAGAAAAGTAAGCCATCCATTTTTTTAAGGAATGTAATGTAGGTATGTAGTTTCATGTTCGCCACTTTGACTGTCAAACCTGTTTCGTAGTACATTTGCCTAGGTTTGGAGCAATTTTTCACGGTCTAATGCAACAAATCACTAAGAAAACGTCGGCACTTGGTCTTCAAGGGTGGACTATAAACGGCGTTAAATGTCTGCTAGGCGTATACCAAGGGCCGTTTTAATTATGACTTATGACACGACAGTCATTTTGAGTAGAAGAACTTTTAGAGATCTTATGTTTCAACTATCGTACCAATCTCACGAACATTCTTCGGAAACTCAATTATGTTCAGCATGAGATATGATTGTTGCATTATTTTGAGAGAAATTTTCTTTTTATCATTTTAATGTTGCGCGGTCTTGGAAAATAGGTATGCGGTATTTTTGAATCATGGTGCAATATCAAAGCCTGAATCGTGTCAAAAAGATTATGCTTCTGTTGATACTTTTTTGAGAGCTAAAAAAAAGTCTAGCCTATCCTCCCCAGTCTACCACATCTCAAATTTTAAGTACAACTATCTATACCTCCAGTCGACGTTTTTTTATCGACTTAATAGAAATTAAAAATCCGATCGCCTGAACGCGGTTCTTTTATTAATGAAAAAGTAAGTCTTTATCCTAGGAAAGTCGTTCTGAAAGCGAATACTTAATCCGTCTGTTTAAAATAGCAGTAGTATTTTTCTTCAGACAATATGTAAAGGTAGGTACTCGTGTCAATCAAATGGTCGAAATGGTTAAGCACGACTTTCTTCTGATTCGCTGTCAACAAGTTTAAGGTAAGGTAAGACTACAAGCCGGCCAAGTAGGTTCACAAATTACTTTCTCTAAAAGATTTTGAGACATTCATTCTAGTGTCAAGTGACATCAAAGGCGACCTGTTGCTCAAACGTCAATATTTCTTAAAGCATTAAACGATTCCAAACTTCGAAAATATGGGTCCAAAATTTACATTTCTGAGTTTGGAAACCCATCTAGAGATTATTATGAAAGCTATGCCTTCAGCTTGTCATTAAAGACAAAAGTGCACTGTGGCAACAATGCATAAGGCAGATTAGAGTAAATCAACCAAATGGCAATGACAAATAAAACAGCAATTTAGATTCGTTGCCTAAAGATAATGCTTTGGACCACTTTAGTCAAATTTAGTCGTTCCCTTGCGTAAAAGTTGGGCAGAAGAGATCCAAACAGAGAGAACAAAATATTTTCCCTCCATAAAAAACCTGCAAATATAAGCACAAGAAATTTCTTTGGGCAAGTTGGTTAAATCAATTTTGTAATTGAGTTTTTATTTGATTTCATTTATGTTTGGTATTTAGCATTAAAATAGATGTAAGAAGGAAATGTAGCGAACTTATTATTTCCTGCAATAGAAGCAATAATTATTTTCTTGCTCTCAAATGAAAATAATTTAATTTCTTTCTTATTTTGATATTCGAATATTCCCGCCAAGCAAAGCTTCAAAATTTTCAAGTTTACGGTTTAACGTTTTTTTTTTTTTGATTTATTTATCTTTTCGCGCAATGAGAGAAATTTGTCGTATTGAAATAAAAAGTAAGTGAATATACCTAACCTATTACCAATTTATGTAAAACATTTTATATGCGGCCTTGCGGTCATTGGTCATTGCAACTGACAGCTTGTTTTCAAGTTCCTCAAAATCAATTATTTTATTTTCTTGTGAGATTTTTCAGTAAAACCCATAAATCGATTGGTGGAGAAGAAATCTAATTTATTTAAGGGAATTTACAACGCAGAAGCATTCCTACCCGAGAATGGACGTTTAGCTAAAATGTGGTTCAAAGGGTTCCTGTACTATTTGATCAGTTTACGCATGGAGGTAAGAGAATTGTGATATTTCATCAATAGCTTATGAATTACTAGAACGGTCCTAATATTAACTTGCTGATTACCTTTATCCTTCCATAATCTGCTGGCGGACAGAAAACAATTTATTTGTGATGTGTGTGGTTTACTCTTTATCACCTTTATATTTTACATACCTTCGTTTGAATATTTAGCAGGCCTAATAAGACACCTAAATTTACTTCCATTTGCTTGTTTTATGTAGTTGAAACTGGTTTGTAACGTGATAGTTTGCTGCAAGTTTTTTGAGCCTATCTATTCAAGAGACTGCACCTTAATTTTTATAAAAAGTTTATCAGTAACATAAAATTATCTAGTTTACGTAGGCCTTGTCAACTGACTTCTTATTGTCTCATCGATTTCCCTAACATTTTTTCTCAGTTTTCACTTCGAAATCTGCATTTTAATGAAACACGCACTTGAACGAGTATTTTTTTGGCAACATACATAGCTGCTGCAAATACGTTTTATTAAGTAAATATCTGCGCACCAAAATTTGGGGTGAATTATTGGAAGGTGGTATTTTACTTTACATAGCTAAGTCAAATCTTCCATCTAAAAGCTTACAGCCTGAAATTTTGAAAGAATTACTGAATATCTTGCAAATAAGAAGCAATTATAATCACATTCTGTCACAAATAGAAGGAGCCTCCAAATTTAAATGCTGCATACTCCTTGCTGTTAGAAAGTCGTTCGCTATAAGGCTTAGACAAGAACATTTATAGTGTATCTTGTGGTTTTTATTTTTGGGGCTTAAACAGTTGTATAGCATATGAACTGTTTCCATTTCAAATAAAATATATCAATACGCTACAACTACAATACTGTACATTTCTGCAACTCATCATTATATATTATTCTGGAAGAAGTTTTGTCTATAGTAATTAACCGACGAATTTGATGGTGAAATACTCCTAACGCCAACACATGGTTAATTCCCATCACTGCCGCTGCACCCTTGTTGCATTTCCTCCCTGGTAGTCATACCAGCACTTCTTCCTCCACTATAAACATTGCAAACTGCAACATCACTGCCTATACAGCCCTCCGCCGGCAATTAGAAAGTAATCCCCATTGCTCGCACTAGCGTTCCAACTGCTCGCACAATTACATTTTCGCATCCATTTTCCACGGGCGCCAGCCGCTGTCCCTGTCCACTTTGTTTATTGGACCCTAAATAACATTTAATTGACAACATCTAACTCGACCATCTGCACTAAAAATGGCAGGTCGGTAATTTAATTGTGTCTTAGCGCGATTTCACTTTCTGCAACTAATAGACCTAGGTCTTACATTCAATACCACTATGAACTGGTTGGTATTACCATGGGAGAGGTATTACAAAAAGAAGGGGTGCTGCAGTTGGTTTGAGGTTTATCTCTTTCGTTGTGTCTTGTCAACGAGTATTACTTGCAACCACTGTTGGTTTTAGGATCATGGAACTATCAATCATGTAATTTGCATGAGTTACGTTGTGAATTTTGTCTTGCGCTTGCGGATTCTGTGTGTTTCCTGGATGATGGAGTTCCTGGTTGCAAATATGAATTATATTACATTTCGCAAATGATAGGGCTTACAGGGGAAAATTAAGAAAAAGAAACTGATTTCCCTGTTTGATTGAGGATTGCTTGGAAAGGAAATGGAAACCAATGGTTATGGTGCAATATTGGAACTACCTATATGTGCTGTGGTAAGACGACACTGCATGAGAAGATTTGCCATGTCGGATGGGATTCATACGAAGCACTTTTAACTACTGACTTGTATTTGGCTGTTGTTGGGGTGGGAAGTTACTGTACACATGTTTCTGAAATCCTTAACATATATTTGAAATTCTACCCGACCTATTTTCTATATTATCGATTGTCAAAGTCCAAAGTGGTCCAAAGTTGGTCTTACCTCTCTCTACCAGTTATGTCTTATGAATATATCTTTCATTTGTAATCGGCAGTTTCAATTTCAGCTGTCAAATAAATTGTTTCCCCAGGCATTCTCGTTTACGCTAGGTTCATTATTTGCTTTGTGGAGAACTTTTGTTGTTTGAATATTATTGTAAGATATATTTATTGATCTTTGATAGTTCCAACCAAATCTTAGACTTGTACTCCATCTAATATGTAAAGTTTTATTTGTTTAAGTTATAGGTTTCGTCTGTAAATTATAGGTCATATGTCTAACATCAACATCATTAATTCGACTGCATTATTTGTCAAAACGACCCGACATCCAATGCTGATAACTTAAAAGAGACATTGTACATTCCAAACCAAAATTTTGAAAATTTGAGTTTTTGTTGCAGACTTTACGACCTCAAAAAATAAGTAGGTACAACATGTGCAGCGCAATTTGTTGAATACACAAGAAAACATTTGGCTGAATGCCATCACAAAACTTTGAGGTCAATATCCAATTTCTCTCGTCAAATCTTTAACTCGATTTGTAAAAACTAATACCCTTTTGCTTTCATAAACGAGTACACGACTTTTTTCAATACATTGCCATTGAATAAAAAAAACGCAATAAATACATTTTAATTCTCTTTATTCAAGGAATTACTATTGAAGATTTCACAAATAATTTTATGTTTCGTAATTGTTTCTTTTGTCATCAAATGTAAAATTATTAATTTTTAAAATAGTATATTGAAAGTAATAAAGCAAAAGCAACATATTTACAATGTTCAATGTGGTTTCAATTGAAAATGGTTTTAAATTTTTGATTTGCACATGTTTTGCATTCTGCAAGTTTTAATAACTTCTTACAGCATTTGCTTGCAAAATTTAACAAATTCTTATTTGTACATTTAACAACAAAAATTGACAACGAGCTGTCAATTTTACAATAAGAAATTCCGATAGTTCTTACAATTCTATTGCTAAAAGCAAACTCTGCAAAACTTACAAATAATTGTGAATATGAACGCATTTCAACTAGGTATACAATTTATTAAAAAATTTTGAATGCCACATTTTGTAAACTTTACAGTGAAGATTTTATTGGGGTGCTCCTGCTCATCAACCTCTTCACAGTGACATCAAATTCGACCAAATTATCAAGAAAGTAATAGGTATTATCAGGTCCATACAAATATTCTCCAAATCCAACAAAGTAATTGACTAAATACTTGATGATTCAAAAGGTTTTCTGAAAAAAAAAACTATATACCCGGCAGAGACTTTGCCATTGACCAAAATTCAAACTCGTTGAGAGTGGGCCTAGAAGTTGTACATATTCGACTAAATTTGAAGCTGCTGCTACGATTTTGCAAATGATTGAGCTAAACCTGTTTTAGGACAGACAGCTATATTTTAAGCAAAAAAATTTCAGCAGAAAAGTCTTAAAAAAGTTAGAATGACAGAATTTCTTGCTCCCCGCCATAACGTTCACTTTTTTGGACCTGCTATCGTCAAATGATGCATCATGCACTCCATGTTACATTTTTTTTTTTTTTAATGTGAAAAAGAAAAAGTTACAAATCATCCAAACCAACACAACGGGAAATTTGTTCCCCTAAAATCAAATTTAAGTTAAAATCCAAGCAACCCTACAACTTGTTGGACAGTGGTTAACTGTGGAAGTGGTAGCGTCTTGATATAGGCATAGGTCTTAGGCCCGCAGAGTGCAATCTCTTCTGTAGTTTCAACAACAAAAGTCACCAGTTCCTAAACATGCATTATTAAAATAAAATAATTAGTACAATAAACGACAGTGAAGACTTTCACTCAAAAACTGCGGAGAAACTTTTACGCGTTTCTTTTCATAATCAACTTCTCAGAGTACCAACAGCTTGGACACTTCCATGATCGTTAACAGGACTCACAAGTTGATAGATAATCTAACAAATTTAGACGTCTACTCGATTGCCTTCTAAGGCCATGAAACAAAAAGTTTATTTCATCCTTGTGTCAACTGAACACTTGGAGTCTGTCGCCTCCAAAATCTGCATACCTAATTTAAATTTCAGCCGCGTTCTCTTGTAACCCCAAATTAGCAACATGAATTATGCATGTGCTTATACAAAACCCATTCCACCATAGCTCGATATCAGTCAATCAGATTAGCCTCATATCACTGCCACTACACAATTTGTTTGGCAATTTAAACGCTCCACCCGCAAACAGCAACGCCAACCAATTCATCATAAATTCAATTCATCTATATACCTCCATGACAGAGCGGCAACAACCTTAAAAGAAACATCCGCTTTCTCCTTCGTCTATACAAACTTTTTCTCAAACTTTATCGTTCGTACACTTTTCAATTACCACAAGTATGTACACTTGTACACTTAAAAGGAAAAAAAAAAAAGCAAAATCCCCATTTGAATTTTCCACAAGACCTACATTTTTAAGAGTTCACCAACCTATTGCCGAACAAATTTGCAAACCATTAAAAGGTCAAAGTGTATTCAACTGCCTCTTGCCAATGACCGATTCTGGTCAGAGCAAAAATTTCGCCATCGCCTTAACTCAACAAATCTAAGGACCGAGAAAAGGAAATAACTTAATATTCTATAAAAGAAAGGAAAAAAAAAGTACAGAATAAAGTTGGTTCCTTCATCCATGTCCCGAGGCAAACTTACTCCATTTTCCCAAAGGAAGTAAAAAGTCTTCCCCGAAATATGTAGTAGTACTACGTTACAGGCCGGAGAAAGACGAGCAAAATTCAAAGTACCAATTTGTGCTATCCACCGAAAAAGCCAAAGGAGCAGCATTCTCCCCGTAGGCTACATGGAACATGGGTCGCGAATGTCTGTATATATTGAGAAGATTTCGAATTAGTGTCAGAGCTAGTAGAACAGAAAATCGATGCCAGCACATCCGCACACGTGTCCTCGATCCTCGTTGCTTTAAAAACAATTAAAGCGAACTGGTTGCAGTGGTTATGGTTCTGCTCATGTCATAAATATACTATCCTGTCAATAACTGAGCAGAGCACGAAGCATAAACATAAATACCGAGAGCGAGACCGACCTTCCTGTCATTTCCTTACAACCACTGTTCCTCATCATTTGCAACTCACTCACATATAATTCAAGGATAAGCGAAAAGACACACACGTAGCTCGTAGTATCCTTGTGAAGTCGAGAGCTACACTCGTTTCAATTCGAAATCTCATGTTGTTGATGATGATTTGCCATGCACAACTCAAATACTATGCAAGAGGACATGGAGCAGAAAAGATAAAAAAAAACAAGTACACAAGGAAACACAGCCAGCAGCAAGGACGACTTTGTTTCAATATTTTTCCTCTCTCTAGCGAGATTTGTGGCACATCCTTACACATACCTTGCGATTACTCGGTGACCTTCCAAGTGGAAGCGACTGAGTGCTGTTGCTGTACACCTCAATCAGGTGCGTAAGTGCAAACGTATCCGTTTCATCCTTTTCGCAATAAATGACAACCGAACAGATCAACACTTCATTAAACACAGATAGGTACGCTGTGTGAACACTTTGTAGAGCACTTTGTCGGCACAATCGGCATCAATCGGCTTTATGCACGTTTCTCGGTTTCAGGACACTGTCACACGGTTACACTGTTTTTATTCAATTCGAATGTGGTTGGGGACACAAAAATGGGTTTACCGCGCACACAAAGTTTCTGCGAACATCACGTATCCTTTACTCGAGCGAAACTAAACTTGTGATATCAGACGGAGATTCCTTGATATGAACTGGGGCCGCTGCGGAAGGGATGTTGAGTGTGCTCTAAGGGGTGGTGAGTCGGCGCGTATTGGGTGTGGAAGCCAATGTGGAAGCTATTGCTTGGCAAGTCCAAAAGACAACAAACATACCTTCAGTTGAATTCTAGGCCTTCACTGGGATAGGGGTGATTCAGGGCAAACACTTGAAGATGTGATTGTAGCCGCAGTTTCCTCGTACCCCCATTTGGAAATGGATTTTTTTCCCGGTTGTTGTGGTTATGGTGATCCCCAAGGATGAGTGCTCAAAATGGTGAAAGTGTAGAATTTATAATGCGCCCACTGTATTCATGTATTTGTAGAGGGTCATTGTTTACGTGGAGGATATTTTTTTGCAGCACATACATTATAGTTGAGTGGTAGTCATTAGTTTCGATTATCTCCGAAGCCGAGAATTACATGCTTCCCGGCGTTGCCGAAACTCTGTGGGTTGTGTCTATCACTCAGAGTATGGGTGTCTTGGGTGGTTTCGGTGGTGTCCCCCCACCGTTGAAGGGAATCTATTTTCTTGAAGTTTTCCGATGTGCTTTTGGAGGAATGTGGAGGAGACGTTTTGCCGGAGGTTGCTTTAAAGGATTTGGCTTGAGAATAGAAATTTATTAATTACGAAGGATTTGTTTTACTGCCGATAGTGGGAGTTTAAGGGGCCGAATTTTGAAGATGATCGATGTGCGGGGGACGATGCCGCAAGTAATCATTTACGTGGTTGTTTGAGTCGTATTTTGTGACACATATATCTTTTCTACCTTTGTTAAGATCGAATTGCGTGAGCTTGGCGCACTAAAGTTGTGAAGGTATATGGGTTTTTCTTTCTGACTTATTTGACCCGACTGTTCGCAAGCGATCTGCCACGCATCTTGATAAGAATAATAACATCGATATATCATTTGGAATCATAAAAATAGTTTCTAAAAGTAGGTTTTGATGGGCACGCATCAAGGAAGTGTAGACCAGGGCCCTATTCCACAAAACAATTTATCAACTTTTCACTTTTATGGAATACTCAGCTGATGGTATATTTTCTGAATTTCCGTAGCTTTCTGGCAAATTGAGTCCATCTACCACAGCTGAGTCTGATTCCAGAATATCGAGGATGGCCAAGTCAACTTCATCCATCATGCTATTCTTACCACATCCGGACCCAGTTTTTCGGGCGTTATCCCCTTTACTCTGAAAATTAGCAAAATTAAATTTACTTACCGATGTTCCAGAGCAGAAACAAACTGTCCCTCGCATACCTAGGTCCATGTTTTTTTGCGCCGACGCCAGTTGCAGGGATTGGGCTTTTCCCAAAACTTCCTCCCAGGCAGCCTGTTTATCCAATTTATTTACCTTCAAAATGAAATATAGACTTAAATATGTTCCAAATATATACAATAATTTCATAAAAATATACTTATCTAATTTAATTTTTTGAAAACTAGCGAATAGAATATTTTTTTTCTTTGATCAATTGTAACACTGCAAGTTTTTTCTCAAATTTTATTTTGCGGCTCACAAAAAGTGCAAAATGAAAATACACGTCTTCTTCTTAGGCTGGTCGAAATCCAAGAGACGAATCTTTTTATACGGAAATTAAAAAAAAAAAAATTAACGATATGACACTTGACGACTTGGTAACTTGGTAACTCAAAACTTGTATTTAGCAATGCAAAGTGAAGAGTGATATGACAGAAATGCAAAGATGATTGAATGCTTTGTGAAACACTTTGCACACTCACCTTGCAGGAGATCGGAAAGTCTTTGCAAACATTTTCTAGTGCAAAGTGAGATTTGCGAAGAATATTGTGGAACAGAAACACTTGTCACTTTGCCAAAAATGTAAATTACAAAGTGCAAAGTTGATAAATTGTTTTGTGGAATAGGGCCCGATCCATAATCTTAAAATGTATTAAATGTTTTTAATTGACTTTTCTCGCTATGGTTCAAATATGATCCGTTCCGCACTATTTACTAATCCACTGTAGCCAACGGAGGATGCTACCAGTTCGCTGTAAAACTATTCTACAATCCAGTAACTTTCCCCTGTTAAACTTGTTAAAGTAGGCAAACTTGTGTCGAACGAAATTAGACAAAATATAGCTCCCAAAGAAGCTGCCGAATCATTTCTTTTGTCTTATAAATACAACGTTTATAATCGACGTAAAGATGAGACCTATCTTTATGGTTTTAGAGGCAAGGGAAGCCCACATCCACTACACCGATTTCAACATCACACCCCCTACTAAAATTTAAGAGATTGACTTGTTTTTCTCTGGGAAAGCAGCCTTCTTGATGTTTAAGTGCCATCTTGGACTAAATTTCGTCTACTCCGTTGTACGACAGTCCAATTAGATCACTGTCATCAGCTCATTTCTTTTCTCACCATGAGAAAGAACTGAAACGCCATTGTAACAATTTTCGACCTTGAAAACCCATTTGTCGCCCGCTTTTTCATCTCTCACCTCACGAAGCCTCGCAAAAGCCCTTGACAACTGAACCAACAATTAGCCCCGTGCCTCATGCGACTATACACACACGACCTCCAGCAAGTTGACAAAGGCATTGTCTCCGAAACAGAAATTCCATTCAATGCATGAGATACACAACTGCGCCCTACCCTCGGATTGTGCTCCCAAAACAATAGGCACAACACATTGCATTGTCCCAATCCAACTGCCACGGTGACACTCGCCTCCAGCACCAGCCCCGAAAGACAATTATCGCCGTTTAATTACAGGATTCCGAACGCAATTTACTTCCATCTTCAAACCATTATCCCCCCCAGCAGTATTTTTTGTGGGTCAGCCGAGCAATGTCACGGGCGGCTCACACTAGAACGGTTGACAAGCAACTGCGAAGTGCAATGTAGAGACAAGGTCGCACCTGTCGGACAGTCATGGTAATGCGATTCGTTAATTACACTAAAATTGTTGACGCGTACTTCGAATGAGTGCGGTACACGACAAACGACCGACGACGCAATGTAATACGCGTGTATGAGATCTCATGTACCTACCTCCGAAACATCGAACGCTGATGAAGTGCACATTCGTGTCACAACAGCAAACCAAACAGAGGCAGCACCCAATCCCATAACAGCAGTGCTGTCCCTGTCTGCTGTGAGAGGAGATAATCAGCATTCCGTTTGCGAACCATTGCACCCTGAATGTGTAAATCACTCTACACCTGGAGGTAGTGGTATCTGTAGAGGGTGGGGAGGCCACACGAGAGTCTACAGGGCGTCCGATTGTTGATAATTCGAAGGCAGACGTATGCCTCTGACCGACATTATACGAACAGTGATGATTAGTGTGACAGGCGTTAATTTATGGGCCTGTGGAGGCAATCTTGGCAGCCGCATTTGGAGAGCACCGACCGCTGTACTGAACTGGATTGATGTCATTTCTATGGAATGAAATGGTTGACTACTTTTAAGGAAGAGCCCTCGAATTTAAACACAAATAAGCGCACAGTTGCAAACGTCCATCTCAAAGCAATAGAGACACCAGAGCATGCCAGTCCACCTCTTGATTAACCAAACCAGGGCTGAGCCGCAATCGGCAAATGGTCATTTCCTGGTACATTGATGATTATAGCTCCAACACCCAGTAGCACGCCGATTGCGTGTCGCATTCAAAATCGAAGTGGAAAAGCGGCTGCAATCGAAAATTTCAACGCCGAATTAATTTGTGCAGCGCGCTGCGTATAACCGCAATTGATTGGGCTCGCTCGTCCCACCCCACTGCGTGGCCTAATAGCAAAACAAATCTGATTGCATCATTGTCGAAGAAAGTTCGTCGATGTGATTATGATTAAGTGTAGCGCGTTAGTTGGGCGACTCGACCGAGCCACAGCCGCACACTTGCCAAATTACATTGTAAGTCGGCTTGTTGTGTAGCAACATTAGAAAACGACGCCAACCAACACCGACGGTGTGTGAAATGTATTTACGGATACGATTTGTTTTGGGTCCATGACGGAACGATTTAGTGTTTTTTTACGCTCTATAATAAAGTGATGACTAATAGTATTCCATTGATGCGTGCGATATAAATTTGAAAGGTGGCAGGTAGTCCGCGAACTAGTTTCACTTTACATATAGTACGTAGGTAGGTAAAAAAGTTAAGTCCAACTCTAGGTTGTGGGAAATTTGTGTTGCGTTGGAATTATTACAAACGAATTACAACTGATTTCAATGTAGGGACATAAATCTGTACCTTCATAATAGTAGGTACCTATCCTAATAGAGAGTTGGAAGCCGCAGTGGCTCCCCGTGAAAAACCCAAATAACATTTTAATATTAAAGTCATCATATAAGTAAAAAGTTAAACTATTTAACTTTTACATTACTTAAGTGTAGTGTAAGAGATTCTATGTACAAATAAATAATAATAATAGTAAATATGTTTTTTTCATATGCGAAACCTCTTGCGTACGTCTGACACAAGTCTGAGTTGCTTGGAGTCGGCATAAAATTATAGATCCCCATCCCACCCATCCCTTAGCCACCAAAAAATATATTGGAAAACTCACACAAAACGAATGCTTGTGACTTGTGAGTTGTGAGTAGCGTTGCCAACCAATTTTGAAGAAAAAAAAGCCTAGCTTGATAATAAAAGATGCCTTTTTCAATAAAATAATGCCTAAAATATTTTTGTATGTAAATTGGAACAATAAATCAGAAATTAAACACAAATATAAAAAAATAAACACAAACAATTTTTTTTGTTTGAAGGTGGAAACACATTCTTTAAGACCGAGCACCGAACTCTTCTTTTTGCCAAGATTTTTTAAGAATGTTTAAAAAAATAAAAAGTCAGTAGCTATATGTATGTTGAATCAAAACAATATATATTATATAAGGCTTAAAGCCTTAGCTAATGAAATAATGCCTAAAAGGCATGAAAAAGCCTAGGTTGGCATTGCTGGTTGTGAAATGCTAGACTTCTTGCGCCTACTACTTATTTTCTTATTTATTTAGTACGAAAGTTAGAATGGGCTGTACAAGCTTTTAGTTGTTCGATAGAATCGGACCATGTCACTTGGGAAATGATATCCATTGTGTTACCATACAGTGTCAGTAGTTTAGGCCACTCTTGAAAAATCTCTCAGTTTTGAAGGGGTTTACATGCCTAACTATATTTTACTGATATCCGTGTCGTTGTCGGTTTTTCAAAGACAGCTTTTAGAGATTGCTTTCGTATCGAGTATATTCCCGGCCAGTTGCATAAAGTTTTGTGGAATGACACCTTATTCTCTTCAATTTGTGGACATCTGAAAGCTAAATGTGAAAAATGCTCCATAATGTTGTTGTGCCTGTACTAATAAATATTCGAACTACGAACACTCGTATTTTTAGTTTACGAAACCTGTTTTGACAGCACTTTGAGTGACTCTGACTATACTTGTTTGTAGTGCAGATTCACGGAAGTCTGACAGGGAAACAAAATATTATGCCTACTCTTAGGTCTTAGCACACCTGCACGAAGACATGGTTATGCATAATTGCATAAGATTAAACAGTTTGGAAATCACTTAGAGGCATCTAATGATGAGTATTATTGTTCGATATGGCTTTAATTGTAACAGAAGTGTTTGTTAGAAATGTTGAAATCAATAAAGTACTATACAAAATTTCCCAACTGACATTGGTCAGCAGCTGGGATGAGAATGGGGACGATCTGATACCTAGTTTATGTAAAACGTCAACTAGATTTCTCGGAACTATGAATCCGAACGTTTTGACTAAGCAACTTCAACTGTTTTTGTATTCTCGCAGTCAGCGTTGCCTTTGTTTGATAGTGCAATTTTTTATTTCAAAAAGGCCCTTCATATATTTATAAAAAAATGGTTATTATGAAATTGCTGCGTAGCAGGTGATAGAATTAAATGAATTCAATAGATCTACTAATTGTGAAAGGAATTCTTATCTGTGGTTCTTCAGGCTGTCGTCACTTCGTCAGTTTAAGCAAAAGTATTAAAAGGTCTTTCATTAGCCACTTGACAACTTCAAACTGTGAAGGCAACCTTAAACCGATTACCGAACAGTCAATGTCAAAATATTCAGAAAACTCAAAATTTTCATCATTGTTTAGTACGCACTTACCTATACTAACAACCGAAATTCCGAGTCTGTGGTCGCAAATTTAGGATCTTTAACACCAATTTTTGATTTTTACCGGTGAACTCAATTTTTGCTTAAACAGAAGATAGTAAAATAAATATGCGTTACAGGACATGTGAGAACTACCATGTGTTTGGTGCGGTTTTCATGCCGGTGGCGTCATTGGGCCGCTTTTTTTTTTTCGTCGATGAAAATGACCGTCACGTTATGGTAAATGGTATTCGATACAAAGATACTCGTATGTTGGAACGTTATTTCATTGAGCAATTGCACAAATAGGACTTCAGTGATATTTGGTTGAACAAGCACCATAGCAGGCGCAACAATCGAGTTATTGAAATCTCAATTCGGTGAACGTTATCTCGAGAAACAGACCCGTCTACTCGCCGCCGAGATCGTGTGATTTAAAGTCTCTATATGTGGCTGCATTGAATCATTGGTTTATGCCAACAAGCCGGCGACGTTTGAGGAGTTCGGAGCCAATATTGAACGAGAAATAGTGACCGTATGGGTTGAAATGTGCCCCGAGTCATCGAAAATTGGGTTCAACGTGTCTAGCGATCGCGGTATATGTCCCGTGGTGGACATACGTATGAACGAAGTCGAATTCCATCAATAAATGTTTTTACAGTACATAATTCAAGCCAATATACTTTTTTTTTTTGATTTATCTCAAGCCGTTTGCATTTTATTTAAAAAAGAAGTTGTCAAGTCCTTAAAGAAAGTGAAAGACCCCTTATTTTCAAGGTCGAAGATCGGTGCTTTTAGATTAGCATTTCAAAAATCTAACTGCTGTTTAACGTTTAACTGGTGGCAATGTAACGGTTTAGTTTGGCGTCAGTGAAGCTCCTCGAATTCATTAACCAAACTCTTCTTTAACTAATTTCTTTTTTGTGTCAATCAGCTTTTATAACACGCATGGAGCCGAATTTTAAAAAGTTGAGTTGCATTGCAATTACTTTTACTACTTTATTTGTGATATTTTATAGTTAGAAATATAATAGTTCATTTAATCATTAATTATTTTTTAAATAAATTTAATCCTATTTTTTTTTTTAGTTAAAAATTCCTTTTCTAACCGTCATGGAAAACACCAAAAAATTATATCAGTTGTGACAGATTCCCTAGTTTGAAAAGAACTTCAAACCCAGATCCAATTGGCTTACTTGAGCCAACTACGAACTTCTTCATACAGATTTCAAGCAACTGATTAGAGCTTTCGCGTTGCTACACTCTTTTAGTCAATACTTTGTTTACTTTGTCGGAAATTTTTTGTTCTTGTCCAAAATTCCGAAGGGACACAAATTAATGACATAGAAAAACGCTCCTCCTGCTCAATTACTAAGTCGTATGTCCTCTGATACTACATAGCATGCTTGAAGCTTTCATCCATTCAATTTAGTTCACCTCGTCCTAGAGCTCTTTTTTATTTCTTCGGATGCAAGGGATTTTTTTTCAAAAATCTAGTTATTCGTCAACATCCGGTATCGTTCTTTTCAATCCTTCTTTTTTCGTTTGCCTTTAAAAATACCATCATCCATAGTTCCTACGACGAAAATCACTGCTGCACTTGTGAGAACCCGAACCCAGACAAAAATTACTCGTTTATTCCCAAATTCCTGTGCGCACCCATGTGCACATTAGCTGCCCTGTGAAATTTCCATTTGCCGTCAGACGAGCACCGCAAATGAGCAAATATCCCATGATCAACAAATAAATTATCTCCAGACTCTCCGCGGAAATCCGCTGCTTCCACATTCGCGCGCTTCCATTATATTCTACACTTTGTCGCAAAACAACTTCAGAGACACTTTTCTAACTAAATATCCACGCACAGCACATATACGGGTGATTACCACACCGAAGTGTGTGCGGATCTCATCACGAAGTGCCCTTTTCCACTGGGAATGGGACTCCCCCTCTGACGAATACTCAACTTGGCGTTAAATTAGCATCTGCAGTTACTGCAGTTCCACTCGAAGAATCATCATGAACCAACCTAATTATCATCAGCCTGAGCATCCTTGATATGACATGGGAGTCTAGTGTGCACATGCACACACGGGTATTCCGCGCTGCGGATAAATGCGTTGAGCTACCGCAAACGGAGCTGTAGCCAACTAATCACTCCTGGGAGCTCTGTTTTGGGGGGAAGACCTTGAAGGGCACAACTGTAATGCACCACAGCTCGAATGGAAACTCTTTCAAGTTTTTTTATTTTTTTTTTTTTGCTGACGCTTGGATTGGATACGAACGCGAACGAGTTTTAATGAAGACTCGCTTGATGGGTTCTTTAGAAGAATAATTCTTTTTCCTGTGTTCATGGGTATCGAATTAGAACCACAAAGTTCAAGCGGGGAAGCGTTTAAATTTGTTTTCGGCTGACGGTGAGTAATGTTTTGCTGCTTTGCTTAACGACTCGGAAAACAATCCGGGTAGATATGGTGTCATGCGGGCAATTCAAGGTTGATCCCCAAAAAAGGCATCAAATAAAATAAAATTAAAATTTGTGTGAGCAGTGAAAATTATTATTTCTGACGTTTAATCGTAGAATTAATGCGAAACAAACTGGTGTGGAAAACTGTCTTATGTATAACCATAGTAGCTGCTGTATCCGGTGTAGATTGATCGCCGCACGAGTCCCCCATATCGTCCATACAGTGGACACGAAATACCTGCACATTGCGGACTCGCATAGCCAAAGCCCGTAGCTGGATATCGTGCGTACGGGTAGGGGGCGAACATTTGACGCACACAGCGAGGAGCGTTATGACCAGCACCCAGGCCAAGAAGGTTTTCTTCAAAATAATAGATCTCTCGCATAAATATCTAAGAAAATCGGATCATCACTTCAACTTACCGATACAGATGTTATTAATATTAAAAACTGCACTCGCTTGAATATGGCAAGCAACTGAAGGCTGAACTGCAATCTGAACTTGTCTATGCTGTGCTAAGTAATATATAATAAAAATGTTAACTAAACGATTTGCACGATTCGATATTCGATCGATAATTGATTAAAGTCATCAAGCTGCAACTACGCAGTCAGAAGACCAGTCACAATGACGCATCACAAAATAGAGTTCCATTTCGCGGAAGGCAAATAGTGCCAGCTGGGAGACTGTTTACAAATCGACATCTTTTCGGACCATAACTGATGTAGGTGCTGCTCGCTTTGATTGGGTTGGGCAAATATGTGCACTTGATAGGTAGTGTGCCTTGTGGGAAAATGTTTACACGAGTTGTCTTTTTCTGAACACGAATTGATGCTGTTGCAAGTGCTTGAGCTATGAACTCTTTTAAGGGCGTTTTTCAAGAAAGGTGAAAGTGTTAGAAATAATACAACGTAATGTAACTTTTAAAAATTCCAGGACGATTTAAATGCGTGCATGAATTTGGACTTTCAAATTGTTTGATAAGGTACATTAAATGTACTCGAATAAGATGCTCTCATCGGCACTAGTCTCCCTTGTATAATGGGACCGGGATAGACGTCAAGAGTACCGATCATATAAATGAGAGAAAATACACATGGAGTTTGATGTGGTTACAAAGCTCAATATTCTCGAGGTATTGTCAAAGCAAAAATCGTCCGATACATTCTGTAACTAGCGTAGGTATTGGTATATACCCTCAAATTCTTAAAGCTCTGAAGAAATGAAGTTTGTCGGGTGGCTGTAAGTAAGTAAGACTGTCTAGAACCAAGTTTGAGTCTATATACCAGACGGCCGGAGCCAAATTGATTGATCTTATATTCTGTATTGTGAAAGAGACAGTAATGTTTATTTGCTAATAAAAACGGTGCATACAGTCGGATCTTTACGATTTTGCAATACGATAAAGCGTCAGTATAGTCAACAACAAGGTATATTTTAAAAACAGAAGACTTTTAAACGCAAATATACGGTTGGAATAGGTCTACGTTGGAAAATAAGTGTCCAAAAAAAGCCAACTTACTTATAGACCAGTTAAAGGTCCCTTGTATAAAATCAGGAGGACTTATAGGTCTACTGCAAAGCTTAAGAAGACTGACTCCAACGATTTGATAAGTAAACAATTATGGAGCAGCTTAGTACAATGGAAGGTGCTTTAGGGGTTAGAGTCTTTGTATTTAATGAGACTCTGGGATGGCGTTTGTGTGTTTGTGTTCTATGAAGTCAGATTCTAGCTTAATGACTTTAAACTGAGTACATGCCTCGCTAAGGATGACACATTTAAGGTTTTCCTACAAGTCATGGACAAAAGCCAAGCGCGATATACAACTAGATGCAGTAACTTAGGCCAGATGACCCATAAATTTTGCCAGTCTCACAAGAGGAGTCTTAATAAAGGTACCCCAGAGAAAAAATTGTGTGAAATTTGCCTAAATCGCGGTATAAGTTAGCTTAGTCCTAAGGCCGTTTTGAACTTGGTAAGTTCTAAGGTAGCATGGCTTAATTTCCTTAGGTAAACAATATAGCCCAATTTTCATTACCTAAGGCCGTACATAATTGTGCAAGTGCTCGGCAGAGCTCTGCTCTTGTTTAAGTTAGTTAGTTCAGCCTATTTTTTACTACAAATGCCGTACTTAAATTATGTCATTTCTAGTGAGAATTTTCATACAAAAATACTTACCTAAGGTGTTTAAGGCAGCTTAGCACAGTATTTTTCTCTGGGTGCCCCTAGCACTGCTGGAGTCCTAAAAGTCCAATCGAACGTCTGAAACGACTAGAACTTGTCGAATCCGTTTCCGAGTTGAATTTAAACGAATGATTCGGACCAGTTCGATGTCGCCTTAGGGTTACCAGATTGCAAAATAAGAAAAAAATAACTTTGTACATTTTTGGGGGCGACAATTCCTGCAAAACAAAGTTTAACGAACGTCAAAATGCTTTCAGTCTTAGTTTCAGATTTTAAAAAAAAATGAGATATTATCAATTACATATGTTTAATAAATTCGTTGAATTGATGTATTCAGTTGAGAAGGTTTGTAACACTTGGTACGAATGGCCTTGCAAATCCAAACATCAAGAGTAGATAAGAAAATAGTAAAAGTTTAAGCTGTGTTTTTATTTAGTGAGAAGATGTATGAACAAGGGCGAATTTTCTGTTCCACTTTTGTATTTTAACAAAGTAATTTTTATCACAAAAACGGGGCTATATGGTAATCCTAGTCGATGTACATCTTTTTGGAAGTTTAATCTCACAAAGACCGTCAACGAAAACGTCAATTAAGTTCGTTGGAAGAATTTTTCATTCAAAAAGTGCAAGGATATCTAAAGCCGCATTTGCTCTGCTCCACTCTTCTGCAACAAATCATTAAATGGGTCTCTAGGACTGTGGTGATAATGTGTCGTTAATAAAATCTCTTTCAAACGGATTTTATTTCTGATGCGGATTCGACGTAGACCACCTCAAAGTTATATTATAGTCGTTATCTAATTTTGTCATAAAAAAAATGACAAGCCGACTGCTCAACCCATTCGATCAAGTTCGTGGAACAACTGCGCAAGTCAACAGTCAAGCCTTAAATTTAAGGCATTCCTCAAAATTTTAGAGCTCGATCCATATGAAGTTTCACTAAGTCTAAAGTCGATAAAAAACGATACTACCCCTCTCGACCAAGTTGCACTGCCAAAGAATGTGGCAGCCACTTATCCGCACATTTGCTTCTGACATTTATTCAGGGTCTATGTTAAAAGGTATTTACATAGTCTTGGTCCTTGGGGCATGAAACACGTCAAGCCTACTGTGTAGCTGTGAATGCCTACTTAGGTATATCGTTTTTTTTTTTTTTGACATTAGACTTCGAAATGATTCAGGGTTGGAGCTCTATTCAACTGGAAAAATTGAGCGACTCAACAACGTCGTAAATTAAATTGGTTCCACCAAAACCTCCCAGATCCACAGACATCACTCGTTCTTATATTTCGCATCTACCCAATCCTGTTTTATTTACGTAAGCCACGATTTTTTTCTTTTGTTTTCAAGTAAGTAAATGCAGCTTTATTGGAAACTATCTAAGGAAAAGCACCCCCAACTAGTAACATTCAAAAGGACAATTTAATTAGGTCTCACCTAATTAAGCAAAACCTTGATGATGGCCTATTTGAATTGCATTAAACTTTGAGAGCAAGACAAACAACAACAATTTCATTTAAAATTTACAAAGAACTCAACTCATACCTGGCGTGCCCTTGCTCCAGTTCACTAGCTGCAGCCGCACACTGCATCCCTATTGTTATGCATGCCTCGTGGATCAAAGGGCGCAAAATTAATTACATTCGCGTACAGCCGTGTAGAGGGAGCGAAATAATATTATTTATGAAATATAATTTCACTTCTGCACAAAATAATGAACACAGCTTTCTCTTTTTTTTTGCTGCAAAGGATTCACAAAGAAAATTCAGAATAAACATTATTACAGTGGGAAAAATCGTCCTTGCTCTAGTTATTCATCTCCCCCGAGAACAAGTAAGTCATCGCCGTGTGCTGTATACCCACACACACTATTTTAGATGAGCTTAAACTGTATACGGTACGTGTGTGGTAACTATTTCTAAATGAAATTGTGCAGTCTTGATGGGGGTAGCTACATACATTTTTTTAATTTATTGCGGTTACCCGGGTGCCGTCCCTTTTTTCGCGGAAAACGTAGCCTGCTCATGGGAATGCAACGCCGAGGTTTAAGAGCTGCCGCACAGAAGGTGTGTTGCTGATGAAATTTAAAAACAACGTATAATGGTCTTTTGTGTTGTGGTAGCGATTCGTCCTGGGTGGGTTTTCGGGCGACAGCGGACCGACAGACGCTGTGCAAGTGAAGGAAAGTTATGACTTTAATGAAATTTCTGAATATGAATTGTAATGTGCTCTGCTAAGAGCTGGGTGTGGGCGTTAATAGGATTCCGCTTCCCATTATTATTATTATTATTATTATTATTATTATTATGTACGAACTGGGTAGTTAGTACTATTTCTATGGGTGTGTGTGGGCAAAAAAAATAAAAAAATTGTGTGCATTTTTTCGGTTCCTGTAAATTTCCAATGACGTATATGCCGGTGTTATAGCCTGATCCTGAGCACAATAGAGCCAGACATCTATCAGATATAAATATCCCACTTAGTCGTCAGCCATCTGAAGAGTGTGTGCCTTTGCTCTAATTGGATGGAGGCTGCCCTTAGTGGGCGCCGTGCTCATATAATCCAATTGTTGAACATATACAAATGGCATTCGACAGCAGGGACTTGTCAGCCGTTCGTCGGCCGTTCGCCTATGTAATCAAATTTGTGTCCTTCGCTATGGCACATTGTACTGAGATATTAAATTAGAATCAAGTAAGGACAGCCGCCGTCGAGACGGCTCACTTACAAAGCACGTCGACAAGGGATAGTCGGCTGCAGTAAATAATTTATGCCTGTACCCAAATCACAGGACGAGGCTCCTGATGTCGATCCAGACACGAATTAATTCTTTCTTCTCCCCGCATGTGGGGGTGATTCGATAGATCAAAGCCATGAATAAATTTCTATTCGCGTCTGTCCCGAATTCTCCCCCGTGCAAAAGTCCGCGAGAAAAAGGAATCGGAGGATAAATCGCTCAAATACCCTCCGCAGTATCGATGATGGATGCAATCGCACTTGGTCCTTTTAAGAGAATCATTGTGTCATATAATCCCCTGCAGATTGCTTATACGGGTAAACCAGGGGGTGACGGAGACATACTATAGGGTTTCAGTTTTTTTTTTTCTGATTTTCGGAGAGTGAGGAGAAGGTAAACCAGAACAATGCATTCATCTGTTTGGGGGATGATAATATTTGGGGCAACCAGTGGCGGCGGTACATTTGTCATGTTGAATTAATACTTTACATCAAGCGAACATGTATTTGAACATTGTCTCCATCCTTCTTGTGGGGCGGATTTGTTGTGCAAGTGGTTTATTTTTTCTGCTGCTGTCTGCTGACATATCCCTGGGTGTGGGTTTTCCTTTTAGCACAGTTGAAAAGTCTTGCATGGGGGGATTGCTTTGACGGAAGCAAAGTATAGCGGTAATCAATTTTGTTTGTGCTTATCGTGGGAGGGAATCTCAAACTTGAATCTGGAGACTGGAGCACTTGTGAGAACGATTTCCCGCTTGTACTTGCGTCAAATGTGGGCATCGCTTTTGGAGGATCTCCGGAGTTTTTATAGCAAATCATGTCTTTAACATAAGTACGTTTGCAGATGTAGGTAATCCTCCGAGTGGCTGGGAAGTAGGTAAATCAAATGTAGAAAAAAGATTATATTTGAGGAGAAGCCTCAAGCGTTTCTCACTTGAATTGGGGAGCGTGCCGCTACAACTTCTTTTCAGCGATTCTCACCCTTTCCTTGACAATTGATTTCCAATGATGATGCCAGCTGGGTAGCATGAATATTGACTCCTTCAAACAATTCTGCTTAGTAAATTTATGAACGAGACTTTCGCCCCAGAGATGCATAGGTACTCTTTCCTTCAAAATTGTCACTCATGTCGTTTTCTATTGGGAAAAAAAGAAGCGGAGAGAACGGAATCGAAAAAATTACTTCTGAAACTGTTCCATTGACACAAAAAATTATCTTCTAGTGATTCTAAGGAGAGAATTTCGCTTCTCGATTTGAAGTCAGAATCCACTCCAGAAACACTAATATGTATTTTATACAAGTCAGCTGACAGCTGCTGTAAGATTATTTTTTTGGCATATCACCAATACTTTTGCGGATTCAATCAGAAGCATTTTTCTTGTTCCATTGGATTACAGAATGAATGTATCCCCGAGTGAAACCAACGGAAAACGACATCAGCACGATCGTGTTCTACACTGGTGGAGAGTTTTCAAACAAATAATCTCGGCATACGCTTAGGATACCTCTTAAATACATACCAAACATATTCGCGTTGCATACTTTTAGTCGGAGTATTGCGTTCCACACCCTAATGCCCACAACTGTCTATTACAACACACGCCAATTGCATTCTCGCTTCCACTCCAATTTGAATGTCAATTCATGAAATAGTGTTGATTGGGATTGATTTATTCGAGTTTTCATTGCTACATTTTGTACAAAACACATGCGCACGAACATTGATATACTGTTCCAGAGGAATAAATTTACATTCATTGTGAACCTACTGTGGAAGTATACAAAATGCAGCTGGGGAGCGCCGACGACGCCTCCTTACAAGAAGATGATGAGTGCCAGGCACGCGATTCATCTGTCACATTAATAATTGCCCTACCGATCCAGAAGGAAATTCTCAAAGGTAGACTGAAGCACTCACTTTCGAATACCGTTCCACATGCATGGGCAATTATCATTAAGAAGTAAGAACACTGCGACTGGGGGTTGTTTGTTGCTCAATAATTTATGTGCTTCAGCGGAAGCTATTCACCGTCGTCTTCTACCGCCGATGTGCATTTGATTGAATTGAGTGTGCCCCAGATATATACCCACCCTACACTACACTGAAGTGGGTGGATTAATTCGACAGGACGTGTAGATTAGGTATGTGTATTTTGAATTGTTTATGAGGCGGGAAACGGCGAAACTAATAAATTGGTTGCCAAACATAGGGTAGGGATCGAATTAATTTCCAATGGAATTTATTTCATAAAGCCAACTATATGTACACATCTCAATTGCGAAGAAGGACATTCCGAAAATTGTTTTCTGTTTCCGCACTCACCAGCCGGGTATGCAACAAAATTTTCAATTTCCGCAAAAGACAGAACAGAAAAAAAGAAAAAACTTGCAAATAGAGGACCGTGAACCCATCAACCAGCCAGGCATGTGATAACACATTCAACAGTTTCCCTTAGAGCCTGTACACTTGGTGGTGTGCCAAACCAACTGTGTCTAGTGTCCACTGTCCGCATCCAGCAGCATCGTTGTTGCCTCTGCATAATTTGCAATATGTTCACCGCCCCGGAAATAGGATCTCATCAAAATGGGTGTGCCTCAATTTCCTGGTCAGAATTGCAATAAACCTTGCCGAGTTCTCTCCACTGACAGACTCAATTTTCGTCCTTTGAAAATGGGGGAAAGGAACACACAAAGGAGGCGCAAAAAACCGAATCTACTATACGCTTGTGTCCTCTATATCGCACGACATGGGATAGGAAATAAAAATACCAACAAATTGACAATCAGGATATTTACTCTCTTACTCCAAAGAATCCTTAGCACACACTCACCCCAGCACCACTCAATGCCAGTGTTTGCTGTGCACAAGAATACAGCTTATTAGGCGGGCATTCTTCTTTCGAATTTCGACTCGAAATATGGTATTTTCAATTTTTTATTCAATTCACTTTCATCAGCGCTCCCCCTTCCATCTGTGCGTCTCTAGGAAATGAAATGAATTCACAACACTCCAGTTTCCAGTACGAAAAACAAGTAGCAAGGCGAATGAGGGAGAAGGCAGAAGGGTGATATACTTTCGCAGAGAAGCCACTTATGGAGATTGAACATTCACCAGCACTCTTGAGCTTAACCCCATTTGCGACCCCCGTATGTTTGTTCTCCATCAAACAACTGTTGTTTACACTCTCCCTGATGCTGTGTAGGTGTGTAGCGACATTTTTGCTCGACTTGGGAAAATTGGAAAGTACATAGACAAACACTTGATTGAGGGAAAATTCGACACTCCAAGTGATGCACAAACAAAAGCTGGAGTGAAAGTGGAGCAAGCTTTGGCTTACCCTCGCACAGTATATAGTAGGACACTTCCATCAAAAGACAAGTTCAAAAATGCACACGCCCGAAAGTGGAACACAATATTTTCACACCACGTTATGCGACTCTTGAAAATATTCATCTAATCAATGTCACAGCGTAAGTGGGATATCCATTTATGCATCTTTGAGCCTCCGTCGATGGAGCTTACAAAGTGGCCTTCTCCCATCATTTATTCACCATTATCAGAAGATGCAAATATTGGCTGAGGATGTGCGCGATAAAAAGTATCAAAGCATCAAAGTTGATCAGTCAATATTTGACATACGAGTATAGATGCACATTGCAGATTGCACACTGCACATCTTCTCATTTGCCGTCGAATCAATAGGGATGCGAAGTTGTATCTAGGTATAGAGCGAGGAAGGACATACCCTGGGACGGGGGGTTTACCTCTGTGTGTATACCAGACTTGTGTCGTCTATTCGAGGGGGAACATTTAATTGAATAGAGAATGAGGAGTAATCTATACGAGAACAGCATCAAGAGAAGAGTATAAAACCTGAACGTTTGACCCAGATGATTCTTTTATGACTGTCAGACGCACACGTACTCCGGCAGCTATATGCACAAGTAACTGTATATGTGCATCGTAAAATAAAGGTCAAATTGTAGCATAGATACACCTTACACCATGTTATGCCGAACGAATATCAAATGGGAAATAGAATTCATCAATGCCGGCCAAGGAGCTTCGAGTTGCAGGTACTAATTGCTTCACCGTGTCCTATTCATGATGCAGGAGAAGAGGAAGATGCTCGTATATTGATCATGGAGAATTTTAGGTAAGTGGTTTGGTTATACATGATAAATATTCAAAAAATACACCTATTTTTGTAAAATCTATTCGAGAAAAGTCTCACTGTATCTGGACCTATATCCACCTTTCAAAATGAAAATATTACAAAGTTTCCACTTCAGAGAGTCAGGAATAATATCACATCTCCGATTATTTGGAGGTCACATTTAAGAGATTTATAGTTCAGAATTCCGAATATACCTCAAAATTATATTTCCGACATATAACATCCGCAGCAAAGCTTTCACCGTTATAAAAATCTTTTTCGTAGGTTTTAAAAAACTTTCGAAACCTGCCGGTCCACTAGTCTATCTTGTCATCTCTTTCGACAAAAACAGACCCTGATCGCACTTTTGCACTGAAAGCATTTCAAGAGGCCTCGAAGAGTTTATAAATCATCTCTCCCAGGTGGCTTCTGGCGAATACAATTTTGCAGCTGTATTTTTCTACGCAGGACATCCCTATACATAAGTCTCTCCTTAAGTCAATGTGATGAGAATTCTTCCCGTCCCGTAAAGTGCAATTATATCCACGTCGAGTTTTCTTTATCTATATACGTAGGTATAAATATGTAAAATGATATCTTCCTGTCGTTTATGTGAAGCCAGGTTCAAAAACTACCGGACTATGACTTGACTGAAAACTAGATAAATAAATAAATAGTTGGCGCTGCAGGTCCGTAGGCGTAGGGAACCTAGGCCTAGCTTCTGGCAGTCATTCCTTTTATGAAAACTTGCCGGTACAATTCTATTTTCCCGGCATTATGTTGGGAGTACGTGCAAAAATGGTCGGATAGATGGCGCTGTTACTTTTTCAAAGAGTGAACCGCACTATGGTTGCAGTCGGTTTTCACTAATACGATCGACATTTCTCTGGAATGTTTAATAGCTCGAGCGACAGATCCATACAGGAACAGGACACCAGACCTTTCATCGAACAATCTTAAGATTGTGTGAGATTTTAGTTTTGGGACGAATTGAAGGACCTAGAATTTTATGCGAACTTTTTCCTGAACTTGTACAAAACGCGCAACTGAATCCTTACAGCCTTATTTATAAACCCAGCGTAGAGTCTGCAAATTCTTACCTTTTTAGACAGAAAGCTCGTTTAGTAATGTTACCGTGGAAAATGTTTAATGTTCAATCAAATCAAGGCACTTGATGGAACTAGCGAGTTTGACTTTCCTCGTCATGGTATGGTATGGAAAACTAGAAGCTTTCTGGCTGCAGAATGTTAGAGGTTCAGGAAGATCTTTACACGTGTCTATGTTAAAGCAGAAAGATGACCGTTTAAGAAGAAGAAACTTCAATGCAGTAGGAGAGCGGTCAGGTCAAAAGCTAGATATAATCGTCGGCAAATTTGTAGTCTAATCTAAGCTCTTGCAGGTATAAATGTAATTGGCAACCGCATATAAGGAGGGGTGCGGCATTTTTTATGTCGGTATGTGAATATTGAACAACTCATGTAAAAATAAGACCGATTTCTATATGAGGTATTTTTATTTCATTTAGTATTCCACAATATCAATCGAGTACAATTTCCTTTTCAAATAACCCCACAAAAAGAACCGAAGGGTTAAATCTGGAGGTGGCCAGTCAATGTCGCCAATTTTTGACAGCACACATCCCAAGGAATTGTCGTTGGAGTATCAGAATTTTTTGATTTGCAATGTTGGCATTGGAAGGTCTTGGGGGTTGATGAACACTGCCCCTTGCTTCTCAAAATTCGACATTATACGACGAATAGTGTCGTGTCAGACGGTGCATGTTGGCTACGATTTTTTTAACGACATTATCCACGTTGAATTAACATCACTGAAAGAATATTTCGGCGCGTTGTTTCCTTGTAAGTCAAAAGATCTACTGAATTTTCGAAAACATGTCTACTTACATAAGTCAATCGACACAAAAGATGGCACACCCCATACATCTCAGTAACAAGTAAGTTCAAACGTACTATCGTTTCAGAAAGCTGATCAAATTGATTTTTGACATCACATCAAACTGGCACCTATCTACTTCCACTAATTCTTTCGTGTAACATATCTTATTACTTATGCGTTCACTGCGTACGTTGGTACGGATACAATGCGTGTGTCCATAAATACCTACCAAGGAATACCTTACACTAAATTATGCATAGACCATCTAACCGCCAAAGTTGACAGTCATTCAATTCGAAAGAATTGTAACCAACCATTAACAAAATTGGACTTCTACACCCTACACGGAACTATAACTGCTAACCTCATTAATAATTTAACTTGTAGTACAATCCATCAAAGTTGATTCTGCCCGACTGCCACCCCAGACTTACCAGTTAATACACCGTTGTGTGTGTTTTCCTATTTTCCCACTAAACTTCACCGTTCACGTTCCGCCATCAAATCAACGAAATGGTTTTTCAAAAAACTTTTCTCTGTATCCCCCCTCCCCATTCACCTCCTTCCAATCCGTCATAACAAATTTATAAAATTGCAATTTACGACCACCACAGGAGGCAGAGGAGGGAGCTTACTTGCAATGTCGATACTCCCATCGCAAACACTCAACCGCCATGCCATCACGACCACAAGTAGAAATAGCAGTGCATCCGTTCAGACCTGTGAAATGTGGCAATGCATCCACCCAGTTGCTCCATCGGGCGCACAAAATGAAACACACTTCAGCAAAGGGGAGGGGATCGATAAAGGAAATAGGAAAAAAGTATATTCACACTATTTCACACACGTGGGCGTAGGTAGGTTAGGTTTTAGGTATACTTGAAAAGGCGGAGAAAAAGAAAACTGCAATTCATTGACATTGAGTCGTTCTAATACTCGGGGAGTATGTCAAAACCAATTTGACACAATTTACTCGCTGTAACGTATGGTTCGGTGTTTCACAGGTTTTCACTATTTTCACGTCCTTATCCTGGGGTGTACTCGTATAAAGGTATGTTCTAACACATTCGAGCAACGAATTTGTTGTGTGCTACGACAAGGGACTGTTTTTTTTCTTTTTTTTTTTCTTTTTTGTTAGGATTTGAAAGGAAATTCGAAAAATATTGTTTATTACCGAATGGAAAAGGTACAAGGACACACGATTCAGACATACCTATACTAGATTACACACTTACATGGATGAACGAATCCGAATACAGAGAAGTCCGAAACTTGCGAAATTAACCGGCTTGGGGGCAACTTACACGTAAAGTCAACACAATTGGGACTGGATTGGGTTTTTATTATTTAAACATAGACGCCTCCCTTGGGGACGAGGCATGTTTCCAACACTCAACGAAACGAGGAAGTGACCGGGACTTTTTAATGGGGCTGTGGAAAAGGAACCAAGGATACTCGTAATTGTTCGTCCGAATTCGATTAGGGACACGAAAAGGGGTCACTTTCAAGTGCTAGATTCACTGGCTCAAATGCGGACACCATTTAAATAATGCTCTCTCGAGCTTTTCAATTACAAAAGTTTATTTGTTGTTTGAACTTCAAAGTTGCCAAGTTGGTGAATGCAGAAGGAAATGGATCGTTATAAGATGTTTCGAAGTTTGTTAGGTTTTCCTTTATATGAGTATCCAGAGTAACTGTAGGTACCTACCTATTTGGGAAAGGAAATTTTCTGAATGAGGATTCAATATTCGATATGGTTGGTTTCAACATTTCCACAAAACAGCACATTTGCACATTGCAGATTTCTTTGATCTGGAGTCATTTCGTAGGTAGGTGCTAGGAGGAGTGGATAGAAAGGACTATTGTTAGATGAGGAAACAGCTCGTGCGTCATTTGCCTTATTGTGAAGAGTACCTACCAGTGAAAGACTTACTTTTGCTGATGTGGCGAGCTTCGGAAAAAGTTTCCTTTAGAAGGGAAGCAAGCACATTACCACTACTCCACGGCTACGCGGAAAATAGTTACCGAACTGTTAGATTGTTCTGTTCTAGAGCTCGCCTGATAAAAGATAGACCATAGCCAAGCGATGCAAGAGTGGGAAGGTAGGTAGGGATTGTTTTGACTAGCAAAATACTCATCTAAAAATACAGGTTTTAGCAAAGCAATCATGGTGATAGATCAATCGAGCTTAGTACGTTGTGAGCGGTAACTAAAATGGATCTCTAGCATAATGCGATCGGATTAAGAACTGAGTTATATTGACCTATGGTGACAATGATAAAGAAAGAAATAGAGAGAGAGTGAGGGAGAGACAGATGAGAAGTAAAATTCCGTTGCATAAATATGAATTGAAACAAAGACGATTTTCATTCATCTAGCTAGAGAAAGAATTTGAAATTATTCCAAGGGATCTTATTTACAAAGTTTCCGGTGAATTGCCTGTGTTCAAAAAAAGGGGAAGAGAATTTCGAACGCTACCGTCGGGTAACCTGAAATGCGTTCTGAAAGATCACGTAAATTAAAGCCTCATTCATACGGACTATGCACTTAAGTATAGCTATTTACAAGACACGTAAGTAATCAAAATCGGCCTTTCCCAAAATGGATATTTTATTTGAAGATACCTAGGCTAAAATTATAAATATTTTTAAATATTCTGCACTTATACTGAGCTCATAATGCCGAGATAGATCTTTTATTCACTGCGCCACCTATCGCGAACGTCTGACAAACATCCGAGACTATAACTGTCTTGAAAGAGCTTCTCAGCCTGCCGTTTTGAATTGGCATAAAAATGTAGATCCCTTCCATTCGTTCCAAAAATTAAAAACTCACACAAAACGAATGGTTGCCATAGAAGCTAGGCCAGTCCCTACAGACCTGTTGCGCCAACTATTATTATTATTATTAAATAACGTCTCACGATCTCGCAAATATCTTCCCCGACACTCAATTCCGTCATCGAACTCTCACTTAAATTGCGCAAGTACCCAAAAATAATAACCTTATGCAAATCACATTCACCTACTCGCTGTCACCGCACTCACTTCGACGTCCGCACGCGTCCTTCCCTAAGTCACCAAATAAAAAAATAACATCGCCTCAGCATCACTCCATCCTTTCTGTCGAACAACCCTTGCAAAAGTAACACAACACCGGGTATGGTTTTAAGTATGCACTCCGCAACATCATACCTAGAACAGGAACTAGCCGAAGGGTACCTCTATGTCCTTTATAACATCATAAAGAATCCAATTTAATAAAAAAATGGGAAATTTTATTTTTTTGTGAGTCGAAAACAAAACTTCGATCACTAGCGAAAGGAGCCCCACTCTGGACTCTGGAGTCAGGAATTGCTTGCGTTTCTTCTTCCCCCGCCGCTCACGGTACAGTCTTTTGGAGCAGCAAACAACAAGAGCGTGCTTCTATTTGGGCGAAAGAATAACGTTTTTGGCCTTTTTGTGCCATGGAGAGAAAGCAATTTTCCCAAAGATGTCAACGAAATGTTTAAAGGACAATTTTTCCTGCATGCCAAGCAGGACGACGAACGAATTGCCCAGCCAAGTGAAACGAATTTCTAATCAATTTACACATGAATAGTATTCCCTCCCATTAGTGATTTTAGGCAATAAATTGAATTTAAGGATCTCGCCTAAAAGGAGTAGTTAGATCTGGCAGCCAAGTACGCCTGGGAATTTAATTCGTGTGGAAGGATGGCATCGTCATCATCATGTGCAAAATGTTGCTCTAAACCACATCAATAAGTGACACACTTATCCTGCAGAAGGAAATCTTCACATGCTCCAGATTCGCGGAAGCAGTGCACAAAAGTACAGGCACACACACATGCACTCTAAAGTGGAAGGGAATTGTACTTCCGCGCGTCAGTCGTCACAACTACTTTATTCAGCCCAGAGAAGTAATTCGCTTGTGGGAGGATAATTTGTTTATCCCAAGAGTTCACTGTTCGTATTCGTGTACGTCCTGTGCATTCTGGCGGTAGGGTTCTTGCTTTCAGTGTGTGTGTGCTATGCAATAATTCATCGTCGTCACTTTTAAACTTTCGCCCTCTTCTGCCAGGGCATGGGCCCCGGCCAACAGAACAGAGGTTGGAAATCTGTATTTCTCATGCATTTGTGCCTGGGCCGACGGAAGAGGATGCAGCAATTGTGTACCGTGTGTGGATGGTTGCTTTTCTGGGAATTTTGAAAATCTGGTTAATGGAGCAAAATATTTGTGCATCACGCACACAATACTCTTGCGGCAGCAGCAGCATCACAGATATACAAGGAATGATGAGGAAAATTTTCCGAATTGGAAAAGTTAGCGTGAAGTGTTTTGAGGAGTTTATAATGGGGTTTGAGATATGTAAGTCAATGTTTGGCCTACAATGGAGAACTTTGCTCTGAGTTTACGGCCACAGGGAAATGTGGCTCAGTAGAACGTTCGGTGAGATGGTTTTGCAAATTGCAACAGAAAATGAAGACAAAATATTATTTCCGTAGCGAATTCCAGGTGATTCAAAAACAGTCTATGACACTTGCGAACAACTTTTCCAGCCCTCAAAGGTATGGAAAAGCAAATTCGTTAGCATGGGGCAAAAAATGCAACAAACTTTTCCTCTTTCGGAAAAGTTACGGAAAAGATATTTAATTAGAGAAAGCTAAAAGTTAATACAACTTCTTCCTCCCAATAACTGGTAGGTACCTACTCGACCTTTATCAACGTCTCAAAATGTCCCTAATTTACTTTTCTTCCTAATTATTTAGCATGGTAGGTACCTACCTATATGTGTATGGCTATAGCTCCTTATGCACACAACTTTTTTTTAATAAATAGCAAGCTACCCTCCCGCATAGGGTCTTTTTGAAGTAAATATAAATTTCTTATAGAAAAAGTTTTTAAAGGAGGAAGGAGGGAGGAAGTGCGCTTGGCAGTAGCTGGCTAATTATGCGTGGAATGCCGTCACTTTTGATGGATGAAATGAAGTCAAAGGTATAGGGAGAGATATTCTTGGCAACCATATGCGTTTCCGGGGTATGGGCAGCGGAATTTGTATACCTACGCCTACGTGTGTAACAATTCGATCGTTTTCTTAAGGATATTCTAGAAGTGGTATTTTTCTACAAATAAGAGTTTTAGGAGTATGGCTAGGGCTTTGCTCGTGTAGCTAATTTTACTGTTTTTAAAATTGTCTATTGCTAGAAGTCACAAGTCTTCAAATATCGAGGGAAACAAAAATCCAAACCTATCCTAGCTTTAACCTTGGATAAGAGTGAAACTGCATGGATCAGTCCAGACTATTTTTCGCAGAGCCTATTATATAGCATGAATGATGACGGTTACTGGTGATTATATTGCTGGACATACCTAGTTGGGATCATGTGCAAGAATTGACAAACTGCGGTAACGCGTTTTAAAACTGCTCCCTGTAAGTCTTAAAAACCCTTCTGTCTAGGACATTATGCCTTTTCAACAACTCTCTGCGTTCTTGTCAGTGGACGTGCCGACAGAGCTTCAATCAGTGGACACATTTTCGGGACTCGGGAGAGGTGAAAAGTGAGGGCTGACAAACGAACGAATTAATGTATTTTATTTAGCTTAACAGACAAGGGGTAGGCCTGAGAACAGTATGTAACATCCAACGCCCAATAAGGGAACGGATAGCGGAGCAGTACGTAGTTGACACCAAAATTATTCCCTGACCGTGAAGTGACCATTATGACAGTATAGGTACACGAATTTAAAGGATACCTACTCCAATAATGCAGTCTGGTAGACATTTAGACTTTAGAAGTCAAGTCCACTTCGTTGAAAACGGTTTTCGGAATGAGGTTGCAGAAGTTGTGATCCAAACGGTATCCAGGCGGAAGCGTTTAGCTTAACCCAATCTAACCTAACTTTGGGTGTGCTGAAGTGGACGACATTTTTCTGGAATATGGCACCTGTCGAGGAATTATTTTTTGTTATTGCCTCCCTTTGGGTATTTGGCTGTAAACGGGCAAGGCGAGAAAGAAACTTTAGTTCTATAGAATTTGACCAAATAAGAATATTCGGAATAAGCGGAGGCTTAATTCTTAATCCCCTAAAAATTCTTAGTCAAGATGATCGCTGCCCATCGGATACAGGTTTAAAGCTAAGAAAACTTCCATTTCTCTCAGAAATAAAATTCACAGGCTCGAAATAGCATAGACTTGCACCACACAACGCAGATCGCTCGTAGGTTAGCACAGAGGTTTCTGGGCATACTCGGTTTAACAGATTGGCAGCTGCTTTTGAAAACGATTCGAGAGACTGAAGGTACAACACACAACGTAAGGTGGGATTGAGGGTAAATCTGTTCTGTCCAACTATTCAGCACGTCGACTGAATCAACTTTATCAATCAATCAATCATCAGTCTTTAACAAAAAGAGAAGATGAACCATTACTGAAAATGAATCGATGGTACCCACTCTCTCTTCAAATATGAACAACCATCGCTCTCCATTACTTATTTGAAGATCATCTGCTGTTAATAGCCAATTACACAGATGATGAATTTGATTGTCCTACACCAGCAAAGATCAAATACGACCTTTTGTCCCCTCGAACAGTCGCTTTCACAAGAAATACTCTCGTATAATCGCACTTCATAATTTTTTCAAGCGTCACATATCCATCCCCCTCTGTCTGACTGCTGGGATATACGAAAACAGTAACGAAGCGCTTCCACTTGAGACACCCTCGAACATTCGCTTTTCTTTTGAAGGTTTTAATTACTGCAAGCTTTCCTTCTGGATCTTTGGATTATGTAAGATATTTGTCTTTCGTCTAAGAATAAAAACAAATTTCCCGAACTTGTGTGTGCCTGTGCAACGACTCCTCGAACCTTCCTTAGCGGGTATACAAAATTCATCAACCCCGCCTTTAACTTCAGCGCCAAATGAAGACGAAGATTCCTCATGAAAAGTGTCGTTGAAACTTTTTCATCCAGCAAGTTGGTGGGGCACATCCCACATCCTTTGATTTTTTTTCTCGCTTTTCAGTTAAACTTGTCCTGTTAACCCTCGCTCTTAGAGCTGGGCACAGGCACCGAGGAAAAATTTCGTTCATCACTCTATCTGCCTTCGGAAACCTAGATGATGGCGACCGACGTCAGAGTAGGTATATGACGTTATCACGATTCTCGTATCAATTATTCAGTAACCACTTTGGAAATTACACGAAAAATCAATTAGTTGACAACTTGCTTTCTGTGAATATTAATCAAATTGGAGAACAAAAAAAAAAGGATTTCCCTGGCTTTGTGGAAACTGCGGTAAAAGCGGTGCCAATTATGTATGCACAAAAATATTAGTCATAGCTTATGTCGACTGCATTAAATTGAGATGGCTTCTGGGCTGTACAGTGCATGCTTTAAGAACATCTTCGACATTTGAGGGAAAAACTTTCGCTTTACATGCACCTGGTCTAGTCTGTAATTAAGTTCAAGTTTTTGGTGCAAGAATTGGGCGTGCCATAGAAAAAGTTTTTCCTCTCTACCCAAACAATGGAAAAGTTGTTAAACTCTCTTGCACTTGGGGTGTTTTTCTTCCTTTTTCTGGCTGTAGGTACTTTAGTGATTCGCTGTATGGCTGATATCCTTTTAACTTTAAAGTTCTATAGCCTTAGCAGGGATGCTTTTTTTTCCTACGCTCTGTTGGTATAATGTATCTGGCTGCTATTGAGAAGTGAATAACTTTTGGTTTACTCTTGGTGGGTTTTTTTTTGTTTGGATTTGGCAAAATGTTTACACCTGGTTTGTAGGTAGGTATATTATGAAGGTCTGTGGAAATTGCTAAAAGAGACGACAGAGTTCCAACTATTAAACTATACACAAAGGTGTGATGGCGATGAAAGTCATTAAGGGATGGGAGGTTTTTGTTTTGGTTGCACACTTGGGGTGTAATTTTTTAAGTACCGTAAACAGCAGATGTTGACAGGATGCTTATGTTCGTAGGTAGGGTTATTTAGAATTTAGCTCGGATCATCTGAATCAGTGGTTGGTATTTAGAAAATTGAAGAGTTTTACATCCATGGGGGAAATGGTGTTTAGCAGAGAATTCCATTTTTCCTTGAATTCTCATTTTTGATCCATTTATAAGACAGAGAAAACGACACACAAAACTTTTCATGTACGACCACACCATCGAAAGAAAAACCACGATAAAGAGCAGTTGTTGCTAATGTTCTTTGATTTGATGAACAAAATTGCTTTGGGTCATGATTGATTTCAATTCAGCTTGTGGATCAAGCTCTAACCTGATTGATACCTCAAAATATTTGGGGAAGTTTTGGCCGCTTTAGAATTTTCTTCTTTTTGTATTGATTCAGAGTTATTTGAGTATGAGTAGGTATTCACATCTCCAAGACAGTGAAGTCAGAAATAGATACACTTTGGTCAAAAACGCCCCCATAAAGTAGGCGTGGCTACTAAATGCAATTTAGTTTATAGATGTTAAAAAAAAAGAAATTTTTGAAACTAAAAAAAAAATGAAAGAGAACTACTATCCAGTGATAAAACAGAAAAAAAGGCAGGCGAAAACTGGCTATGTTCGTTTGTTTTTCTTAACAAAAGGTTGGAATACCCCAACAGATTAAAAGACAAATTGACGACGCGTAGTCAGACAGTTGTGTACAATTGTACATAAAACATATCTTGTCTCGCCCTGACTGTGGATCCGTTAATTTGTCAAACAAGAAATTTGGTATTTTTCTTTTTATGATTTTGACGTGAAAGGCAATACATTTGAAATGAAGAAAAAACTGTAAGTTGCATCCGAGATTTTGTCGCTAGTATCCGGAAATGTGATCAAACCTCCGGAGGCAAAAGACAAATCTTGTAATGAAATTAAAAGCTAATTGCAGTTTGCGTAGCGAGGCAGAGTCTAAATCGGCAAAAATTTCACAGAATAGGTATCTATAGTTAATGCGTTCACCAGCCTTGTTTTAACCTCCACTGGTAAGAAGTGCCTGCTGGTGGAAAGACTTCGCAGCGAACCATTTATTTTTGCGACTGCGTTACTTATGTAGACACTTAAAGACAGCGTGCTGTTGAATAGTATTCCTAGATTTTTAATCGGGTTGGGTTCGTTATCCCGCTTTTTATAATGCCGATTCTTAAAATACAGTTTCCTATTATTGGAAAATTAGAATAAATTAAGCAATGAGTGTTTTTTTGAAATGCAGTTTATTTTAACATTTATCATTTTTAGAGGAAGTAACAAAATAAGAAATAAATAATATCAAAATAAAATTTTAAGTAATAAATACGACAGTCTTCAATAATTAAAAAAAAAATATAAAGTAATGTTATATGATATTCTGCAAAAGAGAACAAAAAAAATTAAAACCATTTACAGCAGTAAATGATAAGGGAAAACCGTTAGCATGAGGTAGGTTTTTATGTGCATTATAATACTATTTTAGCAATGCGTAAAACAATGTGGAATAGCTATGTAGGCAAAAACAAATGTGTGCATGCATATTATATAATAATATGTATAATAAAAATGCGCATATAATGAATACCTATTTTTTTGATAACAATGTTTTGTAAAAAACGGGATTAGCGGGACTTGGCGGGATTTTAAAAAGCGGATTATACCTAATAGATCGGGATTTGGAGCAAGCGGGATTTTAGAAGACGGGATTTAAAAAAAAATTACATTTTAGCAGACGTGATTTTAAAACTTTTTTTTCGGGATTTTTGAAAAGCGGGATGCCGATACGCTCTATTTTTAATATTGGACACCATTTCAACTTGGGATCTATTTAACAAAATGGGTGTAAATTCTGCAAGATCTGGTTGGATTTGATTGCAGCTATCAATCGACGTGTTCGTTAAATTGTCTGTGCCCGTACAAATTTGGAGGAAAAGACCGGGTCCTACTCAGTGTTATAAAGTCAGTGCTTTCAGCGTTAATTTTAGTGCCCAAGATTTAATGTTTGTGCCGACAAAGTAGATTTAGCGCTTACGCGTTCTGTTAGTGCTTAAAAAAATATTTTTATGCTTTTTTAACGGCGTCTTTTTTCACAACTTTGCAGGCATTTTACCACAGGGACAATTTAAAAAAGAAATTAAATGTATGTAGGTACCTATTATTTTTCAAGTTTTATTGAAGTTTTCATTTTTATTATATTGTGCAATCGCCATATGACCGAATATGAATAAACTTTTGTTGTTGTGGTGTTTTTTTGTTATCTACTTCCGGTTCCAAAAAATCCGACAAGATACAACCGACTCCAAAAATTCTACTCTCCCAATTTCTATTTCGAGCCCCAAGTCGGAGCTGTGAACATATCCAGTGAAAGCGAGTCCTATTTCCCCGTCAGTCATCTTCTCAATCCTTCAACAGCCGGAATTTCAGAACCTCCAAATCTCCGGCTCAAAAGGCGCACACAAATTCAATAACTCATCGCCCAACCCTGGAGGAGAAATTCCATCACGTCTTTCGAATAGCACTTAATGTCAATGACAAAATTAATGACCGCCGTTCAGCTCGGAGACCGAACGAGTTTTAGCCCAGTTGACGGCACACAGACAAAAGAATTGTTGAAACAAACTTTTAATTTCTCATTCCCGATCTTTGTCATCGTCCATTGTTTGTGAAACAATACAATCTTCCAGTCAATTCGGTTATTAATGCTTTGCTAACTGTCAAACCACCGCAGAACGGCATCCCGGAATCAATCATTAATGTAATCCTTGTCGAGAACAAGCACGAAGCGTGGAGTAGGAAAAAATACAAGCAAGCCACTCGGTTTCGCGTGACCAGGATTCAAGGATCCGAACGAATGTCACACGAAAAGATTAATGGAGTCATGTTCAACATATAAATGTATGAGCTGGATTTCAGCTCCGCATATAGTCGTACTCCGAACGAAACGGATGTTTGACAAAATTTGATACAAAAGGGTGGCACCGTAAAACGAGGATCCGCCCTGCTATGTGCTCATTAATCAAACTCCTAAGGGAGAACCTTCGCGTAACCCCGCACATTTCAACAAAGATTTTGCCCCAGAGTTGCTCAGACCTTGTGCTGACGTATAGACGGAGGGAATTCTTGGTGCGGAGCATCCTGACCAAAAGCGTAAAATATTTTGCTGACATTGAGCAATTGAGGACGAGATTCCAGGATCAAGGACCGAAGAATTTATCTTTTTTTTTATATACATATTTATTTAACTGTGTCTCGTCCTTTGCCAAGAGCACAATCCTCTCGTTTGACATGATGTTTGCCTGGCGAAGCCCCGAAAGGATGTGGGAGGATTAAATGTATTTGTCTTCGTGTGCTTTTTGCGCTCATACTCCCCCGTCCTGATAAATGTCACTATGTTAACACATATGTTGTTCTGCAGAAAACAGATTAGCCCGTTTTTTTTTTTTTTTTTTGTTCTCCCCCTCGCACTCGCATCCTTGTCAAATCTCAGCAGTGAACAGAGACAAGCGTATTACTTCCGTCTGGTTGTCGTTCCGAAATGGAGCCAATATCATTGCGAATTGCCATGAGAATCTAGGACAATGCGAATGAAAACTTTTCAAATAAATCCTTCAATTGTTTCGCAGGATTTAAATTGTAAAATTTTCGGAGAACCGACAAAAAACGCTGCATTATTTCAATTCGGTGTGCGCTACATTGTCGGAGTTAGGAAACTTCACAACAATAATTGCTTGCAACTTTGACGAACGGAATTGATGCTCTATTCTAGTTCAGGTTCGTTGTCATCATCGTCGGTGGCTGGTTTCTCTTGTCAAAATTTAGCCGGCAAAGTTGGCTCTGTAACGTTGGCGAAACTATTTTCCCCAGATTGTGGGTCAGAAAATAACAAATTTGTGCTTTAATTGAACTGGAATAGGGGCGGAAAAAATTGAGAGAGAAAAGAATCATCCGGTAAAAGTTTTTCAATTAAGGTTCTGGAAACTATTAGGCACAGTTAAATGCAGTTTTTTTTTTTTTTGTTTAAGAAAATTGTGTGCAATGGCATTTTGTGACTGCGGGACTGAAAGTTTTGTCTATATTCTGTTTAAAATTACCAAGCTACGACTGTGTGTTGTTGGGAGATACAAAACCGAGACCCATAAAACTGGGAACGGTTTCGAAAGTTTTTCAACTATGGTTAGTTGGCTTTACATGTTGTTCTCGGAGAATTTTTCGGGCTAATGACCAACAACTGTTGTAGTTTGCTTCGGTAAGCGAATGCAGATGGCCAGCAGTGCCGGTGCTGACGATGGAGTAAGTTGGTGTAGCTGTGCGTGTTGCACTCAAAGGCTAGGTCTTAAAAAGAGGTAAAGTTAGGGCTGGGTTGTGTTAATGAAAATGTTGATTAAATTGCGACGAGGTATGTCATGTTTAAAAAGAGCCTGCGGGTGTTGGCCATGGATGAGATTTAATTGTCTCCCATAAGCACTTGAAATATAAGATGCCTGGATCAGGCTTGAAATCTCTTCTACCCTCGATCTAGAGTTAGCGGAGCAAGATCGGCAGCTACAGAGCGGACCTACTAGACGGACAGTTTAGTTATGGTTATGAGGAGAGGAAGTAAATTCTATGACTCGAAATAAGACCAAAGAAGGGCGTGATGGATAGAACAGCACAATGGGGCATTCCGTTTTATTGTAGGTATAGTAATGTCTGTTAACTTACAAGGTCTGCAGTGAAATGCTTCAATGCCTAAGTGAAGCGATCTAATAGGGAATTTCTACAAGTAAGGTTCCTTTATGATGAAAAAGAAATAGGTACACCTTATATAAGACACGAATGAAAATCCCCTCTCGGCTGTCTTCAAAGATATTTCTCGTGGTCTGCAGCCTTCTTTATAAATTTACATGTAAACCAAGTTCCTACAGATATTGCAGATCTTTACTTAGACTATTTTAATTTACTGCCCAAAGGCATTCACTTCCTACTCTCAACCTTGGTCGTCCACAATTTAATGTTCGGAAAGGCAAAGGATAAGGAGGATATTGAAAAAATCTAAAATCTCAAGCAAGAACAACATTAACGGTCCTACTTTTGCTTTTTACATGGACCTATGCAGCGACCCTTTTCATATTTTTGACATAGGGTAATAGCTATATACAATAAGTAATACCTCTCCAACTTCCAGTGTTGAATTTCCCATTAAGGGGCCCAATTCCGTCGCAAACTCATTTGATTTATTATGCCTGTCGCACACTACATGACAACGCATAAACTTCGAATTAATCGAAAGGAACTCTAATTTAAAGAGGGCTCTGTCTCAACTCTATCCAATCAAGACTCAACCCGCTGCAGATGGTATGAGATCATTGGCTACCGAGTTTCAAAATAACGTGTACAGGTAAAGTACGAGCTGGTGTTGCTCGATGGACATTATGCAGTAGTGCGTCGCGTTGAGCAAATATTATAAAAATAACGATCTGTAGTAATATTATCAACATATTGCTTATAAATTTTTGCAATTTCTTTGGTTGAGTAATCTTAACTCGTTGTTTCCTGTTCTCGCTGGTACCTCTGTCAAACAAAATCAAAGTTTGCAGTCAGTTGCAACGAATGCGTTACTCCGAATCTGATGCTTCATAAATTTTCTTTAATTTTTTTTTTGTGAATGGGTATGTAAGTTTTATTTTTCCGGTGCCATGTGCTTTCTCATAGCAGGTCCTCACTATCCTTAATTACTAAAGGGTCATTAATTTTCGGTTTCTCGAAAAAAAAAGCTTGATAAAACACACACAGCGATACATTTTTGATGAACAAAAGCATGCATGCAACGTACGATTTTTTTGAGGAATTTTTTAATCACTTTTCGCTCATTTCATTCTTTATCTCGGCTATAACTTCTTATCATTCGACCCTATTGCTCCGATTTAAAAAATCTATAAATTCGGATCATCAGCAACACTTGCACTTGCAGCTGCAATATTTTCGACAAAGTGTGCATTACGATGACGCACAGGCCTTACGACATCAGTAACGCTTCCACCCTCCTCAAATTTCTGCACAATTTTACCGATTGCTTTCTAGTCTGTCGGACGACTATATTCATCGTGTAATGCACGAAACCATTTTTGTATCAAGCTTTAATTTCAATGTGGTGTTCGATTGTTAAGTGATCCATTATTGTAAATGGCAAGCACTCAACTAATATTGTGACACTTCAAATGGCAGATGAGTTTGACAGGTGTCAAATGACAGCTCTACTATAACTTGCAACCATGAACAAATTTTACAAAAGTCAACTTCTGCTAGCTATTGTAGCTCAATTTTGTTATTTCACCAGAAGCGAGCTTCAAGTTGTCGTTGATGTGAACCAAATGAACAAAAATAGTTATGATTTGACAGTTAAGCAAGGAGAGATTTGAGATTCGGCAAAGACGGTTTCAGTTTCCATAACTTAGACTAAGAGTTGATTTGTTGCCAAAAGTCGTATCTGAATTTTTTTTATTACGAAGGGCCAATAAGTTCCGACTGCACATCGCAATTACTTCTATAGCAACAACGAAATTTGAGTCGCAAGCTTGCACTTGAATGCGAAAGATAATAAAGACCGACGTCAGTGCACGCTCTCTAGAATTTGATTAACTCTAATGCTGATCGCATTTCCATACTACCCTTAAAAAGAAAACTTTTCCCATTGAATGGTTCAAAAGATAGCGAACCATGCAAACACTTTCGGCAATACAATCCTCTTTATTGAGAATGCTAACTAGTTGTAAAACGCGTTTTCCGTTCCACTGCATGCCTACTACCATTCCATGCAAAATAAAACTGTATCTCCTTCATGCAGCATTATCCTTACATGGGCGTCTACTAAGCATTAAGCCCAAGAGCGGTGATTCGACCCTTTTGCTGCTTCCATCCCCAACGGGCGCAGATAGATAAATAAAAATCTATCCCATCGAACGTGGATGTACCCGCATCTCATAAAAATCAACACAAACTGCTCAAGCTCATATATGCACTCCCCCTTTACAATCCCAAAAGATAAAAAAAAAAAAAAATGAATTATGACACAGAAAGGGATTAGGCAGTCTAACCCACCCGCAAAACTCAACTTTTAATGGACACTCAGCAAAGAGCTGAATATGACATAACCAAGTTATCGTAATAAAATTATACGAAGAACGCGTGGCTAAGTGCCATTCAGGGCTACGCACCCACCGACCCACCTCATCTGCTCCTCGTACAGCGGTCCACTGCGGCGCAACCTATTGGACGCGTGAATGTATGAATATTGCCTTCGGTCGTGTCATATACGTACATCCCTGCGGAGGATTTGCCGCCACTCGTCGTGCATTAGTCCATCCGAATCAGAGTAAATCTAATCACAGAACTACTCAACCTAATTGAACGCGTTTATCCCGTTAACAAGAGGGTGCGCTTCCTTGTGGGCATGAAATGAAAATTATTCATACTTTTCTCAAAAGCGAGATGAAAGTAGGCAGCTTCTCACTTGTAAGCCCATACACATAAATAACCAACCTTACGCCAAAAGAGATTTGTGGATTCAGCCCCCCCTCGTGCACACGGTCAAAAATTAGTGAGCGATAAATGGGGTAGCCGAATGTCAGCTGCCTTGTGGCCTGCGCTCATTTTCCATCGCCCCGCTAGATTATTATTGTCCTAAGTTGGGATTTAATTAAGCAGAATGAATGCTTGGCTTGAAACGGAACTGCGGAAAGCGGTTCAGTGCCTTCCGCGCACAGAATTAATGTGTTTGCCTCAACACACCGTGGAAGCTGGGTGCTAATTGGCGAACATTTTCCCTGATTGTACTTGGTTTTTTTTTTTTTGCGGTGTTTTATCAGTGCGACTCGTCCGCAACCCCCGATATGGACTTCCGCTTGGTAACAGCAAACAGCATCCGCTTTTTGTTGAGCAAATTTATGGATTCAATTAAAAGTTTTGCGCGATGGTTATAGTGTGGCAAACTGGTAATGGCGTTGATTTTTGGGAAAATGCGGAAATGGCAAATGAGTTTGAAGGGGTAGCTGCGGATTTCCTACTTGAGGCAAGGTTTATGGAGTTGTTTTCGTTGCGGTTGCAATTATTATTGGAATGGAACACTCGGAAATTGGGTTGTTTTGGTGATCAAGTGTTCAATTGTGCAGAATGCTTAGAATTGGGGTGACGCACAGTGGCACAGTCCAATGGGGAAAGGAATACGAGTTATCCTTGAGAAGGGGAATGCCAATTGGGGTGGTTGTGTATGGTCGCTTTGAGATGGAATTTTTTATGGCAACCTTTGCTGAAATGGAATTAGTTTCTTCAAAGAATGACTGAACTATTTTTTTTAATTGTGGATTCTTCAATGAATACCTACTTTTGTTATTAAAGCTTTATATCGACTTTAGCTTGAATGGAAAATGAATAAATTGCGGAAAGCTGGGGATAGCCAAAGCTGTCTGAAATTTTCGCTTATTGCTTGGGTCTAGGCATTGCCAGACTATTGCCATAGAAGCAAAGTTCTTACTTGCACAAATACCCATCGCCCGCTTGAAGCAACAAGCGCTTCGGTATAGCTACTACGCCACTACGGCCTTCCGTAACTACCTCTTTGATTAGATAGATAAACAAGACATGTTGATTTTTCAATTTTATGATCCTGTCATATCACTTATTGCTGCTTCAAGAATGTAGATGAACTCCTACGGATAAATGGATTGGTCTTCCATTTGAGTTCCATTTGAACTTGCATTGAGTAATCTTGCCCCCTTTTTCCAAACTAATGCGAAAATCCAATTAAAGACTTCGTTACGTAACAAGTTTATTATCAATAGGGAGGACTGAAATTAGTCCGCTAGTGCCTACACACACCCATTAGAGCAATCATTTTAATCCACTGCATTCCAATCACTTTGAATTGATTAACTTCTTTGATTTGTAAATGTGCACATCGATCGGAACCGATTACCACCTATTCAAACAGGATAAGGAAGAGCACCAGCGCAAAAAGAACAAGAACCCTTCATCCGCCTCTGCTCAAATCCAATCCGATTCAATCCAATGTCTTCTTCGATGCAACCACTTCAGACAGAATGCACACACAGCTCCCCCACAACCGAAGACCGACACGTCTTTCCGCATGAAAGAACGGAAAATGTACTCGACTGCAAAAAGTCGGTTTAGTCGCATGGCTCCGTGGCATCTTCCCATTCGTAGGTACATCCTTGGGGATTCTTTCGGTACATCCACACAGACAGAAAATAAAATAAATATAAAACACATCCGCATGCAGCTATCGTCCTTGAATCGTTGTCGTCGTCGTCGTCGTCGTGCATTTTCTATGCACGGTTATGGTACACCTTTTTGGCAGACACGTATTTAGTCACATAACATGGGACAAAGAAGAAAAATGGGATTAAATCCTCAACAGATTCATTCGACTGGTACTAAAGGGTAAACAAAGTGTTTCAATGTGTGCACAGATAGCTCGTTCTTACTGCATCTCTGTGCATCCCAGCTAGCTCCGTATAGGAGCAATTTGTACAAATGAAGATATCAACTTTCTGCAGACAAATTCCGGCAAATTTGGTGGCGGTTTTTTTACGTTTCTCCTGTTCCTTTGCAGCGGCAAGTGTACACACACAACACACAAGAGTAAAGGTATAGCAAACCAGGCACAGTATTCCTATTCGGTGTGGTTTTCATGTGCCAATAACCGCACCGGAGCCCCACTTTTGCAGTCGTTATGCCACAAATCCTTTTTAGCTTTGGTCAGCAATTTGGAGTGCAAAATCGTATGCAAATTGGAGAATGGTGTGTGAGGTGGGGCAGTTTTTCTTTTTGTTTTGCCCCGGTAGCGTGCAATGAAGTAAGCTTTTAACTAATTAGTTTTTATGTCCACGAAGGGCGGTCAACTTGGGACAACGAGTGAGGGAAAGAAATGATCCCTTAGGTGAAGGCACCGGGCTACCGGGCTGCACTTGTTGAGAGCGAAAGTGAAGCTCGGTTCATAAAAATTAATTTTGTGAAAAGCTCTAATAGTTAGATAGGTTATCAGTCTTGGGCTTTTGCGTATGGTGGTTGCGGCTGGTCTTGTCGCATATGGGAGGGCTTTCAGATTATGTTACCTTAAATTGAAAGAAATGGAGAAAGACGAAAAAGAGGAAACTTTTCTAATTAGTGACTACACTTGTCTAAAACTCAAATATTATAAACACATTTGGACATCAGTTTGGAATTTTTATACCACTTTGACGTCGAAAACATTAAAGTTTGCACCGCTTCTTTTTCACATCTTGAGATATGCAATTTTTCGACTTTAGCTTAGTTAAACTTTGGCTTCCTATACCTACATTATGTCGAATAGATTTTGCTGGACCGCGATTGTTAAAATTTACTCCATTTTTTTCTTAAAAGGCTAGTTGTTTGTCAGGAGTCAGGACTTATGAGAGTGACAATTGATTATAAATTTAATGAGAGATGCAGGTCCCTACTCTGTTTGGTAGTCGACTTAGAAAAGCAATCTCGTCAGTCGTCACGTTTAGTTTCCTGTGAGGCTCCACAAACAGTGCGTGTTTTGCGCTGCTTTAGGAAGACTTGTAGAGGAGTATAGGCACTATTACTCCAATTAGGGGAAGCTATCAAGCGAATCACTCCAGTCAAAATGGTGGCTTCCAATAATTTAAGATTTTGCTCCTCAGCTACACTGACCAAAGACCTTATCTCATCTTATCTGCCCACTTAAACACTGTCTCCGTTTGCTTGTCTTTTTTGTGTCCAATTTCCAAAGACTCATGGCGATTCCTACTCTGATATGCATTTAAAACTTTCATTAAGTTTTTATCATTGGAAACTTGGTGACTTTTTCTGTCTCTGTTCACTCCATCTCCAACCATGAATAATGCACTATTCAAGTAACAGAGAGCTCTAATGAAAAAGAGCGGAAAAATGCCAAGGACGAATTAAGAGCATCAGGAAAAAACCCAGAACGAATTACATCATTTCTTAGCAATGCTAGTATTTTATTTATACGAAAACTTTCGCTACACTGTTACGTTAGAGAAAGTTTCCTTCTCGCAAGACCATCAACTGTATATAAGTATATAGGGTCGTACTTTTGGTGGAAATCTTTCGCTGTAAATAAGGAAAACTGCTTTCAGTTGTTGTCATTGAAGCAGAGTGGTTTACAAAACTTCTGGCTTATCCACAGGCATAATGTCCTGCCAAAGTACCGCCCCATAGGAAGGAAATCAACTAAATTATCCAAATATTTACTTAATTTATGGCCAGGGAAGTGTAATAACTTTTTTTCCTCTTCTGTGTGGACGGCGGATCTGGATAGAAATGTGCGACGACGAATTCAAAGTGTCCACGTCCAACAGAGCTGTTGCGGATTATTCTCGCAAATACATCCATAAGAAAGTAAAGTTTTATGTATATGCCAGCAGCTTATGATGATGTTATGAAGGTAATTTAGTGACAGGATATTACTGGGAGGAGTTCGCAAAGTGCCTTTAGGGAGTCGTGTCCTGACGATGGTCATTGCCAAAAGAGTGTAGTACGTTAAATTAAATTGTAAACAAGATGGATACTAGGGTAGCATCGAGCACGTCGTGGATGTTTATTTTGCAAACATATAATAAACTTGCTGAATGTGGTGATAAATTCCATTAATACGATTGGATTTGGCACCGTATATAAACCTAAATGAGATCGTCCAATGTGTTGGCCACTTATAGGCTCAATTTTTGATATAGGCTGTTTTCACGCTGGTTTGCTGAGTGATAAAAATATGAATTTTTTTTAGGAAACTTGGCAATGATTTTTTTTTTATATGGACTGGCTTTTTAACGGTAGTTGACTTGTTTAACTAAAAAGGATTGAAATTTTGTGAAGTAGCAGTCTACAGTCACAGTGATTTTTATTATTAGTCACAGTTTTGCAGTCGTTTTTGTTATGTTTTAAGGCATATAGCTTACGAAGAATTTGGGGAGAAAACAGATTTGAAATTTGCTGCTCAAAAAATGCCACTTCTGGCCTTTAAAAAAGTTTTTATAAATTTTGAGTCCGATAGATTTGTAAATATATTTCCTTTCAAAGTTACAACCAATTATTCCATCAAATCAGTTAAAACGAACAACAGTGCAAGCCTGCTTTGCTAGGAGTTAAAATTTGCAATTTAGATAAACACATTTTGCCTTGTCGAGGAGCCTTTAAAAGTGCTATGGTCCTATTATTATTAAAAAAATAGTAACCCTCAATTAAATAATATAAACATTAGTTTTAATAAATATAATTATTTGTCTGTTAGTAGTTTTGCACACGCACGACGCATCTGCTAAATGCTGAGTTTACGCACAAAAGTTCTGCCTTTTCAGTACAGCCTTACTAAATTCTTCCTTTTTAAATTGTAAAGCAACAAAATTCAGCTTTTATATCATAAAAAATCCAAAAAACAATTAAAAATACATTTCAATTTGATTATATTTGCATATAATTTAAATTCAAAAAAAGGAACATCACAAATTAAGTTAAATAGTATTGAATATAAAAAAGTAAATTCTATATATTAAAACATGGAGAACATAATTTAAAAAATACTTCAGAATTTAAGTATAAGAGCTAAATTTAACCCTTTCGACCCCAACTTTTTTCCTGTAGCTTGAAAAATTTTTTTTTACATTTAGTCTTATCGTAATGATTTAAGAAGTTTATTGTTAAAATTTTAAGTTGCCACGCCCATCGGTTTGGGCGCTACCGAAAGTTGCTTTTGAGCAACGTTGGGCAATGGTGGTATATAAAACAATGTTTTTTTCTATGAAAAACGTTACAATTTTGTTAATTTAATTTGAAATTTTAGGTATGATAGGACAAAAAACTGTTTTTATTGGAATTACAGCAAAGATGGACCTTACACATAAGGCATTTGGACATTATCGATCCCAATCGACCCCTTTGACAGACCTTGCTCTTGCGGTCTCATATCTAAGCGCAAATATATTGATCACCACAATTGCCCAAGGTTGCCCACAAGCAACATTACTATTTTAAAAATCACTCACTTGATAACTATTCAAAACTAATAAAATTCAACTTTTACACCGTTCAGTTTGATCTTTGCTGAAAACGATTTCATTTACAGAATTTTAGTTTTTTTTTTTTTATTAAAATTAGTCACTGACTTTAATACCTCTTCCAAATTTCACAAAAGTATTTTCGACGACCCATGTGCAGTCTATTGAACATAAATTAGCTAAATGATATTCAAGTGTGTTTTTATTTGCACAAATGTTGGGCAGACACATAAAACCACCGTTATCATTAAGAATAAAACGAAAAAAAACAAAAGAAACAATTTTTATTAACCCTTGAACAACAGAAATTGGTCTCAGGCAACGCTGGGGTCGAAAGGGTTAAAAAAAAAAACAAATATCTGAAAAAGGAAAAAGAAAATGTTCTCCACATATCTGCTCTACAAAATTCTGCAAACAATGAGAAAAGCTTTGGAAAATGTTCGAAAGCGAGTGCTTCTTTGCTTTTCCCAAACCTATTTTTTATTGTTTTGCAGAATTTTTTAAAGCATAATTTTGGAAACCAGAATTATGACCCTTCCCGAATTTTGACCCCAACCCGTCTAAGAAAACCACATATCTGGTCTTCGGGTACCAAAGTCGCGGGCACAGACAACAGGAATACAATTTTAGCCAAGCGACATAGGGGTTGTTAGTACAGTCGAATCTCTCTAATTCGAACCTCCTTTTTGCATTGCCTTCAATTTGGCATAGAAAAGTCATCCTGTAAGTCGAAACCCCTCTTAATCGAAAATCCCTCTAACTCGAACATATTTTTTGATTCTTGACCTAGTACAATATACCTCTTAATCGAATTTTTGGTCTGAAGAAAACAAAATTAAAAAAAAAAAACTCGGAGCTGAAGAAGAGTTTGGCGAAACCATTAAACTATTAAACGAGTGAACACTGCTACTTTCACATCCCAAACAAAAATATCATTTTTTTTAACTAATTTTGTTCAAAACTACCTACTTTCCAATTTTTTTAATTTAAATAAATTCGCTTAAAAAAAATATAAATCCCTCTAACTCGAATTTTTCCAGAAATCGCTCTAACTCGAACTTTTTTAACTCCCGCGAAAATTCGACTTAGAGGGATTTGCATTCGACAGTATATCGGTTTGACGCAACATTTTGAGGACCTAACGTTAAAGTATAAATTCGAAATTGGGAATGTTGATTAATTTGTGTGGAAAATAATACTACTACACTATTTTAGTCGAAAACTGAAAACTTTGGGTAAAAAACTCATCCAGTTGCAGTGGTCTGCCATCATATTTTCTGATTTACTGAATGCTACACAGTGAACTCCATTTCAAACTTTCGGCTCCATCCCGTTTTCATCAAACTTTTGAAATAAATAAAATTCCATTGCATTTTTTAGTTGCAACTTATTCGTGGTGATCAACCCGACAAGGCAGCTCTACTCTAGTGCACATCTCTTCACCTAATCTGTCTACGGGCAGCACATCAACAACGTGAACAGCTCTTCACGCAGCAACGCTGTCTGCTTTCAATTGCACACAACCTCAGCATCAGTTTATACATATTTATATTTAAAACTTCCTCGACTGTATATAAAAATGTCTGCAACTCCAAGGCAGTCTATTGTATGCAACGCTCTGAATCATCTATCCCCCCATCCCTGCCATGGTAGTAATGGGCTTCCCTTGAAAGGGCACCTAAAAATACCGCAACAGACTAATCAAAGTTCCCCCAATTTTCAATTTCCACCACGACCACCATCTAGCCCTTTCCCTTATGCCAGTGTGTATGGTGATCGTTGTCTCCCTCTAAGCAAATCCAAACGGAAACTGTTGAGTGCAGTCTTTAGGAAACGCGCTCAATTACAACGCCAACCCGGCAATTGTGTCTGTGCTTCGGCCCGTATGTACCGTACCGCTGGCTGAGATTTGCTTTTGGTGGTTGGCGCACGACCGCGCTCATCTATTTCTAGACGGGCAAAGTGTGACTCCCAATATCTGGTTCTAAATTTAGACATTTAGTGTGTCATACGGGATGGGGATTTTGGATGCGCGTCGACAGTCTGGATTTCGGTCTCATTGAGTGCGGTGCAGTAGCAGAGAGCAATGCTGCCTCCAAGGTATGCCCACTTAAACGTGGATTAGTACCTATAGTGACCTCGACTAATTGTATCATTGTAGTATGCAGGAGAATTCTTGGTGCCGGGCCACCGGGCAACCCTTCAAGGACCCCTTACTGGTGATAATCACCTTTGCGGCTATTATTGGATCGTTCTCGTTGCTATGTGGATTCGTGTTGCTGTGTGTCGTCTCGAAGACACTGAACAATGAAGCATCCGAAGCTATCCTGCTATTCGGTATGTATGTTCCTCAAAGTGTCAAAAGTGTCTTACAACAGCTTGTCCCGTGCATAGGTATGGGCTTCTTCATAACTTCGGTGTCCTACGTGACGTGGAAAATAACCAACAAGCGACGGATTGAACAGATGATCCTGGCGATGAAGGAGGACATAGTGTAACACCGACAGTTATCTATTTAATTAATTTATTTATTTGCATAGTTAGGGCTACAATAAAGACTGACATAGACTTACAATTTAACAGATAGTGCATTTTACTGGCGAGTTAATTGACCTCTTATAAGTCGACTCCATTCAGAGGGCGCAGTCTTTTACATCCATTGGCCCATCTCCTGCTCATCCACGCTTGTTCGTTCAAAGTAATAATAATGCCCTTCACTTCGCCAAGTGGCCAGAGTTTATAACCTCTCGAAATAAAGCCAAAGGACATCTTAGTGAATTTTGGATTCCATCCAACAATCCTCGACGATATTACCCAGAGCAGCACACTCAACTTTGTCAAATATCCTTGAAGGGAAAGTGAATTTTGGTCCAAGAAGCAACGAACCGTCAAGCCGAGACGAGATTCTTCAGTATGAAAATTCAGTTTTTTTTTTTGTTCTATTAGCTGTGCAGCTACCGGTTCGGTTCAAGCTTGTTCCTATCATGCTAGCAACAACAAACAAGCTAAAGATTATAATAAGGCGGTGAATGGAAGTCCTCTGAGGTGGGACAGACAGATGGGGAGAAAGGCATTCATTCTCAAACTCAAGTATCAGGAATTTCTTTTTCCCTGTCATATACTGTGAAATTGATTTTTAGTTTGCATGTCCTTATGGGAGATTGGTACTCATGTTTCTGTTATTTACCAAGTTGAGGAGTATGGAAGAATTGCAGATTTCTTATTTTTTATTATATGTATCAGGTGAAAGGATATTAAAAAACAACTAAGAATACAGACTCAAGCGAAGCATGTGATGAAATATTATATTAAAAATATTTCAAAAGGTAAATGGAGAGGAGTTCCACTGGAAAGTTGAATAACTTGCCACAGATAGTATGCAGAATGTAGCTGGATGAAACGTATTTGAAATGAAGGTCGCCGAACTTTGTGGCAGCGATGGTCTGGGTTTTTTCACTACTGATATATAGATGGTATTTGAGAGTGTGAATGGTGGTACTTGCTCTACAATGAGGAAGAAAATACATCGGCTGAGGGTTACCAAAGCTGATATATTGCTCATTGCTAGAGCTAAATTTTAGACCGTACGTTCGATTTCCAACCCAAACTGATAACCAAAAAAAGAGTATTTTTATTTTACACTTAGTACTAGGTGCCCCATTAATATCGTCTCAAAAACATTGCCCATAATTGAAGAAAGCCTCGTAAGGCTATGCATTTTTTTCTCTGACTGATCTTAGAAAACCATTATAACCTGCGACTTTGCGTTGACTCTGAATGCGTTGTATGAATTTATACGCGGCGTTCTTAGTACGAGGAAAAATTACAAGTCCTTTAAAAGCTTAAATATTAAGCGAAAATAATGAAATGAAATTGCCTGCTTTTATAGCATATTACATGTTGTTCATAGCCAACGTTCTCTCCCTCTGACAGAGTGGTCGTGTCATATGACAAAACTTTATGCTATCATTAAGCGGATGCTTAGCATCCCATCAAGTTGCCCAGACATCTTTTGTTATTCTAATCAGCGGAGATGGTCTTTTTCGGCTTTATTGGCGTTTCTACTTCAAATAGCAAACAAACTATTTTGCAAAGCCTTTTTGTAGAAAACTGTGCATTGGAACGTCCTTAAGATCTACAAAATTTCCCATGAACATGGCTTGGCTATATACCTTTCTTGAACGTTATTTCCCGGTAGGTAGATTTTGGTTGGCTTCGCTGGCGAGGTTCCACGGAAATTGCAACCAGAAATCTACCAAAAACTTAACTTTGAAAAAGAATACTCGCCTGGTCATGACAACGCGTTTCCACACTATTGCGCCTTCTATGGAAATCTCCATTTTTTCGTATTTGCGTTGACATTTGCGAGGACGAAAAAAACTGTCGTACGCGATTTTTCTATTCCCTTATATGTCACAATGCCATTCATTCCAACGAAGCTCTGTTTTTGTCTGTGGCCACGATATTCATGGGAACGATAGTTATTTCAATGACCATACGATGTGACAGCAAAAACTTACATTTGGCTAACGCTTTGGCGGCGCAATATTTGAAAAGACTCTACCTAAACTCAAAAGTAGATTTTGCAAGCATTAAATAAATGCCTTTAGTTACATTTTCCTAGCGAGTGTATCAGTGAAAACAAAGTGATTTTTAGCTTAATGCGCTATTTACAAATAATCATTTTAAGTGGCCAGGGGGCAGATTCTGTAAGCCAAAACGATCAAACGTTTTCCTGTGCACGAAGAAAGTTGCTTGTGTAACATTATGGCCAATCATTCGTGCGCACGAAAACGTTTGATCGTTTCGCCTTACAGAATCTGGCCCCAGATTATATTTGACGAGCACCCAATGGGCAAATGCACCGTATAAAATTATTTATTGACAGCTATCACCTTAAAAATGATTAGGTATTATAGCATTTAAAAGGTTCTTTCGCTTTAAATAGCAGTTGCTCTTTATTAGGGGACCACGTTTGTTAAACTGTAGCAGATTGTTGTTGTCTATAGGTTTATTTATTTTTACTTCATAGATCAGACGGACAGAGTGGCGAAACCAACCTTTTCGTATTCGCCTCCAATATTAACATCAGTATTGATCTTTGTCCTGAAAAACATACCTTCCTCTTGTAGGAGGTATTATACTAAAAAGGACTGAAGAGCAGTAGGGAGATTTCCATGCACTGTTTCATCTCTCTTTGCACAGCAACAACATCTATCCATTAACTTTTCAGTTTCAGCCATCTATCTATACATGTTTCCGCCTTGGCACTCGGTATTTACAAAAAAAACAAAACCGAGTGTTTTAAAAGTTGATGGAACTTTGTTTACACAGCGCGGCTTCCATCACCGGCGTAACAAACAAGCAGCAGAGCTGACAACTTACTGTACCGCAAAAAGAGCCATGCAAACAGAGAGTTCTAGCTTTATTGCGTCCCTAGGGCTGCGAACTGGTATACATGCGTTTTCGAAAGCCTCTACGTGCAGTGCCCACTTTTTGCGGTGTATATCCAAACAGGAATGCACCTCAAATAGTAATTTGCTGAATATTTCCCTTTTTTGTGGTGGGTTTCATTAATGTGTCCTTACGCAAGAGAGCACACGTCAGCACTCACTCCGACCAGGATATTATGTTCTCGATGACGGCGAAACAAATCAAACGATTGAAGACTTTGCTTGTTAATCGCTTTTCAGAATGAAATCAGTCGCAAAACACCCTTAAATGATATCCAACTTGGCAGTCTCCAAAAACATATCAACCGTAACGAGTGCGAGTGAGTTCCGTCGTAAAACTTTATTCGACGATTCGAATGGCCTCATAAACAGACTTGGCATATCTGCTGCAAACATTCGCATTGCTGCGTAACGTTACGGTTTCCTGTTCCTGTAGTCGTATTTTTTGCTCCACTCTTTTCCCTCCTTTGGATTTTATGAAGTTGTAAAAGATTCTGCGACGATAAATCCAGTTTATTTGTGGTAAGACGTGAGTTTTTACCACCATCATGCGATGAAGATCCTCCTAGATGCCTTGCAACATTTTTGTAAAGCTTATAGCCGTCGATGGATGGCTGCTGGCTGGTGTCCTTTGTATTTGAATTTTCTTTTTTCCATTTACTCTACGCCAACGTCATATATAGATACAGTTTATGATGTTTGCTCGAAGGGATGTATAAAAAGGGTATGGGGTGTGCGAGAATGGCTCTAGCACTAGGCGAACGCCTTAATTATCCAATTTAAGGCCGATGGTGTCACGAATCATGATGTTTTCGGAAATGACTTTTTCCTTCCAAGGATGCGTGCCCTGAGCGTTTTGTTGCCAATTAGTTTTTACGACAAAGGGTTTAAGGTGCGCCCGGCTCAGATCAATTATTGTTGTAACTTGCCCCTCCATCTAGATCTAGATGAAACGAAATCACATCACAGAATTGAATCAGTGAATTTGCATTCCGTAAACAAGCGTCCTGCCGCACTCCAAAACTTTTGTCGTAATGATTTATTCATCAATCTCATTTGAATTTGGTGCCATAAATATTAATGTCCTCTACCGATACTCGTATGTCTCGTATGAATGGGAGTTATCCTACACACATTTGAGGGCGGCATAAGGATATTCGGGGGAAATGTTTCCTTATCACAGTACTCATATTAGTCAGGTGGCTGGTGGCTGGAGGCTGCTTTGGCATTGACACAACTTTCATATCGTGTATCCTACTCACTTTTGAAGACAGTGATAGAGATATCATGTGGGTTTGTCCCTCGTCCCTGGGCCTCAGACAATTTCATGCCGAAAACTTTATGGTTGCAAACAAATTTAATTTGCATAACAAACATGATTCACACACACACAAGGATGTCTGAAATATGGTTTGGTTTGAGGAATGACATGCAGAGGAACGGACGTCCGTGTTCGGGCCTAGTGTGGAGGGTTTTTTCCATCTATCGGCTGGCTGTTTGGTGTACTCGCTACTCGTACTCCAGCGGGAGTAATGACTACCATCGGTTTGGTGTTGTGGCGACTGACTGAGGATGATGTGCGGTGCGCAGAGAGTCGAGTATGTAGTCGGTTTGGAAAGCGAAAAAGCCATAAAACCTCAAAGGGATGTGGCTAATTTTGCATATTGAAATTAAGCGCTGTATTTGGGCGAGTCTCTGTGAGCAATGAGTTTCGTAATTGAATGCAGAGCCTGAAAATACTTTGCAGATCTAATGCCTTGCAGTGTGTGATTTTAAATTGAAAATTTCATAAGGTATGAATAATTCTAATTCGAAAGGAGCATAAACAAGTTTACGGCTTGTAGCAGAGGGAGGGTGTTTGATTTTCATTTTTGCTTGTTGTAGAAGAAGGACGTATTGCTGCCTTTCGAGAATCAGACCTAACCTTTGGAGTTTGAAGAGTCTGATTTTTTTGCCTAGGTACACAGCTTTATTTGTCATAGGTCTGAAGTCCACCAAAAAGCTGATATTGTACTTATGCTAGCATTAGCGATTTGAATCTGTTAGAGTGAATTCAGAATACGAAGACACCTCCGCACAAGAAAGACCCAGCTTTCATGTACCCTATCTTCTATGTAAGCTTAGAATTCCCCTTTTAAACATTAAAAGAAATACAAAGTCCGTTTAATTTTACATGGCACACAACTTTTTCAACCTAGCAACGCTGCAGGAAGTTTGTAGGTTGTGCAACTTTTCTGTACTGCGATTACAGACAGATATAAGCTTCGCTTAAAAATTATCTTCACAGACGTTTAAGTCTGTTGCCGTTTGACGTTAAAACCACTTCACAGATTTCGATGAAATTTTGTTTGACACGTTTCTTAAGACTCTTAGAAGGTTAGGCTACAAACGTTCATAGCCACGCCTACTTTTTGGGTGCATTTCTTACCAATTCGTTTATTACTTCACTGCCTTTGACTTTCGTTAATCAAGTAGTTGTTAATCAAGAGAAAAGAAATACATAACACTATATTAATTCGGGACATTTTAACATATTTCCAGCTTTCGAAAAGCTTCCTTCTTAACCTAAAAGCTACATACCAAAACAAAACGAAAAATATCAGCAACGATTTTTCTTGATTGTTCTTCAGCTTAGAGTGGGTGAGTGCACACTGCACATCCAAGCGCTGTGTATCGTTTTATCTGTTGGACCGGAACGCAAAATGCAGTACGCGTTACATCGATGTGAATGTAATCAACAGCGGCAAATGTTTTTCGGAGAAATGCGCTGATTGCTGATGACAGTTAATACACCGGGATGTGACTGTTTCCCGAGTGTTTTTTTTAAACTCGTATTCGTTGAAGTCCAAGTCGTAAATTTAATGACCCAAAATACTCAGTGCAGTGACTATTGCGGGTTAGTCAGTTTTTAATTTTTTAAATCACATTTTAAGCCAAGCTAAGCTATTTTATTTCATCTCTACGCTAAAGTCTAAAGTCTATAGGTAGCTTGGTTCAAGTCTTAGCATTTTTGTAATACCATCAAGTGAAAAACTTCTCTCAGAGTACGAACTTACGTGGAAGAATGCAGTCGAAAAAAAAGCATAGCCTTGCGAAAGCAAATACCTTCACCAACCTGTCTAAGCTTTGAGAGTTCGTTGAAGACTTATAACCTCTTAAATACCACCGCAGCTCGTATGGCCTTAGATTAAAGTGTAACACCTTAAAAACCATCAAACATTTTACACCCACTCTGGCGTGGAGCGGCGACTTGAATGACTCAAATTCCAACGAAATGCGATGCCCAATCTAATCCATGAAATCAAAATAGAATCTCTTGAAATACCCCTCATTAAATTGCCAAATAAACCGCAACCGCGTTGCCTAATTGACTGCCTCCTTAGTAACATCAAAAAAGCAGGGTGATGCTCATCATTTATTGTGAAATCCTTTGAAGTGTCTCGCCCCGGAATGGAACAAAAACCACAAAATTTCCCACTTCCCACTCAGCGCGTGCACAAAGCGAATAACAGCGAGGATAGTCTACAGCCCCTCCATTAATTAAACACCAGTACCTAAGCTCATAGTAATTTCATTAATTGCCGCATTTCACTTCGAATCGGCAGCAAATAGGGTCACACAAAATTCCGTAATCCTTGTGGTCCCAAAACAAGGGCGGCGGTATAGGGGGAGCGAACCGGCGGATTAAAGCATTCTGCATCCACTGTACCAAACCAATGCGATGCTCAGCATAGGGCTAAGGGCTTATAATTAAAATCATTGAACTGCGATTATTTAATTGAATTTATCATCAAACGACGAATTGCCAACACAAAGTGCTGTGTAATTGAATATACTCAGGGGCTGGTATATGGAGTTTTCACTGCTCCGGCGAATCCAAGTGTGATTACTCAATCGAATTCATCTATATTTAGGTATATGCATAACTATAGGTAGACAAACGGATTGGCAACATTCTGGGCACTGGATAAACTTTTCAAATTGCTTGTGGTTTCGGCACAAAAGCTGGTGTAACCATCAGTAACACAATCTATATCTGACTAAGGAGAAGATTGGAGTTGCTCTGCTCACCCATTAAGTGGGTTCCCATGGAGTAAGTTCCTTTTAAGTCATTGCCAGTATAGGTGGGGCTTATCAGGTCTTTGAGGTCTGTACTCTATAATGGTGGGTATATTCGAAAACTCACTCCTACTCCGATTGCAAAAGCCAATTGAAACGCAATGGAATCATCGAAGGATGCACTGCACATGTACATATTTCTGTAACTTCTAAAGGACGGCAAAAACTAGTCCAGATGCAAAATTTGTCTATATAAAATCTTAATGCAAGTAGTACACGTTTTTTGCCTGTATGCACTAGGGCTAAAAAGTTTTCGTACAGGACACAAATCGCATGATGCCGCTAGATTAACAGTGAAACAGAGTTCCATCTTCTTTTTGTGAGTGTAAGATCAGACACAGT